>CM048600.1:14811069-15466069 GCA_026413675.1 Populus pruinosa | reverse complement strand
GTCCACTACTTTCCTGTGGAATGACTTTCTGCTAACTGAGTAGCTTTTCCTCAGAGCTAGATACAAGATTGAAGATTTACAATATTTGCAGTGATGGGATTCATCCCCTTGGTTTCTTGATGGGTTTAATCTTGTGATCATGAAATGTGTGATTTTTACTCTATATTATCTTCTGCTCTGTTTGGATAGAAGAATCATGAGGCAATGATGTTTTGCTACACAGCTTCTATTTTTACAGCTAGTACATGAACCATATCATATTACTTGACTTTAGCACCTCATATCTATTATAGAACTTCTTATTGTGGATTAATTTGTTGTTTTTTCTTTAATAGTTGGAATGAGATTTTGTCCCTTGTTGTGAATCAAGTTCTCCATGAATTGAATGAATATCAGTAGTAATTTTATTTGTTTCCTGCTTCTTTCCTTTTTTATCATCTACTAGTTTTAGCTAAAAGGCCTAAAGAATAGGTAAGGTCTTTCAATGGCTAATAGAACATCAACGTTGTAGCTTGTTCAAAGAATGTGGTCATCTTGTTCAGCGTGGAACTCCTCTCTGTGAAAGGTGACCTATGTCTCTTCATATTGGACTTTATTGGCATGTGGAATTTTGAATAGCTGGCAAGTTAATTAATTATCACAATATATGCAATAGAAGTTACTTTTTCATAACAGTTAACTAATACTTGGTGGAAGCTTCACTCTGAAGTTACTGGTAAAATTCTTCTGAAGCAGATGAATGAAATACTGCTTCTCCTATTAACCTTATAAGTCGAAGGAACAGTCTATTTATTTTTTCGATTAAGATTTGTCAAGTGTCATTATCTTTTTCTCGCAGTGTACTCTGAACAACAAAAATTTAGCACCGACTGAAGAATATTCAAAGAATGTGATATAGTTTGGAATCAGGAAGGATTATAAAATGTCAATCATAACAGTGTTATGAGATGTCACAATCCTGCTAACATGTAAAAATCATCCATTTATTTCCTTTGATCTGTATTATTCATGTCCAGTACTTTTTTCCTGATACACACTTTATGATGTGGCTTTTTCATGTTTGTCATTGGTCTCTTTGATTGTAGGCAGATACAGAAACCTTTTGAAGAAGCAACATGTGCTTTAAAGATTTGTGATTGGCAATACTATGAACAGTGTTGATGTGGTTGACTTTGGAAGCGTAGATGGTACTGCAATTACACATCCAAAGAGGAGATGGCTACCGAGGGGGGTGATACCCCTGGGTTGGAACGTTGATGATGTGCCCTTGGTGGGTTAGATACCAACTACAACTATACATCAGAAAGAGGAGACAGTTGAGAAGATTGTCTCTGCTAGGCAGGTAGGGGTGAATGTTTGAGCGGAGGTCTATTGTCCCACTGCTGGTAAAGGGATTTAGCATACCACCTTCTTCAAGGGGACCTCGCAGTCCTCTTATTGAGCACATTGATATTGTGATCAATTCAGATCCTTCAACAGCAGATCCTTATTGAGGCAACTTCCCTCCCCAGGTGTCTTACACATCCACTTTTGATGGGACTGGGATTTCTGAGACACATCCACTTTGGATGGGACTGGGATTTCTGAGGTGCCTCCAGGTGGAGATGCGAAGGGCTATTTCCACTGTTTTCTTGTTCTGGAGTGTTATGATTGTTGCCTTCGCAGGGTTCATGTAAAGGATGGTGAGTTCTTGAGTGGTGTTCCTGTCCCTGAATCTCGTTAGGTTGTTTTTATTCCTGACTTACCTGGAGAGGCCCGGGCTATTGGTTGAGTGTAGGGATCTGGGTTTCGAAATTGATTCTCTGGCGAATGGGCTGGGGAGATTTAGGAAGGTGTTGGAGTCCTTTGATCTGGGCAGGAGGATTGATGAGCTCAAGGAGCACAAGGCTACCATTATAGTGGGGGAATCCGACATTGAGGGAGAGTTGTGGTGGGATGTCAGTAGTATTGACAAAGTTGATGTCTCGGAGCCTTGTTTCTTGGTAGGACCTTTGGTAAAACTACTTGTTGGACTATCTATCAGTTTGAGCGACTATTTTTTGCTTTATGGGGTCATATAATGCTCTGTAGTAGTTGTTGATATTTTCTCAATCCAAATCATTCAAGCTCCTGTATCTGTTTCTCAGTATATATACTTCCCTGATGTGGTTTTTTCAACTTCTCACCGGTCTCTTCCATAGGGTCATGGCCAGTCGCCAGATGCACAAACCTTTCGCTGAAACCATGTGCTTAAAAGATAATTGAGCCCAGAGAACGTAATCATGAGAACTGGTTGATGTTTGGCTTTAGCTTGGAGTGTCATCCAATCACGAACTTTGAACCTTTGAGCCACTGTTTTGCAACAAAAGAGCGTGCACTTTTGACAGATCTTTCAGTTTTACTGCTTTTTTGCCATTTCAAGGAATTGGATGCTGGGACCTTCTTTCAATTACAGGGCAAGATTCATGGAAATTCATTTCGAGACTTTGTAATTATGAAGATAATGATCTTTTTTTATGAGAAAGAAAGTTGTGGCCATCGAATCTCTATCATGAAGATTTTTAAATGTAAATGTTTCATGGTCCAGGATGATCTTGAAACTTATTCTTTTTTCTCATCAAAGAACCAATCAGTGGCCTCGGGTTCTCTCCAATCCATCTGCTGCCAAGAGACTCGAGTGACTCTGGGCTGGGTTTTCAAGGGTGATGGTGGTATATTCATTCTTGTCTTAAATGGTGAGAATCTCCTCTGCCACCCGTACATTCATTAGCCATTTCTCTTGGCATGCAAAGAGTTGGAACTCACTTTCAAAGACAACTGTTAAATGGTCCTCCAGATTATGACTTCCCTCCCTCCCTCCCTCCCTCTCTTAACACACAAATAGCATAGCAAAAACTACATTAGAGAGGGTTTTTGTTGGATGATGCAACCACGGATCTAAAGGAGGGCAAGCAGGGACATGGGTCTTTGTCCTACAAAGAATTGAAAAGGAATCCCTGGAACTCAAATAAAACTCAGTTTGGTCCCTACAAGTTAGATTTTTATTTCGACTTTTGTTCTTAACAATTTTCTTCTTTGATGATAAGAATGTCCCCACGTCAGCTTATACATTAATCAAGATTAACCATCTCTTTCAAAAATGAAAGACCAGTAAGAGATTCAACGAATCTTCTACGAGCAGTATCGAAGAATACAAGAAGCATCAAACAGTAATTGTGCCGTTTTTTCTTTTAAAAAGGAGGGGGTTTGAGATAGAGTTGATGCAAATATTCAAGTTGCCAACTTGAGCACAATCGAAGGGCGTGGGTTTGTTTTATTATATTAGTATATTAAAATAATTTTAAAAAATAAAAAAAATTAATTTTTTTAAAAAACACGGTTTAATTACCTTTAAAATATATTCACAAACAACATTACAGTGTTTTTCATAGCTTTTGTTTATACTTGATTTTGATCTTCAAAATAATATTTTGAATAAAACAAGATGCAATTTTGTCAATACATTGATGTGTAGCCTTAGCACTTCCTACCTTTTTAAAAAGAAATTATTTAGTAGTAAGAGCTAATAATTATAAATTAAAGCATTGTCGTATAATGACATATGGAGCTTTCTCAAAAAGAAATTGTTCGAAATCAATATTGATTTTTCCAAGTTCTTGTCTCGAGAAAGAGGAATCGACGATAAAAAAAGAAAAAGAGACAACACCGAAATTTTAATGCATTGTTTTCTCATAAAGACTAGACACAGTCTCCTAAAAAGACAGCATAATTAAGCCTAATTCTAAACCTAATTTTCTTAGGAAGTAAATCCGAACCAAGTCTTCTGCTTCTTGACCTCTATGCTGCCAAGGATTACCCCACTAACTGTATAGTATTTAGGAAGAGATTATTAAAGCGCAATTAGCACCTTTTCTTTTTTCTTTTTTCTTTTTTCTTTTTAAAGCAATAACACTCTCGGCGTGAGGTCCCCGCACAAAAAAAAAAAAAAACACAAGTACTTTCGTGCCCTCCTACGAGTGAAAGTCTTCCAAAACCTATAGAATCTAACCAGAACTACTTTCAAAACATCCCAGCCTTCCTACGCTTTCTCCCTCACAGCCTCTGTCGCTCGCTCTCTCACACACACACGCATACAGGAACACCCAGTATTCTTTTTCTCCAGCTCCATCTATGGCAGCCGCCGCCGCCACTAGTTTCTCTGCTCTTTCAAAGCAGTCTCTTTCTTTAAACACTAACCCTCAAGTTCCCCAGAAGGCCCCTCCTATTCTCCTCCCCAAAACCCTTCAAAAACCCTACCTTTCTCACGCTACCCACAAAACCCACATCACTCTTTCCTCTAAAAATCCAATCTCTGACCTTGTTTCCACAGACAAAAAGAGCTCGGATGATTTTTCTTCTTATTTTGATGACGACGACGACGACAAGCCTCGTGAAGAGTGCGGTGTTGTGGGTATCTATGGTGACCCAGAAGCTTCACGTCTTTGCTACTTGGCCCTTCATTCTTTGCAACATAGAGGTCAAGAAGGAGCTGGTATTGTTGCTGTTAATAACAATAAGGTTTTGCAATCTGTTACTGGTGTTGGTTTAGTCTCTGAAGTGTTTAATGAGTCAAAACTTGACCAATTACCCGGTGATTTAGCTATTGGTCATGTTAGATATTCAACTGCTGGGTCTTCGATGCTTAAAAACGTGCAGCCTTTTGTTGCCGGTTATAGGTTTGGCTCTGTCGGGGTTGCCCATAATGGGAATTTAGTGAATTATAGAAAATTAAGGGCTATACTTGAAGACAATGGTTCGATTTTTAATACTAGCTCTGATACTGAAGTTGTTTTGCATTTGATTGCTACATCAAAAACTAGACCTTTCTTTTTGAGGATTGTTGATGCTTGCGAGAAGCTTGAAGGGGCTTATTCTATGGTATTTCTTACCGAGGATAAGTTGGTTGCTGTGAGGGACCCTTTTGGTTTTAGGCCTCTGGTGATGGGAAGGAGGAGTAACGGTGCTGTTGTGTTTGCTTCTGAGACATGTGCTCTTGATTTGATTGAGGCCACATATGAGAGAGAGGTTTATCCTGGTGAAGTTTTAGTGGTGGATAAAGACGGGGTTCAATCTCTTTGCCTAATGCCCCACCCTGAACCGAAACAGTGCATATTTGAGCATATTTATTTTTCTCTTCCTAATTCAATAGTATTTGGCAGGTCTGTTTATGAGTCAAGGCATGTTTTCGGGGAAATACTTGCTACTGAGGCTCCTGTTGATTGCGATGTGGTGATTGCGGTGCCGGACTCTGGGGTGGTGGCTGCACTTGGTTATGCAGCGAAAGCAGGTGTCCCTTTTCAGCAAGGGTTGATAAGGTCGCATTATGTTGGAAGGACTTTCATTGAGCCATCACAGAAGATTAGGGACTTCGGTGTTAAGCTTAAGCTGTCTCCAGTGAGGAGAGTCTTGGAGGGGAAGAGAGTTGTGGTTGTGGATGATTCGATTGTGAGAGGAACTACCTCATCAAAAATTGTTAGGTTGCTTAAGGAGGCTGGGGCTAAGGAGATCCACATGAGGATTGCTAGTCCACCAATTATAGCTTCTTGCTACTATGGAGTAGATACACCAAGTTCTGAGGAGTTAATATCTAATAGAATGAGCGTGGAGGAGATAAGGGAGTTTATTGGATGTGATTCGCTTGCATTTCTACCATTGGATAGCTTGAAAAAATTGTTGGCTGAGGAGTCTCCGAATTTTTGTTATGCTTGCTTCTCTGGGAAGTACCCTGTCCAGCCAAAGGAAGTTATGGTGAAAAGGGTCGGTGATTTTGTGGATGATGGATTGAATGGAAGTCCAGAGTCCATTGATGGGGGCTGGGTGCAAGCACCCCTGAATCAGGATGTGAAGAACGTCAGTGAAGCCGGGAAGTTGTCTTCTTTGACATGATATATGTTGTTTGCAACACCTCAAATTTACCGAACTGATGGATTTTGGGTCAAGACAGCAGGATTAATGGTTATTTACTTTGTGATATGGCCAGGTGGTAGATGATTTTAATAATGATCTCGATACACTCATTGTGTGCTGGCTTGGATTAATTAAGGTTCCAAATCTATAAGTTACACAATTTTGTTTGGTCTTTTAAATTTTGCAAGATTTAAAACTAGAAGTGCGTGGTTTAATTTTTTACTCATTGCTGTATCGGCATTAACATGACATCTGTATACACAGGGATAGGTGTTCCGTCAAAGTTTCAACAGTGAGATTTTTTGAATCTCTAGTGCCTTGTTTCCTTCTCTTTTTATCTAGAAACTCTGTGCATCTCACCATGCATCAGCCCCTCAAAAGGGTTTCAAAACTTGACTGGTTACAACTGCTTAGGATGGATGGAAGTGAATCGAGTCTTTTATATAATTAATGATGCTGAATGGTATCCTGCTTCTGCATGTGGCTTTAATTTCCAACGAAGAGCCTGAAATAACTTCTCCTTTTTCTTGCTTCTTGCTATAGTAAGAACATTGGCCTCGTCGCGGCTGCCCAATTTCTCTCGCTTTTTTTCAGCCTGGACTGAACTGTTATGTTCATAGAAACAAATGCTCATTAAGGGCTAGTTTTGACAGTGTTGACATGGTAACGCCGTTAATGACCTGACCGGAACTGCTTTTTGGTCCGATGACACATGGATGGTATCAAAATCAGGTTACTGGTTAATGGTTTGACACGCCCACCAGATCAACTCTCGTGGAACTCTGCCAGTGTGTATGTTCTCATATTAAGGTTGGTGATACCTCTTCATGGCTTTGCTTTTGGCGTGTACCAGTGTCTAATTCTAGCAGCTTCTTGTTATCTTGATAGCCAAATGTCAGTCATGCTCTCAAGTTCTTCTGAACTGCTTACCAAGCCAGCCTCGCAGATCCATCCCAGTTGTACCAAGTCTTCTTCAAGAGACTAAACTTGAAATCGAAACCTTGTCAACAGTATTGACCTCGTAAGCTAGGCCATTAGTCTCAGGGCAAATCAATCGGAAAAAGACAAGCTATAGGAGCTTTGTAACAACATTAAACTTCCTCATTTATTGTGTCGGTTAACTTTAACAAAATTTTCAATTCATGTCTCAGCCTCATATGCCTTTTATTTATTTCCAAAGACCAATGTTTCAAACATTTTAGAAAAACAAATGGTATAAAATAGCATGTTTGAAAATATAATTATAATTGTTTTTAAAATACTTTTCACTCATAAAAATATATTAATAATATTTTTTTTATATTTAAAAAATTATTTTTAACATTAACACATCAAAATCATTTAAAAACATTAAAAATATATTAATTTAAAATAAAAAAAAATCAAATGTTGTTGAAAGCGTTTTTTAAACGCACGGTCCAAACAGCCACTAAAAACATTGGCAACGTTAAAAAATACAGCTCAAAAATACATGCTTTCGTTTCTACAAGAGACAAGTACCAAAGAGCCCTTGCGAATGTAAAAGGCACCAGCATAAAATTCTAGAATCAAGGGAGTTACATATATGGAAAAAGGACTTTGCTGTCTAGTTTCCGGATGAAAATTAAGAATTGGCACGTATTAGCCATTTTCTGCTCGGTCATAGGCATTTGATTTATGCTTCGGTGCAAATGTAAAGGCATCTGGAACTTTGCCAAGCAACATTTCAGAGATACGTACCTGTATATAAATTGGAGCGAGTTAACACAACTGTAGTGTTTAGCAGCTTATATAGCGGCACTAATCGTTAAGATATATTTAGAGAATTGCACATACCCAGTCAGCAGCAGAATCAGAAGCCATGAGCGTTTCAAGGTCATCACGACCATAGTATGAGGGCGGACGCCAGTTGAGCCGCTGTGGAATGACATCTAAGAGACCCACTGGCACATATCTGCATGTGTAGCTTAGCCACTCCAACAAGAAATGCCTAGTTGTCTCCACTCCTACAGATGTTGAAACAAGGAGTTACTGTTACATTGAAACCCTTTCCCAATCACCCATTCAGTATGAAATTATGTTTTTGACCAATAATGTATACCTTTTGAGTCAGAGCCCCAGTGTTCTAGGCCAGAACGCACATAATCCTTTAGAATGTTCAATCGCTCTCCAGAACTTATGTCCCAGTGCCTCTGTTCCTTGATTTCAGTAAATATCCAAGGCTGCAAAATACAGTGAATATTATTCTTAAGACTAAACTTTATTATGGTCTAGTAATAATTACATAAAAATGTAGGAACTAACAATTCACAGCTCCAGAGTCCCAACCTTAATTAGTGCACCTCTAGCTATCATGCATGAAGAAAGCTCAGGGCAGTCAGACTTGTGATTGTTCCAATCAACGTATGAAAAGACATCCCCATTTCCTAGAACTTGCAGAGAATCTGGGGCCTTTCTAGCACATTGGTATATGTAGTCCCAATCAGCAAGCTTGCTATAGCGTTGCTGACGTGACCGACCATGAATTGTTACAGCACTGGCACCCCATTTTCCAATATCCACAATTAATGAGTCAATACGGTTTTTTCCTTCAAAATAACCTGTCCGCACCTACATTGAGAAAATTCAGTATGAGATATCAAAATTAAGTTTGGTCAGAGAAGCTCAAGAGTAACAAAGGCTGCGAGCTGGATACACAAGCATAAAAGTGAAAGGTGGCATTTCCCTATGGAGAAAGTAAGCTGAACTATAAAATTGCAGACCAACATATCTGCTTCAGCATGGGGTTTGCACAGATATTTAATTATTACCTTGACAGTTATAGGCTTTTCCACTGTACCAGAAGTGGCTTCTATAATGCTTTTCATCCGCATTGGTTTTGTAAGAAGAGATGACCCAGCACCCTTGTTAACAACAATATCGATGGGGCAGCCCATATTTATATCAATGAAGTCCACTGCGCATTCCTGATCTATAAGCTCAACAGTACGTGTAACAGTATCTGGATAAGCCCCACATATTTGAACACCAAATAAATCCTCAGATGAATGACGTCTCAGCAGTGCCCATTCTGAAGCTTGACCCTATAATCAAAAGGAAATAAGGTTAAGCAATGTTCCAAGTGTTAAATCAAACTAATAGTGTATAGCATAGAGTAAAGAATCATTACTAGGCTATAGAGCATATATTTACCGACCATCATGGGAAGAAAACCACATATGATCCACAATATAACTATTTCTGACAGCGAGTAATGACAATGGAAATCTAAAACTGTACATACTTACTGAAAGTTAATGATCTTAGATCTTGCAAGCTACAAGCATTAAACATAATATAAATTGAAAAGAAGGAACCTTGTTAACAAGAAAACCAAACCAGCAAGTTGTGTAAAATGAGATAGTGATGAAGAAAACAGACCTGCAATAGATTTGTACACATTGCCATTTCACCGCAAGTAACATCAGCTCCCAAAGCTTTACAGACTCTTCGAAAAGGAAGATTTCCAACAGTGGTCAAAGGAGCAAGGTACAACTTTCCTCTGAAGTCGATAAGCTTTTTTTCACGTGGGTGTAATTTTAAACTTCCATCAGTTTCTACACTATCAGCTATGACTTCTAGTTTATCAGCTACAAGTTTTGGTTCAGTTTCTAGAGGGCAGTTATTCTCAATATCTTTCACTGGGATACCCAATCCTGTTGCAAAACATATTCGATGTGAGATACATATAGTTCCAAAAAATGCACCAATTTGGAACAAAAGTTTAAGACAACAACCACTGAATTCTTCGCCAGAGCAACCATTTGCTTCAGCAGCTGATTTTGCTTTCTTCTGGGGCCTAACTCCATCAGTTAGTACTCCATCCACATCACCACCACCAAGCACTTCTGCAGCGCAATCTAATTTACCTTTACCAGCTGACTCATTGCCCCCATCACCACAGCCATTCTCATTAGTGCCATGAGAGTCATTATCATCAACAACTTTCTCAACTTCCTCCTCATCCACTTTTTTCACTTTCGACTTACCCGGTCCCTTGGTAACAAATCAACAAAAATCAGCTACATTAAAAAAAAAATTCACAAATTCAACAGCACTGCCGGTGTTTTATTCATTACCGTAAGCCCAAGAGACTTGAGTACAGAATCCGCCTTCAGAAACTTCATTTTATTCTTCCACAAAAGCTTTTGAACATCCTTATTCAACCCATTAATCTCCGAAATTTGCTTTTTACCATTTCTAACACCATCATGACCCTTATGAGTTCCGTAAAATCTACAAGCTAATCCATAAGGACAGCACGACCCTTCCCCGTTTACGAACGGACACTCTCCCTCTAAATCCTCCGGTTTCTACACAACAGCATTTGCTCAATCAAAGTAGCAATAATTAAAAATCGGCAAATCAGTGATTTGATTAATTAATTAATTACCTGAGCCTTGAATGCTTCTAAGTCATGATTGAACCGGCAGTTATTTTTATACGGACATGAATTAACATCTCCGGTTTTAGCTAATTCAGGGCAGAGATTCACTGAGGATTTCTTTTCCTGTCATAAGATTTATTTAAAAATAAATAAATAAATATCACAACCAAATAAAAATGTAAGAAATGGAAAATCAGAACCTGCTGGCGTTCACGTTTGAGTTGTCGTTTGGACTTCTTCTCCTTGGCCACTACACTGGTAGTGTTAGTGTTATTAGATTTTGAGATATCATTATTAGAATCGGAAACGGCGGATGATGTGGTATCGTTTTGGGAGGCGCGAGAAGGTGGAGGACGGAGGAATTGTGGTTTCACTGGAGCTATGGATTTGGCGATGAGTTGTTCTGGTGTCGCTGTTGGTTGTTGCTGGTCCTGAGTTAGATTCCAGTTTTGGGAGGTAAGTCCCGCCGGGGTCTCGGCCATTGGGGACAGTTTGAATCAGCGTTGAGTTAACTAGGAAGCTACAGGCAGCCTTGGTTTTGTTTCTGTTCAGTTAGTGCATGGGTTTTTGATGATGGAGTGAATGGTGGAGCATGGAGGATGGGTTCGTAGGGTTTTGATCATGGGGCACCTAAAACGGCGGATAAGCATGTCGTTTAGCTTGCCACAGCTTCTTTTTTTCCCCCCTCTCCATTAATATAGTAACAGCTAGACTAAAAACATTTATGTGATGGTACGTAAAAATTGGTTTCGTAATATTGCAAGGCGTGTCTCCATTGTAGTATTGTACAGTGATGGCAACCCTAAGATTTTACGAACGTTTTATTTTATTCGTTGAAGTTTCTTTAAAAAAATTACTTGATGGCATAAACAGATTTCCAGTTAGGTGTGGATTTTATTAAGTTGCGAAAATGTTGGGTCCCTCTCGTTGAAGAGAGGCTTCAAGATCAAATTAATCCTTCCATTAATGAGACTGGGTCCTTGCGGCTCAATAGATTTCAGAGATACAAAGAAAAAATTCTAATTACATAAACCTAAAAAGAGGAAGCAAATGCTACTCGATAGATTCAATTTTTAAATTTTCGATCTATCTCTCAGGCTTAAGATTATACTATTGGTATTTCTAAAATTATTGGTTGCAAGGAAGCAGCAGCAATTTTTTCTGCATGCATCCAAGATTCAACCAAAAGGTTTAGGGCGAAGAAGAAGAGGCCACATAGGATATTCAAGCTGCTGAGCATGCAAGCACAGGCATAGAAACAGCGAGAGAAGAAAAGGAAAGAACACAAAAGCAAGATTAGCACCAAAGCATGTTCAATGTTGATTTTTGTTATGTCCAGGTAATGTTAAAAGATTTTGTTCTATTCTCAGTTAATCTCTTGGTTGTGTTAGTAACTTTGATGGCGTAATACTTGATTGTTTACGAGGATCTTGAACTTCCCTTCTACAAAATTTACACCAGATGGCACTCTGTTCTCTGACAGAAGTCCGAACAAGAAACATGACATAGCAAATAGATAGAAAAGCACAAGTAACTACAACGAGAATCAACCATTCTTTACTGAAATAAACAAAGAAAGAGTTTTCTTCAAAACGTCTTAACAAGCATATTATGCCTAAGAAATGTTTCCCCTTAGGAAATAAATACCTAACAGATACAAATAACATTCATAATCATAAGTAACACATATATTGAGGCTTGTATGTATATATCACTTTAAACGAAATTCCGAGCAGGACATGCGATGCAGGTTTAATTTGTAACTGCCACACCTTAAAGACGTCTCTTGGGAGATGGAAAACTAATGAATGAATGCATTGAAAGAAACAAATGTAAAGCACCAGAAGTTGGTAAGACGATTAATAACCCAAGCAGCCATCGTTTTCTCCCCAACCTATTGATTCGAATCTGACTTTAAGGTAGAACTGCCATTTTGTTGAGGCTGTTGCTGGGAGGACTGCGGCTGCTGTTGCAACTGATGCATGTTGATTTGGGACGCTGATGGCTGCTGCAATTGATGCCTGTTAAGTTGAGAAGGACGTGGCTGCTGCAGGAACATCTGAGGGTTGACAGAAAGCTGCTGCTGAACCAGGCCCTTGGATGGGTCAGAATCCCCACCCCGCTCTGCTGTAGCAATCTTCAACCGTCGTACTTCACCATTTAACGCTTCGTTTAGAGCTGTTAAAATTGAACAGGGTTATCAATAAATCTACCAAATATGCTGAAGCTGAGTGTCAAAGAACGAGTAGATAACGCATGCAGTACAGATGTGCTTCAAAGAACAGGGGAATGTGCTTGCACGAGAAATCAACAAATTCTTAATATATAGTATATAGTATTGCTCCTAGCAATGCAATTCCAAGTTTGGCTCACTAATTAGGGAAGTTAGTACCACACACCAACAGATAAACGTTCAAAGCAAGTGATTGTTCACCTAACTAGATGGACATAAGTTAACAATAGAAATGTCTAAGGCAGCATGGCCACACAAGCAGGAGAGCTAACCGCTATGGATAAAAGTTACATGCCATAAGGCCTCATTTTGGATATGCAAGTTCCAAAGACAATAAAGAACAGGAAGCTGCCGCCACCCCTAACTCCACCAGCACAAACTACGCATGGTGCATTCACAAAACAGGTTCTGACCCTCTTTTTGTGCCAATGAAACCTATAAATGCAAGTGAGAAAAAAATGCAAAGAAACCCAGGTGGGAGAATCCATACCATCTCGGAGTTGTGCTTGTTGCTCCATGGCTTGAAGGCGAAATTTCAATTCATTATTCTGGTTTGTAAGACCAACAGAATCCCTCTGGAGACAACACAATACCAAATTTATTTTTTTTAAAGAGACTACTAAAATACATGGAAATAAATTTCAAAACTCTAAATCACTACCTGTAAAAGAGTAAGCTGAGCAGACAATGTGGTAGCTTCTGTTTGCAAAGTCTGAACCTTGTGTTCTAATTCTGAAATATATCTCATCTTCCTCTCCTTAGAACGAGCAGCTGATTGCCGATTCGCCAAAATCCTGATATTGACCATCAAATGAAGAAATGAAGCATCGGAGCCAGGCTAATAACATATTGAGAAAAACCAGAAGCAATTATTGATGAATATTGAAATAGAAGAGAAACTAGAAAAAACACAAGATTTAACGTGGTTCGACAAAAGTGCCTGAGCAAGGAGCTTTAATTTTCACAAGACGAGTAGGGTTACATGGTGTAGATCTTAAACCACCTAATAGCCTAACCGCCCAAGAATCCAACCGCCTCCGAAATATTAGGAAATTTTAATAATACCATCGCTCAGTACGCTCCACTTTGGCATCTGCCTATGATGCCACAAACTACAACATAACATGAATTATTGATCAAATGGGATAATAGGTTACCTCTTTGCACGTTTTGGGTCAGTTGAAGCAATCTCAGCAAGTTTCTCATTAGCCATAATTTTCTTCAGTTCAGCACCACTAAATTCACCATTCCCAAACTCCAAGCTAAAGGCATTGCCATCCATTGAATTTGTGGGTGAACGTTGACCTGGACGAGTTCCTGGTGAAGGTGGCAATTTTGGAGACTCATCACCAAAGTTCAATTTGCCCATGAAACTATCCATTGACACACTTCTGTAGTGCCTGGACGTAGGAGCAATATCACCTCCAGCACTCCTTTTGATCCCCTCCCTCTTCTCTGTTGAGGAACTAAATCCTCCTCTTGGCACGCTGCCACCACTTTCATTAACGCTGCTTTCTGCCTCATTATCACTGCTATCACCTCCATTTGTCTTAGTTCCACTAGCTCTACTATCCAAATCCTCACGATTCTCGTTACCATTCTTCTCATCAGTACCCGAAGAGTTCAACGCATCAATGTTATCTAAATTCATATAAGCAGAAAACAAATCATCCACATCCCCTTCAGATTTCCTCTCACCCGTCCCCTCCGCAATGCTTTCACCACCTCTCTCCCATTCTTTTTTAACCAACTGAGCTGGCTTAGCCATCGCTGGATTCTCTCTACCGGACAACGACCGCTCCAAGCCACCTGAACCCCTCAGCGGAATAATGGGAGGTGAACATTGCAACACATTACCAAATGGAATATCACTGTTAGACCTTCTATGGGCTTTCCGTGGAGGTAAACTCTCACCAACACGTGGAGCATTGCCCCTATTAAAAGGGGAAGGTGGCAACAACGAATGAGAGCTACCATCCTTATCCTCCATGGACACATCAGTTGAAATAGGGTCCGAAACCGTTGGCGAAGAGGAGTCACGAAAAGGGGCCGGACTCAACGGTGGCAAGGAATCAAGGCAGAAAAACGATGATGGCTGCGATAAAGATCGCGAATGGGTAGGTCCCATACTGAGATTCTGGGTACTCATTTGCTGGTTCGCTGGCCTAGACACCGGGATCTGGGAATACGGCGAAATGGGTGGGATCTGATTAGGATGTGAAGGCGGAATCCCAACTCTTTTGTTACTATCACCGCTAAAATTCTGATATAAATTCGCAAAATGCCTTGCCCGCAACTGGGTTTGGTTCAAATTCAATTGAGAAACATCTAATTGGTTTATCAAAGAAAAGGGTTGTTTAGACATTGTAGCAGATGATGATTGTGTTGTTCCAAAAGAAGACTGCAACCTGTGTATCATTTCACTATTAGCATCCTCCGTATCACCCATTTCACTTACCTCTAGACCAGCAAAAACCCAGTAATCAATATTTCACTAATGCCACTTCAAAACCCTTGATACTTTTGATCAGACTTAAACACCAATTTCAAGATAACCCCACTTCACTCCTCACCAAAACTCGATCAAATAACAATGAAAACCAATCAATCAAACAAACAAATAAAGCAAGCCTTGAAAACCTGCAAAATGAACATACAAAAACAAGAATAAAAACCCACAACACAAAAAAAAAAAAAAAGCTGAAATAAAAAGAAGATTGAAAGTGGACACAGGATTCTCACTTAAATAAGTAGAGACTAGACTACCTTGTTAACTCAAAAGGTTCATTTCCAATGACACCAACCGGCGAGACTGCTGAAAACATATAAATCACAAGATAAATTTTTTTCACTCTGTTTTTCAAGGCGGAAATGGCGAAGAAAATAAGTAAAGCTTAGGGCTAGGTGTGTGTCTCTCTAGAATTTGTTCTCTCTCTCTCGGAGAAATGAAAAGGCCGTGCGTGATTTCAGTGAGGTTTTTTGTTTTTTATTTTTTTATTTTTTATGATGACGAAGACTACGACACGGATTTTATGACGGTAGAGGGAGACGCGTGAAGTTAATGAAGAATTTGTGGTGAATTTGAATTGGGTGTGAATTTGAATTTCATTCCGACCTCGGTTTTTGACATCTTTGTTCCCTTTGTCACCGCAACTTATTGAGCAAGAATTTCAATCTTTTGGATTTATTTTGCCAGTTTTGGGATTTCTTCCTTCCACGCGCTTGCCATTACAGTCTAATGCACGTTAGGTTCAGTTTTTATTTTTCTCCTTTATTTGTCCATCCACGCGCTTGCCATTACAGTCTAGTGCACGTTAGGTTCCATTTTTATTTTTCTGCTTTATTTGTCCATGGTGGATTAAGGAAGAATTATCTTTTATAAAACAAAAAAGGATAATTTTTATCACCACTCTTTGTTTGAATTTAAATTTAAATGATAAATTAACTAAAAAGTAAATATATTTGACATTTGATAGAAATTTTTAATTTTAAGATTATAAAAATAATAGTTTATTTGATTATCAATCATTGTTATTTTCGCAACAATTTTTTTTATTCTAATTTTTTATTTTAAATTTTTTAAAAAAACTCAAGTAAAAACATACTTAAAAATCCACACAAGTATGTGATCATTGTAGTTAATATCGGGAATTAATATAATTTATTTATTTTATCTATATAGTCTTGTAATATATACCTCAATTATTAGTAAAATTAATATTTGTATAATTTTTTTTAAATTGTTGTTAATTTATTATATTTCTATTATTGCATGATAATTACCATGACTATAATGTAAATCTCCAACACGGAAGTATTTTAAATGAAATGTTTGTTGAGTTTTTCTTGAAAATAATCACAGCAAGTTAATAGAAAATCTAATTTAATAAGAAATCAGTGTTTGATTTGAGAAGTGAAAGAAAATTTTCATTTTCCCTGTAATACGTTGCACAGATCCCTCCCCCTCGAGAGAGTGGGTCTTCCGAGTCAAAAGCTTTGGTAGTCGTGGAATTTATTTCTTCCATACCTTGTCAGGCTCCGCACCCATCCTGGTCAATCATGGAATTTATTTTCTTTCTGTTTTATATTTGCATCATTATATTAACATTTATTATTATTATTATTATTATTATTATTGTTATTATTATTATTATATTTGGTGTGCATTTTTTTATCCCTGATATTTACCTTCCATAATCTTCTTTTAAATGGATTCGATTATTAAACTATATTTTTCTGGTTTTCCTGGGATTTTTTTAATCACCGATGACATGGCAATTTTTCCTTTTTTCTTTTTTCTTTTTTAACCCTCGCTTGATTTTATTTAAATTATGGTTGCAATTGTTTTTACTTCTTATTATATCAGTTTCCAGACTCCCTTCTATCCAACCCAAGGTCACGAACTACCTACCTAAACGTGGAAATCATTTTATAATATTTTGTAGTTATATTCTTGAATCGATGATTTATTTATTGCCTGTTTTATGCTATGATAGTTTATGTTTTATAAGATATTTTTTATTTAAAAAATAAATTAATAGTTTTAATATTTTCATATCAAATATAAAAATTATTTTAATACAATTTCAATTTAAAAATCCTTAAAAAACACACTACATACTCAACACAACAAGGCTTATTATGTACACACAACCAGTCCACTATACACATATTTTTATGCATTAAAAAAAAAATTATCGACTAAACGAGTAGTCATCTCGTTCTCGCCACTTGGAACGACAAGCACCCACGTCCAGTGTCCATCAAGATCGAGGATTGAGATGTCTTACAAGCTTTTGATTGAATGCAAAGACTTTCGTATTGAGATATATTGCTTCAATTTTGGGCATCCATTATTGATTCCAAATTGCATCCTAGCAGGCCTGTAGCTTACCTTCATAGCTAGCCTTCTTATCTTGAATATTATTTTATTTTATTTTATTTTTTTACAGGGCAGGCTTCTTATCTTTAAAAATTTGGAAGGTGTTACGGGTCATTATCACCCTAGCCTCTCTCGTGACTTGCACCAATCGAGAATGGACATCTTGTGCAAGGGGTTACTTAATTTCAAGGACACAATATATATATATATATATATATATATATATATATATATATATATATAACTTCAAGAAGACGCACTCGAGAGCTGCAGGAGCTGACGTTTGGAGAACTCATGCACGTCTAGCAAAGGGGATTGGCAGCATCAAATTGCTTAAAAAAATACATTATCTTCGGACGTGAAATTTTAATTGATGTTACTGATCTTGGGCCGTGAGGGAAAGGATAGTGCTTTCCAATTGGAAAAGGAAAAAATACATCGGATTTAGTTCGATGTTTCTTTGTTGACTTATGTTGTGTAATGCCAACCACCCTACCAGAATGAGCTAGCTAAAAGATTTAGATAGTTTCATATATATCTGTCTTCCATTTACTTGAAACTCCTATCCGTGACTTGTCCAAAGGGCAGGCAAGTGAGTGGACCCCAAAAATCCCACCACTCTCCATCTGTTCACCAGAGATTTCTCAAAAAAAAAAAAAAAAACCTTCAATTTTCTGCTTTTGCAAATCACCACAGTGATTTTTATACGAATTTATATCATTAAGAATGTTTTTTCATTGAGAATATATCTGATTATATTTTTTATTTTATTTTTAACATCAATAAGTTAAAGTTATAAAAAAATATTAATTTAATATTAAAAAACAATTTTAATCACAAAAATAAACACTTTTTATATCTCACATGCCAAGTATGTTTGCATTTAGATTATATACAGGTCATTTGGACTTCGAATTACATGTTCATAAAGAGTTTATCTTTTTTATTTAAGAATAAAAATATCTTTGAATACACTTATACATCAACTAGGATTAAATCTATTTGAATGATCTTAGAAAGGCGCCACCCCACATCATTATTTTTCTAAATTTAGAAATGTGCATGGGAGTCATATATAAAATAAGATTGATTAATTTAACTTCACAAACAATAAAGTGATTAATCTTGATTCAGTGTGACCTCATGGGCCATCAATGCATTTTTTTTCCCTTCGAAAATGTATATTACTTTTTTCTTATTACTGTGATACCGCAGTCTACTTGAACTAACAACAGTGAAGAAATCTCTTGCCACCAAAACAACTGCTCGCACAGTTGCGCTTGAACCTGTAAACAAGAGCTTACATGGAACCTCCTGGTTTGCAACACAGCCATGGAGCACGTTCATGGCTAGGCTGCTGTTACATGGTGCGCCGAAGCTGGCACGTAAATATTGCTAGTGAAGCGAGCCACGAGAAAAGGGTCCTCGCTCCTGATGGTGTCGACTCCATGTCCCATGGCCCAAAAATACAGTGGCAGAAGGAGGTGTCTGAGAAATCTCAAAGCTGTATCGTGACTGGCAATGGTGCCTTGTCCAGAATGTTGATGTTCATTGTCACCAAAAGTGAGACCACTGCATTGACAATGAGCAACATCCTTGTCCACAACTTTAAAAATGGCCTCCATACTGTAAAGAAGCAAGGTGGGTAACAAGGCACTGCCTAATTGAAAGCCAAGGGGGTTAGATATGAAAATGCATGGCCCTGATAAGTTGGAATTACCAAACCCACAACAGAGCCACAAGAGATGCTCGGCTAGAGACTTGTCCTTGGTTTGGTATCAGGAGCATCAAGTGGTGGTGTTTGTTAGGAACATGTTTTCCAACAAAAGGATAAAAAAAAAAAGTACAATGATTGCTTGCGTTGATAAAATTGCAGTACGAATTTGGCATCATGTTTAGGGTGCCTGGAAATTATTATTTTCCTAGTAAATTTGAAAACAAAGTATATTTTAATTTGATCACCTTCTTGAATTGATTCCGGTGTTGTTTTTTATTGCTTTTTTAAAATATATTTACAGTATTATTATTTCATTTTTTATTTTTTTTAAATCAAATTAAACATTACCTGAACTCTAATTAAGAATTATCTTAAAAATTATTAGATAAAGTCTCACATTTTTTTTAATAAAAAATTTAAAATTTATATAAGCTCATATTATTTTATATTTAATTTTTATTAAATAAATAAAAATAATAAAATTTAAATTCATGATTATTTTATCATTAAAATTTTAATATTATATTAAAATAATATCTCACTCTAATAATTTAAAATATAATTTATATTATCTTTTAATAATATATAATTTAACGAAAACAGGTCATGAGATGATAGATTAATCACGAATTTAATATCAACGATTTAACATGTTGAATGGCATGGAGTGGGAAATAAAGATTGCTTTTAATATTTTAATAATAATAATAATAATTTAAAATATTTTTTTATTGTAAATATAATAAAATAATATTATTTATTTATTTTTTAAACACAATGAAAATAACCGCCGAAATTTCTGTTCATGCGGCCCCATTACTTGCATAAATTCAAAACTGGCACCGGACGAAGTGCATCCATGTTTCCTACCTCTTCAGAAAATCATGAGCATTAATTTATTGAAGAAAAAGAACGCAAATAAACACGCGCGAATACAGACACGCATAGATCTACTGGTAGGTGGCATGGTTGGTTTAAGTATTTCGGTATTTATTTTTTTATTGAAAAAGTTTTATTTTTTATTGAACCAACCCTGGATCAAATTAGTTAAAATAATTAATTTTTAGATATTAGAGTTTAAATAAAAAAATACACTGAAGTGGAAAAATAATTTATTAGTTAAGATTTGTGTTGGTTATGAGTTAAACCTGTCCATCTATAACAAATAAAATTAATTTAAATTATTAAAGAAGTTATTAAAAAAAATAACCGTTTTTTTTAATTATATATAAAATAATATAAATTTTTTTATTATTAAAAGAACATGGTTATTTTTTATATATATATTAATTTCCTGTATTAGCTTGAGAAAATTTATAAAAATATTCATATTATAAAATATCACTTTAATTTTAAATAATTAATCTAAAAATAAAAATAAAAAACAATTCTTACATGCAAGTTTTTCTTTTTATCTACAGTTTGAAAATAAAATATTTCCGGTAAAGGTAATTCACAATCCAAATTAGAGCGTGCTTGATTTATTAGTTAAGGTTCCATGAAGAGAATAGATATTAATTTATTTTTGCACGGATAATAATAAAATTAAAAAATATAAATTATTTTAATTAAAAATTTTATAATTAAAAAGAATATAAATGGTTGTGCATATCAAATAAAATTATTTTTAAAAATGTAAAATAGTTATAGTCATTTTTAAAATTTTATTTTTAATATTACACAGAATAATAAAACATATCTAAAATAATTAAAAATAAAAAATATTTTTAAATTAAAAACAATACCATCGAGGACGTTTTTATGATAACCCGAACGAGTTGGACCTACGAGGACACGCGTCGAGAAGAACCGATAGTGGCTTTAAGGAGCACGTGGCGCATTTTAGTGCTTCGAAGAAAAAGGGTATGCTTATCCACTCTAATTAAAGCACTTGTCAGTCAAAAAAGCAGACACGGCCTCTTTAATTTTTCTTCTGACTGGACCCACTTAGAGATGGACACGACCTAACAAACGTGAAAGGGAGACATTTTTGTCATTTTATCAACTTCACTAACGATGTCGTATTGTCTTCCAAGGGAGATTTTGTTACTGCACCGTTAATCTCTTACCCTCTAGGCGATTGGATCAGAGATGAATGAAGGATTGAATGCATCCCTGTCCTGCAATATCTTGCTCGGCATTACGTTTCAAGTTTTTGAAAAAAATTAAATTAATTTATATTTAAATTTTTTTGAATTAATTTTACATGCTAATTTTAAAAATAAATTTTAAAAACTTAAAAAATATTATGCATGTCGAATTGACTAGCATCGGATATTAAGTGTATCTTTCGCTGGGATAAAATTTCAACACTGTTTGCCTAAGCCAATCCCATCACTGCATGCCAAAAACACTGTTTGTTATTTTTTTATTTTTCTATATTCTAATTTTGAAGCAAGCATTCATAGATATTTATCAGATTTATTTAACTATATTATATTGATATGGGATATACATTCTTAAAATCACCAGAGAAGAATATATATTTAGTACCCTTGACATTAAAAACAAACTATTATTTTTTATTATACATGCCCCGTAAAATTCAAAGCCAGACAATTAATTATCCAGTAAACTGCTATAAAAACCCGGGATCAAATATCCTCTCCTGTCAAATATTTTACATTATGGTACGTAATATTTTTAAAAATATATTTTATTCAGTAGTGCATCAAAATAATTATATTTTTATTTTTATATTAATACAATTAAATTATAAAAAAACATTAAAAATTCATGTAAAGTACGCTTTTAAAACGCGTCAAGAATTGAAACTACCGTACTCCAAGATGAACTGAGGTTTTCACCTGCCCTTCGCTGCTCGTGTTAATAAGTGAAGGATGTTGTTTTTTAATATATATTTACTTCTTCCTTTTCTTTTCTTGCACTTCTTTTCCACTACATGTATTTTAGTTTTTTTTAAAAAAAAACTTTATCATAAAATATTTTATTCCTTTTTTTATGCATTTTAATTTATTTTCAATAAAATCATTGGACTCTTCAACAAACATCCAGTTTTTATATTAATATTTATTTTTATAAATATTTATTTTTTTATCATATCACTAAATAAAAAATATTTTTTAAAATAAAACAAAGTTATTAAAATATTCATAATTTAAATTATATGTTTCACCAATTATAACACAAAACTCAAGTCTTTTCAATAAATTATCATCTTAATTTTAAAAAATATTATTCTAAAAAATAAAAAATCATACATGTTTTTATTTATTATTTATGTTGCTTTGAGACCCACCATGTAATTTACATCACATTAGGTTAGCTCTTGCACAAGTTAATTTCAAAATTAGACTGAACAAATAATTAAATCACGAGATTAGTATGTTTAGTTAGGTTTAATAATAATATTAAATATTTTTTTAATTTTATATTTCAGATTTTTTTATTAGATCTTTTTGGGTTTTATTTTAAAATTTTATCATTTAATATCTTATTAATTTTATAATATTCTTTATTTATTTCAATTTATTTTTATAAAGTTATTATAATTTTAAATAATATTTTTATATTTAATTAATACTGAATTGTACGTGTATCTATCTTGGTTATTATATTATTGATAAAACTTGGTTTTATTTTTAAAAATAATTATTAAATTTGACAAAGTTTCACGATCTGAGTTAATAATTTAATGATTTAAATTATGAAGTCTAGATTAATTTAATATATTATCAACTAGATAATAATAAAAATAAAAATATTATTTAAATATATTTTTTTTATTAGTTTTTTATTGTATTTGAATTTACTAAGTTGATAAAATTATACTAAAAATAATTTTTATATAAATTAATTTTAAAATTTATATCAGACAAGGAGATAGGTGGGATAATTCAAAACTAATAGATTAGGTTTAATAACAACACGATATAATTCACTGCAACTTGTAATTTTTCCTTGGTGCTTGAATATTTTTTGTTTCAACTTGCAATGTAGCGTAGGCTGGGAAACTAATTGACAGAAACTATGCCACGTGGGGTAGGTCATCTAGCAATGAACAACATTTTTCCTGCTACGGACCCTCAAGAAATACACACTACCCTGACAAATAAAGGGTAATTCGATCTTTTCATGTAGATACATTGGTCACTAGCAATTTAGGTAAAGACAAACCTGACCTTTGACGTTTTTTTTTTTTTTTCACGAATAGTCAAAAGATTTAATTAGTCGTATAAGCAAAATAAAATACTAACTTGCATCCAAAGGCATTTTAGAGATTTTGATTTTTCTAAGCACATTTAAATTACTCATCCATCCCTGAAAGAGACAAGAATAGAGCTTCCTTCCCCAAGACCGGGCATTTGTCTCATCGGGCAATCGCGCTATTGTGGTGAAAAAAAGGGCTTTGTCACGTTTTATTTTAGTTTTTTTTTAATATATAATTAAATTGAATTTATAGGCAATTGAGTCTTTCTCATATATATATATATATATAAAATTGGCTGGCCCTACGAAGTATGAGAGTGTCCTATCATTCATATTTAATATCCAACACGAGTCTCTTGAACTGGCGCTCACTGCAACTCGAATTCCATGCACTTGTTATTGAAGCAACTAACTCGTGGAGTGTTATCAAACCTGAAAGCACGCATGATCTCCACCGTCAATCAAGGCAAGGAAGCACATCTTGATTGTATTTGTTTTTATATTTAAAAAAAACTTATTTTTTTTTATTTTTTTATGTTGATATTAAAAATATTTTTTAAAAATAGTTACAATCACAACTTTAATAATGTAGATAAATAACGTGGGTGTAAATAAGCCAACGTGTGAACAGCAGGACTCTAGAACCAAAACTTTTTGTGCTTGCCTTAATATGAACGACCCCAGGACAATTATAAGACTTTTCATTGTTTTTATATTTGTATTTTAAATATATATATATTTTTAATTTTAAAATTATTTTAATGGATTAATATTAAAAATTATTTTTAAATAATAAAAAATATTTTAATATATTTTTAAATAAAAAACTTTAAAAATTAACTATTATCATAAACCCAAAAGGCTTTAATATCCTTGTAACCTTTACTTTTTTATCATGCCACATAGAAAAAAATCTATGATTGGTTAAATAGTTTTTGTTTTCTTACTAAATTATACATATACAATTGCATTTTAAATATTGGTTTTATAAAAACAAAAACAATTTATTTTTTTATTTGTATAAATATACTTTTTATTATAGTTTTAACTAAATACATACTTTTTTAAATTACAACTAATTTTTAAATTTTATTTTTTAAAATTATAATTACAAAAACTACCACAATACCATACACAAATTATATCTCTTAGCGACTTTGATCTCCCTCCGACCTTGAACAAGGTAAGGATTTTGAAGTTCTGGCTACTCTTTCCATGTATTTCAAAGCTACATCAAACTCAACTAGTTGACTGCCCAAGCAAGGAGTTAAAGGGAATTGTCTATTTGCTAGTCTTCCGATGTAAAAATGCAAGATCTTCCTTAATTTATTGCGTTGCTGTAATTTCCGGTTGCTTGTTCGAGTGGACAGTTCCTTTTCTTAGTGTGATTTGTAAATCTGAAGTAATATAATACTCTATTCGAAGTCCATAGTGATATCTTTTCCGGGAATATGCTCTGATGTAATGTCAACAAAGTTGAGCACGAAGTAAGAATATGCTATGATGCCAAGTTCTCGCGATTGACGGAGCTTGGCTTCTAAGCCATGGAGTCTGAAACATGCCGTCAAGATATTTTTGCCATCAAAGTCTGCGAAGGGACACTGATTCTCTACTCTGAATACCATCTGGTGTCGAATTCAGCTGGGATTTCTTAGCCTTGTGTAGAAGTCCGGTGAAGCAAATGTTAACAGCCACCATGAATATATACATGTATTAATATTAAAAATATTTTTTTAAAAATAAAAAAATATTATTTTTAATATATTTTTTAAAATAAAAAATATTTCAAATGATCATTATTACCATATTTTCAAACATATTCTAAATAAATGGTATTATTTAAAAACTAATTTAAATATAAATTATATACTTGGTGATGAATTTTATCACTTTCCTTTATATAATTCGAGCAATAAAGATAATTGATACATTTATTCAACCACAATTCAAGAATTAGCCCAACAAATGTCATCAAATCAAAATATGGCAATGCAAATTTCTTGTATGTTCGTGGGAAATATAGAAGGTTTCCGATCACAACAAGATCGAGAGACCCAAAAAAATAAACGTGGGCGGCTTCTAAGAGCGTTGTCATAAAGGCCAAAAGTTTTTGAGCCAAGCCTAGAACGCGCATGATAAATTTTATAATTTTTTGTTTTTTTTTAATTTTTTTTTGAATCCTTTTAATATAAATATACTAATATTAAGAATTTAAAAATAAAAAATATTATTTTATTGTATTTTCTAACAAAAAAATACTTTAAAAAATATCTACTATAATATTATAATATTAAACATGCTTTAAAATTCATTGCTTTTATCATTATTTTCCACCACATGTTATTTACTAAAAGTAAAAAATAAAAAAGCTACAAAAACAAAAATTTACGTTGTAAGATGATTCAAGATCTTATATGCAAAAGGTTTTTATTTAAAAAAGATTAACCTAATATTACATGATTAAAAACCCAAGTTAACATCATTAAAAATCTGGTTATTTTATTTAAAATAATATTATTTTCAACTTTTTTTAAAAAATAGGTGTCGGTAATGAGTCTACTGCCATTCAGAAGAAAATAATTCGATCTTTTCAGGACAATGACCATGAATAAAAGTTAAAGGCAACTCTCCAAAAGAAAAGGCAACGCGGTCTTCGAATAATGCTGCAGGCAGGGCGGCTCTGAAGATTGCCCTTTGCTCAATAGCAATGCAAATAGCCATAGCCAACTAGAATGCAGTCCTCTAAAAGGGCCAGCACTTTACAAATCCCCTTTAACGGGATGAATTTATTAAGAGAGATTACAGCAGATTACTGTGAAACGAGGAAACAAACTTCCCACAAGAAGGTACAGGTTTTGTTACAAGGCAGTTCGAGATACAAGGAAAAACATGGAGATAAATTTAAGATGAATAAAGACTACAGAACAAAAAACATCTACTTAATGGTGATATAGCGATTTGTCCCATGTCTGGCCCAGTAATCCTTGAGGTCAAGAGGGATCGAAAGATCATGACCTTCTGCCGCCAGCCGACTAAGCAATCTAGTGAAGACATTACCACTCATCTTCCTGCCACCAATTCGGGCATGTCGTTTATTTGGCATCTGTGGTAGTGGATACGATGACATGGTGGTTGTGCAACAGGCTGACTGCCACCCACCACTTCCCCATTTATAGCATTGCCGGGGAACTCCAGTGCATGAACAAACAGGTGCTGGCATGGTGGTTTCATCAAAATTGATAAGGTTTAAGCCCACATCCTGACTATCCCACTCAACTTTAATCTTCTTCCCATCAGAAGCACCTTGCTTATTCAGATCCTCGCCCACTCTACTCCCCTTCCTTGGTGACTTGGCTGCCTTCAACCCAACTGCCTTATTTTCTTTTGATCTCTTTGTCTGGTGTGCCTTCCCAGTTTCAGCAGTAACAGATGATATAGGCAAGGCATCAGTGACGTGCATCTCCCCTGTGTCAAGAGCTTCTGACATGCCATTTGAATGGTATACTGGATGGGGAATGCGCTTTGATCCCCGCTGACTTCCACCACTCAAAGAATAGTTCATTGCATTTTCACGGTGTTGAATTGCTGCTAGAGCATTGTCTCGCTCCATCAAGGCTTTATCCCGTTCAACTAGGGCCTTCTCTCGCTGCTGGATTGCTTCATCTCGCGCGGCCAAGGCTTCCTTCTTTTCAGCTAGTGCCAAATTCCGTTCTCGAATGGCATCATCCCTCTCAATGAGGATGGTCATTATCTTCTTATTCATTGCTAAGGCATTAGTTTGCTCCTTCACTTGATGTTGAGACATCATGTTCCACTGCAAATTACATTATATCTTAAGCTTGTATTCATCTGGAATTTCATTATAAAACAAAGACAAAAATGTACAAGGATCTGAGGCGAATGTCTTCATACCGCCGGAGGGTGAGGGTGAGGGTGAGGGTGAGGGTGAGCTGCCTTGTAATAGTCCATCTTATACCTTCCATTTTGATGTTGCCCGCCATCATCCATCTTGTTCCCACTTTATTACCAGTTTAAGCAGGAATCAGTTCAGCCAACTCAATGTTGAATGTTCAGTTTGGGCATCCACTGATTTTCTAGAAAGAGGACATATCTCCCTATTTTGAAAACAAGAAAACCAAAAGTCAGATTTCAAGTTTTTTACAATCAACAGTGAGAAGAAAGGACAGCACCAAAAAGAGAAGAACAAAAAAATGCCAAAATGTTAAACCATACAAGGCTTCATCGAAAAGACAACAAAGCTGGCCGTTAACAGGGAAAGCATCCAGCTTTGAGAAGTGAAAATCCAACAGATCAAACATTAAGCATAAACATGGAAACAAATATATAATGAGGTATTACAATAAAGTGCCACCATACATCCAGTTCCACCTAGATCTGAAGAAATTCAGAAAATCAAAAAGCAACTAAGATACAACCCATCTCCAGCTCAATGCAGTACGGTAACAAAAGTTTCTCGAATATGAAGTTACTTTCTGCAATATCCGCCAACAAACAAGCAACTGCCATTTTTAATTCAAAGATCATGAACTCGTGAACAACAGTTAGACAGTAGCATCAGTGACTTAATAAGCATCAAGCATCCAAAACTTGAATAAAGTTTTCAAGACTCTATAGGGACATCAATCCTTAATACACATGGGCTGTCTTCGTGTGCATATACACAATAAAGACAGATCTCACAATAATTTTGTCAACTGTAACAGTTCCTTCATTAGAACCGTAACCTTAACACTTGGGTTGTACTAACACATTTTTCTTTTAAGAAGCCCTCGAATAGGGAAAAAAATAAAATCAAGCTTCAAACATACCCGGTTCAAGTAAACACACCTCAATATCTTAGCAACAGAAAAAATAACTCAAAATCTAACAACAACCCATTATTAATCTAAATAAAAAAAATTAATTCAAGTAAAGCAAGAAAATTTTCAATAAACAAATTCAATTTCGAATAAAATTTACCAAAAAATAGGGTTTTTGAGCCAGAAAAGAAAGTCAAGATAAGGAACACATAGCATAGAAAACCTCGAAAAATGCATGAGGATGTTAAAGTGAGACATATAGATCAAGGAAATAATTTATGAACTTACTGTTTTACGTCATTGAAGAAGTGACATGGATTTGAAGAGAGAAAGCTTCGCGTTTTTTTTTTTTCTTGGCCTGGGAGAGGGAGTGAGAAATGGCCGATTGGGTTAATACGTGGATTTTAGAAAAACGACACGTAGCTGGGGGTTTCTCCCAGACTCACCGCAAAAACTGTCGTTTTCTACGTTTGCTCATTGTCGTTCTGGTACAGTGTATAGAAACGCCATTTAGGTTTTCAAGATTTATGATTTTTCTCTAAAATTATTTTTTAAAAATATATATAAAAATAAATTATAAAAAAATAAAATTAAATTAAAAAAACCATACGGTATTCATTAATTAAGAGAACATGAATGAATTTCCTCGATAAACTCATAAACTATACTACCATTATAAAAAAAATTAAAAAAATTATAAATTATAAATTTTAATTATTTTAATATTAGAAAAATAAAATGAACAAAAATAATTTTAAAAAAAATCATAAAAAACATGTGAAAAAAATACCAATATAAAAAAATATTATAACAATTTATAGTATTTTATGATAAAAGTTATTGTACTTATCATATATTATTAAAAAAGCACACCATATCTATAAATTAAGATAATATGAATTATCTCAATAAATTTATAAATCATACTAATTATTCTAATATTAAAAATATATTAACAAAAATAATTTTAAAAAATCACAAAAAAAACAAAAAAAATAAATGTAAAAAACAAATACAACTCAGAGAAACAACTATTGTGCTTTCTTTATATCATTTAACTTTTATTGTAATAATAGATTTTTTTTAAAATAAAACTCATTTCAAAAAGCTTAATTTTTTCATTTTATTTTAAATTATTCTTTTAATTTTTTTTAAATACTTTAAGCAACCGCCACCAAGCATACCGTGTCAGCCCCGCATCAATTTATCTTGAACAGGGTGATTCCTTTCTTCAATACGCAATTTAACCACCGATGCTCTTATCTCTGTGAGAAATTATTTTTTCATAACTTGTAAAGTTCCGTATTTTTAGCTGGGTTTCTGTTAAAAAATGGAACTTGGGCTTGTGGAGTTGTTGAGAGCAGCTTGGATTGCAGGGACACTGCCTATACTTATAGCTTCACTTCCATGTTCTTGGCTGGGTTCTTTTCATGGACTTGTTTTGGGGTTTGCAAGGAGAGGAAAGATCACGCAATCATCATCTCATCATGTGAGCTCTGAGTTTTTTTCTATTTTCTTGAACTTCAGGACCTGTTTAAGCTCTGTGAGATTGATAGTTGTGTTGGGTTTAGTTTGGTCGGATCGTTTTCTTACGTTTTATTGGTCATTAGAAAGGGAAATACTATCCATAAAGTATAGTTTGCATGTTTGCCCCTGCTAATGCACAGAGAAATACCACAGGATCCCAGTTTAAGATGAATGTAGTTTCAATTTAGTGATAGCTTGTGGACTATTGAGGTTTATAGCTATCGGTTTCGTGTCTAAATTTCCTCTCAATGTTCATTTTGTGGTTTTGATGATACCTTGTCATTGATTCATGAAATTTTCTGATTAATTCAATTTTGGATTGTAGAAATTCACTGTTCCCCAAAGATTCTTTTTTCATTTCTATGTGGTGGCTGTGGCGTGGACAACTCTCTTGCTTCTTGGAACATCGATATATGCTTATAGAATGACACCAATACTTTCTGAGCCGTTTTTCTACTCTGATCTAGGCAGCTACTTGGCAGGACGATCAAACATATTCTCAATTCATCGATCACGTTTGATGAGTTTAGAGAATAGATACAGGGTTTGGCTTTCTGTGTTTCTGCTTTTGCTAATGGAAGTTCAAGTCTCGAGGCGTCTTTTCGAGACAGCATATGTATTTAATTATAGCGCCTCTGCTCGGATGCACATTTTTGGCTATCTTACTGGCTTATTGTGAGTATCTTGAAGCTCTCTGATCTAATTCTTTTTCTGCAGTCTTTCTCCCCGTGTTGACATGCACACGCTCCATGTCAAATTGCTGTCGGAAGCATTTTTTGTCCTTGAATATTTTATGCTTGATTTCAACTGGCTATATAATTCACTAACATGTATAATTTGTATCTTTTCGGAAGTTCTGATTCACGCTGGTTGCTTCATAACATATTGCCAGGCAGCCTTGTTAACATTTAAATCCCATTGCAATCCATGTCTATGATCAAAGCACTTGTAGTTACAATCTTCTTCCTTTTTTTTTACCATGAATTTGTTGTACATGGGGACATTTTCTAGCATGTTGTGCTGATTGATATTTCCCTTTGATCATAGCTTCTACACGGCAGCGCCTCTGACACTCTGCTGTACCTGTGCACCCGAAGTACTGAAATTTGGCATAAATGAAGTGTCCGAGTTCATTCTTAAAGGCACAAGCTCAATGCAAAACATTGAATTTCACTGGTGGGACTTTGTTAACCCTTTATTGAAGCTTGGATGGTGCCAGTGGATTGGCGCAGTTATATTCCTTTGGGGTTGGATTCATCAGCATCGTTGCCATGCAATTCTTGTGAGTATCACTATTTTATGATCGCTTGTCAGATGGCAATATTACTTCTCTTAAAAAAGAAAGAAAAGGAAAACAAATTAACTGTTTACTTCTCTGGTAGACTTTGCCAAAAATGTTATGCCTGTAGCTATATCATGACCAAGGTGTTGAAGATGCCACAATCATTGGCTAGCAATTGAGTGCTCATGTGCCATAATGGTTTAAATTTTGTATGGCAATGTTTCCTACCCTGCATGGTTACAAGTTTGTCTTTATGTGACAAGCTTTTCAAGTCACCATCCACACAATATCTGGATGTGGAAATTTGGTGCATGTTTTGGTAGAAGCAAACATTTAAAGTTGTTAAATTTGGCCTCTCCACCAGCTATAAAAAAGAAGGTTCATGCTCTATTTTAGTGTGGTGATTGGCAGAGAAAATAAGTGATGTAGAGAGCTAGGGAGAGCTCCTATGGGCCACTAAATAAAAGATAGGATGTGAGAGCATTCTTTAATCATTTGTACTAGTGCTTGTATTCTGAGTGTTATATATATATTTATGGTGGGCGTTATGTGAACTAATGTATTTGGACTTCTAGTTTGTAATAATTAATATGGGAAAATCGTGTTCTTATTTAAGTTCACCAAATTTTGCCACTCAATTTTTAACAAATGGCATCCAAACTGCATCAAGCTTAACAAGTGATATTTGAACTGCAGTAAACTCAACCGAAGGTGAGGTTCTCAACTGGTAGTTAATAGCTTTAAGTTAATGAAAATGAATATAAATATAGTGGACACTGGACAGGATACTTTTCCTCGTGTTGGATGGGAGAGTTGAAATAGTTATAATTCAGCTATTCAAGAGAAGATCACGTTGAAAACACTAAAAAGTATAACTACTTGTTAATATAAAAGCATAATTCTGATAGGTTGGTCATTGCAATGTGAAGCTACCAAAAGGAAGTTTGTGGAAATTAGATAATTTTCAGTGCAATGAAGTCATATTACTATATGTTTGCACGAGGGATTTCACTTCTATTCTGATACTAGTATGTGATATGTGAGCCAGTTATTGGTGTTGTGTTGCTGTTATCGTGTCGATATCACAGCTTGAATGCTGTTTTAATGGCTTGAGATGCAACTCCAAACCAACTGGCCATGGAGCTTTGGTTATTGGTATTGTACTAGTGAAAATGTTTAGCTGTATGATGAAACGCATTTTCATCTTGAATGTTCTACAATGCAACTTATCTTGATTTGATGCATTATGTAACTGTTTAATATTTTCACTTGCTGTACTTTTTTTGATCGGTCTTGAGTCTATTTGGTTTTACAGCTAGCCATGAGAATAAGTTGGTAGAAAACACTACATCCGCATTCTGGTTCTGAACACTCCTCTTTGTTCCTATAATCTTATATATCAAATCAACTTGTTTCAAATATCATCATAAACTGGGGTCCTATCAGTCGACTAGGCACCCGTAAGTGTCCACATATCTTTGTTGATTTCATTTGTGTGAAAATAGGATGCCAGGTTAGAAGACTAACTAGCATTCTTACCTTCACTATCGTGTTGGTTGATTAGGGCTCACTAAGGGAACACGTGGGAAAGGTTGATGAATATGTAATTCCCCGTGGTGATTGGTTTGAGATTGTTTCATCTCCACACTATTTGGCAGAGATTGTAAGTTCCGGCCACTCTCTCTTGAGCTCATTTCTGATATGCGCATAGTGAGATTGACGTGCAGAAGGTTCACTTGTTTTATGCAAATGATACAGGTTATATATGCTGGCATGGTTTTTGCTAGTGGAGGGACAGACCTAACCATTTGGTTAGTTTTTGGATTTGTGGTATGTTTCTCTTTAAGATTCACAAGATGTCTTCCCCCCATCCCTGATTGCGGTTTTCCTTCTCTCTTATTCCACGAGATCTGATATCTTGCTCTGGATGCAGGTGTCAAATCTGGTGTTTGCTGCTGCAGAAACACACAGGTGGTATCTTCAGAAATTTGACAATTATCCAAGCAACCGTGCTGCAATTATTCCATTTTTATGTTAAACTCCAAAGAACACGTTTTTTCACTGTTGCATGCAGTTGCCATCTCGTGATTAAGATGATGGCTACATCAAAGTCTCGACTAGAGGTAGGAAAAAATTTCTTAGAGAAGCAAATTAGTTTGGTGGATGTTTATGTTATGTCCAGATGTCCTTTCAGAGGCGATTGAATTCTATTCGTATAGTTCCTGTACGCTGCAGACAGCTCATCCAATTGGATGGTGCAATTACTATAATGAATTGTGCATTCAAATTGTTGCTTGAATATAATTTGATAACACAAGCATTTTTAAAAATATTTTTTTAAGAAATGTATTAAAATAATATTTTTTATTTTTAAAATTTTATTTTTGATACCATTACAATCTAAATAAAAAAAATAATTTGAAATAAAAAAAAATCAATTTTTTTTTAAAACATTTCTTTGTAAGCAAACAGGTTATAGAGGTAGAGGCCATTTTACCAAAGTGAAGCATATTACTAATCAACCCTTGACCATGATGTCAATCAACTTCACAGTTTCAGAAACCAAGCACAATAAGCAAAACATCCATGCTGCTGCTATTATTCTTAAGAGGCAAGGGAACAATTTTTTTTTTTTAAACATTTCTTTGTAAACAAACAGGTTATAGAGGTAGAGGCCATTTTACCAAAGTGAAGCATATTACTAATCAACCCTTGACCATGATGTCAATCAACTTCACAGTTTCAGAAACCAAGCACAATAAGCAAAACATCCATGCTGCTGCTATTATTCTTAAGAGGCAAGGGAACATTTTCAAATGATATAATGGACATGATCAAGCATACAAGTTTATTCCCCAAAACTTGGCAGGTTGGTTGGTCCTGTAGTTCCTGTCCAACTCTTTCAGCAGGACCATATCCTCTTTGCTTAACTCGAAGTCGAAAACTTCAAAATTCTCCTTCAGTCTCTCGACCTTTGATGACTTGGGGATGACAACAGTGTTTCGTTGGATGCCCCACCGGAGAGCAATCTGGGCCACGGTTTTCTTGTATTTTTCAGCCAGGCCCTGACCCAAAAAAGCAAATGAGATGATAAGACTGATGATAAAAAGCACCAACAGAGAACAGTTTTCTCTCAGGTATTGATAATCAGCTGACAGATAATCCACCTTAAAATGAAATGACATACCTTCAGAACAGGATCATCCAATACCGATACAGTGCCAAACCATTCAGTATTGGCCACAGCACCTCCAAGAGGAGTATGAGCAGTCACGCAGATGCCATGCTTCTGACAGAATTTGACAAGAGAATCACGCTGGAAGTACGGGTGAGTTTCAATTTGATTCACGGCGGGCTTCACTTTCGAGTAGGCTAAGCAATCTCTAGTTAGAAAGATGTCATAGTTGCTGCAGGTAAACTTTCGATGAGACCAAAATTCCGAAGTAGCCATATGAACAAATTCAACTTGTAAACTTGTCTGTGCCGATGACAAGGTGAAAAATTGGGATACTTCTGCAAGTTCTTTCCTATTTATCCACTGATTAATGTGATTCAAACAGATGTGACAACAAGAATGGTTACACTCAAAATAAGGTTCCAGGTTGCGGATATCCATAGGATTTTCCTTTTAGACTTCCAACTCACCTGATTCCAATGCTGCGAGCTAAACCCAAGGAAACCAGATCTTCCATGGCATGCCAGGTGGTTTCCAGGGATATGGTTGTGTCTATATCCAACACCCCATCCTCATCCAATGCACTGCCAGTCGCACCCACTCCTGTTCGCATGCAAAGAAATCATAAAGTTCCAGAACACAATATTATAGTTTATGTCAAACTTCTAATCAACTAAACAGAATATTTACTTCCTGGTGCTAATTTCACTGGTTGAAGTAGAAAATTGTAAATCAGGAGTACAAGAAGCGAAGTTAAATGGGAAAAACAAATACTTTTTTTCCATCTAACTTCCGTGTATCTAATCTCGCTAATTGATCCCACTTTATATGTCCTTTCTTCCATCTGTTTGATTTTGGCCCCGTATATTATGCAGTGGAGCCAACAAAACCATTTTTATGATAGCTAGAACTGCAAGTTAAAAAATCCTTGTTACGATTTTATCCATGTTTCCCAAGAAATTGATCACATCAAGTCTCCTTACAAATTCATATTCAGCATGTGCACCGTCCAAGCAATGAAATAGATAAAGTTTAAGCATAAATCTTCATCATCACTCCAAGCCATCTCCTATATTCATCATAAGAATCTTCAGCTAATCAGATTATCAAGCTACACCGATAATTGGAGATGGACATGGAACCAAAAGGCATAGACTGATGCACATAAATATATATAATAAAAGACAAAACAAAAGTGAGTAGAAGCAAGCACCAGTATGCCTTGTGGCTACAGGAAAGTGCACAAGGTAAAGATCAAGATAATCAAGCTGAAGCTTCTTTAAACTATCCTTGCAGGCCTCAACAACATGTCCATGATCTGAATTCCATAGCTGCAAACCAGGTCGAAAGGAAGGAAAAACAATTACCATTGTGCATAATAACTTAATAATAAATCATGTGGGTGTTGTTAAGATCTGTGATTAAACTAAACCTTGGTAGTGATAAAAAGATCCTCCCTCTTAACAAGCCCCGTTTTAAAAGCTTCAGCCAAGGCCTCCCCCACTTCTGATTCATTCTTGTAATCAGCTACAACCACAAAAAAGGAACTCCTCAACCACAATTTACCAAACAACCGATTGTCTCAAATTTTCTAAACATGCTAATTATCTTAAGAAGAAACAATAAAATCAAGAAAGATTCCTCATTTTCCACAAAGACAAGAACTTTATTGATAACTAGCAAACCCATGTGGATTTCACCAATCAAGAAGCCAAAAATGCTAGAACACTTTCAAAGCTATGATGGTTTAACCACAAGCCCAGGAAATAAGTGACCAAAAACAAGAACGGGTAAGGGGAAGAGGTACCAGCACAATCAAAATGACGGTAGCCAAGCTTGATAGAATTAGTAATGAGGTCTCTGATCTCTTTTCCTTCCATCCGCCATACACCCAAACCAATAATTGGCATCTTGTATCCGTTGTTAAGTGTTATTGCCATTTTTCTCCACAACAAAACTCCGTCTATCCAATGCCCCAATTAATAGTAGTAGTAATCAGAGCACAGCTAGAGCAAAGGCCTTTTTTTGGCTCTTTATTGTTTGGCTTCTGTTGATTGGTTTTTTCCGGGTACGGCAAGTTGTTTTAATGCTTAACCTACTATAAGTCAGTCCTCCAACTATTACTAATGTTTTAATTTAATTCTCAAAAGTAAAATAATTTTTATTTCACCACCTAGCTAGCATTGGTCTATCAGTAATAACGTTGCATGATCTGTTAACTTCTGTCAGCCCTACATGTGATCATGTTTTGACTGTTAGATTTACTTGATAGATCGATCATCATGGGTGATTAATTTTTTTTTTTTATAATTTTGATGAAGATTTAAGAGATTTCCTAAAAACAATTCAAGTTAGTGTAGTAACTGATAGCCTGTCAAACTTCGTTCGCTTCTGGGCTCTATTCGTAGTTTCCACGTATGTAGGCCCATAACATTAGCCCACTATACAGCAAACAAGCCCAATTTAACACGTGCGACGTTTTATATCTATGGATGATTGTCTTCCACCCGTTTCTTCTCTAATCAGGGAGAGAGAGCAAAGGAATTCTAATTTCTCAAAAAGCTATCTGCAAACTTCAGATCTAAAACGACACTGTCTCAGATCCAGTTTATCAATCATGTCTACTTTCAGTGGAGATGAAACTGCACCGTTCTTCGGCTTCCTTGGGGCTGCTGCTGCCCTCGTCTTCTCATGTAAATAATTACGTTTCTTTTACTTTTATTCGATCTTTTAATTATTTTATTTATTATCATGTTCTTTGATTGGTTCCCTAGAAAATGAAGGAAAATAGAATTGCTATATGTATGATTATCAGATCGATCTTGATGCAGTTAGACATGTCTAAAGTGATTTCATTTTAGTTTAATGTTATATTCGTAGCAATTATTCGTTGAATTTGATTATTGGCCGCGCTTATGCGTAATCAATAATGGGTTTGTGTTAATTACGTTGATATGGATCTTCAATTAGCTTACTTGTCAATAAATGATATTTATTAATGACCCGGTAAAAAGCATTTTGATTTAAATATTGATTTGATAATCTTTATGTTAGAGAACCATTTTGCTTAATCAAGATTAGATTTTTAACAAATTCCTTAGATCTGCAGAAATTTTAGTTCTAGGAAGAATTGTTGAAATGCTTCTGTGTTTTGTTTTTGGTGTAATATTGGAGTTTTGGTGTTGTTTAGGCATGGGAGCAGCTTATGGAACCGCTAAGAGTGGAGTTGGTGTGGCATCGATGGGAGTGATGAGGCCTGAGTTGGTGATGAAGTCGATTGTTCCAGTTGTTATGGCTGGTGTGTTGGGTATTTATGGGTTGATTATTGCTGTTATTATTAGTACTGGAATTAACCCAAAGGCTAAGTCTTACTACCTATTCGATGGTTATGCACATCTCTCGTCCGGTCTCGCTTGTGGCCTTGCCGGGCTTTCTGCTGGAATGGCCATTGGCATTGTTGGTGATGCTGGTGTCAGGTATGTTTGCTGTCCTTTTTATGTAGAGTATATGTGATATGTGATTTTTGTTATTAACTAATACAGTATTGGTATGGTTAATGTGTCTCAACCTGTGATTTGTTTTTTTTTCCTAGTTTCATACTTGGTTTTTTACTTTGAACTGTTTTCCCCTTGATATGATGCAATGTTTTCTAAATTATATAGATTTGTTGTCTAGTTTTGCTGTGCAAACTTTGTAATGTCTGGTATTTTTCTGTAAAATTAAGACAAAATGAGAAATCTCTATGGAGGCTGCATGGTACTTACACAGGAGAATTTTCCATTGTGTTGCAATATCTTTTGCACTTGCAAGAATGCTACTTAGGGAGAAGAATCTCTTGACTTGCGATTCATACTGATACATTTTCTCTCTCTCGCAGAGCTAATGCTCAACAGCCTAAACTTTTTGTTGGAATGATTCTTATCCTCATCTTTGCTGAAGCGTTGGCTCTTTATGGCCTTATTGTTGGCATCATCTTGTCTTCCCGTGCCGGCCAGTCCAGGGCAGAATAAGAAGGGAGATTGCTACCTACTATTATTCTTTTATAGCTTGCCGGTGTCACTTCGGAGGAAAATTTATGTTTGTTTGCAGATTAGTGAGGGTTGGGCAGCAGCCCTTGCAGCGTTCTCAAAATATCTTCTCACGGAAGTGTCTGCTCTGCCAAGCGTGCGTTTGGGGGGTTGCTTTGTACTGTTGCGGGAGTAGGATTGAGTTATATTCGCAAAATAAAAGCTTTTCAAGCTGTCCTTGTTGGGCTCTGTCGATCGTTGTATTTTAAAGAACAAAAAAAACTGCTGTAGAGACTTCAAATCTTGACTGATGCACCTGTGATCGTATTATTTATTGAACTTGTATTTTTACAATTTCAAATTTTGTTTGCCTGCACGTCTGGGCTCCGATGTCTTTTTCCTGCTATATTCTAACAGAAACAATTATTCTAGTTTAAAATGTATATGTTATTATGGAAGTTTCATGAACAGTCTATTATTAGTACTATTATTTTCATATTCGTTACATGGAAATTTAAAAATAAATTATTAAAAGTGCAAATGAAAATGTACTTTGTTGTGTATGAACCATATAGAAATGAAACATGAATGAATCACCATGGTATTTTTTCTTCAGTGCAAAACCAAAAAGGAGAAAAAGATATGAATAAAAAAGAGAAAAGGATATTAAAGGGCTCGCCCAACGCACGCATACCTCCATGGTAGTGCTGGAGGTGCACGGGGGCTTGGAGGTGGAATCGTTCTTTTTTTTTAAGAAAGTGTTTATTATTATTAATTTTAGCATATTAAAATAATTTAAAAATAAAAAGATTGAAGTAATAAATAAAAAAATATTTTTTTATTTTTTTAAAAATAAATATATATTTAATCAAGGAAGTGGATGGCATGTTGACCCCTTATTTTTTAAAAATAAAATGCAGACTATGTGTTATTTGCCTTGATAGATAACGTGTCGTTTACGTGGCCGGTTTTCAACAACCCAGGTGGTTAGAAATCGAGCACGATCACTTTTAGTTTTCGGGACCAAATAACTAATTTTTCAACCAATTTCTGACTGCAAGCACATGAAAGACTCACTAAAAAACGCATCTGCCCTTAAACTTGACCGAAATCAGTCATAAAACGAAGAATTAAATCGAGGTCCAATTCTTGCACGGGCTCAGTTTCTTTTTTTCGACCAGTTTGAATGCAAATAACAAACAATATTCAATTTTTTTATTCGAAAGGAACATTTAAACACCAAATTTGATAATTTTTATATTCAGAATCACGATACACAGTCACTTTTTCTCTACAGCATTGTTTTTCACCTATTATCTATCATTCAGGAACCAAAAAACAAATAAGATGAACTTGTAAATAAATAAAAATAAAAATAAAATAGGACCGGGCCTATTGTTTTCCTTGCATTACAGCCAAGTCCCTTTTTTATCCAGCACTTCTATTGCGATTTCAATACGAATTCCATCTAACCAGGCCATTAAATGATGTAACTGAAGATAATTTTTTTTTTAAAAAAACCCATGATACTTCATTGTTTGTATAAAGAGTACAGTACTATAATTAAATCCAGTTCTTTTAAAATTGCAGGCAATTTTTTGGTGGTAAATCATGGATTCTCCTCGTGTTCAAACTAAATATTTCTTCTGCATTTTCCATAACCAGCCCAGTAAAAATAACACAAGGAACATTGCAGCAATGATTCAAGAAACGCTGTAGAAATACTGATAATAATTGTTGCATGTCAGTTTTGAAGCACGTCCAATGCTTCCCATCATTTATTGCATCTTTATTGATAATAATAAAATCATAATCACATGCAGGCAATTTTTTTCTTATGAACGCAAGCAGGCATATTTGGAATATGATTACGAGGACTGGCCACGCTGGAGGGTTCATGTTGGCCAATTCCATTAGATTGACAGAATCAATCTTCATTAAATTTATTAATGAACAGGACATTGTTTTTTTCAAGAAAAATACCTGCAAAATTAACACTGCTCAGTTAAAAAAAGAAGTAGACAAATACTTACTAATTCTGGTTCTAGGCCCAAGCAGGGTGGCCTTTTAGGCCCAGTAACAGCCCAAACACATGAGCATACACGTGGCAGACAGTGACGTGGCTTGAGGAATACGCTCAGAAGCGCATCTTAGTCTTTCTTTCACCTTCAAAATCATCATTCATGCCCTTGTTACGCAATCCTTAAGAATTCCACCCCTCCTCTCCAAATCCAATTCTCAAAAGAAATTCCTAGCCCTCGTCAACCAGGTAATTCCATTCCATTCCTTCTCTTATTTCTCTCTCTTCCTTTTTTTCTCTATAGTTTTTATTTAATTAACCTAAGATCCAACGACTTTACAGTTATCTTGTCCTCTAATCCAACCACAGCCGAATTTAAGGTTGTCATGTTTAATTATGTTTTTTCTTTTTAAAATTTGGCTTCTAAATTCCTTAATTCGAGCTAAATTTTAATCTTGTTGCTTTTGGAAATATACATTGAAACAGTTTTTGTACTGTTTTAACAGTGAAGAGAGGGTTTTTTTTTTCTTTTAGAAAAAAATATCGTGATTGAATTTTCCATCCCGAGCTCCTTATTTTGAAATAAATTCAACATACTTCATATTACTATTGTTTCTGTCATGGGTTTTAATAAATTTTGTAAAAGCTGTGAGCTTGAGTTTAATTGATGTGCATATTCGACTCACACTTTTTGGTTGTCGTCTTGTTTGAATAGGGAGCGTGAAGTTTGTTTGATAGTTTTTTCGGTCTATTTATTCTACTCAAAGTACAAGATGGTATGTTTTACTTCATGATGATTACGCCTTATTCGATTTTTTTTTATTGAAAATTGGTGCTTAAGAATGCGCCTTTTTTTTTTTGTGTGTGTGGAGTCGCAGTTTTTCGATGGATATGGATACCACGGGACATCGTTTGAGCAGACATATCGATGTTACCCTGCTTCATTTATTGAAAAGGTTGGATTTTTTTCTCTCTCTTCCTTTTGCAGCTATTTCAGTTCACTGATATGACTTTGAGTTAGTCAGGAAAAGAATGGCTGCCTATCTGTCTGTTTACTAATTGAATTTTTCCTGATCTGTGAATTGTGAGGCTTTAAATTTTATGGCAATTATCTACTTATTGGGGAAAGGCATTGTTTTTTGTTCTGCAAATGATCAAGTAGATATAATAAGCAGTAGCTGAACTAAGCCCCCCCTCCCCTACAGTAGGATTTAGGATATTCCATATGTTTGTTTCTACCATTCTGATTCATTTTGAGCCAAGTATTATATGAGCTATTTTCAAAATAACACTCTGGTGACACTGATTTGATTTTCTTCACTGCCCTGCAGCCACAAATTGAGAGTGGTGATAAAAGTAAGTCTTCAAAATCATACTTAGCCATTCATATTTCTTTAATTTATATTATATCAACCCCATGATGTTGATTTTATCTCTGTTTTTCAGTTATAATGCCTCCCTCAGCTCTTGACAGACTTGGTTAGTTGTTTTAATAGTACTTTAGATTTTGACTTTTGGATTGTGATTGAGATATATAATGCCAATTCTGGACAAAAACTTGCAGCATCCCTGCATATCGATTATCCAATGTTGTTTGAGCTTCAGAATGATGCTGCTGAGCGGGTTTCTCACTGTGGAGTTCTGGAGTTTATTGCAGAGGAAGGCATGATTTATATGCCATACTGGGTATGGATTGGAATTTTTTTGGCATATTCTTAACATATTTATTTTGATTTTGTTTTATCCCACTCAAAGAACAAAGACATCAAAATCATCAAAAGCTGATCTTTTTTTTTCTCTCTAGATGATGGAGAACCTGCTTCTACAAGAGGGAGATACAGTGCGAGTGAAAAATGTTACTCTTCCAAAGGGAAAATATGTTAAATTGCAACCTCACACAAAGGACTTTTTGGATATATCCAACCCAAAAGCTATGTGAGTTCGTATCTTAGTGTTTGATTATTAACAAATGTGTACTCTTGTCATTGGAGCAGCTCTGGTACTTTAATGTCTGTAATCTGAGGGGTGTTGCTATACTAGAACCTTTAACATGCATTTGTAGCCTAAAAAATGATCCAACCAACCCGGTTGCAGGAATTTTCCATTGAGATGTAATAAATATAAATGAAACCGTTGATATGCAATTGTAATATTCAAATAGAAAGCATTTTGCCATTCTGAGTTTTCAGCCCAAAAAAATAAATTTCTTACATAAGCTCAAGTATTATCTTCATATTTTTTGTTAACTTCATGATATGTACTCTGGTTCTCTCTTGTCGGATTGTTTTTTTGGTTGGAAACTCTAGGATTAGTGGATGGCTTTGCAGAAACCATTTTTTTTTCATTGTCTCACTGTTTCTCATTTTCTTGTTCTTAAACATAACCAATATGCCAATCTCTGTTATGTATGTGCATATCTAAGGTGGATATCCTATAATGTGACTTGACATCCTTTTTCATGCAGCTTAGAGACAACATTAAGGAATTATTCCTGCTTAACCACCGGGGATAGTATTATGGTGGCCTATAACAACAAGAAATACTACATAGATATCATAGAAACAAAACCTTCAAATGCAATAAGTATCATTGAGACGGACTGTGAAGTGGACTTTGCACCTCCCCTAGATTACAAGGAGCCTGAAAAGCCTGTTGCATCTGTTCCTCCAAGCAAGGCAACCTCCCAAGGTGCATTTACATCCACTCCATGAATTTGTTTTGTAGTATTGAGTTGGTTAATTTGAACAAGTACAGTAGTCGTATGACGTTGGTCTAACTCTTCATGCTTTTACTGACCTATTGTCTTTGTATGCTTCTTCACTCATCTGAGTAAACTGTGTCTTCTGCTCCAATGGCTGGAGCAGAAGCATGGAATGATCATACATTTCTTGTGTTTGATAAAAATTATGCAATGCCTACTTCAGCAATAGTCATGGAAGGCAATTGGAAGACTTTTTTTGGATGGAAAATGCTCATATGAAATGATCGAATAATATGAAATTTGATGGGCAAGTTGTAAAGATGGTTAAATTTTCATTTTAACAAAACCAGCCATATTTAATTCTTGCAGCTGAAGAGGTTCCAGCTGAGACCGAACAAAAATTTAATCCCTTTACAGGAGCAGGAAGACGCTTGGATGGGAAACCTTTGAGCTATCAGCCCCCTCCAGCATCATCTTCATCAGTGTCTAAAGACAAGCAACCTGCTGTTGCTGATGGCAGTAGGCAGTCATCTCTGGGGTCTAGCTTACAAAATACTGCACGCAAGTCTCAGGGAAAGCTTGTGTTCGGGTCCAATACAGGTCGCACTCCTAAGGAAACACACAGGGAGGTACTTTTTCTTCCATTCATCATTTTGAATTTAACTGTCAACCACACAGAGCCAATGTGAAAAGGACGATACCAAAAAACGGTTAATTAATTGTTTCTTTGATTTTGCAGGAATCTGGAAAAGAGACCAAGGAAGAGCAGCCTGAAAAGAAAGAAGATACGAAATTCCAGGCATTCACTGGGAAGAAGTACTCATTGAAGGGTTGACTGTATTGTCCAACAATCGGTGCCTCATCTTGGTCATACATTGCCTGCCCTTTCTGGATCAGATAAAAACAATAGGACTATATGTTGATCGGAGATGTTGTATCATCAAATGATGGTTAGTATGTTCTCATCAGGAAAAAGGAGTAATGTTGCGTGCTTGACATGATTGTTAAGCTTCCAATTGTACTTGCAATTGTGCCTTTTCCTCTGTATCTTCTTTCTAAGTAGAAACATTTCTGTGCCACCCTATCTTCATAATCTGTTCCAGTCACTAGACTCGAAAAAAAAAACTCCATCGGTTGTGCTTTGGGGAATAAAATGGTAACTTTAGGCATGATCTAGCCATGTTGGATGCTAGTAGTTTGCTTCAAGTGGAATAATTGCGGGCTACAATTACAATTACAAGGTTCATCCCTTAATGGGCAGAAAACATTTCAAGGTGGGCCTGGTTACTGTATCCTGAATCAAATCTGTGGTATCCTAGGGTATGCGAAACAAGTCTTGGCATCGACTTTTTTCTTTGGGAAAGCTTTAGATGGCGACGTAGGTGACATTAATTTGGTGGAAGGAAGTTGTTTCAGTTATCGCACAAATCTGTTGGATCTTTCGATGGTGGAGAAGCTGCCAGTTCATTGTTAATCCTGTTTGACTTATCTCGAAATTTTTTCTTTTACGATTTCTTTTTGGTGGGTCTTTAGCAGTCGCCCTTGCCTGGTAGAAGTGGGTCCCTGTTGGTTCGAAAGGAGGTTGGTTGCTCTCGCAATTCCTCTGGAATTTTTTCACCGCAGAGCGGCCTATGGTAAGGATTTGGCAAGCTAGTCATTATGCTAGTGATATAGAATATAGTTTAGCTACCATCCTATCAGTGTTCCGTCGTTCCTTGAACAGTTGACCTGCATTTCAACTGGAAGAATTTCATAACCATGGATGATTGTTATCTCGTCTTCCTCATGCTAGGCTACCAACCTTGAAACAAAACACCGAGGGGCTTTGACTGTCAACCTGTCGATAACTCATCTTGCATGAATCATATTTGGAATTTGGAATGCAATAAGAATAATTTCTCGATTTGGATATATTACTTGGTGGGGGAGAGGCTTTGAGAGACGGTAATCGCGAGGAACCAAAGCTGCAACGTGCAGCAAGTTACTGCCAAGAATGATTTAACATCTTATTATTAGAAAAAAATTGCTTTCCAAGGGGGCAAAACGCCACGTTTTCTTCGCAAATAACATCATTCATGGAAACTCCTAGATCTCAAGTCCCAAGTACGTAACTCTAATGATGGTAGAAGCTAGATCCTCGTATCAAATAAAGCCACAAATGAGTTGTCTCGCTCTCATGAAAGAATGGTTTTAAGAGCATCTTTCACTTGGGGATATTTAAACTGGAAACCTAACTCCTTGGCTCTAGTAGGAAGTACCCTTTGACCATCCAGCACCTGCAAAGAACTCAATGTGCCTGTTTCAGCATGGTGACGTGGAGGAAAAAGAGAGAACAGAAAGTATGCAAGTCCTTACCACTGAAGCACCTTCTCCAAGGACTGCTTTGAGGGCAAAGTCAGGTACAGGAAGCCACGACGGCCGGCCCATAACATTTCCCAATTGTTCACACATCTCAGCCAATCGAACAGGATTTGGAGCAGTTCCATTAATGACTCCTGAGGTTAGGTCAGTAGAACTGAGTTCAATTATTGTGAGGTTGTACATTGAAGTGAGCATAGGGTCATGTCCAAACAAAAGACACCATTACCATGGAAAGAAGCTCATATGAGAAGGAAGTGCAATCGCAGTGGGATATGCACCAAGAGATCCATAGACAAAGAAGTTTAACTCCAATAAATTACTGCTTCCACTCAAGGAATACAGATCTCAAACAACTGATTCATAGAAATAAAGGACCCAGTTCGAGTTCCAAGTTTCTACAGTACATGAATCCAAAATGCCAGATTATCTTGAATGGAATGTGCAAGAGTGCAATATCAACGTATCTTACAATTTAATAAAGAAGGTTTAATGGAAGAAATCATTAATGTATATATTTTGTTGCCCCTGTAATTGTGCCCATCAGAACACAAGTAAAAATATCAAACTTTCTCAGCAACAATTCATTGCCCTTATTTGCCATGTGAAATCAATACAAGAAATTTGTTGTTTAAAAAAAGAGAAGATTACCTTTATAAGATGGATTTGTTAAAGCTTCGTAAATCAGGTTCACAATATCATCCAAGTGAATCCAGGAAAACCTGCACAGGTACAAGAACATCACAGGGGAAGCTCATCACGGGTCACAGTACTGATTGCTTATGATTTGAAATGAACTGATTGGCTTAAAAAGAATTTAGCAAAAATATCTTCGAGGTTCTGTAGGAGAAATAATAGGAAAAAAAATCTTCCACAGGGACTTAAATCTCTGCAATTATGCTGAGGGTCGTTTCGATCCAGAAATAGAAGGCTGATGACTTCTCAAGAAAATCTTTCCTCCAAAATGCTAATCAGATGGAGCTTTGGTAGCAGAAAGTTTTGTTTACTCTTTTATTCTACATATAGTAATTTACCATTGTTGTCCAGAGCCCAAAGGTCCACCAGCAAACATCATGAAGAGAGGGATCATTTTAGCTGCAAGGAAACAAGCCATTACATGAAAGAGGCAGGATATCATTTCAAAGAACCATTCGGTGAATGCTTTTATATCTTAAACAATTCACAGTAGGAACAATCCGTTCTATGCAGTTGAGAAATAAAGGCTTTCTTTACCTGATCAAATGACTTCATACAATGTATGAAGTCCTCAATGATTGTATCTGTTATATGATAGAACAACCCTGACCTATAGATTAAGTTTTAGCAGTTCTCTACAATTCTATATGTAGGATGATCCAACAATACTTGAACTCAAGTTATATATCAAGAAGCTGGCAATGCACCTGAAAGTCAGCATGAAATGCAAGTAAAAGCATTTGGAAGATTGAGTACCTAAAGCACCACCATCTTTGCCAAGGACAACACCAATGCGGATAAGAGCTAATCTCACATCTTTATTTACTTTGAGGGCTGTTGCTTCCCATTCTCTACATACCTGAAAAGATATGTGGGGGTTTGATGTCTAGATTTACATGTAGCAGAATAAACCAAATGGAAAGCAACTATTCAGTAGAACATACAGGCATTGAATCATGCCTATGTTACCTCAGCCAAGTAGTCATTTCCCGATGGACTGCGCTCGTCAAAAATTTGTGTTTCACTGCTGCCTGAGCATTTTTGAGGGAGGAAAAGAAAAATATATTATGATCCATTCAATTTCTTGTGAGTGAATATTAAAAAACATTATGGTTCATGATCTTTCCAGTTCCACTTTTAAGTTTCGCCCATAAAACAAATGACAGTTTTTTTTCTTTTTGCTGGTTAATTTCCTTTTGTAAACATCTGCATGGAAAAGGAAAAAAAAAAGACTTCTAGCAAACCAACGTATTCCAGGTTAATTGCATAACAGCACTGAAATTGAATGGAAAGACAATAGGAATATATCAACACAATCCCCAAGTAAAACAAGCAAGCAAATTTCGAGATGACTATTTTAGAGGAAAGTTAAATGAGATGTCAAGTGATCAATAGAAACCAACCATAGTAACCAACAGCCGTTGCGCTAACCAGGACAGTAGGCCGAACTCCTTCGGGTGAACCATTTATAAAATCTACAACCTTCAAAATCAGTTATAATGTGGATGAAAAAACAGTAGAGAGAACAGACCCTGTGTTAAGAATAATTAACAAACTCTCCGGAAGAAAGGGAAAAAAATGACTGTCTAAGATATTTACCTTTGAGGTCACTTTGATCCTGCTTTGCTTGATCTCTTTCTTGATCTGCAAGACAACAAGAGTTGATATAAGACCTTTTAAGGTAAATTGCAATTTTTTTAATCCATAAGAAAAATATGTACCACGTCATAATTCAAGTAAAAGATAAATTGATGCTTATAGTGGAGCTGTTTCGGACATGAAATCATGACAAATATATTTTCACCGAATGCTATTAATCATGTCTATTGTGAACATTGTTCACTTTATTTAATAAAACAGTGCCTTAAGCAGTGTCTGCTTCACCATAAAAGTAATAATTAAAATCGGAACTTGAAATGTTCAAGAGCCAGATCTAGTGAGAGGCTGAGCAAACAACTAATGCTTTAACAGCCTGAGAGAAGAAAGCGACATATACATGTAGAATGTAGAAAACATCTTGATCATTATGCAACTTCTCAAACTAATCGGGCATTTATGGAAAAAAGGGATGCACTAAGAGATGCAGTGAGCATTACAAACCTCAGGTGACCATCTTGTACTAATAGGCAGTCCAGCCAAATTTACAACAGCATTTGAACCTTGAATGCAGTCTCTCCAGTCTTTCTCCTCCGCAATCAGAATCCCAGGAAATTCCTTGACTACAGATTTCAGGCAGCAGAAATATTCTTAGAATTAAAACATAAGAAAATAAAATAATCAAAGCAGTACCGGACAACTGTGATAGCTTATCTGAAAAATATGCTTATTTCGGTGGGGAAACGTGAACTTTTTATCAAAAAATCGCAAATTGTTAAAAAATGCAGTACACTAGAAGTATTCATTACCTTCTTACCCGGAAATATTAACTGAGCTTTCGATCTTGAACGCGTCAATACACGAACAGAATGTTTATCTGCGCACAAATTACGTTGTTGTTAAGCAAAATCTAGCTGAGCTCATTTGATCCCCACAAATATCATTCTGACTTGACAATTAAATCTCAACTGATCAGCAGCTAAAATCTAAAAAAAATAAAAATCAACTCCAAAATAAAATTTCAACAATGAAAACAGTGGTTTTCACTTTGCACCAGTCAACTATCTCAAGAAGGTTAAGAATTAAATGCTAATTAATTGTCAAGATGATGAAGTGAATGACAATTAATCTTGAAAAATTACAAGAAGAAGAGAAATGAACCTGCGTGCAGTCTTTGCACCAATCTTTTACCAATAAATCCAGTAGCTCCAGTTACTGATACAGTCATCTGATTTCCCAACATCAAAGTCTCCGAGTAATCAAACCTCTCATCTTACATCATATTCGAAGCACAAAATTAATGCATTCAACACTTTATTTATCTAAAAGAACATATCTACCTTCTGGGATTGGTCAGAGGCACAACACACCCTCAATCTCTGAGTGCAACGAATCTGCAACAAAAGATAGCATACACCTTGCATAAGCAAACAAGAAATGTCAAATACTTCAAAAACAAAGATGAAAACACAAAGTAGAGTGATTATAGAACTAACTGAAAAGACTTGAGGAATTTGGAGTGAAGAAGTAGAGATAGAGTTGCTCCATGTTAAAGTAGTAGTTACTCTATTTGACAGCGCCTCCATTTTCACTACAAAAGGCAAACACTTTGCTGTCTCTGTGTCTGCGGCTATAATGATGGGTTTTGATCCATGAATGAACAAAACTAAAGCATTGTCAGTTCATTGATCCTCGTGTTTCATTTGGAGCCACAGCAAGTATCACGTCATATCCATCACCCGTTATTCTTTGGGCATCCAGATTTTGCCCATAAAATTCCAACAATCTACCCCAAAATTGGCCTATAGCAAAATGAGAACCAGCAGTATCCAAGCCACCATGCTCCGAAACACCGGGTCTAAACCGGCTGATGATATATATATATATATAGTAAAGAAAGAAATGGCCCATCAAATTAATCCAGCCAGGGTTGTCGGCGACAATAAAATGGCCCAATAGATACCAGCTCTTTTTATAAAATAAGATAAGCTAATCATCTGATAGGCCCAGTAGGAATTAGAACTCAGGACTTCGGCTTGGCCGTTAAAGCCCATTCGTATTACAGAAGACCCTGAGATATGCCCACAAAGAAAGCCCAAAACAGCTTCAAAAACTGGACTTTGAATTGGTTATTAAAGCCAATTCGTATTGCAAAAAGAGCTTGAGACATGCCCACATAGGAGGCCCAAGATAATTAGAAAAATTGAACTTTGAATGGACCAGTAAAGCCCATATATATTACAAAAGGACCCACGGAGGCCCATGCACTGAAAATCCACTAATGAAAATAAAAGCCAGCACCCTTCTTTACTTCACAGAAGAGGATTGTCAGTGAGAAATGGCGACGGTGATGCACTGGTGCGGCGCAGTAGCGAGGAGGGCGATGGTGGGTCAGAGGTCAGCGGTATTTTCAACATCATCAGTATCAAGTGGTGCACAGATGGCGCCGATCCTTTGTGGAAGAGGGGACAAGAAAACAAAGAGAGGGAAAAGATTTAAAGGAACTTATGGAAACGCGAGGCCAAAGAAGGAGAAGAAGATTGAAAGAATTAAAGATAAAGTTGAGGTTCCCAGGTCCACTCCTTGGCCTCTCCCTTTCAAGCTCATTTAATGAATATTATAAATTATTTATTGTTTCTGTGTTCTCTTTTTTAATTACTGAAATGCTCGATGTTATTGTAGCAGCTGCCCTTTTTTCCTTCTTAGAGTTTCGCGTAGTTAAGAATATGTACATTTGACGTGGGTTCTTAATGAATTTGTGTTTTGTGATGAATTCTGAATAAAACTACTGTTTCTTTTGGGTTTGGTATTTTTTAAAGGGGCATGGATTCCTGTTAATTGGAGATGAATCCTCGTAGTAAACTTGAACGTTTTAATTAAAATTTACGGTTCTTTATTAGTGATGATGTATGATTGGTTGCTAATGTTTCGTGTCGAGATTGTGGAAGTTCCTGATCAAGGCCAGTTATTTTGTTATTTGTTTTAGAGATAGTTTAAAGTTGCAAAGAGTTTTGTCGAGCGCAAATGTCAAGTCAATTTAGCCAAGAAAGAAATGAAATGTGGGTTTGTAGGGAACTGTAAAAACCACTGGCCCCAACAAGAAAGTTATCGGGCAACTTAGTTTCTCAAAGATGAAATAGGATAATCTTGGTGATGGTAAATATCAGTTTTTGATACTTCTTAATGCTGATTCCTGTTAGCTGTTAGTGTGAAAACTTACGTAACTTAGGTTTGATCTTTTTTGTGATTGGGAGAAAAAATTGACTACAGAGGGCTATATTGATGTGAGTGGATCTAGAATTCTAGATGTAGTCTGTAGTTGCTGTACGAAACGGAACCTTGGCACCACTGCTTTAGCCTTGATGAATGCAAATTTCCCTTCTTTTTTTCTTTTCTTTTTGCTGCAAGTGGCATAGCAAATCCAGTCCTGGCCCTTTGAGTAGAGCAACTTCAATGACGAACTAAACGAGTGTCCATTCCAATTGTAATGGTTAATATATAGTGTTTGCTATCTTCTTTAGGTTCCATTGCAAACCTAAATCCTGTTTAAATTGGCCACCATGATGCTATAATTCAATAGATAGTCCTCGTCTGTCTCCCTCACCTTGTCGAAGTGGGTTTGAATGAACAATACAACATAGAACGAGGAGATAAGAGGAGATAAAAATGGTGACCGGAGAGAGTAAACATGAAGGAGGTTTAAGAATGGTGATGATGGAAACCGTAAGGGGTGTAAATTAACTAGTCCGGCCCTGGTTTGCTTTCTAGAAATTATTAATTTAAATTTTATAAATTTTAGGACTACTAAAAGCTTATATGATCGTTGATTTTAGAATCTTGAAGAATTAGTCGAGATGAGTTTAAGCTGGTCTGGACACCATAATTATTAAAAAAAAACAAAAAAAAAAAAAGAATGGTGATGATGGAACAAGCTGCCAAGACATGCGAAAGTCTTGACAGAACCTTTCTTGATCCCGTTGTTTTTGTGCTTGATAATATAACGAAGACAGGTCTAGGTCGCTATATTCTGTTGGCATCTGTAATAGGATAGAATTAAGACAGTGTAATGATGCATCTGAATTAGATTGCCCCTGTTCAGATATGTGGTCGTGATTGTTGATTGATTTTACTTCAAACCACTCCCACAACTTTGTGTGTTGCCAGATGAAGACCCCCGATAAGCATTACATTCAACATTAGTTCTCAAGATTTGTAGTTTATTGTCCTATTCTAGGACTAGGACCAACTATCACCGAATTAGAACAAGATACATTGAGGGGGATTTTCTGAGAGCCTAACTAAACAAGATTCTGAATGCAATCTGCTTTGCTACCTTTATGAATTCCAGCTTCCTCCTGCAATCGATCTGACAGATTTAGAAATAAGCCCGCGACTATTGCTATACCCAGTATCGGAAGCTAGAAGCCGAAGAGCACAGTTACAATACAAAAGGCCCAATCAGAATAAGCAACGTATCTGCTTGAATGTTTTGCAAGTTTGAATCCACTACAGACTGCAAATAGAGCATTAAAATGGCAGCAATCGACAGGGATATTCGCAATTTTGTTGCATGTACGGCAGCAGCACCCTAATGCTTTATCTTTCACATTTCCCTCGCTGCCTTGTCATTCATAGGACAGGGCAAGAGAAATAACTGAACCCATAGGGGCTGGTGTAAAGAATGCTTGATATAGGGGCTGGCTCACATTTATGCCTAAATAAAATGCACATGCATTAATAAAGCCAGTGCATATCTCGATCTGACCCAACGGATGTGTTCTTTACATTTGTTGCTGTGCTGGACATCGATTGCCTCCAGTGTGACCTAACAAATTTGAAGGCCGTGTTCTCATTTTATCTTTCGTCAAACATTCGTGATATTTACACTCATTTGGTTCTTGTTTGATGGGTGGCATTGCTAATTTTTTGCAACATTATGGAGTCCTCCTTAAATAAAACTCGTTTCCTGCCATTGCTGGTACAGTTTATACATGATTTCATGGCAGTAAAGGAAAAAACATGACGCTTGCTTCTCATTGAGATACTCAATAAGCAAGCTTCAAAATAATTCGCTCGCTTCGATTCTAATGATTGCATTATTGAGCTTTCATTCCATAACCAGACGCCAGTAACAGAGAGAGGACCAAAGTCCCCTCCATAATTGCACCTGCATTAAATTTATAAACAAAAAAAAAAGCCTGATCAACAGCCTTTCCTAGCTCCCCTCCTCCAACGCCTGTCTACTATACCTATGACCAGTTTCAAACCCTCGATTAATGATAACATTAACAATATTTACTGGCTGTTCAGGAAGAAACAATCGGCTGTAGACCTATCAGGGTCAGCAGCGCTGATGATTTTTCCAGATTCAGAGATGAAGTGCTCAGCAGTACTGGAAGGCCATGCGGAGCACTGTCCATCCTAAAAAGGCTCGTGAGTTCTCACCCAAGAGACGTGGGTAAGAACCACACGCAGGTGTCCACCTCCTGCCCTATGCTTCTCTGTTACAAAATATGAAAAAGATGCAAATTAAAAAAAGTTATTATTCACTTGAAGGATTCGTTTTCAATCCAGTTATGCACCATCTCATGAATACTTGATGCTTGCAGGACACGAATATATGTTCAGAGAAAAAACAAAATACACAACAGTGAAAAATGAGAACCACAACAATGTCCACTATCTGCCTTGACTTGAATTACACAAAGCGGATGCTCGCTTTGATTTCTGGAGCAGTCATAGATCACCTCAATCTGCACAGGAGGCAGAGTCAGCTATTGTAAGAACATTATGGCCCCAACTTCACCGTTAGAGGAATGAACTTGATGAGTTCCTAAAGAAGCAACATGCCAGGTGAAAAAACCATTTTCAGGAACACGATAACAGGAGATACTATAGCATCTCCCAATTCATAAGCACAACACAACTAAGTGACTGAATAAAATCATATGTACGTTGCCCAGCAAGCAAGCCTCATTGATCTCCTTTCAATCTTATAATCACTATGATGCGGAAAATTACAGGAACAATTGCACCAAAATACCAATTTGGGGAACAAAAAAGAAGAGGTTACAGCCATCCCAGATTACCATCAAACAAGATTGAGGAGTGGCAGCTGGGAGTTGGCCAGCAGAGATACAATCTGACATAAGTTTATTGAAAAAGAAATGCAGCCACTAACACAATATGTCAAGCAAATGATTATAGTGCTAACCTTTATTTTTGCATGTGAAAAAAGGAGGTTTTTAGTCATTATCTTCTCGGCCATAGTTATATACTATCTCAATCTGCAACACCACCAAATAATCAGAATGATACTGAAAAAATAAAAGCACATAAAACATAACTACCTTGATGAAGCTGGCACCAAATATCCATCAGTAATCAGTGTTATTATCAATTGAATCTTAGCAACTGTTCACTAAGATGCATAACAAATCTAAAAACATGGCAGTGCATTCCTTATGAAAGAAGCCCAGATGCCCCCAAGAATTACACATTTTAAGAAAATAGGTCGACCTAATAAGATGATACTTAGAAATATGAAGCTCTGATCTTCTTTTATGTATACACCCATCCTTCAATTTTTTTAACACAGCACATGTTCAGAAGACTTGTACCAGGGCCAATCACATATAAATCCACCGTGTTAAGTTTGCATACAGAGATTATTGGTGCATCTGATATATGGCATAGTGACGGACAATGTCCTTTATTTTGAAAGCTAAACCACAATGAATGATGCACAATACTTAAACTATCTAATTTAGCTACTAAACAAGAAAAAGAAATCATTGATCGGGTATCCAAATTCTAACATTCACATATATGGTGCAAATGTATATAACACAAGAAGCTAACAAAAAGGAATTGACTAAAAAGTTCCATGCCATCCCCAAACAAGACAGCGAGTAAGAGCGGGTGAAAACAAAAGCTAGAACAAATAGAATAACGAATTAAATAATTAATCATGTTCGTTACCCCTTCAGGTGGAGTTGGGTTTCGAGTGAACTTGCTGCCTCCAGGAGCCCAAGGAACTGTACACAAATAAGATCAGAGCCCGACAATGCTACATATAACCTTAAAAATCATTTCTTCTACAAGAAAACTTCATAAATTCTCAAAACCACATGAATCAATTATGTTTATAAAGACATAACAAGAAGAAAAAAAAAGGTATCCTATTTAACACCTCCCTCCCTCTTTTATACTCCACGTCAATGAAATGCTGCCAACTAGAAATGATGTTACTCCTTTTTTCTTCCATTCATAATTTGTTTGAAATTAACAATCTGTTAAGACCCACAGTTTGACAAACTGAATTAAGCCGCAGTCAGTCCTTATCACTCTCCTCCCTTACATAATTTAACACTACTCTTAATTCAACCCGACCTTCCCAAAAAACCACAACCCAAACACGGAGTAAAAAAGGATAAGAAAAGGCAGTAAAATGTGAAATAGAAAATAAAAATTAATTTACCAATATAAGGATCAGGATGGCGCCACTTATTATATTGCGCCTCGCCATCTGCTATCATCCTATCGATTGTATCCGGATCTTCCTATTCCAATTCCAGGAAAAAAAATACATAGTAAAAAAATCCTGAATAAATTACCTCATTAAAAAATTATCACCCTAAATCACAGAGCTATACCGCTAAATTAAAATGTCAAACTTTTTTTTTTCCAATTAGTTAAGAGAACGAACCACGTGTTTGTTATTCTCGAACCTCGCGCGGAGACGATCGGCCTGGTTACAGCAGGGGAAAAAAAAGAGAGTTAATTGATAAGAAGATAGAGCAGTGAGATCTGATTGAGGGATGAGAAACGAGTTACATCTTCGTAAAAGAGGTGGCGATGGACGGCCCAGTTAAGAGTGTCTTTGAGAGCACGGCGGTAGAGGATCCTCACTCTCTCCTTCTGTGCTGCTCTTCGAGCCAGGTAGCCCGCTGATGCTACGCTCATTTCTTTTATTTCTCTTGTTTGGATCTCTCTCTCTATCTACAGCGTTCTTTTTACTTCCTCACTGCTGAAGCTAGGAGAAAATGCACTGCTATCTAAAAGAAAAGCCAAACGGCATCGTTTCCACTCCATAAGGACCTTGACCATTTTCGATAAAATTTACTAATATCTGTAACCTAGAAATCGCCAGCTCGCCATCCATTGTTTCGTGTGTCCTGGGCCTAAAGACCGTTAGAGATTTTTCTAAGCGACCCGGCCCTTCCCGGCACATGAACATATACATTCAAAATATTTTTTTAATTCTTTAATTTTTTATGATCGATCGGTTGACCAAAAAAAAATGTATAAAAGAGATAATTCGATGGAGTATCCTAAAATATTTATCTCTAATTATTACTAGTGAATTTCTTCTGACATCAACCATAAGGTGATTGATAATATTTTAAGAACTCGATTGAGATTAAAAAAAAAAATGGTGGTTTAATATTTTTGAAACAGTGCTCCTCCGTCCCATTCGTGCGGAACAAAATGAATTAGGTTGAGAGCATAAAATTACACTGAAGATATAAAGGTTATGATTATTCTTTGGGAAGTGGTTTTTAAAAGAAAAATTATTTTTTTATATTTATTTATTATTAAAAAATTAATTAATAAAAAATATTTTATAGTAAAATAAAAATTTAGTTTAGTTTCTATAAAAATATTTTTTAAAAAAAATTAGATGGAAAATACTTTATACAAGTTAAAAAAAATTAAAAATGTCATATTATTTGTTAATTATATCAAATTTGATTTTCAAAATTTTAATTGTTATATATATTTTGTTTTAAACATTTTTTTTAATTTTATCTCCTAAAATTTAATTTTTATTTATTTTTTTCTTATTATTTTTTTATTAAAAGTTTTTATCTATCAAATTTGGTTCTTTTTATTTTAATTATTACTTATTTTATTTTAAATAATTTATGAAATATTAATTATTATTATTTTAATTTCTTTATCTTTTTTATTTTTAAAATTTAATCTTTATTATTTTAATTATTATTTGTTTTATTTAATTTATAAAATTTATTTCTTATTATTTTAATAAACTTGTAAAAGATAAAACATTAATAATTTATTTTATAATTTATTTTTCATTACATAACTAAACAATAAAAAATATTTTCTAACTTATATTTTCTAACTTATTTTTCATTAGGCTATGTATTATTAAATAATTTATTTTTAAAAAATTTATTTTTAAAAAAACAAATAACAAATAAACACTTTCCAACAAATAAACAAACCTTAATATATTTACATTTTCAATGTCGTACATTTACATGTGATAGTCAAAGTTATAAATTATGCCTCCGAGCTCCAACGTTAAAATAGTCATAACATAATAACTATCTAAAAATGCGTTACAACAAATTTTAAAAATATAATAGTAGATTTCAAATGCACAAACATGAACAGAATGGGCAAAGCAAAACCCAGTTCAACTTCTAACATGATTCAAGCTTCCTGCAATTTTTACAGCTCTAACAATGGGAGAGGATTTCATCCATGAAAACAATGATACATGGGCCTGATTCAAGAAATCACATCTCCAGTTATGGCACAAAAGGAAGCCTACAAAAGGGATGACTTGCTGTATGTCCATCCCAAGGACCTTCGCTTTGTGCTTGAGGTCGGGGGAGTAAAACTAAGCCCGAACATCTCCTTGAGAGCTTGTCCCTGTTCCACAAATCTGACCAGCTTTGCGACGACGGCAGCACTTTCCGTGGCATGGTTAATGTCCTTTGTGTTGCTCCATACGCGGTTTGCCAACTGCAACCTTCTACGCTTTGAGTTCAGCGCAATACCCCACTTCTTGTAAAGTCTGATTCTCTCTTCTTCTGAAAACCTCTTGTTCATCAGCTTGCTTAGCATCCCTCTCTCACGATGAAGAGCCTTCAAGCTGTTTCCCCAGATAAACGTATATTAGTGTTGCAAAAACTTAAAGCAGATCTATGTGCCAGGGAAAAAAAATATCTGGGCACCCTGTAATTTTCAAGAGGGGAACCGTATGGATTCCAGATAACATTGAAGTGCAGCCATTCCGTACCATGCATGATCATACCCAACACCATTCTCTCTTATTAAGTAATCAAATGTCTTACCTAACAACAAAGGCTCAAAAGGTACTCCTTTTCTGGTATTGAAAAGGAAAAAATAATAATTTGCATCGCAGAGCCACAAATTGGTAAGAAAACTACTATAAACACCAATAGCGTCACGAGCTTCCGAAAAGGCAACAGAAAATTTTTGTTTTTTGTTCTCCTTGTTTCTGGTTAGGTTTTCTTGCTTTATTGGCAGATCATGTGAGATATACATGCTGGATGCATTATTGGGAAACAAGTTTCAAAGTTCCCAATACATGTGAAAACACATATCGAATATGTATGGATGAGAGAGAGAGGTTACCTTGAAGCTAGTGTGAGAGCCCGACCACCTCCCACACCCTGATTTCCCTGAGAAAATGTTTCCTTGAGGAAGGAAAGCCTCCTATGCTCCACTTCCATGTATACGGAATCTGTTGGATCGCCTTGAAAGAGCAAGAAAAAGTAAGTTCTGTGGATCAATGACACATTGCAAGTTTGCCAGAGTTCCAGCATTGCTCTCTGCTGTCTCTCAAATTCAAGAGGCCAATTGGGAGAAGTTTTCAAAGATTCATGCATAGGATCCAATCCTATATCTCTTGAACTCTTTTCATATTTATCAGCCATTGTCGATGCCTCTGTCTCCTGAACCTGTTGTTCAATCAAACGAAGCTAAAAGTGAATCTTGAGAGAAACTCGATCACAAAGAATGCAACTTCAAGCAAAAACACTGAAGAGAGAGAGTATTCTCACCTGACCATCAACAAGTTGCTTCTCGTACTCCTCCTGGGCCATCTCCTCCATTCCTGCAACAAAAGTGTGGATGCTAGGAATCTCCTCATCTGCACAAGTTCCAATGCTCTGTGCTCTGAAGTCATCTGTGCAAGCACTTCCAAGAGATGACTGAGAGTCATTTCTTGACAATATTGTAGCACTGGCACCAAAATCAAGTGGAGGAATTTTCCTTCGGGTTCCTGCTGGTCTCCCGGTAAATTTCTTCCCAGATCCATTAGGTGGTGTGCTATCAATTTGTTCTGCCTTCTCAGATCCAGGAGAAGGGTCATTCATGAAATTCTCTCTACAACTCCTGCTCCTTGTTAAGTTCAGGTTTCTAGAAGTAGACATATCAGCTGCTGAGGACTGTGGAGATGATTCATCAGGGTAAGGACTGACCAGAGCATCAATGGTCCTTTGCACATGATGCAATCTCTGCTCCAACACATTATATCCATTTTGCACGTGACTCCCTTCTCTATCTCTATTAACTGGAGTGGATATTCCGGTACCTGCTGTGGCTCCGTCCCTGAATGCTGTCAAAGCCAAAGTTCCTTCATTCTCACCATTTGATACTGAATGGTGTCTGAAATTGCTCCCGTTCCTTATCCCTTCCATTTCAATACACTGAACTTCCTTGCAGTAGTCATCAGCATCTTCTGCACCATCCTCTAGACTCTGAGATGAATTGTATTTGACAATCTTCTTTCCTATTGACATTGGAGGAGAAGAACCATCAGATAAACCATGTCTGTCGGTGTTGTCAAGAAGACAGTAGGGTTCCTCATCATTGCTCCCACTGTCTCCAACATAACAAGCAGGGCCAAACTTTCCAGCACCTCTATTCAGATAATGAGGACCACCCATGGCTGATGATTTGGATACTGAACATTCATTTTCCCAAGTATCCCCTGCTTGCATATTATGACAATGACTGATCCCATTCTGAATTCCGAGCATGAAGAAATATTTAACAATTACAATTCGAGTGATATCATCAAACATGTAGTGACACTTCCAGGTTAGTAAAAATACCTCCTTTCTTGAATTTTGATCATTTCCAATCACTCGCAGCAAATCCTCTACTCGAGAATGAGCAAGATCCCTTTGCTTAGTCAACTCTCTAATCTCCTTCTCCATCTGCATGAAAGGAACCACTTGATAGGGTGTAAGTCGATATATAATGTGGCAATCACGTAGAATCTTCTACACTATATGTCATAGCATATCTTTAAGTTTTGCTCATCCATAAAGCTCATTCATACAGCAGGGTCTAGGGAATGCAGGTTAAGACCATCTATGCATTGAGGAAATTAAATAATCCTTTGGGCCAACCAATGGCGATGTGTTGGGGTGGGTATTTGTGTAATCACAGCTGACCCAGAATAACCACAGCCATCAGAATATCAGATTTGCTCAATAAAGAAGCTATCGACACATTCTTGATTGAGAGATTATTGCAATACTTCCACTGGTAAAATTTATTGGCCGAGTTCAAAAATGGAACTGTTGATTCTGAATTGAAAAATCAACAGTGCCTAGTGTCTGAAGACCTTGGTTGGTATTAATTTTTTGTTCATCTTTCGCATGGATAAAGCATTTTGCAGAAAAAAGTTCAGAAAAAAATAATTACCTTTTGAATTCGAAGATCTTTCTGTCTCAGTACAGATGTGTAATCACAAGTTGAGGAAGCAATGTCAGGACTTCTCAACTCACTCTCCAACCTAGCCACCTCCTTTTGCAAATGCTTAACCAATGCCTTATCAGACATGACTACATTGACCTGTGCTTTTGTAGTAACTTCTTTTGCACAACAAGCAAACAAAAGAGTATTTCTAGTTTGCTCAACATGGCTTCGTGCAGGGCTCAATGTGCAGATGATGGCAGTTCTAGCATTGCCACCCAATGCAGGCTGCAGTAACCGTGTCAGCTTAGAATCTCTGTAATTGATGTGTCCCTGCCTCCTATTACTGCACAAATCATTGCATCAGCCAGATATGAGATGTGATTGTGTGAATCTGTAAATTGATAAGATTTCAACTTTCAATTTACACCAAGTGCCGAGAAAAAAATGGCAGCCAAGAAAATCAGTAGGAAGGGGGGCAAGATAAAGTAAAAGCAGCTTTGTCATGATTCGTGTGTGGTAACCCTAAACAGACACCATTAACAAAATGCTCAGAACAATGTTCCACATCACTCAGTACAGTTCTAAAACAGCTCGTATAAAAGGTGTGCGCCGCTGTGTGCATGTGCCTCTGTGCTCCAGGGACATTTGCTTGTATTTTTACTTTCACGTGATGCCAACACGGTTAAAATCCTTTGAAGCATGCATGAGACTAGCCAATCTTCCTATATTCATTTTTTAACAATCTACATGACACTTCACCATTTAGTACTTACAGAAATAACAAGCAAGATAGTTGATGGCAGTATTTCAACCACAAATTTGACATCTAGACTTATCATTTTTTTATTGAAAAATATACCAAAGTTAAAGCATTTTCAAAAAAAAAAAATTGGATTATGAATGATCATGACAGAAAATCGAGTCCTAGACAAATGCTGAAAGAAACTAGATTTAGTGCCTGTGGCAATTACAGATTAGTTAGTGAATATCAGCTAAGTTAGAAAATCTAGATGCAGACGAAAAACGTCAAATTATCACCACACTGCAATAACCACATGCTTTAGCCACAATTAATTATGTCACAGACACAAAAGCGAGCATTGAAAAGAAAATAAAAAATAGCCACCTTAGCTTGCGAATAACGGTTCCCAAAGTCAGTAAACTTCGGTTAATGTGGGAACCTTCTTTTAATCTTGCTCCAGTGGATAGTGCCTGAGATGCGCGCTCACTTCCTGCCAAATCAACAAAATTCTGCACCAAAAACAGAACTCAATTCTGTTATTAATATTTTATTCCTACTTAATTAATTTCATGGGTGATAATAAGTTGAAATGATCCGTACCACAGTGGCAGAAAGAGTGGTCGAATTTTCCTTGCCCAAGAATTCACAAGCAGAACTTTCAATTGTCTGCGAGAAATTAAAAAAAATGGAATAACTTCAATAACTCCAATTCAAATTCCACACATTTTCATTACAACTAGATGCTTGAACAATTGTGTACTATGGAAGAGGTCAAAGGAAAGGGGCATACTAGTCTAAGAATTTGATGGGATCTGGAGCTTTTCTCATTCAAGGACGTCTCCCCTATCCGTCTTTGAGCTGTTATAATACCACAGGATAAGTAGGCACACAACACCACCCAATAACAACAGCAGGACTTTGTACAATGCTTTACCTTCACAAACAGAAAGAAGCTCCTTCAGATGATCCCAGTCCTTTAGTGTTTCCTCAGTGGCTTTCTCAACTACAGTCCCTTTCTGACCAAAACAGGAAAAAGAGTCAGACCAGTTCGTCAACATATTTGTGGAATCTAGAAAGGATAACAACATTCACCTCTGGATCATCCAGCAGTCGAAGTGGAGTGCTGTCCGTGCTAAGCAGATCTCGGATAGCTTCATTGTATATCTCAATTGCTGAGAACTTCAAGACAAATGCTCTTTCTTCATGCTGCAATGTTAAAAATAGTTATACATAGGTTGGAATTAAGAAAACAGAAAGGAAACAGAAACAGTTTTAATTAGAAACTTTGATTACCCTATGTATATAGTCAAATATATCTGCTACTGTATACTCAGTTATTCCCATCATGGTGTATGTTTTTCCACTGCTCGTTTGCCCATAAGCAAAGATACTTGCTGGAAATAGCAAAAGTAGGTGAGATTTCTTCGCTTATTGGCAAATGAAGTGACAAAAAGAACTTGAGCATCGTACTTACAGTTAATACCGCTGACAACTGAAAGGGCAGCTTCCTTAACTCCTTCCTCGTACACTTCCCTTGTAGCATTGTCACCTCGAAATACTCTGTCTATCCCCAGAACATGGGCAAATGAAATGAGATGAAACACTTAAACAGAGAATTATGTTACTAAAAGCTGGCTGTTAATTCAAATTAACTAACTTCTATAAAGTTTGATGCAATGAGATGCACACTAAATTTAAAAATTGAGCCAATGGAAGAAGCTATGACCAAATTTATACATGGCATTAGTGCTTTCGGCACACCATTGTTCACAGTGCTCTAACTATCTGACAGTGGACTGTGCTTAGCAAACAGTTCACCGCTTCTGAGGTCAGGTCAGGAGGGTTAGCCAAAAACAAATGATTTGGAAGGCCTCATGATAAATGATATGTAAGGTAGAAAACCCACCATGGGTTTCCCTTCTGTTCATTGACCAAGTTGATAGCCTATAAGCAAATTGAATTAGTCCAGTCTTAAAAACATCCTTGCTTTTGTTGTGCAAGCATTACCAAGTACAGGGAACTGAAAAGCTCTCCAGGCATATTGTATCAAGAATATCTGTACAGAATTAGCTATATGTTTGACATGATGATGCTGGAGACATTAACTAGCCACCTATAATTTCAATCTGACCGAACAAATATTTGCCAGAAAATAGAGTTGCTCTTGGTGTATGATGCCAGATACCTCACAGGATTAGACCCAAAACATGAGGGCCTAGCCTCATTAAGAGGGACATATCATTCTCATTTTCATTTTTGACACCAAAAAAAGGAATCACAGAGCATCTCCTTACCAAAAGTATAAGCTGATGGAAACGTGGAGCCTTCACGGAGGGTATTCCGGTACAAGATGGTGGTGTCATTGATGCATTCCCAATCTGCTACTTCATTTTCCACAATCTCCTTGTCGCTCAAAGGCCTTAGCCTCACCAAAACAAGAATCTTCTCCTCGCGGGCACTCGCCATTTGCATCTTCTCCATCTTCAGTAGTTCTTCCTTACCAATTGATCCCATTCTCCCACTCCACGCTTGTTATTCTTCTCAACCCGACGAACAAAATTAAAATGAAATAAGACCCATAATTTTCAAATATTCTGAAATGCAAGGAGACAGTTTAGATGTTTAAAAAAATTGTTGTATTTGCCTAAATGACAGCGGGCCCATCATTTTACTTTGACAGTCCCTGCAATAAGAAAGCTAATCATAGTAGGAATCTAACAAACCCAAAACATAAAAGTAACCATAAAACAGGCAATTTACAATCCATATCAACAACAACGACAACAATTAAATATAATCATCGTTTTCAACCAACCACCCAAACAACCTTTTAAAATCACAAAAAATATCTAAATAAATAATAAAAGTCCATAAAAGATAAAGACTTGAAACTACAACAAGGTGCTGATCTTGGATTTCTATCTAAATCACCCTCACAATAGATAACAACCAAAAAACAAGCATCTGCATTATTTAAAAATTGTAAAGACAAACAAAACAAGAAACAAACCTTTAGAAACCCATATTTAAATTTCTAGTCTCTTCCTTAAAAGGTGGTTCCTAACCAGCTACAATGCCTGAAAACTAAGAAACAGAATTCCATAGTTTTTTTCTTGAAAAAAAAGAAACTTTCAATTCACAACCAAAAAAAGAACAGCACATATCAGCGACTAAACTAGCACATGGTCCCCGTCGACATAACATATTCATAAATACAAGCTCGTGCCCATATATATGTATATAAAATACATAAATATACGTATGCAACATACTTACAAAGCATGGGTTACTGTCATGAAACGGTAAGTGAACAGAGTTGAAACAAGCAATGCAGCTCAGATAAGATACTCTACATTTCCTCTTGCAAAACGCCTCCGTTTCTGCTTCTCTCTCTTGCTCTCTGATCTAAAGTGAGAGAGTATTTACCTTCTCCAAATCTCAAGCTCTGCAAGCCCGCAACTGCAACAAGGAAGCCAAAAAGAAATCAGTACCAAAACGCAACTTTTAAAAATACTACTAATCAGTTGAAAAAAAATATTTAAATCCCCCGAATTTCACGCATTTAACTGTTAACAAATACAGCGGTAAAAGCAAAATTACAATTAAAAAAACTGTTTTCCACCTTGAAGGAGTCAAAACTAGTAAGCGTACATGAGTTGATGAATCAATTTGTCTGGTGTATTTAGTAAGCGCAGATGAAATAAAATGATTTGATTTAGCTGCGCTTGAACATGAACTGAAACTTGGCTTTGAAGAGAAATTAAAAGATGAGAAAATGTGAAACTATTGCTTTACGCGTTGCAGAAAAGAAAAATGACAGTCAAAAGGAAGGGTAAATTTGGTATTGAAAGACCAAACCGAATGGAACAGTACAAATCGGCGAGATTTTTCACTCTCCTCCTCGCACGATCTCTCAAACAGGGAGAGAGGGCGAGAGAGAGAGAGAGAGTCAGTTTTGTTCAGCTTAATTTGGCTTGGTTGAGGTTCTATCTGTCAACGGGCAGATAAAAAAAAAGCTGTATGTGTAACCCTCTCTCTCTCCAGATTCTGTGTCAGTGCAGGGCAAATCTGATGGAGCTTTCAGATATCGAAGGTTTATTTGTCAAGGGCAAAATTCTTTTTTGCCCCTTTTGATTAGTAATATTACACTTTGGTCTCTGTAGTTTGAGACTTCTTGGTTTTAGTCGTATCATTATTTTATAGTTTCATATTTTAAGAGTTTTATTGTTTCATGTGAATAGGATTTGGGAATAAGAAAATTTAAAATATTTAAAAATTGACACTCGATTAAACTCCATTAACCAATGTTCAATGGTAGGTGAAACTATTTTATTTTTTTCCTTTTTTTTTTAGAAACTCCCAGAAATGGGGGTCAGTAAATAAAAAAACCTCAAAAAAATTGGATTGTGCTAACTATTGAACGTTGAAAAGTGTAGTCCTGGAGATATTTGAAACATGCAGGGCCGTTATTGAAGACATTTAACATATAAGTGTAAAAATGAAATCATGGTGAATATATAAGGTCTAAATTGAAGTTTACCCTTTTGCGAGGCTGGAAGGAAGTCACGTGGGGATAGGGATACGAGGGTTGGGTTTTTTCTTGTTCGGCGCCACGTGTATTTGTTGTTTTGGAGGGGCGCCAGTCAATCGTCCATGACTGCCGGCGTAGGACCCCTTGTTGATGTGTGGTGAACGGTTAAGAAATGGAGGGAATGGGTAGTCGGTGTGAACAGGGAGTGATGAGTCGGCTACTTAATTACATTAATTATCATGACATAATTAGACTGCAATTAATTAAGTAATGAGGTAAATAACCCCATGTAATTCAATTTCTACTATCGTGTTTCTCGTGTGTAGATTTTAAATAATAGGTAAGTATCTTCATACTTCCATGCGGTGAATATTGAGTTTCGAATATGATATTTATTATTCAAGTATTGTTTATTATTTGATATAAAATAAAATAGCATTATATATGTTATATCAATATAGAGACATATGTATATTACATCATATAATATTAAGAAATTAAAAATATTTTATATGTGTTTAGAATATAAATGCGAGCACATGCAGGGGCGGTTGATTCGTAAATGATTGTAACCAATAGCAAAACGAGAGGAATTCTTGATTCTTCTTTTGATTAGGTCAAGATTCTTGTTTTTTCTTGTTTGTTTTCAACCACATGTACTGTATTATTTTTCTGGTTTTCTTCTCAGTACAACGTTTTCGTGACAACGAGAAAGAAGATTCTGTACAGTCTATGTTGTCGTTGTATCCCATTATTGATCAACCACGGTGACCACTAGCCATGATGAAGCATGCCGGCCAACGGAAATACAGTAATCAAACTCTCTGCGAGGAGTCAAGGAGACAACCCTTTTGTCGGGCAATTAATTATTATCAGGTTGCACGCTGCCTCTATGTATATATATTAGTTATCTAACCAGCGATTATTAAAAAAAAAAAAACCTTTGTTTTAATATATTTATTTAAATAAAAAAAATTTAAAAGTGTAGATTAAAAAATTAGAAAAATATATAATTAAATAAATGAATAATTATTTATATATAAAAAAATAAAAAAAGTACAGTTGCGTGTTGTAATATTTTGCATATTTTGGTTGCTGGATTAATTGATCAGAGAGGGTCCTTTTCTTTTTATCTCTCTAGCCATCTAATCTAAAAGGTTCAGTGGTGGTGGTTGATGATAGTTCAACAAACTTACATGAGCTCAGATAAAATGGGATTTTCATGTGAAATTATACAAAGGCAAGCCACATTGAGAACTAATTTTGTTGCTAAAAAAACTAGAACATTCCAACTATTTCAAGGGGAAAATAGAAAAGAAAAGAAAAACGTAAATAATAGCACCCTTATCACTTGAAAAAAGATTATAGTAAATTGGCAGGACATCTCAAATTAATCATATTTCATATATTAAAAACATGGTATTTTATTTATTTTTAAAAATTATTTATTGTTAATACAATTAGGTCAATCAAGTAATAAATTAACTTGTTAAATCAATCAAATTATAAACCAACTGTGTTTAATTATTATTATTTTTCTATTCAAATTAAAATTGAATTTTAATGAAGTTTCCTGGGAAACCAACCATGAAAGGACAAGTTTAGCAATCATGCTTCTATTGAAAAACATGTAAAAGGGTAGGAATCTTTAAAAGAGGAAGCAGCGGAGAACCTGTAAGGTGGGCCTCCATGTCTTGTAGAAGAGGCCAACTCAAAAGTTAATGCGAATTGAGTTTATTACATGTACCGCGTCCAAGTTATCACACCAGGAACTCGGTCTTAACCACGTGCCATTGTTATGGTAATTAATCACTACTTATCAGGACCGCTAACTCGCCCAAACTGTCAATGCAAGCTCAAACATCTAGATATTTTAATGCCAAAAATAAATTTTAAAAATATTTTTAAATAAAAAATACTATAAAAAACAGCACCTACTACATTCCAAAACAACCATTTAAAAAATTAAATTTGCAGAGTCCATGTCATATATTAAATGTAGTTGAATGATCCATGTATTAGATATGTGGAATCGTGGTGTGAGAGAATATGAACTTGATAAACCTTATTTATTCAACACGTGGCATGTTAGCGAGGGGGAGACTTGATGGTAGGATGTGTTTGACGTATTGATAACTAAGTTATTTGAATTTCTGGGCAATTTAATTATATGCTCTTTCGATCAAGTTTACAGTGTGGTGTTTTTACACAGTAAACTTTTATATACGATTTTAGAAAAGTATATAGATGAGTTCAGTTTATATATTAATGTAATTTAACATTTTCTAGATATCCAGGTGTAAAAAATAATATTATTTACAGTGTTAACACAGTTGTATCTGTGAACTCGTTGCCGGTGAAACTACCACGGTACATTGCAGTCAATTCAGAAGCTTCTTTCTCTTTCTCCTGCTCCATCCAATATCCCATCACCAACAATAATTACTCCAAGACAATGAATTAATGCTCATTACAGTGATTAGAACTATGCTTCGGATTTCTCTCCCTCGACAAGGATGTCCAGATTAACCTCCCGTACAATCCTACCTGCCCTGCTCGTGCCCGAGCACCAGGACATGTAAGAACAGGACAATAATCTCATAGGACTCATATCTTATCGAGAAGTACAATCTGTATTCAAGGAAGCCAGATATAGCATGGCATCGGCTTCCCGAGAGCACCACAGATCTCTCATGAACTACGAGAAGTACAACCTGTATTAGAACTATGCTGACACGACGTTAGTCCATTGATTATGATCACCGCCGAGAAAGGAGGAAGTAGCTTGCACATTTCTTTCATGAACAAGATGTCATAATTATTTTGAAATTTGATTTCAAAACAGCTTCAGCCAAAGTCACGCTGCTGAATAAATTATAGAAATGATTGAGTGGATAGTTATTTCTTAACTTGAGAATTTGTCTCCGTGTAAAAAAAAAAACTGTCTGTAATTTTTTTCAACACCATACAATGAAATCAGTACTATGATGAATGATGCTTGTATGATTATTTTTATCACCTTGAGCTGGAAAAAAAATTTAACTGATGTTGCATTGGATAAAACTAAAAGGTGTGCCAGTAGCATTTTTATTCTCTCTCTCTCTTTTTTCTTTTTCATTAGCTCGAGAATAAGGTTTGTGTGCGCGCGGGCATATATTAAATAACAAAAATAAAAATGCGCGTGTGTGTGCATGACAAGTAATGTATATATCAAAAAAAAAAAATTCACTCGTTTAAATCATTTCAGATCGGTGTCCGAATTCGAATAAAATTGCCAATCCCTTTACAGAGTAACCTGGACCTTTGAGCCTTCGTCTATTGAAATGAAAATGCCGAGGAAGTGTACTCACGAGTAATGACCAAATGCTTGCCCTTTGCATGGGCAGAGCTAGTTCGGCCGAACCAAATTTAGCCTGGCCCAGTACCAAATCAATTTAAAAGTAAGCCATGCCGGGCCAAGAGGACATGGTTTAGACGGGCCCAGAGAAGCATGATGTGTTTACCTTGTTGGTGTGGAAAACCCCGGCCTGTAGCAATCTCTATCTTGAAGTGAATCATAATTACCATTATTTTTTAAAGTATTTTTTATTTAAAAAATTATTTTTAAGATCATCATATTAAAATGATTTAAAATATAGAAATATGTTAATTCAAAAAAAATATCAATTTTTTAAAAAATTATATATTTGAAATGCAATAAAAAACATTCCTAGCTAGTTTGAGAACAATACTTTTGTACTCAACAATAAATAGGTTATTTAATTTTAACTATTTTCATCTTATTATTTTTATTGATTTTTTAGTAAAAAATAGCTTATATTTTATTTTTGGTATACTAGGGTTATTTATGATTAATATCTATAAAACATCCTGTTTAACAAGGATAAAGACTCTTTAATATTTAAATAAATATATTATTAGAAAGACAAAAACAAAAATTCTAAAGAAATACACTTTAAAAATACATATGCAATGTAATAGAAAATAAAAACTATAAAACTTTGTTTTGAATATTTCACAATGTATTTATAACCTACGAGTCTTGTCATTTTGTATTAACAAGGGTTTACAGTGTAATTATCCCAGTATTACTTAATAAACAATAAATATTATTTATATCTATATTAATATTATATAAGAATATAGTAGACTCTCAGAAAATTTCTACATACCTAAAAATATGTAAAGAAATTATAGTTTAAGACGTTAAATATAGCTAAATTTATAAAAGTTGAGTTTTTTATCGAGATTAAATCTAGAAAATGTTGGCTATTCCTTTAAATATGCCAATAAAAATTAGTCATTATCTCAGATTTGACTGATATCTAAATTCAAATGTCTTAGATTTTAAATGTTTCTTAAATTCACTTTATATTAAACTTAATTGATAACTAAATTCGGGTATTTTAGATTTGATATATGTGTAAAATTTATATCTTTTTGGATTTAGTTAATTGTTAAATTTAAATATCTTGAATTTAATGTATTTATTATATTTATACCAACTTAAATGTGATACTTATGATATTTATATTATTTTAAATTTAATAATATGTAAATTAAAATATATTAAATTTAATATATATTAAATTTATATATTTTTAATATTGAATTTAATACACTCAGACTCATAAACCATCTCGGTACCATCGACGATGCTGCTGTGGAAAAGATTGTCTTTTGAAGACGGTGGTAGTAAAAATATATTTTGTTCTTTCAACCCAGCTTGAAATTAATAGACATCTTTCCACGATCACCGCCAACCGTTTTCGATCCAAGATTTTCAGGCTGTTTTTTCCAAAAATAAAAACAAATGTTGATTACAGTTTTTTATATTATCTGTGAATGAGTTATCCTGGAATAAATGGTCAGGCCATGTACCTTTACGTTATCCACGGAGCCAAAGGACTTGACAAGTGGCCTCCTCTGTCCTCAACTGTCTCAGACACTGATCGCAGAAGTTTCCCAGGTATGAATAGGTCACCGCTGTCTCGGTGTGATGATATCACGATGGTTATGAATCGAAATGGATGCTCGAAAATATGCGCATAATAACTGTACTGTTTGTCATTTGGATGGGCGGATGGTAGGTCTGCGCATAGACCATACTTACGCCTAGACAGGAACGTCCCTGTCTAGATGATGTGGTCACCCGCCTGTCCAGACAAATCTTTAATAACCTGGCTTTGCCCGTGTGACCTGCCTGCCCGAATAAAAACTATCATGTCTTCCACACAACAGACGACTACTGGAGCTTGCATATCCCTGTAGGTATATATCTATGTACTACGAGCTTGTTTCGGAATGAAGATGGCCCGTGTTACTGGATTTTTTAATTTTTCTTTATATAAAATTATTTTTTTTGAATTTTAATGCCAAAAATATTCTTTTAAATATATATTTTAAAAAACAGCCATTGTAATAAAATTAAACATGTTGCGTGTAATTGATAAGCACTGTACTGCAGGTCGGAAGAAACTTTCTCGGATAATTTTTTTCCAGCGTTATTGAAGTATTTTTTAATAAAAATAATTATAAATTTAAAATATAAATCATGTTGAACAATATTTTTTTAAAACAGTGGCATCAAAACACATTGAAGAATTTTAAAAAAATATTTAAAAAATATATTAAATTAATTTACATTGATATTAAATTTATAAATCAGATCATGAAATTGTAATGATATTGTAAAAAATATATTAAAATAAATTATAAATCTTATTTATCAATTAATTCAATACTAAATAATAAATTTTTTTAAAAAATAATATTAAAAAAAATAAAAAAATAAGTCAATTATTTAAGCAAATTTATCAAAACTATAATTTAAGTTATAAGATTTTAATAGTTTTATGTAAAATAAATTAAAAAGAAAACAAAACTCAAATTTCAACTAACCTATTATTAAATGATAAAGTAAAGGTCAATAAGAGCTAGTATGTTAAATCCACTATCTGCATCAAGAGAACAATATAATTTTATAAAAAATAAATAAAAAAATCATAAAATTTAATTTTTTACATTTAATGTTGATATTTGAAATTGGTAACAAAATAAATTCATAAGATAAAAGTAACTCCATGAAAAAAATTAGAAAAAAAAATGAATCCAAGTGCTTGAATGAATAATTCCATTAAAAACAAGTTGAAAAAACAAATACAAAACCTAATTTTTAAACAAACAAATACTAAATAAAAATTAAATAAAAAAACAAAAAAAAAGACAGGAAAATTCAGTTGTTGTAATATGAAATTGAAAAAATATATTTAATTAAAAAATAAAAAAAATCAAGTTAACCTATCAAATCTATAACTCGATAATAAAATTGAGATAATTTTATATAAAATAAATAAATAAAATTTAGTTGAAAAAATATTTAAATTAGAATGAGAACAACAAATTGAACATACTTCGCGTTGTGAGAATAAGATAGTTTTATCTAAAATAAATTGAAAAATTATAAAATGTAGTTTTTAATCAATACAATATTAAAAATAAAATCTAAAAAAATCAACTAGAAAAAAATAGTTAAAAAATAATAAAATCAACTCGAATTAATTAATTAAATTCATAATTTAAATTATAAATTCATTATAAACTAATAAAAAAATAAAAATCTAATACTTATAAGATCATGTAATCGCATTAAGTAACAAATAAAAAAACATGAAATATAATTTTCAAAGTAAGGTGATGTTAAGTTTAATCTGAATTGGAAAGCGTAATTATAATTATTTTTTAAAATATTTTATATATTTAAATTATATGTTTTTAAAATTAATGCATTAAAAAATTTAAAATATATAAAAAATAATTTACAATAAAAAAATTAAATTTTTTAAATATAATTTACACAGTATTTTCAAACATTAGTATATACACCAGACAAGCATGGCTGTTTTTCAAATAACTCGTGTCTTTGTCTAGCTCTTGTCACAGTCCACGTGCAAAATGCTCTGTTCGCACATAAGCATGAAAATTGTTCAAAATATTTTGTTGCCCAGAACATTTTACCTCGCACAAACAATTCAAAGAAAATAAATACAAATTGAATTGAGTTTCAGTTACAGCCTTCTACCATGCTATCGTAAAAACAATTCGTGGTGGTTCTATAAAAGTTTTTAATTTTTTCCCCTTAGTAATAACAATTTTCAATTAACTATAAAATACCAGTTTTTACTGTGCGAATCCATAACCATAATAAAAGGCTGGTTGGCAAGGTTAGTTTTAGGAGTGCATTGTTTTTTTCCACGTGACTTATTAGCAGTTACGTTAAAAAAAGGATATTAATTAGTAATTTCATGTTTTTTCTATAATGTAATTACCAAATAATACTTAGCGTGTTCGCAGGTGCTCGCGGAGACAATAATGAGTTTTTCCCTTCCTCTCTATTTTTTGCTCCCTCCACCTATAAAAGCACATTGACCACTGCAGGGAAAAAAAAAAAAGTCTAGCTACTTATTTGTTTAACTAAATGAGATTTTTATTTTTCTTACTGTAATATTGAATTAATTGAATTTTTAAAATTAATTATTTTATATTTTATTATTATACCAAATTTAATTATTTTTTATTTTAATTGCAGTGTATTTAATTTTTAATTATTTACTAAGTTAATTATTTATTTAATAGAATCACTTTATACATTGTTTTTATATTATATTTAAACTTTATTATTCTTTTAATTGTAATATCTTCTATCTTGAATTTTTTATTGAGTTGATTTATTTTTGTATTTCACTACTTCATATATTATTTTTATATCAAGTATTGTGATCATATTTTTTATTGTTATTTTTAATTTTTTTTTTGATTGAGATTGTTTTTTCACCTCTTGTAATTTTTTTATTTCATGTTAAATTTGTTTTTTTTAAATTTATATTTTTTAAAAAAATATTTGTTTATACTCATCTCTAGTTATTTCGGTTGGTTTAAATTTTTACAATGTTATTTTTTTATTTTTCTTTTATGTTGTGACATGACCCGTCATATATTTATTTTATATGTCTTGGATTTTTTTATGAATTTAATTTTTTTATTTTAAATCTCAATTTAATATTTTTTTATATTTAAGGTTTCACATTATATCACTTGCTGGTTTTGGTAACCTTACTTATTTTTACTGGTATTTTGTTTTTAAATAATTTTTTATAGATATTTTTAATTTTTAATTTTTATTGTATTTTATAATTTAATTTATAAAGTTTGACTATTAATACTTTTTTATTATATTAAGTCGTTGATTTTTTTTTATCACTCCTTATGATACAATGACAATGCTTTGATATTATTATTTTTTTTAGCAGCAAAGAAATTTACCTTGGCCACTCTAAAGCACGGGCCACCAAACTATGTTAACCAAAACAAAACGTGTTTGTTTATTGAAAACATACAAGGGGCGATTAGTTTACCACGCACGAAGCCCTTTATTTTTTCACACGCAAAGTCCTGGAGCATCGCACTGTCTACACACAACAATGACACTGCAGTAAGATATGTTTTTTAAAGGTTTTTTATTTTATTTTTCTATCAACACATCACATCATTGCAAAATCATTTAAGAAATATTAATTTAATATTTTTTAAAATCAAATATACCTTTTAAAAACTCCCACGAATAATTTTATTTTAAAGATATTTGAGAATATTATAATAATTATTTTATAAAATATTTTTTAAATTTGATATGTATTAAAATAATATTATTTTAGTTTTAAAAAAATTATTTAAAAATATTATATCAAAATTATTTAAAAACTTTTTTTTAATCAGATTAAAAAATATAATTTTCACCGCTTTACTGTAACATAAAGATATACTTAAAAGTTATTTGAAAATATGATATAAGCTGTGTTTTTTTTTTTAAAAATTTCTTTTATTAATTTTAAATTTTTTTGATATAAAAAATATTTTAAAAAACAATTACCGTAACTATTAAAACTCATGGTCTGTAAAGATGAGAGTGTGGGGAAGGAGTAGGAAAAGGGAAGAAGAAACCATGGCCTCAGAAAAAAACTGGAACAGGGGCACGTGGGTCAAGGGGAAGGGATGAGACTGGTGGCTAAGAATCAATCAAGAAGAGCTTTCACTACACACCATCTTTGAAGTCTGCGGCCATGAATTAGTGTACCAAAATGAACCTGCTGTACCAAACTTTTTGACTTTCGTTTGGGCTTCTGGCTTTACAAGTGGGTCCACGATAACATTCGCGTGAGTTTATTAATAGTTTCCAGTCTACTGAGGTCATGACAGCTAAAATCAATAATCAATGTGGGTTGCTATCCATCATAACCGTACATGCATGCTTGTCACCTTGCATGCACGAATCACAATTTACTAGAATCTGATTAACACCAGTATATATATATATACACATATATGTGTGTGTGACTGAAATAACAGCCGTAGATTTAAAATCCAATCCATCAATCAGGTCAGAGCTGAAACCGAGTTTAATTTAAGATAAAAATAAGCAAGTGTAAAAAACCATGTGATCTCGTAAAAAATAAGGATTGACATATTTAATAAAAAAATTAATTATAATCTGTTGATTTTTTAAATAAAAATAATATTATTTTATTTTATAAAAAATTATCTCAATTGAAAACCCACGACTCGACTCAGTATAGAGTTAAATCGAATGGTCCAGATCTAAAAGTTTGTATTTTGTAAATTATGATTAAGTTTTAAATACAGTGGAGCCTCAATCCAATGATACATGTCACCATCATCCCTGCTCGTCAATCTATAGCCCCCAGTTTCACCACCGAAGTCCGGAATGTGCACTGTTGGATATGGTGCGCGACTATATTTAATATTGAGTTTGTTTCCTATATATTACTAATTGAAGTGTTATAAATTTTAAAATTATTAAAAATTTAATTAGATATTACCTTTTAAATATTAAGAAATTAGTTGAGATTGAATACATAAATGTATAATTATAAAAAATAAAATAAAATAAAAATACATCTGACTATACACTAGAGAAAGCAAAAATTAATCCTTTACAATCATAATTTTTTTAATAATTAACATGAATATCTAGATTAACTTATATATACTATAACTAATTTACATCCACTAAAATTAACAATTATATAAATTAAATTTGTAAATTTCCAGTAACCGGAACCAATTACTCGAAATTTACAAACACAATTTGAACGTACGTTATGCCGTTCAAATCCGCACTGGGTCCATCCAACGAAGAAGGAATTGTACTCGAGTCCTGGTGATTATGCTAAAAACGAAGAAATAAAAACGAAATAGAAGTCCAAAGTGATTGCTCACAGTGGAATATAATCTTGGCCGGTTCTATCTGTGCATATGTTTTCCTAAAATATTTTTTTAAAAGATAAAATATTTTTTTTAATTTTTCATATAAATACATTAAAATAATAAAAAATATTTTTTAATATTCTTTGAAAACAGATATATTTTATTAAAAAATACACAAACCTCTGCACTCCGATCCAAAATAGAAATAGCGCTAAATCTACTTGTCCAATCAAAAAATCACCACTAGAGTGAGAGTGATCCTGCGTGATGGTGTAACCCACGTTCCTGGAACCCACGAGGCCGTGGAGTCCATACCCCACGTGCCACACACGACACTAAACAGCGCGTGACAGTCTCCATTCACCACACCAACAACGGAAGTTACGGACCAGATCACAAACATGAACAGCTCATCCTTATGAACTACTCTACCACACGCTGCTAAAACACTCCAGCAGGGCCAGCATTATCCCTTTGTGGGAATACCATTTTATTTTTCACAGCTGATTTGTTTTCCTCTCCAAAAGACAAATTTACAGCTTCAGCTCTCTTTTCTATACCATTTTCGCGTCACTTGACACTGATGGGTATATTTAGAATTAAATTCATTTAAAAAATAACAGATAATAATATAATTAAATTCATAAAAACAGACAACAATATAATTATCTAAACCAATCATCTCTCTAGAAATTGGCGTTGAAATGTTAATTCCTGGAAAAAAAATTGTAATATGGTATCTAATTGTTAAATATTAACAGTGCATTTAACATTACTTTATAATTAAGGTTTATTAAAATTTAAGATGAGATGTTCTTCAAATGTTTCCAAGAATTATTTTTATGTTCGAGCTTTGTAATCTCACCCATTGAAAATAATTGAAAGATAGGCTACATTTCTCAATATTATAAACTTATTATTATTATTATTAAATAATTTTTCAATTAAAAAAACATTATTCATGTAAAAAATGATAGTTCATTAAAAAAAATAATTCTCTCAACGTATATAAATTTGAAAAGAGTTAACATGATAATTAATCCTTGCCTTTTCCATGACTTGAACATAAAGGAAACATTTTTCATTGAAAACACAAAAAGGAGGACGCGTGGGTTAGAGTAAGGTGATGTTTGTTGTTGTGATGTAACTTTATTTTTTAAAAATATTATTTTAATGTATTAATATTAAAATATTTTTTTAAAATAAAAAAATATTATTTTAATAAAAAACATTTTAAAAATAATCTGTTGCTGCACTAAAAGAATAGCAAAATTAACATAAATTACATCCTTGAAGGTTTTGTTTGTAGATGCGATTGAAATTGAGTTTTTTTTTTAAATTTTATTTGTTTTATTTAAAATGTTTTTATATGTTAATGTATAAAGTATTTTTTAAAAATAAAAAATATTATTTTAATATATTTTTAATAAAAAACCCTTAAATTAAAAAATTAATATTATTTTAATATATTTTTACTCCCTTTTTTTCTTCTTCCTCGCTCCAATTTCAGAGGCTCAAGATAGCTACGATTGTCTCTCCTCTCCACTCCATTTCCAGCACTCCTCCACTATACCCTCTTCTCTTCACCATTTAAATCTTTATCTTTCTCTCTCTCCCGCTAAATTATAATGTCACCAATTGCTTAATTCAAAAGTGATCAACTTCAACAATTTTATCCTTCCAGGATATCAACAAATGGCTTTGAGATGGAGAAAGGAGAATTAGCAAAAAGCAGAGATTGAAGGGGGAATAAAAATAAAGAAAGAACCTAAATTAGTTCTAAAAAACTAGAAATGCGAACGATTTGTGACGTGTGTGAGAGCGCAGCCGCGATTCTTTTTTGTGCAGCTGATGAAGCTGCTCTTTGCCGTTCCTGTGACGAGAAGGTGATTATCGACCTTTATTTTTACAATATTTTTTTTGTCTCTTTATATTTTTTTTTCTGGTTTTACTTGATTTGATTAACGAGAATTGACAAAGATTATTCTTTAAGTGAGTTAAGGTAATAATTCTGCTCAAGTTGAAATGGGCTTGATTGGATTTGCGAAATGAATTCTTTTTCGGTACTGAAAGAGTAAAAATTGCCATATCCTTTGCTGAGTCCATCAAGTGATGATCTTTTATTGTAAAGTATCAAGCTCTGGATTTGATAATTTTTCGATGGCGGAGTTCAAGTTTTGGTCTTTTTAAGTAAGCATCATCGAATTTGTCATATTTAAGCAAATGGGTCTCTGTTTGTGCGCTGGAACAGGTTCATTTGTGCAACAAGCTAGCTAGTCGGCACGTGCGAGTAGGACTTGCAGATCCTAGCGCTGTTCCACAGTGTGACATATGTGAAAATGCACCAGGTATACCGGCCTGCCTTAGCTAATATTTTTGGCCTTTTTTCATGGGATGTGAGTTTTTGAAGTTTTTTCAAGTAGTTTTGTTTATCCTTTGTCTTGAAATGTGCATGCAGCTTTCTTTTACTGTGAGATAGATGGTAGTTCGCTCTGCTTGCAATGCGATATGATAGTACATGTTGGTGGTAAAAGAACCCATGGGAGATATCTCCTGCTGAGGCAGAGGGTTGAGGTTTGTCATTCGGAATCGAAGTGTTTTGAGTTTTGTATCAAACATTTAAGAAGCTTTCCGAATTAACCTTTTTTTTTTATTGTCTTATTTAGTTTCCGGGGGATAAACCTGGCCGGATGGAGGAGCAAGGACAACAAGCTCTTGATCATAATGAAACAAGGAGGGACCAAAACCAGCCGCTTAAACTCACAGCTAGAGAAAGTAAACAAAACCACAGAGCCTCTCCAATGGTAGAGAATAACACAGTTAGCGAGGGAAAAATGGACAACAATTTGATTGATCTTAATGCCAGGCCTCAGCGGATACATGGACAAAATTCAACTAATCAGGTATCGACGCTCTCAACATCAGTCATGCTTTATAGATTTATGTTTCTTTAAACCACATCTGTATGCATGTTAAAATCCCAATGTTTGATGCTTTAATCTTCATCTTAACAAATTTGTGCACTTGCCATTTATTTAGGAAAATCACGAATCTTCTAGTGCGGTTCCTGTTGGATCCTTCAAAAGAGAGCCTGAAAAGTAAGCAAGGTATAATCTACATTTATTAGGTTCTAACTCTTAGGTTTTCTTTTCTTCATTTATTATAGAAGATTTGACATGATGGATAATAGTGTGGAAAAGCTTCAAGTTTCCATTGAAGTCAGTCCTCTTAAAGCAACAGTTGTATGACTTCTATATGCAAAAACGCATTGGACTCTAAATTCAACTGCTTGTAAGATAGTGAATGTAACCCTCTCTTGCTCAAATTGCAGTTAAAATGTGCCTCTCCATGCATCAGAATTGAAGATAAACAAATATTGTTTTGGGCTTTTACAATCTATGTTTATAAGGTCATGATTAGTATACCTGATGTGGGTTCTCAAAAGAACAAAAAAGGTACATCTGTTATTAAGCTGGAGCCCAGCTGAAATTTTCCGAGGTTTTTTGGTTTTTGGTTTTTGAATTTTCACTTTAGCTGCAAATTACTAGATACTGTTTGAGGGCATTTTGATCCTGATGTGTGTGAAATTGGTATATATGTAATCCAAAGATTATTTAAGGGGACAGTCTCTGTGTTGCATGATCAACTGTTTGAATAAGCAGTTGAAAGCAAGGTATTACACATCTATGACGTATGCCTGGCTCCATCTTTTTTGTTGACCTATTGTAATCAGCAACCAAAACATAGAAGCTTTGAATCTTTAAAAGAAGAATAACTTTGCCGATAATGAATGCTTCCTGTACTAGGCAGATAAGTTGGTTGTTTTGTTGAGAACCAGATATTATCGCTCTTCATGCTGCATCATTAAAGGATTAAGAGCACTTTATTGGCTTTTCCTGGACGTGCCAGCATTTTAAATTTTCAGTGAGCGGATATATCTGTAGTTGTAGTGTTCTCATTGGCAAGTACTGACACCCTGAGTCTGGTTGTCTAGTTTTATCTTTTTATGACCTCAGGATTGGGGCTCATTTACTGATTACAGTAAGGGTTTTACGTTGTGGACAGAATTTGAAAATCTGTGAATTTTCATGTTTCTTGACCCATCTGCATTTGTTCCTCAGTGAGGGGGTGGATGCTGTTAGCAGGTTCGCAAAAAGTGACACCCAAGTTTTGGCTTTTATTTAGGTTGTTATTACTTTAGTGGCAGTCACTCGTTATTAGTTTGTGGATATCTACAACTTCTTGAACAAACCAGCTTCTAGAACAAAGCTTCTTCTTCTTTTCCTATAAACATTTGCAAAAAGGCGTTGTGTTTTTTTGCCAGAGTAAGATGCTGCAAATGCTAGCTTAAGTTTAAATTAGGCAGTCTGTCTTAATTTTATGAAAGTTGGAAGCATGATTTAATCAAACCGGTGGATTAGAGAAAGGGCAAAGCAAGCTACTGTGCTCTGAAGCACTTGTAAACAAATGAACAAACTGACTGATTTTTTTATGTTGCTATTAATATTGTTTACCAGGCAGAGTTGCAAGATACTTGTAAGTCTTTGTAGGCTGGAGTGGCATGCGTTTATAGTGCTTGCCAGATTTTGTAAATTAAAGCTTAGAGAAGTTGCAGTTTATGCCCAGGAGGAACCTGATAGATTTAGGCCTTTTGCATCAAGTCAAATATTGTTAAATTTTGTGGATCTCAGAATACTGCCTGAGATAAGACCCAAGGCGGATAGTTTATTGCATTAAATGAAGGCCTTTATTTTTCCATTTGATATTCAAGATGATTTGATCCAACTGGATATATACCAAATCCTTCAAAGTGATTACAAGTAGGAATTTTGGAGTATACTTCTGAAGGAAAACTTAAGTGGGCTGTCAGTCTAGAGATGCTAAAGAAATGGAGGATAATGATGTTTAGCCATAATTAGATGTTTAGTATAAAATATATGCGATGACAGATTGCCTTGCAGATCAAGTGTTTGATTTTGGAAGCATGCTGTATTTCTCTACGGCTTTATTGGAGTTGTAAGAAGCTATATGCCTGGGATTACGAGGTGAACCGTAAATTTAGAAATGAGCTGCCATTTTCTACTAGCCTGCCTGGGTTTCGAGAATGTCGATGTCTGTTATAGGTGTGTTAAATTAATGAGGGTCTTAGTGGCATTGCATTGGTTGTCTACAATGCAAATGATATTTGCGCTCATCAAGATGGGGCTGAAAACAGCAACCTCTATTAGGTTTATGCTATTTTTCTCATTCACCTTCGTTCAACTAATGAGATTTCTGTTAACTTCTTTCTGTTAGTATTTGTGTATTAGTGCAAATTCATACTGGCATCATGCTCAGTTGTCCCTTTGATACCTATTCTATCTAATTTTTACAGCCTACAGATTAATTTCTTGCTCACTATTTGGGTTTCATTTGGGGAACCATCACTGTAAAGTTTTATAATATGAAAGCAACTGAAATTGTTGTGCCTGCCCCCCGTCTTTTTATCTTTTTGATCATTGAAATTCTTCTTGTACTTCGCTGAAGGTTTTTTGCTATCTGTGTGTAATGTGGCCTTCGTCATTATTATTTGTGGCTGCAGGTGATTTCGGATGCATGTTGAGATGTTCAGTACTGCAACCAGCCTTGCATGCTCTTGCATTTGCAGCATTTCTTGTGGTTAGGCTTTCCTTCCTAGCGCGAAGTTGGTGAGGTGATTCTTAGTCTTTTGTAACAAATATCAATAGAGATATAGTTTGTGTGAAAGAAATAACAAAACTCTTTGTTGGTTAGCATCATGTGCTGGCTGAGTTCACCGTCACCTTCAGGTCCTGAGATTTAAAATTTAATAAAGCACGATTCATTCGAAAGATGATGATGTGAAGCGACCTTCCGACCGGAGAAAAGTGGCTTCTGTCGTCGTTATTATTCTGTTTTTTTTTTTGGTCAGAAATATAAATAAATCCACTTTTAAAAAATAAATGACTGATAAAGTTTATGATATCTTTTTAAAAAAGATATCATATTTGCGCAACTCCTTTTAAATAAATGATTGACAAGTTAATTTTTTCAAGCTTTTCTTCCAAATAAATGATTGAATTGCTCGCTTTGAAAATGAAATGCACATATTTGCGCAACTCCTTTTTGTACGCAATACGATGGAGAGATCCATTAACAAATAGTTAAGGTTATAAAGATGGAAATGGAAATGGATAAGCTGCTGATGTTCCGGAATGTTTCTCCATGTGGTGTTGACGAGTGTGCATGCCTCAAGCTTTCAAATGCTCGTCGGAAAAAGCCCTCACAGCCATTCCATGCGGACAAGGAAACCAGAGAACCTTGAATTTCTCAGTCTTGGGATCGTGCCCACGCCCTCTCAAATTTGCGTGCAAGCGCACTCCATCTTCATGCGGAGGATAGCTGTTAGGGCGATGCTGTATCGCGCAGGCTTGTGCTCGTTTGTTAAAATTTCGAAGCTAAAGTTTCAGTTTAATATTAAAAAGATAAAATTAATAAAAATAATTATAAAAAATTATAAAAAAATCAAGTAAAAAAAAATATTATAATAATTTATAGTATTTTATAAGAAAATATAAAATTATAATTCTCAACTATTTTAATATTAAAAATTAAAAAAATTATAACAATGAGAAAATATTAGTAAAAAGTAAAAAATTATAAAATTAAATTCTCAAACAATTTAATATTGATTTAATATGAGAAATAAAATTGACAGATAATTTTATAAGAAAATTATATATAAAAAAATTATATGTGAAAACACTATAGTAATTTATAGTGTTTTTTTAAAAAATTTATAAAGTTAAATTCTCAACTAACTCTATATTAAAAAGATAAAATAAAAAAAATAATTATGAAGAAAACAAAAAAAAGAAGAAAATTTAGAAAAAAAAAAGCAAAAGCAAAATAAAAAAATGAGAAAAAAATATGACAAAAATTAAAGTTAAATTCTCAATCATTTCAATATTAAAATTATATAAGAAAACACAACAATAATCTATATTGTTTTGTGAGGAAATATACAATTGTAATTCTCAACCAGCTCAATATTTATAAAATAAAATCAATAAAAATAATTTAAAAAAATATTATAAAAAAAGAATAGAAATCATCTAGGGAAAAACAATAACAATCTATAATGTTTCATGAGTAAATCTATAGTTGTAATTTTTAACTAACTTAATATTTAAAATAATAAAATTAATAAAGATAATTTAAAAAACAATTATAATAAAATATAGTAGCCGTTAACGGTATTTAAAAAAAAAACCTATAAAGCTAAAATTTCAGCCGCTTAGTATGGGAAAAAAATAAAATTTGATAGAGATAATTTTTAAAAAATCAATAAAAAAACATGCGGAGAAATACTATAACAAACCTCAGTGTTTTAAAAAACTATAAAGTTAAATTCTCAATCAACTCTATAAAAAAATAAAATAAAATTTTTTTAAAAAAAATATGTGGGGAAACACTCCTGTAGTCCACAGTGTTTTAAAGAAAAACACTAAAAATACTAAATTTTCAACCAACTCAATAATAAAAATAAAAATTAAAATTAAAAAATTAAAAAATTAAAATTTTAACCAGCTTAATAATAAAAAAAATTAATAAAATTAATTATGAAAAAACAAGCAGAAAAAAAAGGAAAAAATTGGAGGAAAAAAATGAAAATAAAAAAAATATGGGGAAAGCTAAAACTAAATTCTTTACCCGTTTAACATTAAAAAAATAAATTCAATAAAGATAATTTTAAAAAACATATGGTGAAATACTGCAGCAAAATAAAAATCAAGTAGGGAAAACATTGTATCAATCCATATTTTTTTTAAAAAAAATTAGAAAGTTAAATTTTTAACCAGCTCAATATAAAAAAAATAAAATTGATAAAAATTATTTTAAAAAATAAAAAATTCATGTATGAAAATATTATAGCAGTCTATATTATTGTTTTTTTAAAAAAACTACCAGTTTTATATTGAAAAAGATTAGGAAAGATAATTTTGGATAAAAATAAAAACAAAAAAAATTAAAAAAAGAAAAGTTAATTTTGAGAAAAACAGAAAAAAAACATGTAAAAATTAAAAAAAAATGGAAAAACTATAGTACTTCCCACTTTGCTCGTATGTTCTAGAATATTGATTAATACTAGCATTTGATGGGATTTATTATGTGCATAACTCTATAACCCTGACATGCACAAAGGAACCCATTACAGGAACTGGATTAAATAAGAGAACCGGGCAGGCAATTGAGCTCTCCTAAATGATTAAAATGGAGGGATTCCCCTGCCAGCAGAAGTTATTCTCTTTCACAAAAAAGAAGACGACGACTTGTTCTGTTACCGAGAGGTTAAAACTAGCAAAATCAGGGTCCAGAAGAAATTGTTCCCATGACCTGCATACATAACTGCATCTTGGAAGAACAGTGACAGGCAATTTGCTGAAGATGAACTCGAGGATGTGATCCGGAAGTCTTGAAATGTAGTGAGAATATTTATATTGTTTTTAGATGCAATATAATAAATAAAAAATATTACAATATTAATATAACACACGTACACAGCATCATTTAATATTAATAAGTAACATTAAATACGAATATTCAAAACTCAATAAATAAGATATGAACATTTAAATTTTTTATTCATTAGATAATAAATAGTTTCTAAATATATTAAAACTCCATTTATGAATAGCATGGTCATCTTTTTTACTAGTCTAGGTTTTCACTTCGTCAAAATTTTCAGCCTTTTCTTCTATATTTTTTCTGGACCTTGTTGGATTTGCGCCGGATGTAGATTCCTACCAGCTTTAGGAATTGAAAGTGTTTTGTTATTTTTTAAAATGACTTTCATTTAGAATTATATTAAAATAATATTTTTTATTTTTTAAAAAATTATTTTTTATATCAACACATTAAAATGATTTTAAAATATTAATTTAAAAAATAAAAAGAACTACATATTAGTAGAACTTATCTCGAACAAAAAAAACAAAAAAAAAGAACAACAGAGAAGGCAATGTGAGATAATATTTTTAATGTGATTGTTTTTTTGTTTCTGAATTAATCTTTACATAGCAAACTAAAGTTATGTTTAATATGAGTTTTACAAATTGATTTAATTTAGTTTTTAATTTCCATCTAAAAAAAGAGTCTTTGATATGCTTGCTTATACACAACTCTTAAATTTAATAAAGATGTTAAAAATCTTAATATAAATCTTGATTGAATTAAAAGTTAAAACTCTTAAACTTCTTAGTTTTAACATAAATGAAACAAAATTTTATGAGATATTAGAGTAAAGCATTGTCAGGATATCTTTGTTTATTACAAATGATGATAACAATAATTGTATGAATTTTTATTACATGTAAATCTCAACAAATCTTTGACTGGGCAAGTCTTGTATGAATTGCTAATTAAAAAATGATTCATCACGTTGAAGTTCAAACATATATGACATAAAACAAGATCTTTTAAGATATTAAACTATTGTTAGCTTCTCTTGTAAATTTGGCTTAATACATAAAGGGTGTTGAGTCTCCTGTACACCGCTATAAACATGCAAGTGGGTGATTCGTACGAATTAAGAATCCAAAATAAAAGGGTCTCGAGACTAGTCTTGGGATTTTCCTTGTAAAGCTGAAACAGAAGGATTGGGCTTCTAATTTATAAGATTGTTAGTCCTGAGAACTTTACACTTTATATCTGTCGGGATTTTTCGTTATATGACTGGCGAGGTTACTTGTATGATCTTCCTGCAAAAGCTCAGTAACCCTTACAAGAAGATTATTCATTTTAAATTGATGCTTCCTCTCAACCCGCTCCAAGACATCCATTTTGTCAAGAACTACTGTTGCATGTTCGGTTCTGAAAATCAGATAACTCTTATTTAGCCTACTTGTACGATTGAGGCTGCTCGTAGCTTGGAATTTTAAACACTGATACAGACCAAAGATCAAGAATTGCTGAACTGCAGGGGAAAAAAAATCTTGCATTTTAATGTGTATTCTCAGAAATATCACATTTGTGCAAGTTTTGCCAGTATAACCATGTCTAATATCTTAACATCAAGAGTGTCCTCCAACTTTACAATTCCATCAGTGCCATCAACGCCAATTAACTTGCCAGTAGCCCCACGATGTGCACCACCCAGGATCTTGATCTTGTCTGATTTCCTTGGCACTACCATCTCAATTTCACTAGGAAGAGCAGTTATCGTTTCTCCATTGCCATGAGCCCCAAGGCCTATTTTACAAGAGCCATCCTGGTCCACGAACACTAGCATTAGTATAGAGCTGAATTCATTACAAAAATTCTACATTGTGTTCCCTCTTACTAATGGCAATTCTACTTTGTATTCCTTCCATATAAATCAGTGCGGCTTCATAAAAAAAAAATTCAAGGAACTTCACATGGATTTCAAACATCCAGTTCGATCATGTTTGATATGACTTTTGTAGATTGATTCAAGTTATTTTTTAACTCATAAAAAGTCATAAGCATATTGATTGGAAATAACTTTTAACTTAAAATCAAAGGTTCATTATAAAATTGAGTCAGAATTTTGCGTTAATCAAGAGTAGGAAGTTTTAACCTTTTAACTTGTGGATTTTAACTTGCATTACATTCCTTCTTCAAAAAATGAAAACACTGCTTTCTCGTTTTGACTAAACAGTTCTAACTTAAAGTCATTTTAACTTATTTTTCTCACAAGTCACTAATGAAAATCAACTTTTGTATTATGATTCAAAATCAAAAGCCATAGCTCAAACATAAACTTAATAATCAACAGAGAAGAAAATGAATTTTTTTCCCAACTGGCTTTTAAAAGACATACCTGAAGCACCTCTCTGATGACACCAACAGCAGATTCATCCGCAGTCCGGTGAACAGTAACCAATATGTCTGGTATGAACCATGGTCCTTCACCATCTCCACCTGTAATGCAATGAATCGCAACTTACATAATTGCTAAAAGGATGTTCGTGAGTTTTTAAAACCAAATCTAGATATAGTAAAAATCACACTAGATATGCCAGTAGACCAAAACAAAATTTTGTAGAAAGCTGATCAAATTCCATACACGTGCTATGTCTATTCAGAGCCACTTCACCATGCAGATTAAGTTCTAACTTCTAAACCAAAGCCACCAAAAGAAAAGAAATGAAAATTCACGAAGCACCAGCTCATTTTCTGGAATTGAAAACAGAATTAATTTTCTTCTTTTCATATATGGCAGAGCTGTTCATGGTCTCACCTCAGGAATACTTGATCCAACCTTAAAAAATGGCTTCACAAGACACAGACTAAACCAAAAACCAAACAATGAAAAAGGAAGGACATTCCTAGATATATTCATATAAACTAATAAATATCAATAGATCGGACACAGTAACTATGACAAATGGAAAAAATAAGAAAGTGCAAAACAAACCTATAACAGGAGACATCATATCAAGACCATTAGTTCCGGGTGTCATTAGCTGCCCTCCAGGAGTGCCGGGGAGATAGGACGCTGAACTGGGTGTCATAGGCTGGCCACCGGGTGTTGATGGCAGGTACGGGCTTGGAGCATTGGCTGTAAGAGGTGCATGAAATTAGCTACAATAAAAAAATCACTGCTTAAAGTATCATAGGAAACTGAAAATAAAATACCATATGCAGAACTGCTATCTCTTGGTGTTCCAGCTTCACTATAATTACCACCAGGAGTGCTAGCCCAGCCTGAACCAGGAGTTGGAGCTTCATATGTTCCAGAGGGAGGGCTTCCTGGCTGGAAAAGGAACATTTTCATTACTTCACACACTTACAATAACATCACAGAATAACCCGAATTATTTATAGGGTCAAGGCATGCCAAGTTCTTTACCTGATACTGCGGACTTGTTCCCCAAGAACCAGGGTTCCCATCTTCCCAATTATTCCTGCATGTTTGCAGAAACAATTCCAATGACCATGCTTAAGTTACAATGCATAAAAGTGACAAGGCCAAAAGTTCATTAATTTTGAAAGAGTGTGCTTTTTTTAAGGAACTGATGTCATGGTGTCAAAATACACGAAATGCAGGGCACTATTTTGCATCAGATACAACAGACAACAGAAGCATGCAATGCATATTAAAGCATGTTCTATTTGCAACAATGGTTTAAGAAAATTTTAAAAAGAAGTTCGTGGGATAAAGAAAAAAAAGAGGAGATTGAAGCTAATCAAAAAGCAAGATAAATATTTATCCTTTGGTGTGCACCTAATTCTAAGCGATGCCTAAATTCATCATTTGAAAATTATCCATGGTGACATACAATTCCCCATATTGTAGATAGATGTAAGAGGTCTCTAACTGTTTTAAATTACGCAAAAGAAAATAACTTGTAAATCAACTAAAGTAAGAATGTTAATTTAAAGACAAAACAAAAGGAAAAGAATGTCTAGTTCTCAAATGCAAAATGGGACAAATGAAGGTCATTGAAACAACTTTAAGGGATGTGGTTATGATTTATGATCAATCTGTTGAACCAAGATGCCACACAGGCATGAGAATTAACTATCAAAGATGGAGTGAAATTATTGTGACAGGGTAACTTTTAGAAATATATGGTTAAATTATGGTTTGTTCATTTATTTTTTATTATTTAGGTGAAACAACACACAATTGAGACCAATTTATTAAGGAACCAAGATAACTTGGGGATATTGATACAACTAGTATACATTCCTCTTTATGTGTACATTTTAAATCAATAATTGTGAAAAGGAGGAAAAACTGCCCAATCATTCAAATCTAACTTATTCACACTGTTTCTGATGCAACTGTCATTTTACCAGTTACTCCTCCATTTTATTGCATATGAAGCTGTGTCCACTAAATGAAGGTCATATTTTAGACAGATTGCAATTAGTACCATCAGCAGTTCTAAAAAAACCCAAATATGCATCTGAAAAATCAATTACTCATGACAGGGAATGACTAAAACTAAATGAAACTAAAAGTTCTTCAAGTGACTCAATCAAATACTCAATAAAAGGATTCAGGTCCAAATTCCAAATTCTCATCATGAAAAGAAAACTAAAATAGGAAAACAATTAGTATTTGCAAAATTCATGCTCAAACCTTGGACTCATTGGTGCATAAGGATTCCAGGCTCGATCACGCATAGGTGTCCTCATGCCCTCAGGATAAGGTGTCGCTGCAAACATGAGATAAACACATAAGTGCTGATACTAATCCCACCTATACCAAAATGGTGATTGATTAAAGTATCCAAAATCTGAATAGACTTCATATACCAGAATGGTGATTGATTAAAGTAATCCAAAATCTATGTAGACTTGTATAAAAAGAACAAACCTCCTGAACGCGATGGAGTCCGAGAAGGATGCATTGGGGTTTCACTTCCCATACCATATCGAGGTATATCACTGATAAAACATGTGAAAAACATATAGTTAGAAAGATAGAATCATCGAACTACAAACAATTTTCAGTGCATGTTCGATTTACCGGTATGGAGTTGAAACAACCACATTATCCGAGATGTGGCTCCGATCAACTGCACATAAAACAGCATTCATTGTTCATGAAACAAACAGGAATACAAGGGCCTAGCTTTTTACCAGAAGTAGATGAATACTTGCCTGTAACAACCTTCATTTGTGATTCTAATTCAACTCTAACAAATTGACCTTTGATATCTACAACACGACCACGGTAGCCCTTGAAAGGTCCCTGTCGTACCTTTATTGTGGTACCAACCAAAGCATCGTGCCCTCCTCTTCCACCTCTATTTCTTCCCCCAGCTGCAGAATTCAATAAGCAGTTGATATTAGACTTGATTAGAGAAAAATATGACAACATTGCAATGAAAAATGTCCTTTCCTTTCTCAGGTAAATAACAAATTAAGAAGTCCAATTATGATAGAAATGGTTTAAAGAAGAGCGCTGGACCATAAAAAAACTTACAGTCGAATGGAGGACCTCCTCTAGGAAATCTCCTTGGTGAAGGGGGTACTCGGGGAGTTTTAAAACTGCCCAACCTCGAGTAGGAATCACCCTGAAATTTTAATAATGAGTGAGATAAAGGACAGTTTAAATTATATCTGTTGATTGATATAGTCAATTTTTGCTTTGAAAATCATTTCCTCGTAGCCTGAATAAATTACTAATGAATAATGATTGTAAAAGAAGTTTTAAACAAAAAATAATTTAAACAATAACTGAGCATAAATTTTTTAAACCAAAAAATAATTTAAGCAAGAACAGAATACATCTAGCAATAGGTTCTCTATGCAATTAATTACTGATAGATGAAAGCAAATTTAGCGACAATGAACATCAACCATCTTTTTTAAGCTCATATTCAGTTAGCATTTATCATCAACATTTGACAATTATGAACACTAATCCACTTCATACCAAAAAAACCTGAAAGAAGGCAGATCATTAAAATTAAAAGCTACATGCAAAAAAATTTCAGCTAAAAAAGAATATTTATAGCTAAAATAATATAAGAAATACTTACATTTCTATCTCCATTAGAACGTGATCCTCCAATGACAACACATGAGTGGGATTTAGCACAAATATACCCAGCATGCTCAAGGTGATGCCGATCATAGATGAACAAGACTCCTCTATATATGTGCTCTACAGGACCTTGTTTCCCCTAACAAGACAAAAAGGAGGCTGTAAGCTATATGCACGTGTGATAGCAAGATAAATCATACAGTGGAAAAGAATCTTACTTTGCAAGGACCATCAATGATCCTAACAACATCTTTCACCGATACCGTGTTCTTGTACCGATCTTGCACATTAGTTTTCTTCTCAATTTTGCACTTGATCTCTCTTAGTCTAACAAGTGCAACCTCAGGCCTCTCTGTAACTCCCTTGAGAACCTGCAGCAAAAGGACACTTGTGCTGACAGAGGTAACAGGTAAACATGGAAATGTGGACAGACAGTCCAGTAATGACTAACCTGAAAGGCTTCACTTTCTACACGAATGATTAAACCAAAGCTCATATTGCTACAACAAACCAAAATAACAGATAAGACCTCAAATGACAAGGATCAAACAATTACCATTCTTAAGCAAACAGACTTACTCCAATAGTACAAGATCATGAAGCTCATAGTCCCCAATTTTGGTAACACCTGTCGTTACCTCAGAACTTTCCACAACATCATCAGCAAATACACGGATCTGAAGATAACAGATATCAACATTGTTTCCACACATTAGTTTTCTTGTCAAAAAGCAATTCCTAAGCAGAGAAAACTAATTAATGCAACAAATGCATCACTCACATGTTCCTTTGTTGTATCAGATAGAATAATGAGCACATGCTGCTCAACCTTAACAACCATGCCAGTGACACCTTCATGTGTGCCTGAAACAACCTTCACATGATTGCCAGGTTCAAAGTACTTGCATAGTTCCTTTTCATTCACTGCAAGTGTTCTCTGCCAATAAATACTTTTGAGTATCAATAAATGAAAGGCTGAGCAGATCAGCAAATTCAAGTGATCCTTGACAACATATGAAGACCAATGATTATTTTAAATTTACCAACAGACTCTTACCGGAAGACCCTTCATTTCAGGTCTAATATGAACATTTTCTTCATCAACTTTCTCAACCCATCCCTTTAGATTCTTCAGATCTCCCTTGACAACAATAACTGCATCACCCTTCATAAAATGGCCCTTCTTTCTGTTTGCAAACAAGGTTGACAAACTGGCAACATCACCATCTCCATTCTCTCCAGGTGATCGAAACTTCTCAAGTTCATCAAATGATGGTTTAATGTTCTGAGCACTAATTGACTTCATTGATACAGTTTTATACAAGAAACCATCTTTAAAAAGCATCCCGCCAATATTTTCAAAATAATCACCAGTCATCGGATCTCTTCTTCGCTCGACACGAATATGTAATTCCCTGAAAATTTACAAGGCCAGCAAATAATTGGATAATAAACAAAAAAGATTCGGGAGTATAGATATTTCAATGAAAAAGAAGCAACCAGTATCCACCTAGCTTCATCAACATTCATAAAACGTGGAGGAGGTACAAATGCCTTCTTCTTTGGTGCTTCTCTGCCTTCCTGAGGAAAAAGGGTAGCAAAACTTCCTATTATGAAAGTGCACTAACTTAGTTCCAGACAGTTTTTCATCATTGTGACGAGACATAACTTCAGTATAGCACAGTATGTCCCAATCAGAGAAATAACTCTGTATAAGACTACTTTTAGGCAGAAAATCATGCTTGTAACAATCAGAGAAATAACTTCGTACAATACAGTTTCATTGCATTCATTGGCAAAGTAATGATGATGATAGAAAGGAAATGCCTAGTGAATCTATATAGTCACTATTGTTATGAGACATAACTTTGTACAAGACAATTTTCCAAGTTTCATTGCATTCATTGGCAAAGTAATGATGATGATAGAAAGGAAATGCCTAGCGAATCTATACAAAGTCACTATTGTTATGAGACATAACTTTGTACAAGACAATTTTCCAAGTCCAAAAAGTCTACTATCAATCACAAAGAGCATTAATCTAAGTGAAAACATACCAGTTTGTTTGCAAGAGCCTGTAAGTCAATCCTTGGAATTAACTTTACTGTAACTCTCTGCCGCACATTGTCTACATCTACAACCTTCAAAATAAGAGCTTGAAAAATCATCCAAGGAAATCTGCAAAAAAGAAAGTGAAAAGGAATAGAAGTTATAAAACATACTTTGGCAAGGTCTCCTTTGTAAGTCCCAATCTTCATCCTGACCCATGTGTCCCTGGAAAGATCAATTACTTTGCTTTCAACTGAAAGAACATCAGTCATTTCTCTGATTGGGACAAGCATGATTTTCTGACCAAAAATATTGCGCAAGCCTTTGCAAGCCTGAAGCAGAAGCAAATCAATACATCACATATTCCATTCATCACAGTTGCATATATGAAAACATCAAAAGTTGCATAATTCAGTAATCACTGATAAGCCTCATAGCAGAAGTATACCTCTCTCACATGGGCTTCTTTGTCTGCTTCAATATATATATAGTTTTTAAGATGATCAAGAGCAACAACAGACCGAATTTGCAACTCAGATCCTTTATCAATGTATTTTTGCATTAAACAAACAGCCGTTTCCCGTTCCCGGCCAATCTGATGAACATCAAAGATCGATTTAATAAGCACATGAACACATATAGTACACATAAATAGGAAAGCCAAATCCAAGGACCAATGATAAACATACTGCACACTTGACCATCCATAATTTTGGATCCCGAACGGATGGCAATAGAGCTTGTTGCTCCACTTCCGTAGTCTCTTCATCATATTCCGAGTGCATTGACTTTGCATATCTAGCTTGGATACTTCTCTCAAGCGCTTCAACATCTTCTTGATCATCCTCACGTGACAGCAATGGCCGATGCATCCTTCTACCACCAGCCTCATCAGGTAAATCAGCTCCATGATCATCGACTATAAAATCTGCATATGCAAAAGTGCAATTAAGGGCATCGAATTATCACCATAACTGAACCATAAAAAAGGCTTAAAATTTTAACATACCATCCTCGGCATCTTCTTCCTCTTCTTCGTCATCACTGGCAACTTGCGCAATATCATCAAAAAACTCAGAACCACGCCGCTTCTTCCCCTTCTGCTTCCTACCACCTCCAGCTCCACCACCACCTCCACCACCATAATCCTCATCATCGTCATCATCTTCCTCCTCCTCATCCTCCTCCTCCGCAATATCATCAATGAAATCTGATCTCCGTCTCTTCTTAATGGCCGCTCCTCTATCCTCTTCCTCTTCCTCTTCATATTCCTCCTCTTCTTCATCAATCAGTTGCTCTTCCTGCTCCTCGTACTCTTCATCTTCAAGGTCGTCGTCTTCGTCTCTTCGACGGGCCATGGTTGATTAAATTGACGGCTTTGGTTGTAATCTGATACAATCAATCCAGCAAATAAGCAACCATTCTCGTTCATGTCAGAAAATCGAAAAAAAACAACAGAATTGAATCGCGTACCTGTGAAAATGCGAGAATGGAGGTTTTGGAGATTTGCAGAGCACAATTGCGATCGGAGAACGAGATAGAGGGAGTATGGGAGCTAACCCTAACAGGTGCAAAGAAGGACGAGAAGACGTCGGTAGAGCTTGAGTCAAATTTTTATCTGCAAAGAAAAACGAAATGTCGTTGGTGGTCGGACCCCACCGCCAATTGAAGCCTTCTCATCTATTAATATATGGGCTTAGAGTTGGGCTAAAACAAGTTTAAACTGGAAAAAAGCCATCTTACAGATTTAGCCCATCGTATTTTTCCCGTGTCAGGGCGGGAAATGACATCTATTCTTAAGAAAAAACCTGAGAGTTTACCCTTTCTCTCTTCGAACATTTTATATCATTTATCTATTTAAGTAAATTATATTTATTAAAACAAATAGTATGAAAAAGAGATATGATAGTATTCCATCTAATTAAAAAATCTACTTGATTATATAGCACAATATATACTATACAATTTTACTTCTTCTAGGTTGAAATATTTAAAACTGAAAATATTAATAAGCTTATTTGTTTGTTCTGCTCTCATCATTTGAGTTTTTTTTATTGTAATAATAATATTATTAGTTATGTTCAGATTTTGTTAAACAAAATAGTTTTTAATTCTCTTCTTCTCAAGAAATAATTTAATAGCCGCACAAAAAGTAAAATACTTTCATTTAAACACGGCAAGCATCAATGAAAAACATGATATCACATGGAAACATGATCATGCTTTCATTTAAAATTATAAAATAAAGAGAATAAATGAATAAAATGAAAAACATGACAAAAAACAATAGAAAGAAAAATAAGGATTGAACATGGACTCAATAAAAAATCATCTATATATCTTCATTAAAAAAAAACTATTTATATTCCCAGATATCATGGTATATAACACTATCCAAATCTAATCAATTTCGAAACAGTTTGGGTTAGGTGATAAAAAACCGACCACCCTGACTTTCTTTTTTGTTTTTTTAAACTTTGGTGGTATCTAATTTTATTGGATCCTAACTAATCTGATTGAATGATCAATTCATTAAAAAATAAAGCTTTCCCTATAATAATAAATTTTATTTACAAGATTTAAACTCAATTTTATTTGAAAAAATAAACCTCAACCCAGATGAACCAACCAACATGGTTACCCGAACTGTTGTTATCCTACCCGAAATGAACCCCTGGAAATTTTATGTATAAATAAATAAAATAATGTTCTGATGGACGTGTGCTGGTGTAGGCGAGGGCAGCAGCCTTGTAGCTGAAGATACTAGGAATGGAATGTGAAACCACCCTAATATTGTTGACAAAGTCAACAATGTTTAGCACCAATTGGTGTTGTAAATTCAAAAATAATGGGCACCAATTTGTCAACAATGTTAGGCATCAATTTGGTGTTACCTACCTTACTATTGTTTTTTGCATGGATGCATTGCCTATAAATAGGCAATGCATCCAAGTATTATAGACACCACAAGAGATAAACTTGAGAGCAAGTAGAGAAAAAGAAGAGAGGGTGAGGAGAGAGTAATCCCACAAAATTGTGAGGTATTTATGAGATAGTAACTGAGGAGTTTTGTCCTAATAATAGAGAGATTTTTGTTGTTCTTCTATTATTAGAGAGAAGTTGTATTCCCACATTATTAGAGAGAAGTTGTTTTCTCCTAAATTCTTGTGTGTTTCATTTCTCATTTTATCTTGTCCCTTATCTTTTGTCTTGTCGGGTTTGCATGTCAGCATCCTAACAGTGGTATCAGAGCCTTTTGGTTGGTGCTGTTAATACACAAAAGTTATTTGTTTATACGGTAACTATTCACGTATTCAACACTATTCATATATAGGACACTATTCATCCACACAATATTGTTCATATACGTTACTGTTGGCGTATATATAAACTCTATTAGAAAGAACAAGAGCAATGTTGAAGGCTGCAGGTCTAGGAAAGTCATTCTAGGTAGAAGCAGTCAATACCGCCTGTTATATGATAAATTAATCTCCATCAACCACAATTGAGCTAAAGACACTGATAGAGATGTGGATCGGAAAACCAGCTGATTATTCTTGATTGCATATATTTGGAAGTCTTGTGTACGTGATGATACACAATAAGTTAGCAAGTTGGATTTAAAATCCAGAAAATGTGTATTCTTGGGATATGCTGATGGAGTGAAGGGGTATTGCTTGTGGGATCCCACTGCCCACAAGGTAGTTATCAACAGAGATATCATATTTGCAAAAGGTAAAATGCAAATGGAAGAACATAATAACATTCTAAAGGAGACTACAACAATCCATGTGGAAAATACTCAGAATCATATTTCTTCTAAAGTTGTACCAGAGCATGAAGAGCAAGAACAAATAGAGTTTGAAACTTCTGAAGTCCAGCGGTCGACTCGTGAAAGAAGACCACCGGCTTGGCACTAAGAATATGGTATTGAAAGTAACATTGCATACTGTCTTTTAACAGAGGATGAAGAGCCATCAACTTTCCATGAGGCTATCAAAAGCACAGATATGTCTATGTGGATGATAGTAATGCAAAAGGAGATTGAAGCTCTACACAAGAATAATACTTGGGATCTTGTTCCACTACCATAAGGAAGAAAAGCCATTAGCAATAAATGGATTTACAAGATAAACGTGATGGCAATGATCAAGTGGAGCGGTATCGTGCGAGATTGGTGGTGAAAGGATATGCTCAGAAAGAAGTAATAAACTTTAATGAGATATTTTCTCTGGTGGTACGACTTACAACAATCAGAGTAGTCTTGGCAATGTGTGTTATATTTGATCTTCACTTAGAGCAGTTAGATATGAAAACTGCATTCCTTCATGAAGAACTTGAATAAGAAATTTATATGCTCCCACTAGAGGGTTTTACTGAAACAAGTAAGGAGAACTTGGTTTGCAGATTGAACAAATCTTTATATAGTCTCAAACAGGCGCCGAGGTGTTGGTACAAGATATTTGATTCCTTCATAATTAGCCTTGGGTACAACAGACTCAATTCAGACTATTGTACGTATTACAAGAGGTTCGGAGAAGATTTCATTATTTTGTTGTTGTACGTGGATGACATGTTGGTGATAGGCCCCAACAAAGATCGAGTCCAAGAATTAAAGGCACAATTGGCTAGGGAGTTTGATATGAAGGACTTGGGACCAGCAAACAAGATTCTAGGGATACAAATTTACCGAGATAGAAGTAAGAGGAAGATTTTGCTTTCTTAGAAGAATTATTTGAAGAAGATCTTGCAACGCTTTAACATGCAAGATTGTAAGCCAATTTCCACCCCACTTCCTATAAACTTCAAATTATCCTCAAGTATGTCTTCTAGCAATGAAGCAGAGAGGATGGAGATGTCTCGAGTACCATATGCATCAACAGTGAAAAGTTTAATGTTTGTCATGATATGTACAAGACCAGATATTGCATAAGCAGTGGGAGCAGCTAGTAGATGCATGACAAATCCTGGTAGAGAGCATTGGAATACTATTAAGAGGATCTTGAGATACATCAAGGATACCTCAAATGTTGCATTATGTTATGGAGGATCAGAATTTACTATTAGAGGTTATGTTGATTCAAATTTTGCTGGTGACATTGAGAAAAGAAAGTCTACTACAGGCTATGTGTTCATAATTGCAGGAGGAGTTGTAAGCTGGGTTTCTAAACTTCAGACTGTTATAGCGTTATCCACAATAGAAGCTGAGTACATGACAGCTACACAAGCTTGTAAAGAAGCAATATGGATGAAGAAACTTATGAAGGAGCTCGGGCACAAACAAGAGAATATTTTTTTGTATTGTGATAGTCAAAGTGTCTTGCATATTGTAAGGAATTCAGTGTTTCATTCAAGAACAAAATATAAAGATTTTCAGTGTCACTTTGTTTGCGAAGTGATGGAAGATGAAAGTGTGGATTTTCAAAAGATTCACACAAAGAAAAACCCAGCAGATGTTTTGACAAAACCGGTCAACACTGATAAGTATATATGGTGCAGATCCTCTTACGGCCTAGCAAAAACATAAGCAGCATGAAGATGGCAAGTATAGAAATGATAGAAGAATCATAGATGATTAAGTGTGAAGACTTGGCTAACTCATCAAAGTCTTCAAGTGGGAGAATATGAAACCACCCTAACATTGTTGACAAAATCAACAATGTTTAGCACCAGTTGGTGCTGTAAATTCAAAAACAATGAGCACCAATTTGTCAACAATGTTAGACATCAATTTGGTGCCACCTACCTTACCCTTGTCTTTTGCATGGATGCTTGCCTATAAATAGACAATGCATCCAAGCATTATAAACACCACAAGAGAGAAACCTGAGAGCAAGTAGAGAGAAAGAAAAAAAGGTGAGGAGAGAGTAATCCGACAAAATTGTGAGGTATTTGTAAGATAGTAAGTGAGGTGTTTTCTCCTAATAATAGAGAGATTTTTGTTGTTCTTCTATTATTAGAGAGAAGTTGTATTCCGACATTACTTAGTAAAATCCTTCTATACTTGCTCGTGGAAGTAACCCAATTAGGTGAACCATGTAAATTCTTGTATGTTTCATTTCTTATTTTATCTTGTCCCTTATCTTTTATCTTGTTGGATTTGTATACCAACATCCTAACATGGAAGATTAACGACTCCCTTCTCAGGAACTGCTTGAATAATTTTGATAGCTCTCTGTCTTGCATTGGTGATCGATTTGTTACCTCCGTGTCATTTTTGTCCCAGCCTTAGATATGGCCCTTGTTAAAGCTTGCTGGGGCTTCTGTTTTAGTGGCTAAGGTTGTTGCTCTCCATGTCAATAATTCGTGTAGCTTACAAATTGCAGGTCCCAGGAACGTTAGCTAACATAACGTTTCAGATTTTGGATTTGCCCAACATTTTGATTTCTTTTATGGTGATTACTGAGATCTTATTTAATTTACCCTGCCTGAGTGGTAGATTCTCCTCCTGGTCTGGAATTTTGAATGATTGTAAATGCATCAACTAAAGATGTATATTTGAACCAGGGCACATTTTAGGGGTTGAAGCTGCAAATTAAAGCATTTTAGTAGTCAATGCATCATACAAGTACACACTAATCTCACTGGCAAGAGGTTTATTATGTTACTAAAAGTACATGTAACAAAGAACAAAAAGAGTCTCCATGGCTATAAATCATTTGACACGTTGAGAGGAATTAGCGTTGCAGATGCTCCCTCGAATCTCCAGCTTCTTCTTCTATAGATTTCAATCACAACAGCTTAGTAGGAGTAGTTCTTGACGTACATTCCTTTCTTTGCCTCATCTGACTCTCCTTCACCGGTGTACTTGCCAAGCTGAGCAAGAGAGTTGGCCTTGGCACGGATGAGAAGTGCTTCCTGAGCTGCCTGAACGTTCTCTGGCCTGCCTCCCCATGTTTTCAAACAAGTGTTCTGGAGAGCTCTGGCATATGAGAATGACACGTGCCATGGGTTTGGAGATTGGTTCATTGCGTTGAGGTTCAGGGTTGCTTCGACCTCAGATTGCCCACCAGACAAAAACTGCTCAGAACAATAGTCCACAATCAGTACCTGTTTCTGCATTGCTAAGCAGCTCTCCTGCTAAAGCACCTTTAATTTTGACTAGGAGAGTGGATTTAACACTTTGCGAAAAAAATATGGTAAAACTGTAAAAGTTGAAAGGGAACTTGCCATGATTCCAGGGACGGCTGGAGGGATTCTCCTGTGGAGGAGCTTGAGGGTGTATTCAGCAACTTGGTCAGGGGTGGCCCTGTCCTTGCATTCAGCGCCAGGAGTGACCATACTAGGCTTGAGGAGGATACCCTCAAACATGACATTGTTCTCTGCCATGTAGTAGAAAACCTCAGCCCACACCTTCTGGGCTACTTCAAAAGTCCTCTCAATGCCATGCTCACCATCAAGTAAGATTTCTGGCTCGACAATAGGGACCAATCCGTTGTCCTACAAAATTCAAGTAACAAAAATTTTTCAATCAGAAACTAGAGATTAGAAACCACAGGTAACACTACAGAAATTTATTTGAGAAACTATACTTGAGAAATGGCAGCATAGCGGGCAAGACCCCAGGCAGCCTCCTTCACTGCCAAGGCAGATGGGCCGTTGGGAATGCTCACAACAGTGCGCCTGATCAATGAAGATAAGCATTTAGTTAACTAGTTACGTTGCAAAGTAATGGTTAGAATTTTGCGAAACATAGAGAACAGATTTAGTAGTACCATTTGGCGAAACGAGCACCCTGCTGGTAGTAAGCAGCTGAGCGGGAGGCAAGTCCATCAAGACCTTGGCACCACGACTCGTCATTGGAACCAGCTAGAGGCACCAAACCCTGTTATTTTCATTGTTCAAACTGTACGTTACTACAATTTAGTTAAATAAACAATAAGGTGTCAATGACAAGAAGAAAGCACCACTTCAATTTCTATTAAATATTATAAATTCCAGAAAAATCGATGTTGGAAGACGTGTTTGGTGGGTTACCTTGTCGACTTTGATACCAGGAACAATCTTCTGCTCAACAAGAACATCAACCATCTTCTTGCCATCAGTTGTGGATTGGTAGAGAGTCTCCTCAAAAAGGATGGCACCAGAGACGTAATTGCCAAGACCAGGGACTGTCACAAGAAGGGTTCGGTATGCCTGGCGGTTAGCCTCAGTGTTCTCTAGCCCAATTGAGGCTAGACGTTTCCCACATGTAGCATTGGACTCATCCATGGCCAAAATACCACGACCAGGAGATGCAATGGTTTTCTACAGCCAGAAACAAGAGCAGGCAAGTGCTGTTTCATCATCCATATAGCCAAAAAAATTGAATGGAGCATCTTATATCATGAAACTTCCAAGTTGGCAAAACAAAAGTACCATCAATTTCTTCTTAAAGCCTATGCCTTAAAATGTCGTGTAATAGAAAGATATTGCATATCATGTTTTATGCGAGTATCTACTTTAACTTCAGATGAAATAAGTGAAAGATGTAACATGACATACCGCGGTCTTGACAAGCTCATCAGCATAAGAACCAGCACGAACGGTAAGGGAAGAAGGGGTGGTGGAGCGGCACCGGACAATGGAGGCAGAAGGCAAGCGGAGGGTCTGACCCTTAACAAACTCAGACTTGTCAAGGACTGATGATGACTTGAGAAGTGATGCTGAGGCCATTTTTCTTCTTCTTTTTTTTGCTGTTTTGCTGAGAGAAGACTAAACTGCTAGTGCAAGATAGAGCCTATAGTAATAATTTGTGTATCTTATCTCCTCTCTACCTTGTGCCTCTTCACCGCACATCCATGAACTTACATGAATTTATATTTGGCTCCCATGTTATCATAAGATGTCAAATTTGAGGCCGTCGTTCGTCGACAAATAACAATTCGCCATTTGGATGATAAAATGGTACACTTGGAATTTTGTATGCGTGGTTGAAATAGATGATTTTATCCCCGCCTCGTAAATAAATGAGATTATGGGGTCATAAAGCTGGGATTTTTTTCTCTCGTCCATGTCAAGAAGATCAGACAAATGCATCCCATTCCCTACGTCACAGAGTCCAAATCAGTGTTCTGGAGAGTAAATATGAGGTTCTGATCTCTCTTGTTTTGTTTTTTTGCTTCATTTGTTTAACGGCCATTGGTTATTTGCCAGACTTGATGGTCTATGAAACCCATCTCAACGGTAGACAGCTTGCCATATCAACTTTTTTTGTGATGCGCTCTAGAGCTTCTATGCCCAGTAGACGTCAATGGATCTACATACCCTTGGATAGTTTCATTTGAATGACCCACTTAAAATAAGCATGGATTCATAGCAGATGAACCAAATTGCCAATGATCTGTGGTTAAAAGAACCCCACTGTAGCTTTACACAAATTAGAACCTTAATTCTCAATTCCTCGCCCCAACCGAGTCATTGGTGAAACCGATGGTTCTGAATACCGGTTGCAGAAGCCCGTAGAATGAGAATTGAGAATCTCGTGGGTAGGTACAGAATTCAATTGCACGTGAAATCTCAGTCATGGAAGGCTCCTGTCAAATTCTTTGGATGGTATTAGATGAGAGAAGGTAAATTGCAGAAATGGTTGAACAATCAGGCCTTCTTCCATCGTTTTACATGCCACCTATTCTGTATATCCCTTTTTACTGTCTCTCTCTTTTCTAACATTTGATTCAGACAAATTTTAGTAATTAGCTTTGATTCAAATTGGATAACACGAGCAAATTAACTGAAATTAAAAAACATGTGAAAAATTGACCGTTGAACACAAGCACAAGTGCAAACTATAGGGTTACGCCATTGCATCCAAGTAAGAACAAGAAAGGTGTTGCCTTGTGCATCATGATCATCAGAACTAAATATAACATCTTTAATGTACAAGTCAGTATTTTGGAGACATCAGTATTTTGGAGACATCACCTCGAATTAAGGTTTGCCATGTCCAAGATTCTTACGGTTGAACGTGCTCTGTAGAACATAATTGTCTAATGGACAATAAATACTCCTTCCATCACAATTAAAAGCAGTTGTCAGAAACCGGAAACGTACACCAAAATCAAAGCTATAATATGTACAAAGTTTGAAGGTGGAATCAAGAGTGTTGATCCAAAGATAGTTCTGCAATGCCATTAATCACAGAATCAAGTGACTTCTCTTTCAAATCTTTCAACACCCCTGAATCATCAGATGGTGGTGTGGAGTGAACGGGATTTTCAGAGAGGGCCTTGTTCAACTGTTTAACAAGTTCATCTTCCTCATCTGGAATGCCCAAATCCCAAACCTTAAAGATATCCTCAGTTGATGGCTCCGTATCATATGCTGAAAAGGCCATGTCAAGTCCTGAACCATCAGGCAGACTCATTTTTGAGTAATCATCTTCCTTGTAATTAGGTGAAAAGGCATGTTTGAGAGAAGTTTCTGAGAAATCTCCCTGAAAAAGCTGTGATGATGAAACATCAGTCTCCTCGTTGATTGGAAAACCTTTGCTTTTCATTTCTAGTTCTTTATTAATTGTAGCAACCTCACTGTCAATTACTACAGATGACTGTAAATTTACTGCTTCATCGGAAGGAAGCATCAGAATATCAACTGCTCTAGGTAAATCATCAGTTCCGGGTTCAGAAGAATCGTATGATTCTGGCTGCAGACTAAGAATTTCTAACAAGACATCTTTCAGAGAACTCCAGTCACTATCTGAAATTTCATCATCTTTAACAAGGCAAGAATCAGCCCAAGCTACATCTTCAGGTGAAGGTGCATCTCCATTCTTATTAGACTCCAAAGAATCAACAAGAACAGAAGAAATGGAGCCTTCTACCATCTCATTATCACCAGCATTCATGGCTAAAGATATGTAGAAAACAACATCAGTAGACAAGATAAAAGTCAGGTTAATGCGGAACCACAAAATCCAAAGAGAAGGCGTTGAATTGATGGTCTAACAAAGACATGCAAATTACATATTGTTCTAAGGAGGCCCGCAGGGTGGTATTGCCCTGACACAATTATCTAATTAAAGAATGATTCCATAACAGTTCAAATTCGACATCCAGTCCATGAGAGGCCGAAAAACTTGTATCCTTTTCTAGTAATGATACGCATATCCTTCAAATGAAATCGACTTTTTCCAAAAATATAGACATGCTAAAATTTGAGAGAAACAGATGTCCTAAAAAAGCGGCAAAATGAGGGAACTTTCTAATTTCGTTCTCCTACTGCAATCCATGGCAGCCACGCCAATGGCCAACTCCCAACAGCTGTTTGATAACAAAAAAACTCACGGAAATCAACAGATGCAGCAATATAACGGTGTTGCAGCTTTACCATACGTATGCTAATCATAAAATTCCCACAAGAAATCCATGAAAAATAATCGGACAATCACCAGCATTATCATTCAACCCATCTGGTTAATAGAAAACACAACAGTATGCATTTAAACAAAAGAAGACACAATTAAAACGGTTGGTTGATGCTCTAGTATGATCTTGAGACAGTTTGTGCTCAGTCCAAGGTAACAGCGCTCTGAATTTTCAAAATAATAGACAATAAAGAAATCGTTACAATTAGGGTTAAATAATTCAAAGAACACATGAAAATTAGTTGAATTTCTAACAAGCTAGAATGAACTTCTAACACGGTTACTAACTAATCTTAACAATGAAATTCGGTGGCTCTCAGCATATGAAGTAGAAATCCACAAGAAGTTTCCGACGCGACAATTTTGAAGTAAAAACGGAACAGTGATGGATGTCTAACACATCAAAGAGACACAAGAAGAGAGAAAGTGTATGTGAAACGTACTGTTTCGAAGACAGGAACCCTGGTTGTTAGCGGATAAAATTTGCAATTGTGATCGGAGTTTTTTTTTTTGGGGGGGGGGGGGGGGGGGGGGGGGGGAGTGAGGGGTGTTGCAACGGCTCTGCCGTGTCGTTTGGTTTTCTGGTTTGGTTACAGCTTACAAGCTGGTTCAAAAAGTATTTCTGGACCGAGTATCTTTCAGCCCACTAACAAAACCATCTGTTTAATTTAGCCGACGCTCTAAAACTCTTGCCCTACTTCTGAGCGACCACGCGTCGACGTTTTGACACCTCCCATGCGGGCCATTTCCTCATGCAAAGCGTCGTGATGACCCCCGAAAAAAATCTCCAGTTACTCGGACGTCACACTGGTACCCCGAACTCGTGAGGGGCGTCAGCAGCATGTTTTAAGGATTATTTGTTAAAGTATTTTTTATTTTAAAAAAATTATTTTTAAAATTATTATATTAAAATAATTTAAAAATATATTAATCTAAAAAAAATTAAATATTTAAAAATATTTTTAAAACACAATACCACATATATTTTTCTCATTTTTACAACCATGATGATCAAGACTTGATGGCAATTTAGGGGAAGATATAGATCTTGTGATTTGAAGCAGTGTGTATAATTAATGTATGGTTATTTTAAAATATAAAACAATATAAAGTAAAAATAAATGAAATAATATTTTAAAAAAATTGATGCATTGTGTTTAATAATGATTTTAAAAAAATAAAGTGATTATTTTAATATTATATTTAGTTATAATGTAATGAAATAATAAAATATGATAAAATATATTTTATTTGTTAAACTTATATATTTTAAAAAATAATTAGGTACTATTTTTTTATTTTAGTTTGTATTTTATTTGATATGGCTTGGATTAGTCTAGGTTAAGAAAAAATAATGGAAGGAAAAAAAACTCAAATTAATCAAAGATCAAGATAAAACATGGATTAAATCCCATTGAATTTTATTAAAATATTTTTTTGAGTTAAAATAAAGTTAATTTAACATATTATAAGTGAAAAAAAACTAACTTGTATCCATATAAATAAAAATAATTATTATAATAATTTTAAAATTTAACTTATAAGTTAACTCAATAAAAAAAAATTAAGTCACGAGTAAGAAGAATTGTCATTAGTTAACCTATTTTTATGTCAAAATAAAATTATTTTAATTTTTATTTTTAAAAAAATAGATAAACTCGAGTTAACTCTTCTAATTTATAACCTAGATCTTATTTTAGGTGTGTTAAATTTTTTAAATTATAATAATAATTATTTTTATTTATATATTAACCTTTTTAATTTGTAACTTGAATATTGTTCTAAATTGACTTTCAAATTAAATTTTAAAATTATAATAATAATTATTTTTATTTATATTAATTTAAATGAATAATGATATCAACCTAAATCCATGTCAAATCTCATATCAAGTTAAAAATTATGATAATCATCGTAAATAAATATAACATCTCTTGTTAAAACAACTTAACCATCAATAGAAATTACTTTTGTTGGAGGGCTTGAGCCCGAGTCTCTTGGATGAGGATTGAGTATCCTGGCCAAGTAAACTATAACGGAATTTTAAAGGAATTAGTCGTGAATGAACTTAATATGGGCATGTCGACTTGATTGTTGATTAAATACTCGATGAATACGAGGCACTTGAATTTCAATTGGACACTTGGATGTTCACTTACAATTTAAAACTCAACCTCCATCCAAGAAAGTACCTCCATCTAAGAAAGTATTTCAATTCATTGAGTTTGAGCAAATTGAACATGTCTTCTTTTTTTTTGTATTTTAGAATCCAATAAGTATTATATCAGCCCCAATAATTCGATCAATTCAAAGAAGATCTAGTTGGATCAGATATTTAATTCATCGAGGTTGAGCAAATTTTACATCGGTTGTTAAAACTTGAACATATATTTTTTAAAAATAAAATTGAATTAACCCCTGTTAGCCTGTGTGATCCGATACCCTATCTCTTGACTGGATTAACTTCAAAATATGTTTAATAACTGTACATCATTTAAGGTAATAAACTTTATTTGGATGTTATGCAGCTACCCGTGAAAATTTGGAAATCAAAACGAAAAAGTTTTGATCTAATCATGATTCTCTCTTTTGGTTATGTGGGCTCAATGTTATTTTTTTCTTGTGTATTTTGAATATTTTATGGCATTTTTAATCCATTTCTAATAAATCCACCTTCAAAATGAAACTTCCATGAGAAAGATTTACCTTTTAAATTTGAACATGACAAACAAGCTTACAAACTACTTAAGCTTAAGTTTACCAGCTCAAAATAAAAGCAAAAGAACTTGATTTAGGTGTCACAATCCATTAATTTAATGGTCAAAAACTCTAAATAAACTAAAAATTGCCAGATATCCCAAGAAAAACTCTAACTTGGAGTTAAAAACCAAACTTGACAAAATGAGATCACACCTTCACAGCATAATTTCTTCCCCTCTTGCTAGTTAAATAAACTAAAAGTTTTTGCCACGTAATTGATATAAACAACAACAAAAAAGAAAAAGAAAAAAGAGTCCACTGTGATGGCTTGCTTGAGGAGATTTTATGGATCCATGTTACCGCAACCTGTGAAACCAGTAAATACGGTAGACGGGGACCCAAATGGCAGGTGCTCGGCCAATAAATGAGCTTTGATATTTTTCGGTGATCCATAAAATTAATGGATAACCGTTCGGAAAAGAGGAACTCGTTGGCCCACTAGACTCCGTAATAAGCCCGTGATGCAGTGTATGGGAACGTGATTAAAATTATGTTTTTTAAAAATTATTTTAATGTAATATATTTATATTTTAATATATTTTTAAATAACAAATATTAACTACAACTCATATCATTTCCACCCGAAGTAGCGGTCAGTGTCTTACCCATTCTTGATAAGATCTTAATCAATGGACGTCAGGCCATCTGGCCCATTTTGCTTACTCTGGGAAACATGTCTCGCCCCCTCAAAGTCACGCCACGCGTTTTAATCAACAAAATAACAAAAAACCTGAAGTGATTGAAAGAAACTTCTCGATTGGTGCATTTTTTCCGAATGTTGTTATCGTGGATTTAAATTTAATAAATTAGAAAAAATAAAAATAAAAAGGTTCGTCACAGGCAGGAAAATAGTAATCGAACAAAAGCTATCAAAGGGCGGAATTAATTTTTTACAAGCAGGAATCGGTAAAAGGGTGCCCTATGTCATCGCATGCCTTTTAATTGACTGTAACAAACCTTTTATTCTTCGAGTTGATGTAAATATCATCAATTTTTTTGAACAATTTTAATTTTTATAATGGCTTGTCATAGTAATAAAAATTTAATATTTTTTCTATTTCTGGCCTCCAAGTTTGAATCCAGGGAGACAAGAAACCTTTTTGACCATCAATCAAATCTCTAAAGATTAATTGATCAGAAGCTTGACCGCGGAATCTATACATGTTCAGGTAGATAATTCAAAATGAAATGAGAAAAACAATGCAAGATTAGGCAAGTAGTAAGAACTTGAAATTTTATCAATTGTAGCCACAATGGGATCTTGCATCTCGAGATCATCTTCCCATCCTTTAACTTTATAGAAATTCCCAATGAGCTTCTTGGGATCCAATGTCTTAAATTCGGCAACTAACAAGCCTCTACACTCTCGCTGCTTTCGCCAAGATGAGAGACATTCTTCCTACTCTCAAACGCCAATAAGCATTGGCTTATGTACTGAGTTGAGCCTCGTCTGTCTCAACTAAAATTGGGATTTGCTGCAAAATAAGCGAGCACGCCAACAAACGGCGCATTAATATAAGTCGTTGGCTCGGACTTTCTAAAATCATCTCGATTATCATCATACGAATCATCTTGGCTAGGTCCACCCACAATGGCCCCAACATGAACATTAGGGTTAGGATTTGATGAATTAAAGTAGATTGAACCCTCTTTGCAAGCTATAAATTCAGGGTGATCCTTAACCGACGGCAACGACGAGCCACGGTGGTGAATCCGTTGAGGATAATGATCACTATATCCGACCATATAAGATAACCCCATAGGGTTATCCCCTAAAATGTAATCAACTTGCCTCTTCGCTTGTTGACGAAGCGAATATGGACCGACATTTACATTTCCACAAGTGACCGCTTGAGATGTTCGTTCGAGGTAATTTGCATAAGCAACTAGCAAGAACGAAATTGTTGTTGCATGCTGCAGGTTGCTCCCTCCTGGCTTGTAGATGAGGCCACCAGGACTGTATTCTATGTGCGAGGATGATGATTCAGGTATAAGGGTGCACATGAAGCTATCGGCCGATGCTTTGTACGATTGGAGAGAGTACATGTTTCCTTCCAGAACTTCCTACAGCACAATAATTAAAACAATATCAAGTCTCAATGGCAAACTGATGTGCATCAGGGAGCTTGGTCAAATCTCCCGCTAACCTTGGAGACAAGAACATTAAGACCAGCATGTTTGTTGTCCCAGCCAAACTCATTAATGTTGTCATCAGCACCAAGGGTCTTGCCATTATTTTGCAAGTAACTAAGGAAAGTGTCATCAGAAGATGCCCTTCTAAGCCAGGCTGCTCCCCATAGCAACTCATCCTGATGAAACCAGACAAAATAGAATATGATCAGGCTGCATTTATTAATTTAATAAATCCTTTATCCGAAGTCCAAACTACGTGCAATAGATCCTAGGAGACAAAAACATGTCTGCATCCTTGTAATGGAAGGGGGGGGGGGGGGGGGCTTGTAGATAGCATACTGCTAATTAATCAAAGCGGTGTCTGCTTACTTGGTAACCATCAAAATCACAATAGAACGGGCATGCACCATCTCTAATATTGGAGTTGTCACTGTAAGCTCCTCTATAACTATCAGCAAATTTGAAGGCCTTAATGGCATTTCTTAACAATGTTTCTGCATAACCCGGGTCCGACGATCGAAATGCCATAGACGAGGCCGCCAGAGCTGCCGCAGTCTCACCGGCAACATCAGATGCCGGGTTTGGTGCATCCACGGCATAAACAGTCCTAGGAGTATCCATGTCTTCCGGTCTTTCCCAACAATTATGGTCTGCATGTGGATCTCCCACCTATAGAATAAAAATATAGTACTAATTTAACAACCAAATCAAATTATTATGATCAAAATAAAAAAACCAAACAATATATAATTATGTTTTGGATTATAATTAATTAGTAGTATGGGCTTCATTGGTCCTTAAAACTAATGGTAGATCAAACGTCCCGTCAAGGAAAGTGAAGTCACAAACAGTTGCTGAGGAGGCTAGATTCTCATCTCCAAACAACATCCATCCATGAACATAAACATGACGGGCCCAATTTCTCGAACCATACAAGTCACGGACCTTTTACGAACAAAAGTAGTTCTGTCATGCATCGTTGCAGTGCCGATGAGGGCACTGGTCTACTCCTATACACTTCAAATTATCACGAATTAATTAAAAGTGTATAATTTAACTAATTATTTTTTGTATTTATATTTTAAAAGTTACGAAGTTCGAATTATTAAAAATTTATATAATTATTAATTTTAAATTTTATAAAATTAATCAAAAAATACACAGATTAACCCAAACAGTAATATTAATAAAAATAAAAAAATTATCATAAATCCATGAATGTTTCGGTACAGTAGCCTCAACTTTTCTTAGGGTCTTTGTTAAAAAGGGAAATTAGAGTGGGTTGGCTACTGAAAATATGAGCTGACATTTCTCTTCATAAATGATAGGGCGGCAAAGTCTATTTCACCATAAATGGGTGGTGTAGATTTCTTCATCCACTATCAATGGAAGGATGTAGTGTGGCTAAAGAGTGAAAATAATATGTTATCCTTTTCATTAACAATGGGTAACAGAATAAGAAATTCAAGACAAAGGCAACCTTTCATATACTATATTAAAAATAAATTTTAAAAATTCAAAATTAAAAATTAAAAAAAAAACCCTCTATAATATCAAAAACTCTTAGTTAACTTCTTAACCTACTTGCATTTATCAACTTAGCCAAACCCAAATCATAAAGTGTCAAGCACGCACACCAAGGCAATACACGCAGGTGAAATCTTAGAGAGTGTTTATGAATATAATTATAATTATTTTTTAAAATGATTTTTATTTTTAAAAATTTATATTTTATATTACCGTGTTAAAAAAAATTATCGTCAGTACTAAACAAAAATAAAGTCAAGCCTGATACTTCAGCAGCTTATAGGCTTGCGGGGGCCAAAAAGGCAAATACAGAACAACCCGTGGACTGCGCTTTAATGCTTTATATAATTTGGCCACATTACTCTCATTTCTTCACTTACTCCTGGTTACTGCAACCACACCCCAACTAACTCACACACCCCTCCTCCCCAAACCATCCCCACCCCAACCCCCAATCCAAAAATTACGAAACCACCCCTCTAGCATTACCCAAAAAATAAAGAAAGGAGAGAGAGAGCTACAGTGGATGCCACTTGTGACTTACCTGAACAAAAATCCGGTTAGGCTGAGAAACTGTCTTGAGCAGATAATCAGTGGCCCAGCGAATGGCGACTAAGCTATTTCTCAATTCATTTGGAGGCATTAAATCTCCAAATTCAATCACACTCCAAGACAACATTGTAGTTGTAAATGCCATGGGGAAGCCAAACTTGACATTATCCCCAGCATCATAGTAGCCACCGGTCAGTTCTGTGTTGTATGTCCATCCATCACTTAGCCCTGAGTTAGCACGCCAGGTTACACGCTGGTCTTGTGGCAAATAGCCTGACCTTTGACCCTCGAAGAAAAGAATGGATTTTGATAATGCTTCCTGGTACTCATGGTAGCTTGACTGGGACAAGGGTAGTTGGGTGAGTAGTGTGGAGAGAAGAAGAAAGTAAAGGATGGGGGGGAGGTTATTCATGGTGGTAGAGGCGGGTTTTGGTGCTGGTTGCCTGTAAAAGTATATATAGGTGTTTTGGGCTGTTGCCTTTGTGGTGCTCGGGTTAAGGTTCTAGTTTGCTTTTATAGATTTAATGGTGCATTTGGTCCTTTTTGTTATCAATTTATCTTATTTCGATCCTTTGTTTTCATTTGTTACGATGTCATCCCATACCTCTAGAGATGTGAAGGGGGTCTTGTCATTCAAATTCGGTTTATGTTTACAGTGACATTTACAGAACCTTGTGTGTTTGTCGTTATGAAGGTTTTTTATTTAAAAATATATTAAAATAATTTAATTTAATCTTTTTATTATTAATATTAGCATATTTAAATTATCAAAAAAATATTTTAATATTTTTTATACTAAATATACTTTTAAAAATATCAAAAAAATTTAATATTGCTCTTAAATACACTCAGAACTTATAAAGATGAACTATATGATGAGTAGATCATATGTTAGCTAATTTTCATTATTTTTACAATAAAAATGTATTTTTTTTAAATAAATAAATAATGTATAAATACAAATAACTCAGCAAGTGCATATATTATTAATTAATTATGTATGTGTTTATATACACACACGCACATACATGCATACATTCATATATCATTAATTATTTACCTTTTATTTACAAAGTGAGTTAAATTACAATAAAATAACTAAATCCCAGCTGATTTAGATTTTTCTCATGGAATTATTAAGATAAGAAAAAATATTTTCCATAAGAATTATGTTATATACCCGAACACAACCTGTCTACAGTATCGTATCTATCCATATTATTTATAGTGTAACTAATTATAAATGTCATTGATTGAAATGTATTAAATGATATCAATAGACTCGTCACTCATTTTACATCTATATCTAATTTTCTATTTTATAATCAAACCGGTCTTTTTCATTAATAATTCTGTTAGATCTCACAATTATACTTATTTTTTCTTAAGAACCTGACTGCATCTAACAGCCCCATTTAACATCGTCGTTGACGGAAGGATCGATTGATAACAGAATAAAGAGTAAGAGAATGTCATTGGGATAAATATAAATAGAGGGATCAAGATCAGACAATATTAAGAATAAAGGGACGGAACACACCTAAAACCCGCTAGATTAAAGGGAGGTGCTGTCACGGGAGAAGGGGATGGGGAGTGTACAAGCGCCGACACTGACGAGGACGAGTCGTGTCCGTTTGCTTCACATGTACACGGCAGTGTGAGGGCGTAGTGCATGGACAAAAATAATTCCGGTGGCTTCTTCTTCTTCTTCTTTTTTTAATGCCATGGCGTCTATAATAATTAAAAAAGTGACTACGAAAATGAAGTGCATGGATTGATCTGTACTTTCAGCGAATGAGAAGTTGAGGGCACTCCCAGTTGCAGCAGTCAAGAAAGTGAAGAAAGGCTTTAGAAAAAATTAGTTTCTTTTTTTATTATTACCATGATTAATTTATATGTATTTTAATTAATTTTATAGATTTTAAAATTAATAATCATTTAAATTTTTAATAATTCTAAAATTTATAAAATTCAAATTAATAATTTTTAAAAAATAAATTTAAAATTTAATAGTTAAACTACACTTATCAGTATTTAAAAAAAAAGGAGTTTATTAAATGTCTAGCTCACTGCACTCTTGCATCTAGAGTTCCATGTCCTTAAGCCATCGACGCTGGTCTTCTTGAATGCTGACTCAGACGGGGTGTGATGAAACGAGGTTGGCAATGAAGTTTCGTAAACTAGTCTACTGTTTTCTTTTTTTGGTCAAACTAAGGATTATAATCAATATGGGAGTGGATAAAAAAACTCAAAACTTTAAAAAATGTGATACAGGAATATAGTTTGAGGTTGATAAATTGGTCTCCCCATAACTGATTAATCAGTGGCATGTTCCCTCTGAATTGGAAATCGAAAGGAGATGGCAATTTTGGCTTCGAGATAAAGAAACCAAATAGAGACGCTATTTGTCATCATGGTAACTTCTGCTTTTTATCGAACCACGTAGAAAAATCCATTTTGTTTACTAAATAGATTTTGTTTTCAGCACTAAAACTTCACGCCATGGCTGCCTTAAGACTTTGTTTTCGTGGAAAGTAGAGTAATTTGGTTTTTTTTTTATAGATACATGTTTTATTTATTTATTTTACATGTAAAAACCTTACATGTTTTTCAAGAGTTGTTTTGTTTTGATAGTTTTTGTTTTTGTCTCCTAGAAAAACTATTTGGTTGGTTATATAATTTTTATTTTTTATACTGAGCCCCACACATGATTATTTTTCAAATTTTAATGGCGTAAAAGTTAAAATAACATGATTTTTATTCATTAATACTACTTTTTATTTATTTTACATCCATAAATTTATTTTACAGCAGATCTAACAAGACACAACATATATTTTTCTTTAAAAAAAACACAACAAAAAATATTTTTTTTAAAACATAATCATAAAAATTATCATAATATCGAAAACATACTAAGCCTATAACTAATAATTGATTTTTTAAAGACAAAAAATTTAAATTTTTTTAATTATAATAATAAAAACTACTATAAAATCAAACAAATATAGATCATGGTGTATTTGCTCGTGTGCAAACACACAAGCCCGGGAGAGATCAGAGAATCGGTAGTGTCGATTGGAAGTAAAGTGTTGATTCGAGAGGGTTAAAGTAACCTTGGAGGCCAAAGATTCGGAGCATGTTGAAAACGGGAAGGAGGCCTTGTCTGTATCGCCCAGATTCTTACCCCCTTGTCACGGGCTACTAGGAGACGGTGCTTGTGTCGAGTGGTATTTTGCGTCTCTTTTCGTTTCTCTCAAATTAAAAACAGGTGCATTTTTTATTGGAAAAGTAAATTATACCAGATTCAAAGCAGAGAAGACAAGACTACGGCTTGGCTTGTAACCTGAGTGTGATTGGTTTTACTGATGTGGTGCTGGAAAGATAAGGATTGAGAACAAAAAGAAAAAGAAATGAGAGGAAGTTGATATCAGCAAGTTTTAGTAACAGTGCTAACAGTGCTGGGGTTGTTATGAAAGCTTGGGTATTTAGTAATTAAACAAAAAAATACTTTAACCTATTATCATTACCACAATTTCAAATACATAATGTTCCAGGAATTGTCGGGGTCTAAGCTAAACCTTGATTGCTTTGAACTGATGTCCTAAATTTAATCTGCCTCTGCCCTGTCTCGTCAGCCATTACATTGATACAGCTCTCTTCCTCTAACTGTATTGGCTAAAGTTAGGCGGATACATCGATGTCAGTGTAACTTTTTTGGTTGGAGGTAGGAGATAATTTAGTGGAAACTTTGTGATTAATTTACCAAAATTCTTTCGGGACAAGCGACTACATTGCCAGCTGTACAAAAATCACCCAATCATTCATGAAAGAAAATAATATTGTAATTAATTTTAATGAGTCTCCCTCGAATTTAATTAGATTAACTAAATTGTAAGTCAATACAGTAAAATAAATCAAAATAAAACCGAACTTAATCACCAAGTCAGCAGCCGGTCCAACCACCACTCATCCTTGTAATTTATTTTCCTTTTGTTTTTTTGTTTCCTGTCGTGTGATCACAGAATTCAGTAAGAAGCACTGTATACTGCATGATAGCCAACTGAACCTTTTCAGACTAATTACATTTTTGTTATTGATTTTTTTAATATAATGATATTAATATTTTTATAATAAAAAATATTTTAAAAAATAACTATAATCATAATACAGCAGTCAATAATCAATAATTGGGTCAGGGATACCCAAATCCTTGAGAATTTGAAGGGCTACAAATCTGGAACTTGCAACTGAAACAACTGCCTTCATGAATAAGCAATGCTTTCTTTCTTTCACTGTACCCGTACAAGTAAAAGGGTTAGTTTATAATATTTTAGTAATTCTACCTAAGCCTTTTCCGTGCAATGGGTGCCCTTTGTCACAGTTAAATTCTTTTTCAGGGACATAACTTTACCCGTCACAAGAAAGAAATCGCTTGCAAGTAGCTGGCTCGTTTTGCCTTTTTGCCTTTACGTGTCTGTTCTCTCGCTCTCTTCATGTTATTTCAGAATATATTTAGAATTACACTGGTTGTATTTTAAAATATTTTTATTAAAAAATATTTTTTATTATTAATATATTAAAATAATTTAAAAATATAAAAATAATAATTCATGGACTGCAGCTACTCGGTTCTCATAAAGTATAAAACTATTTTTAATTTAAAAACGGGAATCTGAAAAATACACAAGTAATTGAATAATCCACCACTAAAGATATGTATTGAAATAATAACATGAAAAGTCAACCCAAGAGTAAGCTGTAATAATAAATATTTATTGCATGAGAGATACAAATATAAAGAAGAGAGATAAACATAAGAGATAAAATTTTAATAGGACAGACGATTTTTATCATTTCTTATTGGGATCGGATATGATTTTTTTTTTTTTTGCATCTGTTTATTATCTTATAAACCATAGATATCCGGTTGTTATAATTTAAATATCATAATTTTTTTTCTTAAACTAGCAACGGCCGAGCTAAGATATCTAGGGCTTACTCACTTAAATTCAACTGTCATTATAACTAAAGTGATCATTAATTTTTTGGGCTGGATCTAAGTACATGGCTGGGCTCTATCAGGCAATGATCAGTGGGCCTCGAAACCAATTCGCAACCTTTTCTAAATCAAGAGACATTAAAAGCAAAACCGTTTTAGCCTTTTATTTGGAGAAAACACTGAAGGGAAGTAGAAATTCGCGTGTGTGTGTATTACTATTTATTACAATAGTGCAAGTATAAAATTGTTTTATAATTATTATTATTTGTATAACTTAAAAAAATTACTTTAAATTTTTTCATATTTTATCTTTTATGAGATTAGTATCGGTTTCATGACCAGATTCATCAATTTTAAAAATTAACGTGGATTTTTTTTTGTTTTTTTCTAAATTAATTTATTTTAATTTTATTATTTAAAATTTAATTTATTTATTTAAAATTTATCTTTCTAACTTCTTTTTTATTAGATTATTGATCATGTGCCAATAATTATAGAGTTTGTGGATTAAATCGATTTAACTAGAAAAAATTTTTTTTGGTTGCTATAGGATTAACTTCAAGTTTAGGGCTAGAGTCATTAATTTTAAAAGTTAATATGGTGATCTTTTTGAATCTTTTTAAATATTAAATTATTTTAATTTTATTCTTTAATATTTAAATTATTGAAAATTAGTCTTTATATTTGTTTTTCATTTTCTCTCTATTAGAATATCTCAAAAAAAATTTAAAAAAAAATTTCCATGAGTATTTTTTCCTATTAAATTTGATTTTTATTTATTTATTCATATCTTTTGTCATTTGATAATTTTTTAAATTGATATTTTCTTTATGATTTTATCCTTTAAAATTAAATTGATTGAGAATTAAGTTTCTTAATTAAACCTGATTTAAGAATTTCATAATTTCCATTGTCACAAGGTTTGGGTCTTAACCTGAGTTGTCTTATATTTTTGTTATTTTTTAAATTTTTATTATTTTTTTCATTTAAAATTCAAATTTTTAATGATTGAACTTCATGATATTATTCAATTTGTTTTTGAACGTGTTCACCTTGATATCACGACCGAGTCAAAGATTTTGCATTTTGATATAGATAGACTCGGATTGAGTCTTTTCGACTATTTTAAATTATATTTTTTTGTTAATTTTTATCCTTCCACATTTTATTTTTTTAGATATTGAACTTCACCTTTTTCCCTTTTTTTTTTCTTTTTGTGAACTTATTATGTTTTTATTTGATTTTTATTAAGAATTGGTGTTTGAATTTTTTTTCCTGTGTTTTTTTATGAGAGTTGTTTAATCTTATGTTCATAACCGTAAAGTTTTTGTGTTAACCTGATTTAAATGGAGTTTTTTTTAAAAAAAAAATTACCCTATAATTGAGTTGTTTTATAACTTGGTTTAACTGAGATTAACTTTTTTTAAATTTTTTTATGTTAATTTATTTTTGTTTGTTTACTTATTGTTATTGTATTTTTTTAATTATATTATTTAAATTATTAATTTAACACGAGTTACTAATTATTTTTTTCTTAAAATTTTTTTATGTTGGATATTTTTTTTGATCTGTCCCATGGCGGATCGTGGCTATAAATCTAATCTTTCTACCAATACTGGATGATAGCCTGGGATTTAAAATAAACTATGTCCTTGTCTGGTCAAAATATTGTGTCCTGATAAATATCTAAGTACGGTATATGTTTCAGCCATTCCTGAAGTGTTGTCATGGTATTGCAAATGCATCGGTGTTCTGGTATTTCCAGTTTCAACTTTAATTTCCCTTACAAACCAAATTGACCTTCCAATTACTACTAAGCTGACTAAGTCCATGCACGAAAATGTCTGGCAGTCATATTGCTTCAGAATGCACCACAAAATCTTTATGTTGGAGCTGTTGGGAACCTGGGCATATGGCAAGCAACTGTCCAAATGAGGGAATCTGCCACACTTGTGAAAAGGCTTTTCATCGAGCTAAAGAGTGCACAGCTCCACCCACGCCACCTGGGGACTTGAGGTTATGCAACAACTGCTATAAGCAGGGTCATATTCCAGCTGACTGTACGAATGACAAAGCATGCAACAACTGTAGGAAAACTGGCCACCTAGCACGGGAGGGCCTCAATGAGCCTATTTGCAACATTTGCAATGTTGCTGGGCATGTGGCCAGGGGGTTCTCTCAAAATCAAACATGCTTGGAGATCTGGAGGTCTGCGCAGCAGTGGTTACCGTGACATAGTATGCAGGAGCTGCCACCAGTATGGACATATGAGCAGGGATTGCATGGCCCTTTGATGATCTGTCACAACCGCCGTGGCCGAGCAAACTGGGCAATTGAATGCCTTTCTGGAAGGATGATGGACCGCTATCCTTAGAGGCTCTGCCATTGAATGATGATCGAGCGTTGGCTATATTTCTACTTGAGGGAGGTTGCTCAATTAGTTAATAGAGATTTTTTATTGAATGTCGAAACAAGGCTTAAGGAGCCATTTGAAACTCAATTTGATAGGCAATGATTTGATGATATTTCCTGTGGAGCATTTATTTTATAATAGTCACTATAATTTTGTGTTACATTTGCTTTAGTTTGCAATGGAGGATTTTATTAAGCAGTGTGCTACTTATGTTTCCTGATGGCGAGGCGAGCTGTGATATCTGCGAAATATTTGCTTGAGTTCTTACCATGAACTCATCTGGAAACCTTGCCTAACTTGATACAAGCTTCATTCCATCCCAAACTTGATGCTTCACCAATGTTTTTACCTTGCCTTCCACTTATTTCAACGGGAGAGGAGAGATTACTGGTGCAACACCTTCGTAGAGGGGAATTTTATTTTTTTTTCAATAAAAGGTACAAGCAAAAACTTTTACTATCTGAGGGTAAAGGGGATTTTGAATTCAATCCCTTCCCTCCTTAAAACTCCAATTTGGCGTTTTGGAGTTTTTTAATTGGTGGAGGCAAACGTGTGTTTCTATGTCCTTCTCCCTTAAACTCTATATGATTATCTCTTCATTAAACTGGGTTTTCTTATATTTGTTTAGGATGAGTGCAAGCGTCTGCGTCAGGGTTCAGGATACATTTTCTTCTTCTTCTTTTGAAAAATAAAAATAAAGAACTGTAAGATATGTGCATTTTTTGGCATCATGAAGCATCCTCTGCAAGGTTTGGAGGAGTCAACAATTTCAATAAATCAACTGGTATAGCATGTAATTCTCACCTCCTTTGGCTTGTTGCATCCCAACTTAGAAGTGTCAACTGGCTTGGAGCAACAGAAGTTTTCATAGTTTTCTGTGGAAGGGGCCTTTCTCATTACAATCTTTGGTTATGTTGACTAACGAATAAATGTGTCAGCCACATTAGTGACCGACTCTCCCTGTAAAATGCTACCTTAAATAAAGCACGAGAATACCTGGTATTAAACATGTCTTCTAATCACTGAGTCTCAAGCATTTGATTAGTATATGATTTAAAACTTTCCGGGTTTCATTTTGTTCCAGATAGAAATAGCATAGAAGATTGCATAACTAAACTTAACTAGATGGATATTTTGTGTCTAATGTGGAATATATTTGCTCACGTGACGATATCTATTTACCTTTTCCTGTAATAATCTGTGTCCCCAAACTCCAGATGAACACCACGGTTTGTCGAATCAACTTTATCTTTCAAGGCTCATATGCTTAACCCTTCAAGTAAATGTTATTTGGATCGTTTTCTGTTACTTCTGATGTGGACTCAATTATTTCTTTTTTACTTTGTTCAGTTGTTTGCTTGTCATTACCATTTTATGTCCTTTTTTACAATCTGAACATATGATGGAAGGTGTGGTTGTTCTCTGACTTCAGGAGCCCCATGCTGGATGCTTCAATAGCTGTTGATTTCTTGGGTATTCTATTTGTGATTTGGATTAGCAATTCCTTAAGTCTCACGAACTGATTGAGATAAAGGCGTTGCATGTTATAAGCTCTGGAACTTAAACTGAAAAGTTGAAGGTTTACATGATCTCTATTTTCAGAGTCACGACACATCACCTGTGAGCCGCTACAGTTATATTTTCTCTTTGGTTGGGTTGCAGGATTTTAATATATTTCTCGGTAAAAATAAAGAACCCCACTTCATCCTTGACCACAGGCACTGGCACTAGCACTGGCACCAACCTCTGTCCAGAACCCCACTTCATCCTTGACCACAGGCACTGGCACTGGCACTGGCACCAATTCTTGGAGAGCTCCCGTTCCAGGACCGTCAAACATTCAACCTTCTGCTCCATTCAGCGGATCATGGGGCATGGGTAATAGAGAGGATCAAAGCGCTACTCCCAGGGAAGGGTCAGAAAACCAAAATACTGGTTGAGGGCCAATTCCAGGAAATCAAAACATATGCTGGGGAGTACCCTTACCTGCAAATTGAATTCAGGGTTGGGTTGCCCCTGATCAGGTCCCAGCAACCGGACATGCGAAGCATATTAGGGTTATCGATAGTTATCTTATGTGTTCCGCATTGAGATGCAAAACCAGTTTTTTTTTTTTTTAATTCTGGTTTAGTTTGTCTTTCAACTTGTAATTAGTGTTTCATGTGTTATTGTCGTCCTGGGTGTTTGATAATCTTTGATCTTGCAAGAAAGTTGTAATCTTTTTAATTCCGTCTTAAAATTTCGTAATTTATCCTCGCACTCTTCTCTGTAGAAAATTATTGGGTTGTCAATTGTTTTTTTGGGATGACCAGGATAATATTATCTTTGGATGTCTAAATAAAAAATTTCGATGAAGAAAAATAAACTGTTAGTTTGTTGTCATGCATTGCTGAACAGGGTGTCTAGGAAAAGAGGTTAGATGAAATGGGGAGGCAGAACCGAGCTGCAGAGTTTTTCAAAGCAGGAAATCAAAATGTAGTTATATGTTGAAGAACGTGCATCTATATTATGGTTGAATGTTAATCTAAATTCTTCCAAAGGTCTCCAGAAGCCTATCTGTATGCTTGAAACGCTCTATAGCAGTGGCCAGGGCCTCCCACCTTAACTCGGGAATGTATTTCTGGGTGTGGCTTGTTTTTGTAACGGAAGGAAATGATCAGCTTGCCCTCATCTAGAAAGTCATCTTTCAAGTTCTCCTAGTTAGTGTCTGGCTTCTTCTGCAGGGGAGGAAAAAATCACCAGGAAATAACTTAGATTTTTCTCGCCTTCTGCTAACCGGGGAAGAAAGAGTTATGTAGTGATATTATTTTAATTTTTTTTATTGGTTTGTTATTAAAAAAGTTGAGGAATAAAAAATATTTTTTGGTTAGAAGAAAATATTTTTTGATTAAAAAAATTTAATTTGGTTTTTAAAAAAGTATTTTTTTATATTTTTTACTGAAAATATTTTTTAAAAGTTATAAAAAATTTATAAATATCATATTATTTGTTGATTATATCAAGTTTGATCATTAAACTTTTAATTGCTGTATATATATATATATATATATATTTTTGAATATTTTTTTTTAATTTTATCTCTTAGAATTTAATTTTTATATTTATTTTTGTTCTTATTTTTATTATTGTTTTTTGTTTTTCTCTTATTATTTTTTAATTAAAATTTTTTATCTTTCAAATTTAATCCTTATTCTTTTGAATGTTACTTATTTAAAATAATTTATGAAATATTAATTATTATTATTTTAATTTTTTTATCTTTTAATTTTTTTATTTTTAAGATTTAATTTTTTTATTTTAATTATTTTTTTTATTTAAAATAATTTATAAAATTTTATTTTTTTCAATTTCATTCTCATTCAACTTTTTAATTTATAAGATTTATTTTTTATTATTTTAATAAACTTAAAAAAATAAATTATTAATAAATTATTTTTCAGTTTATTTTTTATAATATAACTAAATATTAAAAAATGTTTTATAATTTATTTTTTATTGTACTATTAAATATTAAAAAATTATTTTTATGCAAATAAACGGAATATTAATAATTAAATTACAGAGGAAAACATCATAGGAGTTTATTTTCGTACCAAATTGACTATAAAATGTGTTTTTCGAATGATGGGCTTATAATGAACCCCTGGTCGGGTTGTCTTGTCTAATGGCTTGTTCTTGGTAAATGCCTTGCGACGAAAATGATGGGCACAACAGAGATGGAAAAAATGTATTTCGTCAAAGAGAAAGAAACAAAGAAACACAATCAATATAAACTATGAACATTTTATAATAATTTTTTTGTATGTTTCGAGAATACAAAAAATCATTATAAAATGCTCTAGGCTTAAGTTACTATGAAAATAGCTTGACGTGGATCAGCCTGAATTGTGAAAGAAAGGTTTAAGTTGAAGAAAAAATAATAATAAATCAAATTAACTCATAAATTTCATTATCATTAATATAAAATTTAGATGATTTTATATAAAGAATCATAAAATAAAGAATTAGAAACTAATTTCAAATAAAAATATAATAACTTTATAAAAAAATAAAGAAAAAATTTTGAATCTCAATTTATGGTTAATGAAATATTGAAGGATAAAAATTAAAAAGAAAATATAATTTTAAAAAAATAAAAGAAAATTCAATCTGAGTCAGCCTGCGTTATAACGCAAAATTCATTACGTGGTTGTAATATCAGGATGATTATTTTTAAAAATAAATTTAATAAAATCATGAAACTTAGTTATTAAATAATTTAATGTTAAAGGATAAGGAAAAAAAATAAGTAAAAAAAAACAACAAAAAATATATGAGTCAACCCGAATTAATATATGGATGCAACGATCATGAAAATTGTGAAATCTTTATTAGGGTATAATTATAAAACTTAATTTTTATCAAATTTATTTTTGAACAATGAAATTATATAAAAAAATTAATTTAAAAAACTTGCTAAATAAAAAATGACAATAATAAAAATAAAATAAAGATTAAATTTGATAGGAAAAAAACATGTTGAATGAATATAAACCTTCGGGTTCTTAAAACAAAAATTAAAATTAATTTATGTAAATTAGATAAAGAATCAGTAAACTGATTTAATTAACAATTCTAATTGGTCAATCGATTCATAAAAAAAAAGAATAAAATTATAAATAATAAAGAATTAATTAAAAAGAAGCTCTAATAAAATGTGAAGAACAAGGGGTTCTTCTCCTCTTCCTATCTTATTGGTAAATTTTAAAAATAGTGGAGATAAAAGGAGTTAAAGGAATTATAAAATGATTGGAAAATAATGAAAGAATAATTTAGCTTTGAATGAGTTTAATCCTTAGTTATTCATTCCTTAAGGTTCAGGAACTTCGTTATGGTAACTGAATTGGTCAGGGTAATGTTGGTACCTTTGGATTTACATGTGTTGTGTTATGTGACGATGCGCTTCGAGCTGGGTTGTTTTAAATATACACACGCGTAATTGTTATACAATAATATTTTATAAATGTGAAAAATAATTGGATTAGTCATTAATTAATATAATTAATAAAAAAAACACTTACCTTCTATCCTGATAAAAAACTCGATCATGGATGAAAATTGAATGCTTGGGATTGTTTGAATTAATTGATAATCAAATCATGTAAAAAAATCATGCTAATTAAAAAAATAAAAAATAAATTAAATAGAGTTAACTTACAAATTTTTTTTATTATAAATATAAAATTAAGATAATTTTATATAAAGAATCATAAATAAAAAAAGTATAGAAACTAATTTCAAATAAATCAAATAAAAATGTGATAACTCTAAAAAAAAAGATAAAAAATTTGAATATTAATTTATGGTTAATACAATATGAAAGGTTAAAAATTATATATATATATATATAATTTAAAAATAACAAAGAAAAATCAATCCAAGCCTGTCAATTACAATACAAATTTTATAACTTAGTTGTGATAATAGGATGATCACTTTCAAAAATAAATTTAATAAAATTATAAAACTCAGTTATTAAATAATTTAATGTTGGAGAATAAAAAAAAGAAAATTCAGTATAAAAAAACAAAAAAAATATGAATTAACCCTAATTAACCTATAGATGCAATAATCATAGAAATTATGAAATCTTTTATTGATGTATAATTATAAATTTTAATTCCCGTCCAATTTATTTTTGAATAGTAAAATTATGAAAAAATTTGTTAAATAAAAAATGATAACAGTAAAAAAAATAAAAATCAAATTTAATGAGAAAAAAACTCATGAAAAATGAATGCAAACCTTTGGGTTCTCAAAACAAAAATTAAAATTAACTTATAAAAACTAGATAATAAACGGTTGATCAATTTAGTGAACAACTTATAGGAGTCAATCGGTTCATTAAAAACAAATAAATAATAAAATTATAAAAAATAAAAAATTAATTAAAAAAATACTCTAAGAGACAGTGAAGAACAAATGGGTTCCTCTCTTCTTCCTATTTTATTGGAAAATCTTAAAAATAGTGGAGATAAAAGGAGTTAAAGGATTTAAAAGTGATTGGAAAATAATGAAAGAATAATTTAGCTTCGCACGAATTTAACCCTTAGTTATTCAGGAACTTCTTTACGGTAACTGATCTGGTCAGGGTAAGGTTGGATTAACATGCGTTGTATTATCTGAAGATTAGTTTTGTGTTGAGTTGTTTTATGTGTGATATATATGTGTGTACACCCGAGCGCGCGATGAAATAATATTTTATAAATGTGAAAAATAATTGGATTAGTCATTAATTAATATAATTGATAAAAAAACAATTACCTTCTATCCTGATAAAAAAACTCGGTCATGGATGAAAATTGAATGCTTGGAGTTGTTTGAATTAATTAATAACCAAATAATGTAAAATCATGTTAGATAGCTAGTAATTAGACTGGGTAATGAAATGGTCTTCTAAAAAAAAAATAAAAAACTTAAAAGTTTATCTAAGGGCATTCATGCCTGCTAAGATTTTGGAATTTTTTATTAAATTGATTTGAAAATCTGAAATCCATGTTGAAAAATAAATTTGGTTTTTAATGTGAATAAATAATAAATGCATATTGCTCCTATTTCCACATAAAAAACTAGAGGACTTCCTCGATGCCAAGGGATCGCTTAATGTGGTAAAATATTAGGTAGATAGTCAAAATCTAAAATATTATTTAAATCGTTGAAGAATATAATTACCTTGATTAATTTTAATTTTAAAAGATGAAATCTAAAATTAATATTATTTTAAAAAATTAAAAAAAATAAAAATAACAAGAATTAAATTTGATGAAAAAACTTACGAAGATTAAATTGTAAAAATAAACCTAAAAAATAATCTAAAGAATAAAAATTAAATTATTATTATTTAATTGGAGACGCAATTGTATTCTAAGAAAAGAGCCGCTCAAATAAATGGAAAATTGGAGAAATTTAATTAAAAATAGCTAAGAGTATAAATTAATCCCGTGTCCAGAAGAAGAAAGGCATCGCGTCGACTTTCGACAACGACCGTTCTCTTGCTTATCATGGATGGGCTTAGTCCTGCAATCACCTACAAGATGAGGCCCATTTGTCTCAAGGGATAAATCTGGCATTTCAAGGTATACATATCTAGTCAAAAAATCCAAATCCAAATACAGTTTCTCTTCCCTGCGAATTCTTCTCTCAACCTGGTAGGTTACTCTGTGTAAACATTCTAGGAAAAAACCGCCACTAATTTTTACCTGAAAACTCAAAACCCTAAAAACATTTTTTTTCCAAGGTTTCTCAATTTTTTTCAATCTGTATCAAATGGAAACCGAAGAAAAAGGGAATTCAATAAATCTATCGAGGAGTTCTATTAAACTCGAAAACGAATCTAATTTAACAACCACAATAACAACTGCCACAACAGACACCGAGTCTGTTCCTGAGTTGCACGAGTCGCAACTCAATGGCGCTGATACAGAATTACAACAACAACTACAACTACAACCACCACAATCCCAAACAGAAACAACTGTTCTCGATAAGAGCGATGCTCAGGATTTTGTTTTAGGCGAATCTCAATCAGTTTCTCTTAATCCGCTCGTGGTCGAGGGAGCCGAAGGCGAGGAGGTTGCGGAGGCTACAGAGGAGAGTGAGGAGATTGAGGCACCGCAAGAGGATGTTGAGAAAGAAGTGGAAAATGGAGATTTGGTTGCTAAAGAGGAGAGAAATGAGGATGTGAATGGAAACGCGAATGCTGGAAACAATGAAATGGAGACTGAGACCGGGACGGAAGGTTTTGCTGACGTGGCAGCAAAATTAGAGACATCAATCCAGGAAGTAGAGACAGTGGAGGCGGAGGTAACTGAAGTGAAAGAGAAATTGGAAGTGGCTGATAATGCGGAGAATATGGAGAAGAAGGATGCAGTGGAGGAGAAAAAGGAGGATGCTGACGTGGTGGAGATGGATAATGTGATGGAGGAAGCTGAGACAGTGAAGGTGAAGGAAGAAGAAGAGGGGGCGGAGAAGACGGGGAGATTTGGCGTGGGGGGTGAAGTGGAGGCGGTGGAGCAGAAGGAAGTGACTGACTTCGTGGAGGAAGGGAAAGCGGAGAAAACAGAAGTTGCTGATGTGGCAGGGGAAATGGAGGCCGTGGAGCTTATTGAAATGACTGAGATTGTGGAGGAAGAGAACGTAGAGAAGATGGAAGCTAACGAGGAAGAGGAAAAGCAGCCAGCCCAAAAGGTTGAAATGACTGACATTGCAGAGGAAACCAGGGAGGACGAGAAAAATGAAATGACAGACATAGAGGAAATGAAGGTGGCAGAGAAAATAGAAACGACTGATGTGGCAGGAGGGATGGAGGAGGCTATTAACGAGGAAGAGGAAATGAAGGAGACAGAAATGATTGACGTGGCAGAGGAAGGCGATAAGGAAGATGATACAAAAGTGGAGATGGCGGAGAAGGAGAATGAAGCAGAGGATATGTTAGATGAAATGGAAGGAGAAATGAAGGAGACAGAAATGATTGACTTGGGAGAGGAAGGCGATAAGGAAGACGATGCGAAAGTGGAAATGGCGGAGAAGGAGAATGAAGCTGAGGATATGTTAGATGAAATGGAAGGGGCCGAAGAGGAAGTCGAGAAAGTGGGTACAAGTGGTGGTGGTGGTGGTGGGAAGAGGAAGCGGCAAAAGAATGCCAAAGCTCCCTCTAGAGCAACATCAAAGAAGAAGACGGAGGAGGATGTCTGTTTCATTTGCTTTGATGGAGGTGAACTTGTGCTATGCGATCGCAGGTGAAAAAATGAACAAGCTGTTGATGCATTGATTTATGTTTTTGTAATTTTAGTTCTACGTGCATTGCTATGTTAAGAGTTTTTGTTATCATGGTTTTAATATATAATTGCATGTGTAGGGGTTGTCCTAAGGCTTATCATCCTTCCTGTGTTAATCGAGATGAGGCTTTCTTTCGCGCAAAAGGTCGATGGAATTGTGGTAAGTTGTCTTTTATTTTTATTTTTATTTTTTATATTTCCCTTGCTGTTACCAATCATTGTTGTAGTGTTTATTTGATGGAGCTTATTTGAATTTGATTATCCGTTATTGTTAATATGTTTGTTTCTGCTGTTCAGTAATATTATGACGTTGCTTTTGACTCTTTTCACTTGTAATTTGCTTTCATATTTTTAGATGACTGCAAGGGCTGAAAGTAAAATTTGTAAAGGTGATAGTAAGAAAGTGTATCTGTGCATGTACTTAGTGCGGGTGGTGTTTCTTTTTGCAAAGGATAGTCCTAATTTCCTTCCTTGCAGCACTTAGAAAGAAGAAAGCCACTTATAGGGACTAGTTTAAAGTACTTCAAACTATTCTCAAACCATAGCTGCTCCAATCCTTACAATTTTTCATCATTCTTTTAATTGAAATTGCTTTCAACTATTTAAGTTGTTATTTTTCTTTTCTTTGCAAAAGGTTTGATGCACATAACAGCAAAGCTTGTTGAAGCAGACTTGTGTGAAGGGACAGAAGTTTTTGCCCGTCAAACTGTTTAAGTTTTGCAAGCCCATTGAGTTGGTTTAATGTGCATCATTTGACATGTTACAGTTTCTCTCATGGTTATGACTTGTGAATTGTTGAAAAACCCAACCAATTGCTAGTATTTGCGATATTCGGGTTTGATTGGAATGGAAAAGTGTGGAGATTGCTATAGTGGAAAGTGAAAACAAAAATTAATGTCTCAATCACAAGGTCAAAATATCTGAGGTCTCCAGGGCAGTTATTAACATTAAGGCAGTTGTGATGTTTCCATTGCTTTGTAAACATATTTCTGTGAGGGGCTATGTTATACATGTACTTCCACTCTATCCTTTTGGCCTCTTTATACAATTTTGGGTCAGTTTCAAGTGACAATTGATGCTAAGAGCAACATATTTCTGTTTTTACAAGAGAGTATATTCTTTTTAAACTGGTTGAGAGGGAATAAATTCTATCTTCTTTGCAAAATGGTTTGCATTACTTCAAACCGTTTCATTTACAGAAAACTTTAAGCAACAAGAAGGTTAGTTGATTGGTCATTCATGGCAATCAACATATATAAGGGCCTGGATATGATTTTAATTTATTTTATCTGAAGCTACTATTTTTCATGATAGCCTGTTTGTAGCAGAATAAAGGAAAAGTAATAGAATTTTACTAGCATGAGAATAAATTGTATAAGATCTTCCCATCCATGTAAAGGACATTTAAAAGAAGGGGAGTTAGAGGTGAGAATTTAAACCAATTTATTATAGGGTACAGCAGCTGGAGTATATTTTATCATTTTGAGCTACAAGATTCCTGAGTACATTTTATCAAGAACCTTCTTTCCTGCAAGTACCTAGATGCCCTTTGTCCGACTTCTGATCCATGTGTCTTGAATCTTGACAAGTGCTCATTGTTGTATGCTAGCAGAACAGCTATGTAAAATACAGTGATTTTCCTCTTTGTAGCTTCTCATTCAGAGAGGTAACCATTTTCTAGAGATATTGGATGTAATAAGCTTAGTGTTTTGGGAAAAACACCTGAATTAGATATATAGAGAACATACTTTTAGAGACTCTTTGTCTGAAAAGTACATTTCATGGGAAAGAGGAAATTTGAGCTCTTGTTTTAGTAATTCATAATTGCATTCTAGGTCTTTAATTTAACAGCAATTCCCTGTCTGTTAAATAGAATGACAGATCACGTGCTATTTTAGCATCAGTGACAATGATGGTTGACTGTTGTATGCTGCTGTCACTGTGAATGCAGATGTGGCAAGCACATTGAAATGTCTTTAGTGTTTCTTGTATAAAATTTATCGGTGGCTCTTTCACATATGTAGTACTGGTAATTATTGTCATTTGATGCACGGATGTGAATACTCTAGGGAAGCTATGATTTTTCTTTCTAAATCTGTTACCATCTATACACTTTTTTTCATTGAATTTCTGCATATGAATTTATGTTAACCTGGGTCATTTGTTCTATCTAATATAATTTTTGTTACTTTGTTGCACTAGGTTGGCATCTATGTAGCAACTGTGAGAAGAATGCCTATTATATGTGCTATACATGTACCTTTTCATTGTGCAAGGGGTGCATTAAAGATGCTGTCATCTTATGTGTACGAGGTAACAAAGGTTTCTGTGAGACGTGTATGAAAACTGTCATGTTAATTGAAAGGAATGAGCAGGGAAACAAGGAAACGGTATGCTCAAACTTTTTTTTCTTTTTTAAATCTGCTCTGTTTTCTTTCTTCCTTGGTAGTTTGGTATAATTGTTGAAGACTGTAAAGAATTAATATTTTCTCAATGTTTTATGTACAAAAAAAGTATATGGTTTTTGAGAAAGAAATTTAGTTGTAAGTATCAAGTTTGTTTGATGTCTTTTTAACAGCCAGCTGATAGTTGGAACATGATGACGCTTTAGAATAATTCATATAATACTCTGCCAGGTTTTATTGCGCAGTTGATATCCTTGTTTAAATTTCAAATATACCAATTTTTAAATTTGAAGGTTGGTGAGTTTCTAACAAGTGATTATCTTTAAAATGTTGCATTTGTGACTCTACTAGGTGTGCTCGGGCTCCTTCGTATCCTTGTTTATTTTTAATTATACCAATTTGTGATTTTGATGGATGGCAAGTCATGAACAATTTATTAGCTCTAGATTTTTGGTGTTATTTTATGTTCATCTTCCACTGTGTCCTGATACTCTAAATATCAACACATGCTTGGGTGTGTATATAAGCAAATATACTGGCTATAGAAAAGTATGTGCTGAATATGAAACCTTATTAATTGGTAGTTGTACCCATAATGGCTAATGCAAATCAAAAAAATCAAGATTTCAAAGTATTACCATTTTGTTTCCTGCATTATGTTTGTGCTAACTTCTTAAGTGCTCTTCTCTCATTTTCTTTTGGAGAGATTTAGGAAAGAAGAGGTGAAATCTCTCTCTCAATAAGAGAAGATATTTAGGAAAGAGGTGAAGAAAAAAGTTCATTAAAGAATTGCTTCTCCCCTAAGTTTTTTCTGAGAAAGAATAAACACACTCGTTATGTTTTGGAGGCAGTGTTTCTATTTTACATGTGATACATGTTACTATCTAATCAGGCATTTGCTTTATAGTGTACTGTTCTCCACTTTTTAGTGGAGCATCTTGCATGGATGTTGTCTGTAATTTTCTCTTTGGCCAAGTGACCATCTAATGCATCCTTTCCAGCCTCAAATAACCATATACAAGCTTCATTCCATCCCTAACTTGATGCTTCACTAATGTTTTTACCTTGCCTTACCCTTATTTTAACGGGAGGGGAAAGATTACTACCGCAACACCTTCATTTAGCGGAATTTTTTTCTCATAAAAGGTACAGACAAAATCTTTTACTATCTGAGGGTAAAGGGGATTTTGAATTCAATCCCTCCCCTCCTAAAAACTCCAATTTGGTGTTTTGGAGTTTTTTAATTGGTGGAGGCAATCGGGAGTTTTTGGAGGCAATCGGGAGTTTTTCTTTCCTTCTCCCTTAAACTCTCCCACCCAAACTTAGTGTTAGTTTCCATCAATTTTTTATTTTTTTTACTTTCTTGTTTGTTAACTTCTTTGTTGAAGTGTTTTCTTATTTTTATTTTATATATTCATTCTCAGCTCTGCCTTGTGCTGCACCTTTGTACTTTTGCAGGGTCAAGTAGATTTTGATGACAAAAGTAGCTGGGAGTTTCTCTTCAAGGATTATTGGACTGATTTAAAAGAGAGGCTATCTCTAACACCAGAAGAGCTTGCTCAGGCTAAAAATCCATGGAAAGGTTCTGATTCACATGCTGGGAAGCAGGAATTGGCTGATGAAATTTATGATGTGCACAATGGAGGATCAGGATCAGGACCAGACAGTTCTGAAAATGCAGAAGTCACTACCTCTAAAAGAAGGAAGCCCAAGAAATGGCTGAGGTCTCGAGCAAAGGAGAGGGATTCACCAGGCTCATCATCATGGGCTGGAGGGGAATCTGCAGATGAAAGTGTTGAGTGGGCATCAAAGGAGCTTTTGGAGTTTGTTATGCACGTGAAGAATGGTGATAAATCTGCTTGCTCTCAATTTGATGTGCAGGCTCTCCTGCTTGAATACATAAAAAGAAACAAACTCCGTGATCCTCGTCGCAAAAGTCAAATAATATGTGATTCTAGGCTTGAGAATTTGTTTGGGAAACCACGTGTGGGGCATTTTGAAATGTTAAAGCTTCTTGAATCTCATTATCTTTTGAAAGATGATTCACAGGCAGATGATCTTCAAGGGAGTGTTGTTGATACTGAAGCTAATCAGTTGGAAGCTGATGGGAACTCTGATGCTCTTATGAAGGCAAGTAAGGATAAGCGACGAAGATCACGTAAAAGGGGTGAGGGGAGAGGACTGCAATCTAATATTGATGACTACGCAGCGATCGATATGCACAATATTAATTTAATTTACTTGCGACGTAGTTTGCTTGAAGATCTAATTGAAGATACTGAAGCATTTTATAATAAAGTTGTCGGATCTTTTGTGAGAATAAGAATATCTGGTAGTGCTCAAAAGCAAGATTTATATCGGCTGGTCCAAATTATAGGTGAATAAATAGACAACTATCTGCCTTCTGCATGAATTTTGACCTGGGCCTGGAAGAAATAATCATTTAAGATTTAAATTTCTTTATATGATGCCATGTGCAGGTACAAGCAAAGCTGCTGAGCCTTATAGAGTAGGCAAAAAGATGACTAACTTTATGCTGGAAATATTAAATTTAAACAAGACAGAGCTTGTATCGATCGATATAATCTCAAATCAAGAATTCACAGAGGTGATTAGTGTGAAAACTTTTATTTCATGTTAATTTTGCCCTTGTGTGTTTATATGGCTTCACTGCACGTGAAAATTTTCAGCAGCCTCTGTTTGTAGTGAAGAATTGACGGGTGAATATTCGGGGATTTTCTTCTTTGTACACTTGCCTATAATAATTTAAGTCATAAAAATGTTTCTCTAAAATCATATAACTGCCAAAGTCATTTTTTTGTGCTATATGTTTGCTTTTCTTTTTTGAACTGCAAAGTTGGTTTTGAGTGGCTCCTTTTTACTAATTTTTTGTCCTGTTTATATATCAGCAGTAATGCATTTTTTTATATGATTATCTCTTCATTAAACTGGATTTTCTTATACTTTTTAGGATGAGTGCAAGCGTCTGCGTCAGAGCATAAAATGTGGACTTATCAACCGGTTGACTGTTGTAAGTACATTTCTTTTTTTCTGTCTTTCAAGTTTCTGCACTCTTTGTCCTGAAAGGCTATTTGTTGCTTGTAGGGTGACATACAGGAAAAGGCCATGGCAATCCAGGCGGTCAGAGTTCAGGATGTAAGTTTTTTGATGTGATCTATTGTTGTAATACTTCACCTTTTCACTTGTGATCTTCCTTACCGGTTTTGGAATATGTTCAATTTTCATCATAAGTAATGCTGAACCAAAGTATAATGTTGACAGTAAGAAAAAATGACTGACTACCAACTGAATAGTGGATGGTGCTGGGCTTCAAAGGAATGCATGATCAAATTGCCAGCATTTTTATTTTCTCATTGCCTGTGTATTCATCTTTTTTCGCATAAATTCCCTTATGGTTGAAAGAAAACTATAAGGTCCCAACTTGACAATGATGTTAAAAATAATATCTGGTTAGCAAAAATCAACAGAACATTTCCTTCTTCTTCTTTTGAAAAAACATAAAGAACTGTAAGATATGTGCATTTTTTGGCATCATGAAGCATCCTCTGCAAGGTTTGGAGGAGTCAGCAGTTTCAATAAATCAACTGGTATAGCTTGCAATTCTCACCTCCTTTGGCTTGTTGCATCCCAACTTAGAGCCAACTGGCTTGGAGCAACAGAAGTTTTCATAGTTTTTTTGGTGGAAGGGGCGTCTCTCATTACAATCTATGGTTATGTTGACTAATGAATAAATGTGTCAGCCACATTAGTGACCGACTCTCCCTATTGAATGCTAACTTAAATAAAGAACTAGAATACTTGGTATTAAATGTCTTCTAATCGCTGAGTCTTTTTTTCAATCCAACCAGTTAATATCTGTTTCCTTCTAACACATTGAATCTCCCTAGGTACTATATGATATGAAACTTTCTGGGATTCATTTTGTTCCAGATAGAAATGGCATAGAAGATTATATAACTGAACTTAATTAGATGGATATTTTGTGTTTAATGTGGAATATTTTTGCTCATTGACGATATCTATTACTTTGTCCTGTAATACCCTGTGTTCCCGAACTCCAGCTGAACACCATGGTTTGTCCAAGCAACTTTATTTTTCAAGGAGCGTATGCTTCACTCTTCAAGTAAATGTTATTTGGATTGTTTTCTGCTACATTGATGTGGACTCGATTATTTAGCTATGCTTCTCAAATATGTTTCTTGTACCCATTCATATCTGTGTTTGTTTATTTAATACTCTTTTCATTCTTTATGTTGTGGTTATGTGATAATTACATTACAATTTTATTTTTTTTCCTGACAGTTAATGCTCTTTATTCTGATGCAGTTGTTGGAAGCAGAGATAACACGTTTCAGTCATCTCTGTGATCGAGCTAGTGATATGGGACACAGAAAGGAATATCCTTTGCTCTTGAAATCTTCTCAGCAATTATTTCCTTTTTATGCTGTTCTGTTGTTTGCTTGTCCTTACCATTTGATGTCCTGTTTTACAATCTGGACATATGATGGAAGGTGTGGGTGTTCTCTGACTTCTGGAGCCTCATGCTGGATGCGTCAATACTTGTTGAATTCTTGGGTATTCTAAATCTATTTGTGATTTAGCATAACAATTCCTCAAGTCTTGCAAACTGATTGAGATAAAGGTCCTGCATGTTATACACTCTTAAACTTAAGCTGAAGTTGAAAGTTTACATGATCTCTATTTTCAGAGACGATACTTCACCTGTGAGCCGCTACCAGTTATATTATTCTCTTTGGTTGGGTTGCAGGATTTGAATATTTTTCTTGGTTAAAATAAAGAATATGTATACTGACATCATGCTCAACCCTTTTCACCTTGCTCCTTCCCTTTTTCTTTCAAGGGAGAAGATAGCCATTATTACGTGATCAACAACCCCCATCTGCTTTGGCCTATTTCTCTTCTCAGTTATATTAGTATGGCCTTTTTCACGAGCCTGAGTTGAACATCTCAACAATCATATATTTCTTGAAAATGAAAAAAAACAAAGTTTTTGTGAACTCATTACGAATGATAGTGACTAGTAGGTTTGTTTGAAACTTTTATACATGATTGTTTTGTAGACAAAGCTTGCAATTATTATGAAGGTAGATATATATGTGTAATGCATTATCACCCCCTCATCTATCAGTTTATTTGCATGAAACAAGCATGTAAGTTGTAATTGCATACTAGTGGTTATTGATGATCTGTTAAGAAGTTTAAATATTGTTTCTTGGCAGCTTATCAAGTTAAATAGCTCCTCTTATAAGCAGAAAGTAAAATGTGTTATTTTGATCTGGGATTGGATATAAGCATGCTCGTCCATAGAAAAGAAGGGAAATTTGATGAAGTAGAAGACTAGAACACCTTTCTATATTCTATTATGTCACAATCATTATATTTTTGGAAATGGTTGCATTCCTTCGGACAGTTAAGGAGTCCTTGACATTTGTTCACGCTTAGAGAATGTGTAGAGAAGTTGCAGCTTCTAAAGACACCTGAAGAGCGCCAGCGTAGATTGGAAGAAATTCCAGAAATACATGCTGACCCAAATATGGATCCAAGTCATGAGTCTGATGAAGATGAAAGCGAAACAGAAGATAAGAGACAAGGTCGCTTACCTCTTTTTTTTTGTGCATTTCAAATCTATCCTTCTAGCTTATACTGATTATGTTTTTCATCTTTTATTTATGAAATACATTTTGGTGTTGCAGAAAACTCTCTCAGACATAGAGGTAGTGGCTTTAGCAGGAGAGGGAGGGAGCAAATTTCCCCTCGAAAAGGAGGTTTTGCTTCAAATGATACCTGGGGTGGATCAAGGAGTTACTCAAGCATGAATCGGGAGCCAAGCAGAAACATGACTGATAAAGGTTTCTCAAACGAAGGGGATGATTTTGGAGCTGGTGAGGCTGCGAGTGAAAATTTGTGGGGTCAAGAAAGAGAAAAACCAACACAGCAGTCCCAGAGCTGGGAAATGCCAAAAACTGCTTCAAATGCATCCCAGGCTAGGAATTCTACGGTACTATCAGAATCTGTTCCTAGGGTTGCACCAGAAATTTCACCTGCAGCTCCCTCTACAGCGGTCGCACAATCTACTGCTAAAGTGAATGAAGCAGAAAAACTATGGCACTATAAAGATCCATCTGGAAAAATTCAAGGGCCATTTTCCATGGTGCAGCTGCGGAAATGGAGTAATACTGGATATTTCCCTGCTGATTTGAGGATATGGAGAAATACTGAGACAAAAGATGACTCCATACTTTTGACCGATGCACTGTCTGGAAATTTCCAGAGTGACTCTTCAGCAGTGGACAATAGTTTCCTGAAGACTCAATTGGTTCAGAGTCCACATCTACCATCCTCATATACTGGGAATATTGCTCAAGCTGCACCAGCTCCAGTTGAGGTCCCCAAGTACTCTAAGGATAGGTGGGGTTCTGGGACAAACCTCCCTTCTCCTACTCCAGGACAAACTGCCACAAGTTTGACGAAGGGGCAAGTGTTTGAAAGTCAATGGACTCCAACTCAATCTCAACCTGTGGGTTCTGTCCTAGGAGCCAACCAATCCTCAGGAGACAATGTAGAACAGCGACATGCTACTGTTATGTCTGGGACTCCAAAAGTGTCTCATGGAGTGAGTCCAGTGCCTAAACTAGAAACAGGCATGCTTCCAAGCTCTTCAAATGCTCCTCAAATGCATTCTCAATCAATGTTGACAGGTGAATCACCCAAGGTACTGGTTAATTCCCATCTGCATTCAGCACTTGATACCACTGGAGCTTCTGTTAATGCAGCTGTTGATATAAGGAGTCTCCAAAACCTGGTTCAGCCGGTGACTAGTGGTAACTCTCATGTTGGCACACATGGATGGGCTGGTTCAATTTCAAGGCCGGAAATGATTGCCTCGCATGCTGCAGTAACTGGGACTGGATCTCAAGCATGGGGAAGTACCCAATCCCATAAGGCAGAGGCAAATAATCTGGTTTCTATGCCTTCACAGCCCAGTACCTATGGTAACTGGAGCAATGCACCAACCTCTGTCCAGAACCCCACTCCATCCTTGACTACAGGAAATCCAAATGGGTTTTCCCCGGTGACAGGCACTGGCACCAATCCTTGGAGAGCTCCTGTTCCAGGACCGTCAAACATTCAATCTTCTGCTCCATCCAGCAGACCATGGGGAATGGGTATTACAGAGAATCAAAGCACTGTTCCAAGGCAAGGGTTGGAAAACCAAAATACTGGTTGGGGGGCAATTCCAGGAAATCAAAACATGGGCTGGGGAGTGCCGCCCTCACCTGCAAATTCAAATCAGTGTTGGGTTGCTCCTGGTCAGGTCCCGGCAACCGGAAATGCAAATCCTGGTTGGGTTGCTCCTGTCCAGGGACAAGCACCCGGAAATGCAAATCCTGGTTGGGGTGCTCCTGTTCAGGGACAAGCACCTGGAAATGCGTTTTCAGGTTGGGGACCATCTGGTCAAGGGTCTGCACCAACAAATGCAAACACCGCTTGGGTTCCACTCAGTCAAGGACCCCCACCTCCTGGGAATGTAAATACAAATTGGGCTGTGCCTACCGGGAATGCAGGCACATGGGGAAGTGACATGAATCAAATTGGAGATAGATTTTCAAGCCCAAAGGAAAGAGGTTCTCACGGTGGAGATTCTGGTCATGGTGGAGGTAAACCATGGAATAGGCAGTCATCATTTGGCAGAAGTGGAGACTCTCCCAGAGCTTCATTTAAAGGGCAGAGAGTGTGCAAATACCATGAACATGGGCATTGCAAAAAAGGATCTTCATGTGATTATTTGCATACTTGAGAGCTTTATGAATTTTGGGCAGCATAGATTAGTTAATCTCTGTACAGTAATCTTATTTGATAGAAGTTTGTTGTGATGATAATCATCATTGATGCTTTATATTGGTACAAACCTCCTGCGATAGCTCGATCATTTCCCATCCTTGGATTTTCAGTGTAGGCTCATTCATGGCTGTATGCCCTCTCATTCTGCTAACAGTTTATCTGAATGCTCGAGGTAGATGCCTGTGATAATTTGTTCCGCTTCCATGAAAAGCTAGTCCCTTTTGATTTGATTGCTAGTTAGGTTGTTGGTTGAGTGATACTTTTTGTTCCCTTTTTTGCATCAAATCGATTATAATTCATGCTTATGGGCTATTAGTTATGGGTGACATGCCCTAAGATTAATTACCTGATTGTCAAGTTCTTAGTTCTTTATCTAAATAAATGATTGTGTTATTTCACCTATTTTCTTTTCTTTGGTATGCTAAATGCACAATTTGCCCTACAATATCACACAAAAAACAATCTCTCTCTCTCTCGATTACCCCGAGGAAGCAAATTCAACCAAATAATTACTGAAGTGCTGAGTGATAGTTTGGAGAATGTCTCCTATTCTTTTGTTCCCAAAGGTAGTGATTTTTTTTTTCCGATATCGATTTGTCCATCCCGCGCCCAAAAAAAGTGTTCATATTTGCACTGTTTCAAATACAAAACAAAGAGGATAGTGATATGGAGAGGTATTACCCTTAGTTTTTTATGATCCATGTGGAGTTTGTCAATGGTAGAACTGATTGTTTATAATTTTGAGTTTTTACGATAGTTTTTTTTTTATTATTTTTGATGTTCTAAATTGATGGTAATAATATTTTTTTATGTTGAAATTTGGTGATTTTTTTAATAATAAATTAAAAATAATAAAAATATTTTTTATAATAAAATTAAATTGAAAAAATATTGCCGGCATTTATAATTTGAAAGTAGGAGGATTATACTGAGGTCTCATCCTTTATTTGTGATGTTTTTCCTGTTTTGATCTTTATTTTTTAATTTTATTTTTAGTTAACAAATTTGATTCAGTTAATTTTGAATTTGGAAAAAAAATAATAATTATTAAAAATATATTTCAAGACCAAGTTGATAAAAAAAATTAAAAAATAAACAGTAATTCTACAATAAAATATGATAGGATTATCTGTGTATTTTTATTAAAGAGAAACTTCCACGCGTTTTAGACTTTTACTTGATAATATCATCATTGTGTTAAATCATATGGCATGGAAATCAAATCTTTAATGTGATACAATATTTTCTTGTACTAAAAACAGGGAACCCTAGTTGGTTAGAACAGTAATTGATTTTCTGACGGGGATTCTGCTAGGCTTTCTTTTGTGCAACCCTTTTAGTTTGAATGCCATGATTGAATGTGCTCTAGGAAGTCACCGTTTTCAACATTTAACTGGGATGCAATACCATGAAGTTTGTCCAATGATGCTTTTTTAAAAAAATTAATATAGGTATTTGATTAGCTTGTATATATTTTAATTAATTTTATAGATTTTAAAGTTAATAATTATATAAACTTTTAATGTTTTAAAATTTATAAAATTTAAATTAATAACTTTTAAAAAAATCTTTGATTAGTTAAATTAAATGCTCGTAATTACAATTTTACTTGAAGCACTTGTCTACCAGTGTGACACAATAAATTTTGTGAAGATCGTGTTATATAGTTTCCTCGAAGGTAGACAGCTGCCTTTATGAGCTAGTTGACATTCATGGAAGAAAACAGGAATCGATTTCGTTTTTACTCTCGGAGTCTAATTTAATTTTATTATTAGAATATTGAAATGATTAAGAATATATATATATAAAAAAGTTAATTTAGAGCTAAAAAAATAAAAATAAAATTTAAGATTCCAAAATTAATTTATATTCTTAATATAAATATTGTTTTCTATAAAAAAGCAAAGGGAAGAAGGAAAACTAAACGGAAGGCGCCACCGGTGAAGGGAAGCGATAAAATATAAAGGGAAGGGGGAAACAAAAAACACATCACGCAAGCACAGAAAACGTTCTCAGCAAGCCAGCAACCAACACTCGAACATAAATAAACAAAACAAGTTCCTTACTTTTCATTTCTTTTTACCCAAACAATAACTACATCAAATCCCCGCCTCCCTCTCCCTGAATTTTTCATTTCCCGAGATCACTCTCCTTTAATACGAAAAATAAAAAAAATGCACAAACTTTAATCCCTTTTTGTGCGGATTAGTTTAGCCCTCTTTTTTTTTTTTTTCTCTCAACAGAATTTTTTATGGCTCATTGCAGTCGAGTGGTTAGATCAGGCGTTAATTCTGCGATTTTCTTTGCAAAATCTCGAGCGATTAACCCATCATCTTCTAGTTCATTTGGTAACAGATTTGATTACCGGCATATTTCGCAGCTCGTTAAACCTAACAACAATAAACGCGCATTTCTCGTTGATACTTTAGCACTGGTAAAGTTACTTTAATTTCTGTTTCTATTTCCAAGTTTCTGTCCAAATAATTGGAAAATAACTGATTTTTTTTTCTCTTGAAGGTGAGAGGATTGGAAGCGCAAGGCGTGCCGTCGAAGCAAGCGGAGGCTATTACGGCTGCGATTACTGAAGTGTTGAATGATAGTTTGGAGAATGTCGCTTATTCCTTTGTTTCTAAGGCAGAAATGCAGAAGGTAGTAATTTTTTTCCGACTTTGATGTGTCCTTCCTGCGCTTAAAAAAAAAGGTGTTCATGTATGTACTGTTTTTGCAAAAAAATTGATGTTTGCTTTATTTTTGGGAATTTTGTAGAGTGAAATGATTCAAGACTCAAATCTGTCCAAGTTTAAGTCTGAAGTACAGAGTTCTCAGGTACTGTGAATTTGATTGATTTCTATCACGTATAATTGTCTGTTTTCTAGGATCTTGTCTTAATGTATTTTTAGGGTTTAGGATGTTATTGGAGTGTTAATTCTTTTATCCTTTTACCTGTGCAATACAGTTGTCTTTAATGGGTTCCCGAACTTAATTATTTGATCTTGAAAATACCTGGATGTTTTTTAGGGCTAACATTTCTGTATATCCCTGTACTATTTTGTACTTGAAATACATATTGACTTCTTTTTTTTTTAATGTTACTTAGGTAATTTGTACTTTCATAATTTTTACATCATTAACTAACACCATAAGAAATAGACACTTATCACCATGGATTTTTTTGCTAATGTACATTTTGATTTTTAAGTTTTTTAAAAATCTTATTCTGGTCCCTATATTCTTTTTTACATATAAGTTCTCAATTGAAAGTTATTTTGGTCATTGTATTTTACCATCATATACAATTTAGTCTTCAAATGATTTTTCAAAATCAAGTTTAAACTTAGAAAAAATAGTTAAATAATTTAAATGGTTTGATAGGTAGAATTTGGAGGTTGTCAATGTTAGATTGACTGTTTATTACTTAGAGAGGTTACAATGGAAGAACTTTTTTAGCCTTTCAGAAGCCTGTGGATTGGTCGCTGAATGAGGGAGGAGTGAGGTGTGGCTCGTTATAAATTAAGCATATGTTCATGTTCTATTGTTTATCAGCCACTCCATATGTGGTATCAAATGTTTGACTAAGAGCGTTGATGGTGTTTCCTTTAATCTATGCATTGACATTACAAATTTGGTTAGATAGGTGGGATTTTTATACCCTCCTAAAAGCATTTCTACATGTTAGCTTTCTAGAATTCTATTTTTATTACTTTAATAGTTTTTTTAGTTTGGAATGTCTTTTGTAGAGAATATAAATGACAGGGCTGCTATGCTTGAACTCTTGCTTCAGTTTTATATAAATATATTTCCGTGCTTCTCTAAGCAATTAGAAGCATAAAATATAATTATTACTGATCTGTGTTTAGTATTTCCTTGGAATAGGAGAACTAGATGATTTTAGTGTAATTAACCCTAGTGTTTGTTGTGTTGATTCTTTCTAAAGAACTATCCATGATGCAGGAGCATCATTTTTCTTTGTTGCAACGTGAGACTGAAAAACTACGAGGTGACATAGATAAAATGCGCAGTGAACTGAGGTCTGTGCTAGAAGTTGTTTTCTGCCAGAGACACGAGTTTTTTTATGTTGATGCTCATGTTTAAGAATTTTATCTCTACAGGTATGAAATTGATAAAGTAACTGCTGGACAGCGTTTGGATTTGAATCTTGAAAGAGGGTAAGAAAAATCAACTTTGTTACTAATCTACCCAACCAGCAATGGAGCCTAAATGTGCAGTCTGTGGGTTAATAATGAGAGTCCCCAAAGTAAAATTTGCGCTCGACTTGTTTAAATCTTAGTTCATTACTCAATTTTCAACTGCAAGAACCCAAATATGGAGTTTATGTTGTTAGGCTATTTGAACAGGGTCCTTTCTACAATTCTACTTTGATTGGTAAGAGTCTAGTTAGATCCATACAATAGGAGAGTGAGAGACAGAAAAAAGATGGTTGGATTTCAATGTCTCTTTTTTTTTTTTATCATTCAAAATGACAGTTGGAGACCTGTTATAAAACATAATTTATATTATGCTGATCCAAGGTGTCACCATGTGTATGGAAAATATTTCACTCTGCCATCCGTGTTCATTCTCATTCCTACTTGTTATCCCTGGAGATGTCATTTTGATACTTTAGCATTTCAATTGCTTCATTATGTATGCTTTGACTAAGTGCAGACGCATTCGTGATGAGCTGGCGAATCAGAATGCAGAAACCACCAATCTCACAAACAAGCTTGATCGGGTGAGTATAGTGATTTTAAGTGAAAATAATGTTTGCTTACCAGCTGCTTTTTGAGTAATGACATACAAAGTTGATTCAATTCAAAAAATTTGATTTTGTCTTCAGGAAATTCATGCATTGAGAGCCCACCTGGAAGCAGCAAAATATGATGTGATTAAATACTGCATCGGTACCCTTGTCTCCATATGTGCAGTTGGCATTGCAACGGTCCGTATCTTGTTGTAGTGCACTGCCAATTCATAGCCAAATTTCTACAAGAATTATAAATTTACATTTTTTATCATGGCAATTGTCATCATAACTAAATCGAACTCTACAGTAGAATTGTTTGGTAGCCATTTTTTGTATTAAAAACAGGGATACTTAATTGGTTAGAACAGCTATTGATTTTCCCATGGGGATTCTGCTAGGCTTTGTTTCACGCAACCCTTAGCTTTAATGCCATATAAAACAAAAAAAACAAAAAAAGATGGCAACGATTGAATTTACTTTAGGAAGTTACCTCTATTTTTCAACATATAGATGGGATGCGATTTCATGAAGTTTGTACAATGATGTTGTTTTGCCTGAAGCACTTGGGTGCAAGTGTAATAACACTAATTTTGTGAAGGTTGTGTTTTATAGAGTTTCTAGAAGTCGGGTAGCTGCCTTTATGGATTAGTTGACATGCATGAAACGATCTCTTTTTGTCCTGAACTTTTCTCGTAGTCTAATGGCCGATTGGGAATTCCCAGTTTTTCAGTTAGGTGCTAGGTGGTTCTGTTGTTTCAGGATTGACTATTTCTATGTACAAAATACCTTATGCCTGAAACTACATGCCCACGTGGGGGATACATTTTCTGGACCCTTTATCAGTTTAGTGGCAAATGGCTTGAGGCCGAGATTGTTTTTAGCTGCGCTTTGGTAATTGGATTGATTGAAAACCGTTTGCTAGTATATTTATAAGCTGTGTATATCTCTAATAGCATCTTGTGATATCGTTCTCCGAACTCAGCAAAGGGCTTAACAGTAAACCTTGTTAAATATCAATTTATAATGAAATTACACGATTTCAAAATGCATATTTGATTATATTTTGCCTCTCGGCTAAATATCGTTTGAGACTGATCTCAAGTTCTTATATGCGAATGGTTGTTATTCTACTCCTTGTGTCGTCCCAGAACAGTGATGGGCATGTCATTTGTGGGGATTTTTTTATTTGGGTTTTCATGGCGCATCTATTTGAACCCTTCAATGAAGAATTGACAGTTTGACTGGTGGGCTTGCGAATTACGAATGTGATGTTGGTGGGTTAGTTGAGAACCAAAAGAACGAAAAAACACAGAAAACGAAATCAGATATATATATATATATATAAAGAAAACAGACAGTCCTGGTTTGTTCTGTCTTGTCGATGGAAAGAGATAGTCCTGGTTTATCAGATAGCACGTAGGAGATCTCCAAGGTGCTCTTTCCATCGAAAAGACAGAAGAAACCAGGACTATCTGTTTAGGCCTATGGATGTTGTGGATTCCAACCATTCATTACCAAAAAACTGGTGCATAAACCCTGTTAACTATGAATTCAGACACCACCAGTGGGGTTCTATAGGTTTGTAGGGGGAGTCCAACTCAGTGAAATCTTAAATTCCGTTTCAATTTCAAATCAAAGCTTGAGAAGTAGCCTTAATAGAATTTTTTTATTTTATTTTTATTTTTATATTGTTTTGATATGTTGATGTTAAAAATAATATTAAAAATACTATTTTAACCTATTTTTGATAAAAAAATACTTTAAAAAATAATAATTATTATATTTTTACACATTAAAAAATATTAATTATCACACTCTCAAACATTTTAAAATAAAAAAATACAAACACTGTAAAATAAAAAACAAATATAAAATAAAAAAATATTATAACTTTTGGAATTAAAAAATATGTAGGAATACCAGTAAAGTGAAAAACAAATATAAAATAAATAAAAATATTATAACTTTTGGAATCAATTCTTTACCGTAAATGAATTTAATTATTGTTTGATTTGAATTCAAATAATAAATAAATTAAATTTATATATTTAAAAAGTGAATTTATTTTGTTTTTTATATTATTCTTATCATATTTATCTTATTTCTTCCAAAGATCTTTTTAAAGATAAAGAGTTAGATAGATATTTTAATTATTTTTTATATTAAATCTCTTCTTTTTAGAATCATAGATCGTAATGGTTCACATCTGATTTATTTTTATGAAGATTTCAAACATGCCATTAACATTCATAAATATTGTAACTATGTAAGAAACAATAAACAACATTTGGTTTTATTAATAAGGTAGAAAAACACTAAAGAAATAATTAACCATTATCCACTTCCATTTAGACAAATAAAGAAGCACTTGCCTCTTAAAAGGGATTGGCCTCCCCCTTCTTCTTGAAACAACGGCATAAAATTGACCACCGCCATCTTCCCCTTCCTTCCCTTTCAAAGGGGGCAATTCAACCTGTAAGTTGGCACAGCAACAAGTCGAACAGCCCTTGGTGCAGTGAGTCCAAACACATCGTTCATATCAAGCTCAGCAGGCTTCATTCCATGAGGCAACTCCCAATTAAAACAATGAAGCAAATGTGCCACGGCCAACTCTAATGCATACAGACCGAGTTGCATGCCAGGGCAAGACCTCCGACCCGACCCAAATGGAAGAAACTCAAAATCCATCCCTCTAAAATCCGGCGCCTTCCCGTCTAAGAACCTACTAGGGTTGAACTTATCCGGGTCTTCCCAAGCATTCGGGTCACGCCCGATTGCCCATGCATTGATCATGACACGTGATCTTGCCGGGATTCTATACCCGTTAAGGACAGTATCCTTTGCTGTTTCGTGAAGGAGGAGAGGAATCGGAGGGTGGAGACGTAGGGTTTCTTTCATTGCACATTTGAGATAGATAAGTTTTTCAAGGTCTGATTCATGGACTGTCCGGCTCAAGCCAACCACGTCCATGAGTTCTTTGTGGACTTTCTTGAGGTCTTCTGGACTCTTCATCAACTCTGCGATTGCCCATTCTATCGCCGACGCCACAGTTTCAGTTCCACCAAACATGACATCCTGTAAAGGCACAAGTTAATGTTTATCTAGAAAACTTTTACCGATCTCTAATAGATTGTTTTAATTTTAATGAAAATAAATTATTGGAATTTTAATTGAATTTAATAAGTCATAATTCAAATTTGAATAATTTTATATGAAGCTTCACTAAAATAAAAACCAAGAACATAAATCATAATTATTTTAATTGAATTAAACGTAACCGAAGATCCCTTATAAATAAATAAAAAGAAAAACAGTTCCATAATTTGAAAAGCTTGATGTAATTCTATTATTTTAAAATTTATAATATTTTCTTGTTTTCTTATCTTAAAACATTTTTAGAATTGGTAATCAAAACAAAGTATCAATTATGCTTGATATTTTTTTAATTAGGAGGTGAGGTAGAATATTTACATATTAGCATTTAAATACATTATAATATAAGTATCTTGCCAGGGTGAAATAGTTTATCGAAAGTTTTTAAAGAGTTGATGTTTTTATAAATGGATTTCTTAGCATAAAGGTTTTTTTTTCTTCTTTTTTGTCCGTATAATCTTATAATAAAAATTAAATCTTGACCATAAATGCATGACCTTTTATACACAATTCCTATAATTATGTCTACAATATTTTTCACTTAAATACCTACTTCTTTTGTAAGGATTGAGTTTCTATAATACCAAATCTGTCAATAACTTAAATCCATTGAACTAGGTTTTGGTGGAAAGAATAGGAATGCAAACATTAAAGGGATTTTTTTTATATGTTCACAAGCATACTCTTAATTATCCCAAAAATTATTTCGATTTTAATTTTTTTTTTAAATGAGAGTGCGTATTATGAGAGAATCAGAATTAAACTACCATTAAAAACTAGCCATTTGTTCATGAAAACGCATGTAATTTTTCAAGAATCTTTAACGGATAGGATCGAAAAGTTAAAAATGATGTCATGATTATACAGGAGTGTGCTTCTTGTAATGAATAAGAATCCAGCTTGCTTTGATTTTAAATTTATGTCTTTGATGAAGAAAATAAATAAATAAATAAGAGGATATCATAGAGTAAAATGATATTTCATTACCATAATGAGAGCTTTGATGTGATCTTTATTGAACTTGACAGTGGACTTTGATTCATCAAAATCATTTTTTGAAGCATCTTCACTGTAAAAATCTAGCAATTCATCAACCATGTCTGAGTCTACCTCTTCATTTTCATCTTTGGCATTGAGACTCTTTCTGTTGTTTTTCTTGGCTATATGTTCATCGATGATTGTATCTATGAACCCATCTAGAGAATTTCTAGCCTTGGCTAGCCTGTTATTGAAATGTTGTGCATTAACCCAACCCAGCCAAGGGAAGAAATCAGCAACATTAAAGGCTCCGAAAAGCTTTGAAAATTCTTGCAAAATTTCCATGAACTCTTCTTGCCCTTCGTTCGAAGATGACCCGAAAGCAGCCTTGTACGTTATGCTTCTTGTTAATGCAAACACTAGTTCACCGAGATTAACCGGTTCACCGGTTTTCTCCGACACCTGTCTAACAGTAAATTCCACTTCATCTCTCACGGAGGCCCATGATTCAGCCCTTTTTCGGCTAAAGAGCTTTATGACACAGATTTTTCTAGTTTGGCGCCAAAACGGACCGTAATTGGCGAAGGCCATATCTGCTCTATCATAAGTCAAGTAGACAATTGCAACATTTGCAGGCCTATTCGCAAAGACAACATCTTGGGCTTGAAGGACTTCTCGGGCTATTTCTGGTGTTGACACAGCCACAACATGAAGCCCTCCCATTTGGAGGTGACAGAGCCCACCATATCGTTTGGAGAGGTTGGCTAAGCCACGGTGGGTCAGTTGATCAACCATACCCAAATTGCCGATAATCGGATACCCTTTTGGCCCAGGAGGGTACGGGAGCTTTTTACGAATTGGAAACCATAAGATTATGGAAACAAACAGGGAGGCTAAGATGAAGAGCATGGATGGAGATTGAAGAGATTGGAGTAGGGGAGAATCCATGTATGTGTGTTGGTGATAGGCACAAATGTGACTTTTTGGGGTAACATGCATTGCCTAGTGAGTGGGTGCATTTATACTGATAGGCTGAGTACTGGTATCTATAAAAGGCATCTCTTCAGGGAAATTGCTTTATATGAGAAGGTAACGGCTTCAAGGTTGGTGGTTGGATTTCCATGGCCGCATTTGGAGATTCACTTGACTTTCCAGATTTGATTTGCTGTTATCACCACCAGTCATCGGGCACCACTCGGCTCCATTTCTGTTTTGTGTTTTTTTAGCACAAGTGCACAGTCCTTGTCACAAGGGTGCGTTTGGCTATCAAAGGATGGGATACACTCTTCCCATTAGAGGAAGTGGAACAGAAATCAGATTACAGAATAGAATAAAAACTTCTCCTGCTTAGCATCGAATCTCATGCACATACCATTTACCAAACACAACTCCAATATATTATTAAAAATGAAAAGGTCAAATACGGGGATTGTTTCCGAATTCTATATATATTCCCAATTCCCATTTCAATAAGATCATCATTTTATTTTTCTTCTTCCTCCCATTAGTTGCTTGTTCAGTTGATCTTGCATCTGATGAAGTTCTATGGCATTTTTGGCCCCCGAGGATTCGACACCGAATCAGCATAATCTGTTGAGCAAACCATAGAAAAGTGATAGACCTGACGAACGTTCTATGCTCGATTTCATATGTGTGTGTGTTTGGTTTCAGAATAATGTTTGACCCAAGCAATGCTCCTCTCTTAGATTTCTTGCCTTGAACGGGGAGGCAGTGATACCTGTGAGATAAATGTCAGCAGGCGACAGTTGTGGAAAGAAGGGAAGAAAACGCTCATCTTATCTGTGTAATCTACTTTTATTTTCAATTCTTGTTTCCTTTTTGTTTTTATCTTTCCTTGTAGGAAATAGTCAGGAACCATGGTAACTATATCTCAAGGTTTTGTCGAAATCACTTCTTACAAAAAAAATTCAACCGTCAGATTTATGGGATTTAACATGGACTGTAGCGTTGAATGTAAGAGATGATTTGGAACATAATTTTGAGAAAAAATATTTAACAAAATTAGCTTTTTCCTCGAATTGATAGTTCTGGTAATGCCAAGCAGTGGCTGCTGGGGGCTCCGACACTGAAAAAAAATCTTAATAATATCCCCATAAATCCAGTGAAATTTAGATTTGATGGCTAAGAACTAGTGAAATTTAGATTTTATCCCCTGAAATAATTTATAGCTTAAGCTTATGGAATTCACTTTTAAAAAAATCTAAAACATTAGATGTATTAAGGATTCCTTGGCGGAATCCACTTATTAAATATATGATATTATTACGTATCAGATTCACTTATTCAATGCATGAGATCCTTATTTAATGTACAAGATTTTTAAAAAAAATGAATTAAATTAATATTACTATTGAATTTATGGAATTTCTCAACAGGATCCATTTTTCAATATATGAGATAATTATCATGTATATCAGAAAATATATTTATTTGATTCAATGGTTACCTCAAGTGTAGCTCTGAAGTAGCCTGCCCCTCCATTTAGTTTTTTTTTTTGGTTGAAAATCTGACCAAAAGCCTGAGAAAAAAAAACTATATTAGATGAGGAAGAGTGGGTCCAATAAGATGATAATACACAGTTAAAAATATCTCTAATAATGAATTTTGAATAATCCAATTATTTTTATTAATTGGATTTCTAGTAAAATTATAATTTGTTAATTAATCTGTTGCTGCGCTGACCTCTCAAAATATATATTAAATTCGGATATTCTAGTATTTAATTATAAGCTCTCGTATTTTTATAACTAAGATATAATTTATATCTATCTTAACCTTGTAATTGACTAAATTATCAATAAAAAATTCAATTCTAAAATAATCTGTTTAAGTCTAAGAGACTAAACTAATTTCAGATCAATGATAACAATTCATAATTTTGTCTTGACTGATAAATAACTACTTGTATTAATAGCAAAAAGTTTACATCATATGATAAATAAATACTTGTATTAATAGCAAAAAGTTTACATCATATACCTAAGTTGTCTCTTAGAAACCCTCCTGCTCCAGCGGTTTCTAGGTTGTCTTTGCTAATCCACATTTAATTTTATCCACTTTACATAGTGCACTTGTTTCGTGTTGTTACCTTGATCGGTCCGAGCAAACTTAAATGTGGACGATGACCATGATTAAACCTTCAACGGCACTCCCATCGTTTTAACTGCGAAAGGTGGATGATGAACTGTTCATATAATTTCCAGAATGACTCTTAAAAAAAAAAGATTTACGAGAAACAAGATATGATATGCGAGGGAGATATTTACAATCTTAGAGCCCTACAAAAAATTCCATGTCCAATCAAATTGATGGCCCCCAGTTACTATCTGGTCACGGAATCTCCTCCTGTGCATGAAAGCAAGGTGACGGGGTCATGATCATCCCCGGAATTCATTCTTAAGCTTACAGCTAGAAGGAAAACGAGTTTCTTCCTGGAGTCTATCATTTCTATGCTGGCAATTGACTTGCCCTAAATCATCATCACCACCCCTGTGAGAATCTATTATCTTTTAGACAGATGGGAGTGGTATTGTTCAAGAGAAACCAGTTTTTCTAAATGTTGATTTTAGAATTTAAATTAAAGAAATTAAACGAGGGAAGAATTCTTTTTTAACCACTTAGATTAAACATCATGCTCTCGTGGAAGACATGGATGAAAATGGTGTCCCACATCGCAATAATGGTTGCTCCCGTCCCTGGAGAGACGGCCACCACCGTCAGCCTCAGAAGGAGGGCCAGTCTCCACATGGAGGGCCACCAATTGCTTACCTAGCACGAGCAAGTCAAGGTTGTCTTTGGAAATAAATATTATTGAAAGCGGTGATGACCCTTGACTTGTTCGTCCTTGGTCTTGTCACTGGGAGCATGGGTCTGAGTCAGCATGCCACTAAACAATTCATAGTTCACCCACCTGGCTAAGCAGCAAACGTCAAAATTTGAAAAGTTTAGGTGGTCTGAAATCTAACACCACCATGTTTTCCTGCCTAAATTGTCTCCATCAGTCCAATTTTTGTATAGTCTAAGGTAATTGCTGAGTTGTTTCGAATATTCAAAGCCGATGACAAAAAGGGGCATTTTACAGGCAAATACTATACAGTAAATAGACAGAAAATTCTGGGAATATTAAATCAAGAATAGGCAAAGACTGAATGAACATTACCCCTTCAACTGGCTATTCTAAAACCCTCTCTATTCATCAGCCCTAAACAAAAAGTTAAAAACAAAAACAAAACTAAAAGAAACACTAAAAAAAGTACCAGGGATAAGACTAGAGATAGGAGAACATCCCAGGAAACGGACTGGCTAAAACCGGGTTTTCAGGTTAAAAAACCGGACTCCATCTAAACTGGGTTTGACTCTGGTTCAGAATAAGCCTACATCCTGCCATTAACCCTTCAAAAACTAGAAACCATCTGGTTCAACCTGGGCTCGGCTCCAGCAACTTCCTTCTTCCTTCTCATCTCTAACACTTTTCGATGGCTATTTGAGTGAACTTCACTCGAAAAGGTAGGGCTGCATGCCGGTCTGTATTCCGGAAAGAGCCGACCGGATTTATAACGAACCCCGCAAGCATTGCATAGAGTTTTGGCACCAAGTGGACCGGTTCGCCACTGTGGGGTCTTTTGGACCTGGCAATGACTGCACCGACGCTGAAATTGGGTTGAAGCCATTAACCCACTGGTATGAACCGCCAGTCTTTTCTTTGAATTTTTCATCGGTTGTTCACTCAACCACGATAACGAGTCAGCTGTCTGAACCATGTTAGTTGCAACAAGACACGGCATTGACGAGGTCGATGATGTTGAAGATGACGGTGTCTCTGATTGGTTCGACCCAGCCGCCCAGGTCCGACCAGTGGGTCTGGACCTTTTGGTTCTCGCCTTGGAGGGAACCCGTGAAGGAAAAACACAAGAAGTTTTTGCGAAAGTAGGTTTGGTTTCTGGTTCAAACCAGTTCTTTGCATGGCGCTTTGATGATCCTTTACAGGCAGGAACCAAAAGAGAGACATCAGACACGGAATCATCCACGAAGTGAGATACCCATTCAAGTTCTGCTATATCATCAGTCTGTCAAAAAAACAAAACATGGGTTTCATTAAAAACACAAAAAGTCGATAAAAAAAGGGGGAAAATGGACACAATTCAATCCTTTTAACCTACAGGTACAGCAAGTTCACTTGCGAGAAAAGAATCAGAGAAACTGCTGGAGTTAGAGTTAAAATCATCATCAACACGGTCTTGAGAGGAAACAGAAATAGAGTCTTTCTCTTCTTCTTGTTCTTGCTCATAACCATCTTTGAATTCACCATTAGAGAAGTCCAGGAAACAATCAACTGAGAAATCTTGATCACATGAAACAACACCAGGTGTATTCAGAGCCAGGAAATCTTCACAAAAAGCTTGCTCCCTGGTTGTTTTTGTATCTAGTTCTCTAAGTAGACTTGACTTCAAGGCTCTTTTTTCCACGCGGAATTCCATTTTCTCTATGTTCAAAATTCAAGAACCAGAAAACTTTAAGCAAGATTCCCTGAATATACAGGCCTTCTGTTTAGAAAAAAAAAAAAATTCTTGTGTGTGTGTTCCAAATGGTTAAATTACCTGATAAAGATGAGGGGAAAGAAGAAACTGAGGATAGATGGTGTTCGCTGGGCACTGAAATGAAGGCTTGTTACTGGGCGAAACTGGTGCGGAGTTAATGGCTTATCTTTTATCTGCCTCTTTCTCTCCTATATATCCCCCCCTCTCTCTCTTATTATTAGGAACTCCTTTTTCGAAAATTTAAATTTGTGCGTGTAAAAGTTAATAATGGTGGATTGTTTTTGTGAGTGATATTTGGTCAATTTAGGCGAGGACTATTCTTGGGTCTTTAATGGTTGGCTTGTTTTTGGACCGAATCCCCAGTTTCCATGTAAGATTTTTTAACCTTTACCCATCATGGCCTGGTCATACGAATCCGCCGAGGGCAGACCAAAAACAAAAGAAAAGAAAATTTTCAAAAGCTCTTTCGTGGTTAGTGAGACCTGGATCCTCTGATTTTCTTTCTATCTCGATTCTCAGCTGGCCTTGATTTACGGCGAGAATGATCCCGGAAGTCAATATTTTAAAATGGATTGATTTTAGTTAGTAACATTTATTAATAAAATCATTGTTTTGAATTTTCAACATAATCTACCCAGTCCTAAGTACACCCAGACTAGTACTTAATTGCTGAGAAAACGAGGTTTTCTGTTTATCTTGTGACAGCTCCATTGGAGAGTTCACCGGGAAATGAACTCCATGGAAGGTTGCGGAGAAAAACCCTGAAGGAGGATGAGAACACGAGATATCACCTTATGTGAGGTGGTGTTATGAGAGGCCACCTCAACAATTGTGATTATTTTTTTGAAAATTTTTATTATGGAGTAGGCATTTTATTAGTGTTTTTATTTAAATAATAATATAAAATTGATAATCCATCAAAAATAATAACAATATCCCTCCTTATATTTTTTTTCATGGATATATCCTTTTATTTGTTTAAAGTGACTCAAAAAAAATAACTAATATAATACAGCTAGTTAGGGAAGTATTTAATAATTCATCTTTAATAAATTTGGTTTAAATTGAGATGTTTTCAAATTTAAATAGGAGAGATAATATAAAATTTATAATCCATAAAAAATAATAAAAATATCTCATATAATATTTTTTTTCATAGCTGTATCTCTTTACTAAAAAAACTAATATGTTGTCACTAATTACCGGATTTTATTTGTATTGGAATGTTTTCAAATTTAATAAGAGAGATAATATAAAATTCATAATAAATAATAAAAATATCTCATATAAGATTTTTTTTATAATTAAACTTTTTTTATTTAAAATTACTAAAAAAACTAATATGACATCACTAATTACTTATTAAATATCATGAAATTACTTTCTCTTGTAAAAATAAGATATAACCTAGTTATTATAACGGGTTTTACTTTTATATGAGTAAAAAATCAATACACCTGACTATTTAATAACTGTATTTAGTAATTTTGTTTTGGATTTGAATATTTTTATATTTAAAATAGAAATAGAAATTTTTTTAAATAATTCTATTAATTTTACATCCAAGCTATTTTGTATATTTATTTTAATAAAAAATTATTTTAATCTATCAAATAAATTTTATATAGAATAATAAAAAATATAACCACATCGTTTTTATATAAAAAATGAAATTACACAAGCTATGATCGAAATTAAGATATGGTAGCATACGGCGCCAAATATCATTCAAAAAACAAAGGAAAAACAGCAACGACTATCTATGAGAACTTTGACTTTCTTGTGTGAGCAAACTACCTCTCCAGATTTTAATTATTTATCAAATTAGCTTTGTTAATATTTGTAATAACAGTAAAGGTTAATTTTCAAAATATTTTTTATTTCAAAATATATTAAGATAATATATATTTTTTAAAACATCAACACATAAAAATAATTTAAAATTTAAAATTATATTTTTAAACATAAAAACAAATAGGCGTTGCCTTCTTCTCGTTAACCAAGCCACCATCACTGGTTTGATTTTTCATTTCCTCTTTTCTCTTAAAAAATCTCTCAACTTTTAATAGGCTATGAGAGAGCGGGTGGAATGAGAGTTTTTTACGAAATATTAGGGTATATTTATTTATGCATTTTTAATTTTTTTGAAAAAAATTAAAAGTTTTTTATTTATTTTAAATTAATATGTTTTTAATGTTTTCAAATTAATTTGATATATTAATATTAAAAATATTTTTTAAAAAAATAAAAAAATAATTAACCTGATGCATTTTAATACAAATAATTATTTAAAAAACAGCCATGATACCATTTTCAAATAAACTTTAAATGCTTCACGTGAGTCAAGTTAATTGTAAGCCCGTTGCATCATGCACTTAAAATAAATAAATAATATTTTGAAAAATAAGATTTGCTAGACTTATAAAAAGTCACTGAATCTTTTCAACTGTGTATGTATATTTATACTGTATTTTTACATGGTAAGTGGATTTTGTTTTTATATTATTTTTATGGATTTAAATTAAAAAAAATGACAGTGAGATAGGTCGAGATATGTATAATTGAAGAGAAATCTGATTTCGTATAAAAGGTCTTTAAAGTAAAAATAAATAAATAGGATTCGATTGGAAAATAATATTCTATCTGCGTTGACGACCATGTAACATGATCATGATTGTGGCAGCCGTAGCCTGTTTGTAATAGCAGCAGCAGCAACACGGACAGACCTTGCAAGGTGCATTTCCCCTTTCTTCCTCCAGTAAATGGGCTTGTTTCACGAATATCGACTTTGTTGTTAATTAATACATTTACTCTTTTCTTCTTTCCTGATCCTATTCCCAATGATTTTGTGAAAGATAGAAGTATGCTGATGCTAAATTAATAGTAACAGAAATTAATATATTTCAAATAATTCATGCTGAATTGATGTGATTGATAAATTAAACTGATGTAATTTATACTTAATTCACCAAAATAATCATTAAAATTCTAGCTATTCTAATTATAACTAAAGTAAAATGACGTGGAGTTTTATTATGCATTATTTTACTATTTATCAAAACATAAATAATTGTGAATTGAAGTAATTTAATAATATGATTGTTATTGTCAAAAAAAATTATTATGCATATAATTGGAGATGGAGTTATCTTTTACATGTGATATATTTGATATTAAAAAAATAATTAGAGATAAAATAATTTGTTCAATTTTTTTGGGGTTTGGTGCTGAGAAATAACATGGAAGTCAGAGACCTAGCACCGAGGTTAGACATGTTTAGTAGTTTCTAAAAGACTTCGCACACTAGGTTTACAGCTCGTCTAGTTTTATTAGACTTGCGTATTTGTATCAGTAGATTTGTAGATTTGTTTGTCTATGTCTGCAATACCTACTTGTCTGGGTCTACAAACATTTAAATAATTTATTTTTTATGTGTGAATAGGTACGCAGACATTGAGATAATTTATTTTATAGATTTATAAATTTGTTATTCAATCAATAGAAATTATTTTTTATTGTCATTAGTAATATAGTTTTTTTCAAAGTATTTTTATTTAAATTTTTATTTTTTTATTTTTAAAATTAATACATTAAAATAATTTGAGCATATAAAAATAATTAAAGCAAAAAAAAATCTTTTTCAAAAATATTTCATGTCCCAAACTTTATTTTCTTTATTTTCTTATCATTTATGTGAGAGAAAATTCTTACAATCTGATACAATAGAAAAAATAATTGATATCAAATTATTTATTTCAACGAGGGTTACTTATATTAGGGTTTTTTTTCCTGCATTTAAGTTTTCAATAGAAACATATATGATTTTGGTAAAACTTTTGGCTTCTGGTTAATTTCAAATTTTATGATAGTTTTTAGGTTTTTTAAGCTACGAATAAATTTTTCAAGTTTTTTTATAATATTTTCTAAGTATCATGGATAAAAAATAAATTTAAAATTTAGTTTTTAAAACTAAAAATAATTAATTATATTTTTTTAAGCATCACGATGGTTAGAAATTAGATAAAATAGATGATTCGTCATCTAATTTTTTTTAAAAAAAAATTAGAATGAACTAATATAAAAATAAAAGGAGATTATCCACATGGGCCCTAACAAAACAAGCTAAATGGATTGACTTGATTTTCAAGCTTAATAGTGTTTATTTTTTTAAAAAAAAAATATTTTTATACATTTTTTAATTAGAAAACTATAAAAATAATTTAAATTTTAAAAAGATAAAAGGAGACTATCCACATGGATCCTAACAAAACAAGCTAAATGAATTGATTTGATTTTCAAGCCTAATAGTGTTTGTTTTTCTATAAAAATATTTTTTTAATTAAAAAAATATAAAAATAATTAAAAATTAAAAATTTAACTGAGTTTTAATTATTTTATCCGAGTTGTATATGTAATATGTAATTCAAACTTGGAATTTTATTGAGTTTTCTAGCACGTATTTTAAAACAATGTCCCTCTCTTGGATGAAGTTTATTTTAATCTATCAATCACTTAACAAGCCTCGTCTAGATTGGTTGATTGTTACCATAACTTCGAGTTATGGGTGCCCTCACCTCTTTGTTTTGGAAAAGCACAGCACTTTTGTTACGTAAACATGCTAAAGCCAGTCGTCTTGTGGTCAAATGAAAGTGTAGTTAAATGCATACAAGTATGCTTAATTTCTTCTCAGAAAAGAAAGAGAAATATGTTTGCCATTTAAAAAAAAGTTAAAATTATTAACTTTAGCCAGTAAACAATTCAAAACAATTACTTTTGGGGTTAAAATTATCCATCATGGTAATTCTCTTGATGGAATTACCACGATGAATATTTGCTTATTTGACGCGTGTCACAATAATTAAAACACCTGTTTGCCAAGGCATTTAATAACTAAATGGAAGCGTTTATGAAGTAAACAATTATAGTGAATAATAAATAAAGTATAAGTCCACCTAATTTACTTTATATTTAAAATATGTTTTTTATTTTAAAATTTTACTTAACAACTTATCTTTTAATTTTTAAGTTAGAATTTCAAATAATAGTAAAGTTTTGTTGAACACCTATCTCTCTTATTTTGTTTAGATAATCTCTTTGAATTATGATTTTTTTATGCATTTAGTTTTTTTAATTTGTTTTTTATTTTATTTATATTTTTTATCTTTTGTATAGATGATTTTTTTTAATATTTTGATATATATTGTCTCTTAATTTTTTTAATTTAATTTTTAAATATTGTTTATGATTTTTCTATTAACACATATAATTCTAAATTTATTTGATTATACATGCACATAATTTATCATATTTTCATTTAGAATTATTTTAACCAAAAAATATATAAAAAACCAGTATATATAATTTTTTTTATTTAAAAAAATATATAACCAACGACACGCGAGAGTCAAGTTTGTAATTGGATCCAGACCGGGTGCCCCGTGTGGTGGAATGGTTTGGGCTTTCCGTGTACAAAGATTAAAGAGCAATAACCCTACAGGGGAGGTGGAGCATGCAGGCCTTTTTTAATTTTCAATTTTATTTTCTTATCGCACATGCATGCTTGTCCGAGAGCGCGTCGTCTGTCTTCCAGCTGTCGCCTGGGGATCCAAGAGAAGTCAAATAACATCGTTGTTTGTCCCCTTAGTTTTGTAGTTTCGTGCTCCCACAAGCAAAATCCAGCCGACCATTGACACAATAAAGACTATCAAACAGTGGGAATCCACTTATTACGACTATAGTCTATAATATATATATATATATATATATATATATATATATATATATATATATATATATATATATATGCATGACAAAACGACAGTTCCCGTTTAGCTGAATTAACGGTGCAATCATATGCATAGTACATGCATTTTTAGTCTCTATTTCCAGCCTTCTCTCCCAACATTGAATTCTATCACCATTTACACCCTAGCCCGTCACTATACTTTGGATCATTAAACCTCCAACAATGAGGCTGGAGCTGTTTTTAAAAGTGATTCTTGACCTCAAAAAACATATAAAATTGATACTTTTTACATTGTTTTCACACCCTCGATTTCAAAACTATAAAATGGCGTAAGAGAATAAATTTAATGTTTTCCAACTGAAAAAAACCTGTAGAAAATTAGTTCTAATCAATCACGGGCAACTGGGCATGGTTGCACTTGAAATTAAAAACAATCCCAATTCGCAACAGGGAGAAATCTCTCAGCCCTAATCAACTCTTTGTCTATCCATATTAGAATTAAAAATTCGGATTCTTTTGGTAATAAATTACGGTCTTATTCGGTTTAATCATATAGATTCCAATACATTTTGTCTGCGAATGCTTTCGCAACACGGGAGATTAATAGTGAGTTGGGTCATTTCAAAAACTCTCTGCAACCTTATCGGTGAAAGAAAATTAATTAAAAACAAAATAAATCTAATAAGATTTGATAGTATTTTTTTAAAAAAATTAATATGAATATTCACATCAATTTACATCTATTTAAATTAATTTTATAAATTTTAAATTTAATAATTATATAAATTTATAATTATCTTAATTCAAACTAGTAAATTTTAAAAAATAAATCTAGATTATAAGTAGTTAAGTTAATTTTTTTTTTTAAGATTGATCTGACAGCATTACTAACAAGATGATTCATTGATGGAGTGATAAAATAGTAGAGTGGAAAATGTCAAACAATTTCACGGGAGCTAACCACTTCGATTGGATACCAGTCAAATAATCCAAAAAGAAAAAGAAAAATCTTGCTTCAATTCGTGTGGTGCCATTCACTTCAAAACACAGAGCACAGAATGTTTTGTAGACTCAGGCTGCAGATTTTTGTCCTTAGAACAGGCCCCTTCCAAGAGAATATCTAAAAATTTGGCCACAGTGTCTCTTCTGGTGACGAGTCACCATCAAACTCACATGACGGTTTTGTTATTCAAAATAATCCACCATGAGCACAATAAATTCAAAGGACTTGAGGGTCTTTTTCCGTGAGGCCTCCGCTCGTGAACATGCCTTTTATTTTTCCAAATATCCGCAGTTAAGGTTCTATTGACAGAGCTAACAAGTGAGCAAATACACACGCCAGCGTGATTAGATAGGGTTGCTCACCTACTTATTTACAATCATGTCCTTTTAAATTATTTTACACGTCATGGCAAGTGTTTATATGAAAAACCAAGCTTCTAATAAAAAAAATATTGTTTTTCAAAAAACATTAATGAATGAATAATGAAAAGAGAGTTTTTGCACAGAAATGTGTTTTTTGTTCTATATTTAAATTATTTGGAATTAGTATTTTAATTTCTTTGAGTTTTTTATTGAAAAACCTTGATGTTGATAATAAAAAATAAAATAAAATTCATGTCCACGTCAAATAAATAAAAAATATAAATAAGAGGACATAATTTTGACCAAATAAAAATATCTTCTACTCCAAGATTTAAATCATTGGGATTATTTCAAATAATTATTTTAACAGTCCCAAAATTAAATAAAAATATATTTAAGAATGGCCTCGAGACACGTGTGTGTATAGTAGTTTCAAGATAAAAAAAAATGTAGCATTATTTTGGAAATAAGAGATTTATAGGACTTTTACCTCTCACAGATCAACATTCCACATTGAAATTAGTACTCTTTATCAGTTTTTGAATCCGAAATTCAATTTCTAACATTGTGTTGTTATCTTCCATTTATTTACAGTGGAAAATATTGAAGGGTGAGGCTATTGGCACATCAGAGCTGGATGAGCTCTTTCTTCCCATATCAAACAGCATTTTGTTACAAGGAATTATCAACAAATGACAAATTACTCATTGAATGTGATAATCCCTTTTGGATCATGTCTCTGCATAAAAACCATCAATTACAGTTCTAACTACCAAAGGAATCCTCACTAAATGAAAGCCATCTTCCCAAAACAGATTTCCAAATGAGTATCTTCCTTGAATCCTTAACTGGGAACAAAAGGTTACCTTAAACTTGATCTTCTTTATCGTAGAATCAAATGACAAAACTGATGGCTCAACTGTCACATATGTGCCAGGTGGAGCTAGGACACGAGCAACGTAGAAAGATGTAATAGGACCAACATCTGTGATCGTTCTGGATACAGTTAAGTTCTGCTTCAGCTCAGGAATGGTGATTGACGGAAAATTAAGATTTACAAGAAAGTTACTTGATTTCCTGCTCACAGACATCATTCCAATGCTCACAAACATCAGGACATCATTCCAATGCTCACAGAGACGCACACACAGGGATATACAGCTCATGCAAATGACGCAATAGGCCAGGAGCTCACTGAATGCAGTGAGAAGAGTTTACCTGCTTGCCACCATGTATGTCAGTAGATATGTTTCTATTGCGAAGTCCACTTAGATAGAGGGAATGTCCAAGGACAGAGTAACATCCTCGGTGGGAAACTGTGCAAATACAAGGCCAACACCCTTGACATCTAATACAGTTCTTCTAGCAATGATGCTTGACCTCTGTGACTGGGACTCGAGGCGCAGAATTACCTTTCCTCTTGCTGAATTAGCATTCAGGCTTCCTGAATCACAACTTCTGTTAAATGTAAAACCTATTAGAATGCCGCAACTTATTAGAAGCTTTTCTCAGCATATTTGGGATTTTTATATGCCAATAATAAAAGGAAATTACACCTTGCACTATCTTCATATGAATTATCAGATGCAATGTCTTCTCCATAAACAATAGGGTGAAAAGTGTCTACATTCTTCCCTGCAAACAAAGCCTGGCCCTGTTTTGGGAAAATAAAACCTCCAAGACAACGTTATACATATCAATCAACGGTTCCTAATCCGTATTCACCTTGCCTTTGAGGCTGGAATCAATTACCGAATCATTCATTTAGTTCGAATAATCATTTTCACTTGATAAAAATATCAATTCTAATTAATCAAAAAAATCTTTGAAAAGGCAGCTAAATATTACGAACTTTTGCGTCTGTGTTCATTATTTGATCTGCTGTATACTTGCAACTACATTTTGTACTTTTATGGAACAAGATTATGCCAATTGCCTTAGCACAAGCTCTCTAGGTTGCAAAGAAATTCAGTAAGTACCACTATGGTTTGATTGTTCCCCGGGGTAATTATAGTAGGAAACGCTTGATCAATGGCGCTTGCTACAACTGTAACAACCTATGGTGCTGTATTTATAATTGTTTGGGGATATGGACCGGAATTCCCCGGGAGCATATTACAGAAATTCCTTTAGCTACAGCATGAAAGGAACCAATAGCTACTGCATCCTCAACGTAGGTGGCAAGTGGAGGTGGCGACCCAAGAGATATTGATAGCAAATCCATGCCATCAAAGATTGCATCATCAAATGCAGGAAGAAGATCTGCCTCAGCGCAGCCACCTGTATCCCGGCAAATTTTGTAGACAGCCAGCCAAGCTGACGGGGCACCCCCTCTTGCCAATCCTTGAGCTAGTCCCATAAAACTTGCATTTTCCACCAGGCCACCAGTTGCAGTGGATGATGTGTGGGTGCCATGGCCCCCAGCATCTCGGGGAGATAAGAACTCAACCCCATCACTTAGATTTAGCTTTCCAAATTCAGCTTCATAACCTTTAATATACCAGCGAGAACCAATGATCTTCATGCACAAAGTATTCAAGCAGTGAGCATCAATTTAATTTCTGCTGCTACGTCTTTAAAGCGCAGTTCAAAACAGAAGCAAAGGAACTTGAAAACTAGAGAAGTCATTTCTCCAGTAGTGTTTGTCATTGTGATTCAAATATAGTTTTGAAATTTTTTGAATTTATTTTAGCTTTTAATTTATTTATTTTTGAATTTTTAGATTGTTTTAGTGTTTTTTAAAAAATAAAAAATATATTTTAATATATTTTTGAAAGAAAAACATTTTGAAAAGCAAATTTTGATAGACATTTAATATCTAATCCTTTTCAGTTTGAGTCAACCATCTCCTCGAAGCAGAGCCATCATGTAATTCTTATGACCAGAATTTAAGATCACTCCAGAATAGCTACTTGCTATTGACATGTCTAAAAATCTCAAGTCTGTTTGAAAGTACAGTGAATACTGTGTAGAAAGAAAATATGAGCTCTAACCTTTGGCGATGCGAGCGATTAAATCCCTCTCCTTCCTGGCATATCCCTCTCCAACGAGACGGCACCTCTGACATACTCTCATCTCTGAAGCTTTCTGACTCTGGCCATATACCTATGCAACAAGAAAGTAAGACAAAAAATTATGTAAATAGTCTAGACCAACAATGATGCCTGCGTCTTGCCGCTGACCTGTGTCCAAGACACCAATGATGGAACCAACACCAGAATGTCCCTTTTAAAGAGTTCCACCCACAACTTGAGGCTTGATGGGTAGAAAATCCCAGCTTCTAGCTGTGTGAGAACTAATAATTCTGTTTCGAACAACAACATCAACTCCAGGGAAATCTGTGTTGGTGCATCAACAAAGAGAGAATTAATTGCAGGGACTTGCTGGAAGTAAAAAATTAGACTAGGAAAATGGATTTCAAAGTTCACCAACATTGTAACACCTGCTATAAGCTTGGCTTGGGACTCGGTTAACACTGCAGCAAATCCTGAAAATCCATGCTTGTAGCTTTATAGAATTGATTCCTTTGCAGCTTGTTTGCTGTCAAAATCCATACCACAAGGTACTAATTTCTCTTTACTGCCAATTCAAATCTCACAAATAATGCATTCAAAGCTAAAAACGGTGAAACACATTTTGTGCATCTGAATTCTGAAATTTCATAAAGCAAAATCATTCAATACTCCTATGACCATACCAAGAAAGATAAAAATTGAACGTATTTAAGGTAACATTAATAGATTAAAAATGGAAAAAAAGATTATAAAGTGTCAGAAATAAAACCTTCCAACAATATCAGAAAGAAGCTCATGGTGTGACTCTTGAACCAGCTCAGGCTCGTCATGGATCTTGTCTCCCATGTACACAATGTAAACCTGTTAAGACCAAAAGGAACAAATCCATGAAACAAACAAGAGCTGAACTCAAGTAGAGAAACTCACATTGCTTTTAGCAAGAATCACGAGGGACAAAGTCTTCAGCAGAAAAGCAACAAGAAGAACAAGCAAAATGCCAGGACTCCATAAAGAAGCCATTGGACAGCTAAAACATAAAACCCCAAGAGGCAAAACAGTGTAATTTATATGTAAAGAACATGGGATTATGCCATTTGATTGTGTGTGCAGGACTCCACAGCAAATGTTACACACCTGCTTCACTACAAGACTATGAGCATTATTGTCTGTGTGCGCGTTTTCTGTTTGGTGTTAGCTGTGCTATAATGTTGAAGTCTGGTGAGATGGGGATTTATCTGTCTGAATGTCTTCTCGTGGAGCAAGCACAGGGGAGACTGAGAGGTGGGTTTGACTCGTTTCTGAGAGTAGCAATGGGACACTGCAAGCCGAAGAGTACACTTCTCGCGGCATATACTCGTTTTTTTGGTGGTTTTGTTGATGCGTTTAGTATGGAGTGCAGGACCATACGAGGGATCATAATTTGGAGATTTTTTTTTTTAGATTTACATGGATGATGTTTGGTTGAGTTTACTAATTTTATATATTTTAAAATTAATAATTATATAAATTTTTAATAATATTAAAATTTATAAAATTCAAAATAATAATATATAAAAAACAAACTTAAAATCTAATCGTTAATTAAATTATATTTTTTAAAATTATAATTTGAAGATTTTTTTTCTTTCGTGTAGGATTGAACGTTGATTTTGAAAAAAAAAATTTAACAAAATAATTTTTTTTAAAAAAATTAAATCTATTAACTAAATCAAACCTTAAACTAAACAGTTTGATTTTTTTAAAAAAATAAAATAGAATAAGTAGGCTTTTTAGTTGGGCTATTTTTAACATGTTTTGATTTAATGAGGATTTAATTTATAGTAAAGGAGACGTGGCTAATGGGATTTCTACAAGTTACTTTCGAGAAACTACTATATAGTTTGGTTTGGTTCATTATGATGAGTATCCATTGGGAAAGGGAATTAAAAAAAAGAAGAAAAAGGTCACGAGTTCAATGGATTTTAAAAGTCAAAACACAGACCTCCATGGTTTGTGTTGGGCAACCGAACATAAATGCCTCTGCACGAGCTTCTTCCTTTTTTCTGTTTTTTTTTTCTTTATTTAGAAATGTATTAAAGCTTATTTTTTAAAAAAATTACTGACTTAAAAATATATTAAAATAATAAATATTTTTATTTTTTTAAAATTTATTTTTGATATTAGTATATTTTAAAAATACTGAAAAAATTAATTAAAATAAAAAAATCAAATTCTTTTATAAACATGATTTAACAGCACTCCGTGCACAATCTGATCACGTTGTGCAAAATGCAATTCACTAAGAAAGAATAAAAAAGGGGGAGATTTTCATTTCTATTTATACGTGTCGCATGCAACAGAGAAATATAAAAAGCTGGGCATTGCTATGAGCACGGACTTCTTATCTATCCGCAGAGCAATTTCAAGAAACTGTCCTATAGCCTGTCTAACAATTACAGCCCAAAACAACTGTCAATACCCACTATAAAATTAGGCTTTATGATGTTTGATAGCCTCGACAGTACAGCACGTTTACAGTGATATTCGGAAGGGTAGTAATAATTATTTTTTAAAATATTTATATAAAAAATATAATAAAATAATGTTTTTTAATTTTTAAAATTATTTTTAATATTAGTACTTTAAAATAATATAAAAATACTAAAAAAAATTAAAATTTAAAATATTTTTTTTTTAATAGAGAGAAATACAGAGGGTAAATAATTAATTAAATTAAAAAAGTATCACTGGCCTCCACGAAGCACACTTGAAGCTATTCTGAAGTTAAAGGGTAATTTCATCCACCAACAAATAATGGCTGTGCGAATAGATATCAGAGTGTGGGAATAGCACTTTCCAATTAGGTTTCGCCACCAGATATCATGGCTGAGATTGTATTGTGTATGTATATATGAGCATGTCTGGAATACAGTGCAAACTGTATTTTTTAAAATTTTTTTTTTATATATTTTAGATCATTTTAATGTATTGATATAAAAATAATTTTTTTAAAATATTATTATTATATATTTTAATATAAAAAATTATTTAAAAAATATCCACTACTATACTCCAAACATATCATATATAAGCGAACCTCCTACTATCACTTGTCGCATATGTTCAGTCCGGAAGTACAGAATTTTTTATGCACCAAATTTAATTACCTTAACATTCCTCCTCCCATGAATTGCACTTAATTGCATCCACACACACACACACGTGTGTGTGAGAGAGAGTAATATTGCTTTTCATTTTGAAATATTCGACTGTTTTGTTTAGTTTTTTTATTGTAGAAATATTTACCTGTTGAGTCTACTCCATAGTTAATATTATTCAAAAAATATTAATTTGGGACATCTAGTACATCCTTATATTATTCACATGACATGACTAATAACAACTCATGGTATCAAACCCAATTTCATCAATTAGGTTATAGTTAGCCAGTTTGAAACAAGACATCAGTAGGATAATGCTGTATAACCTAGACCGATGCGGTGAATTAATCCAGCATATGTACTAGTTCAAGATCAAGTTCAAGTTGAAAATAACATAGAAAAAGAACTTAGGTAATTCTATTAAAAAACTAAATTAATCAGGTGAAGCTTGATCCAATAATAACCATTTAGTTCGTTGATTATTTATTTATTTTTTTTCAAGAAAATATTGTTTTTAACCTATTTGTTTTTAAGATATTAGGAATTAACCAAATTCAACTTATAATAAATATTTTGACTTTCTCGAGTCTGCTTCAGACTGGATTTTATAACCTTGCAAGAAAGGATGTCGCGGTGTGCAGAAATTATGTAAGCATGGAAGTATGCTGCAAGCGAACCTTGAACTTTGTCATAACGAAAAATTATGACAATTTTTTTATTAAAAAATCTGCAAAAACCAACTAACAGCCACATCTCCATTGCCACAAATAATGTCTGCATTGAGAAGTGCACCTAGAGAGTGTTTGTTTTAACTTTTGTGGTTGAGGTTGTGATTGAGTACAACCTATTTATGCACAAAACTCAACCAGCTAATATTTTCTGTTTTTCTTAGTGTTTTTTAGTGAGTCCTGCATCCAAACCACAGCTTCCACCCCTGACACAAACACACACTTAGATTATAAGGATTCTCAGACTCTGTGCCCGTTTACTCAGTTTCCATTTGTTGAACTATTTTGCCCGCTCCTATTCACCAAAAGAAGAGATTAAAAACGAAAAAAAAAAAACAAGGGGTTTTACACTGTATTAAAATAATATTTTTTAAAATTCATTTATAAATCTAGAAACATAAAAAAAAATTTGAAAATATTTTTAAAAACAAGAAATAACCGACACTGAAAATAAGAACATTGATGAGTACTACACATGCCAAGTTGCCAAACATTTAATCGATTCCACGTAAACAAACTTCCTTCGGACGATTAGAAAAGGTGTGTTGCAAGCTTTCTAACAATCAATCGCATCAAATCCATGATATATTGACAATATTCTTTCATGCGAGGTTCATCATAAATATCATGAGTTTATATACATGTCGGCTGATGGGTTTTTTCTAGAATATGCCAAGAAGGCACGGAAACTTTAAAATTCTCTCGTAACAGTGTTTATCGAATTACCGATCCTCGTTTAGATGATCAGGTAAGCTCATAGAGAAAGTGGACACCTCGACGATTAGCCCGCGGTGATATAGTTTTTTTCTCCGTTGTCAAATTTTATTGTTTCTTGAAGACCGCACGATAAGAACACTTCTCTTTTATTAGGTGCATAGCAATCTAATAAACTCGAGTAATTGGGATTTGAAATTGCTTCACTAAAAAAATTATTAGATATATAATTGTCACATTCGAATTCTCTCTTGCTTTTGGAAAAGCAGAGATTTCAATGCATATTTTGATCTGGATTAAGATGATGGAAATAATTGTGGCAGTAATTATTATTTTTAAATATTTTTTTATTTTTCTTAAATTATTATTAACATAGCATATAAATAAATATTAAAAAAATAAAATTAAAATATTTACAATGACCGGCCAAAATTAATAGTCAATGCCAACCGGGAAAATAACCTACAGACTACATAAGTAGCAACATATATACAATGATTTTATATGTAACAGTAATTATTTTTTATTTAGAAATGTATTAAAAAATATTTTTTTATTTTTTAAAAATTAATTTTTACATCACTACGTTAAAAATTTAAAATATTAAAATTATTTTTTAAAATATGTATAAAAAATAATTTTTTTTCTTAAAATACACTTGAATAGAAAAAATAAAATGGTGAAAATTGCATAATCTAAATTGATCTTAAAAGAATAAAAGTCAATGATGGTGCTGTTTAGGAATAATTATTTTAATGTATTTTATTATAAAAAATAACTACAATTATATTTCTAAACATACACGGAAACATGCGACAATAAATCATATACAAGCAACTTTCTCTTCCTTGCTTTTAGCATGCAATGGCCAATCCAGCAAATTGGAATTTTATAAGAAAATCATAAACATGAACCCTTTATTTCTGCTGGCCACAGCTCATTGCAATGTTAGACATAATTAAAAAAATATACACATGCAAATACCCTTGTCAAAAAAAAAATCCAGGCATGATTTTCTTTTGTAAAGTGATGTATATTTTTAAGACACAATTATAATACCCAACCAGACACATGATGCATTCCAAAACTCAGGTTATTAACTAGTTAAAACATTGACCCACGTTAATGGAACATTGTTTCAGAATTGTTAAAAAAAAATTAAAAATACATCAATTTAATTTTTTTAAAAAATTAAATTGGATCTCATGATCCAAATATGGATTGACCTGTACGACTAACTCTATTTGACAATATCAACTACAATATAGTCTGATGTAAATCAAGTTTAAGTTGATGAGATATAAATTGACTTACTAAGCCAACCAGATTTAAGGAGCAACTTTTTTTATACCTAACTTAGTGTAACTGTAGGGAGACAAATACCTTAAATTTGGGTCACCTCCTAACCTCTCTCCGGGCTGGTCTGAAATAGCAACTTTTTCAATCACTGGCTAAGAGCATCGCTGAGTTAGTGAAAAATAGGTTATTCATTTTCTGACGAGTTAGTTACTGTATATCACTCTTTCACGGCGTAACAGGATTTGAACTCCCTACACAACACGTGCTCCTATCAACATAGGTCTACATAGACGCGTTATTCATTAGATTTATTTCTACCCTCTACTGTCTCTCTTATTATTATTATTATTATTATGCAGGGATTTTTTAACAAGATTTTACATATTGAGATTAAGTCTACTTTTTTAATTCAATAAGAAATAAAATATTTATATCATTTCATTAAAATTCTACTTGTCATAACTTCACACAAGGTTCAAACTTTAATATATTTTATTCGATTAAGTGAAATATGTATTTGTTATTGTGAATCATAATATTTTTTTAAAAATATATTAAAATAATTTATTTATTTTTAATATGAATATATTATAATTATAAAAATACTAAAAAAATAATTTAATATTTTCTTCAGACAAACATATTAACACGCATCTCAATAAAAGGGGGCTCAGGAATGGTAAAATGAGAACGGGCGCAGGCATAGCGTCATAATTTTGGGTGTTTTGAAATGACACAAATGTCTGCCGTTGGAAGCTCCAAAGGAGGCTGGCTACCAAAGTGGCCAATAACAACAACGACGACAACCCCCACCCTTCTTTCTTTTCAAAAACCTCTCTCCCTCTTTTACCACCTCGTTGGTTTCACCTCTTCAAAACCGATTAAAATTCTTAAATCCCTCTCCATTGAATGGAAGCGATACGAAAACAAGCCACGAAACTTAGGGAACAGGTCGCTAAGCAACAACAGGTATCCCTCTAAATCAAACCCTGAAATCCTAGATCCAAGTTTAAAATTCTATTTTTTTCAGCTCAATATCAATTTATTTATTTATTCTAGACTTTGATTTATCATTTCTGATTGTTTTTTTGGTAAACATGTTGTCTATGGGATTAGGAACGAGAAAGATCGTGTCAAGTCTTTTGCGAATTGACACGATCTTTCTCGAATTTGATTGACCGTTTAGTGTTATCATGCACCGGAGCTGGAAATTGCAGTCTTGGATTATTATCTGAAGTCTTTTCATGGGTTTTTGAGAATGTTTAATGTAATGTAGGTGTTAGTAAAAATGAAAGCTTCTAGGGAAGATTGTTTGCGTCAATTGATTTCTTGCTTCATGAAGATTTTGCTAAGGTTTAGGATTTTAATTTTATAATTTTAAAGGATTTTGATTTGGTGGAGTGAAAATGAAGGGAGAATAAAGTGATTGTTTTTATGCATGGAAGGTGAAATTACTTCAAATTTACAGTGTACGATTCAGTAAGGAAATGTTTTACGCCACTTCCAATCGTGCTTGTAATCTAGTTCTTTCGATCGAAATGCTTGTTTTACTGTGTAACACTGTAATTTGATACTAACCCATCAAGTTGAAGTTCCATTTCATTTACCCTTTTGATTTTGATTTGAGATTTTTTTTTTCTTTGTGGGTCTTTCAATAAGATTCATGCATGTAACAGACCGTTTTTATTGCAATGCAAGTTTCAATTTCTACGTGCTTTGGTATTGGAACATCAATCTGAAGCTCCACTAGGTTTTATACATTTGATGGTGTTTCCTCAGCTTTGACATAATTAGGGTGCATGTCTGGCTTCACGGAAGACTGCATTTTATTTTATCCACATTGTAGTAGTTTGCACCTCAAAAAAACCAGTGATCTGATTATGCTGGGTGTTATTTCAGGCTGTTCTCAAGCAGTTTGGGGCTGGTGGATATGGAGGTTCAGACACACTTATTACTGATGAAACAGAACTCCATCAGCACCAGAAACTTGAGAGGCTTTACATATCAACACGTGCTGGCAAGGTTATCCAGTCCTCCTATGGCATATTGCTCTCCCTTTCTTTTAGTCAACACTTGTTAATTTCAAATGTTTTTTTTCAGCATTTTCAAAGGGATATTGTTCGCGGTGTAGAAGGATATATTGTCACAGGATCCAAACAAGTTGAAATAGGTGGGATGGTGGGAATCTTGATGTTATTCCTGTAGTATCATATATATTGAAATGCAAGAAGGTAATGTGGTCTTTTATATAAATTCATTGTGTTCTACAGGAACAAAGTTTTCAGAAGATAGCAGGAAATATGGTGCTGAAAATACATGTACTAGTGGTAATACATTGTCCAAGGCCGCAGTGAATTATGGTCGTGCCCGTGCTCAGATGGAGAAGGAACGTGGGAATCTGCTGAAAGCTCTTGGTACACAGGTTTGATCTATACAACAAATTTCCATATTCCTGCATCTTTCATCACTACAAATGTGCTGATTTAAATATTATTAATGAGCTTATGTATGTCTCATTTTCCTATGCTGATTCCACTGTGCTCCATTGTCTTGCAAAGCTGCAAGTGGTTTTTATTAGTTTGCATACTGGACTTTTAGTAAATCATTAGAACAAGGTGTCAAGAAAGCATCAAATGGGTAAAGATTATGCCTGAAATCCAAAACACTTGAAGAATTATGAAACATTAAATCTGATCTCAAATTATAATTTAGTGGAAGAACTGAGGTGTCTCGTGACTTCCTTTTCTTTTACTCCATGTTTAATATTTTCTTCATCATCATCCTTGTTATTCATAGAGCATTTTATAATGCTCTTGGTATGGCATTGACTGTTTTTTACTATTAGGTAGCTGAGCCATTAAGAGCTATGGTAATGGGAGCTCCGTTGGAAGATGCGCGGCATCTTGCTCAACGTTATGACAGGATGCGTCAAGAAGCAGAAGCTCAGGTATACTGAAATATCGCTCTCTTTACCAAATTTTCGAAATGTATGATTCCATGGGCATCTTGTTTTGAATTGCTCCTGAGATTTACTTGCTAGATTTGATGTTCCTTTTACTTGCATGATACTTATACAACTTCCTTTGACTTTTGTGTTCCCTAGAGAATTATCAATTGTTCTTATTTTTCTGATCTAAATATCAATGATCATGAATCAATTGAAGTGCAGTTCACAGCATAATTATTGTGGTGTATGAGCTATTCTTTCTCCAAAGTTGTTTAGTTACCCTTCATTTGAACCTAGACAGGCTATTGAAGTTTCCAAGCGGCAGGCAAAAGTGAGAGAAATGCCAGGCAGTCCTGAGCTTGCAATGAAGTTAGAATCTGCAGAAACAAAGCTGCAAGATCTGAAGTCAAACATGTCCATATTGGGGAAGGAAGCGGCTGCAGCAATGGCTGCTGTTGAAGCCCAACAACAGAGGTTAACTCTTCAGAGACTTATTGCTATGGTAATGTGAATGATCCCTTATTTCTGGTATGGATTCACCCAAGTCATGAATTATGTGTTGGGAAGAGATCAGATTTAAAGACTATCCTTCTCTGATTCATGTTCTAATTTGAAGGTTGAAGCTGAACGTGCTTATCACCAGACAGTCCTTCAGATACTAGATCAGCTTGAAGGAGAGGTATTTGAAGTCCTTTTACCAGGCCTGAATTGGAACGGAATGGTCCTAATTTTTTGTATTTGCCTTTATTTGGATCATAATCCACATTTGTTGCTATTAATAGATGACATCAGAACGACAACGAATTGAAGCGTCTCCCACCCCAAGTGCAGAGAACAGCATGCCTCCACCTCCATCATATGAAGAAGTGAATGGCATTTATGCTTCCCAAACACATAACGGAACAACGGACAGCATCAGTTACTTTTTAGGGGAGGTTAGTAATTGAATTTATCATGCTGTTAAAGTTACCTTATATTCTTACAAAATAGGACCTTGATGTTGCTTGCATGTTTTTATTTATTTTCTGCCATTTACTTGCTTTTTTATTGCAGGTCATGCATTCATATCAAGGACAATCTGATGTGGAGCTGACTTTGTCAATTGGTGACTATGTTGTTGTTCGAAAGGTTTAGAGCTTTCTGAAACTACCTTTTTTTTAAAAACAATTTCTGTACTGTATTTTATTTTATGTCAACTAAAATCCATGCAAGATTTAATATTCTGCCATGCATTCTGGACAGGTGACAAACAATGGCTGGGCCGAAGGGGAGTGCAAAGGTAAAGCAGGCTGGTTCCCATATGGGTACATTGAAAGAAGGGATCGTGTCCTTGCCAGCAAAATAGCTGAAGTGTTTTAGAGTTTTCTTCTGGGCTGATGATTTTGTATTGAGTGTATGTTTTACACTCTGCATGTTCTCAAATGCGGAGAATGATTTGTGGATCGATGACCAGGGGGGGAAAATTGTTGCAAATCGGAGGCCGTGGCTTTCCTTGTGATATACGTACTGATTTTACCTCGTGATCATATTGATATATAAATGCCTTGTTTATTATTTTTAATTATTCTGTGCAACTAATAGCATTAAGATTTTGACCCGAGTTATTGATATTCTGTATGACCGCGAAGACCTTTTTCTCCAGTTGTATGTCACTTTCAAGTAGCTTTTCAAAAACTACGTGCCTGTTCAGGAATCAACATTTTAGTTATGGCCATGGCTTTTCAAGTGTTTGATAATACTTTAAAAACTAATATCATAACTATTTTCATGTGATTTTTTTAAACCTATAATCTGTAGCTTTCAAAAACCATAGCTACAGTTAAAAGCCATAGTTTTTCTCCGAACTGACCGGATGACCCTGTAGAAGATTTAGCGACTACTTTCCTGTTTTCTTGGAGGAGCACATTTAAAATCCCGCCAGGCCAGAAAGCCGGGATGACAATAGAGGCCGAAGGCAACTCCGGTACTAGTGGAAATTTAACAGTCCATTTTTATGTAGGATACACGAGAACAGAACAGTAAATGACTAAATGAGGCCATTACAAGTACTTCAGCATCAGAAAACAGAGACTTCGGCAGAAGAAGTCAAGCACTCGGTGTAGCCAGCCGTCATCCGAGAAGTTGAATTTTAGAAAATCAACCATCCTGGACAAATGAAACCTGGTTTCCAACAAAAACGTTTATCACATAATGAGTTCCATCTTACTTGATAATTGGTCGGCCGAGAGACGATAAAAAAAGATGGACAACGTAACAAAAAGGAGGACAACCTGCATTGAGATTATGAAAGAAAACAGTCGATATTCTTAAGCCAGAAAGCATATGTGCATCTACATGTAGAGTAAGACGGGGGAAAAAGACTTAAAGTATAGGAAACCATTTAGGTGCATCTAGCAAGTAAATTGCTTTGAACAACAACTCAACTATATTTGGGCTCATTCCTGATTACGTAAGATTTCCCGGCGGAAACAAGAATCGAACGTCAGCCAAAAAAAAAAAAAACAGAAAACCACATCCACCCTGGTTACATTGACAAACCTTTTGTTTAGAAACCCAGATTCCCTGCAATTTTTTCGTATCGCTTCCATTCTGATCGATGTTTCTGTTGCATTAGGATCACTCGTGTCAATATGAGAGAGTCGACTGTGTATTTCCAATAAGTACAACCATCCTCTATTCAATGTAACAAAGAAGCGGAGATACGGTGAAAAGGTTTAGGGGAGTCAAACTAGTCCAAAAGACGGGGTGGTAGAGGAACTGAAATTTTATCTTGTAGCTGATACTGCAAGTTGGATAAACTTAACTTTCCCACAGCAACTTGCCAGGAAAATATATCTTGTTTAGAATTAAAGGAACTGACGGGGTGGTAGAGGAACTGAAATTTTATCTTGTAGCTGATACTGCAAGTTGGATAAACTCAACTTTCCCACAGCAACTTGCCAGGAAAATATATCTTGTTTAGAATTAAAGGAAGCATCACACCTTGGACTTCAGCATACAGGAAAAGTCAAAGAAAACACCATAGACTTCAGCCAAGAATAGGTTTGATGATAGATTTTAGCATAAACACACCTCAACAAGTGAACATGTTTGCTCCAGTCTTGCATTTCAACTAGACAAGCATAATTTTTTTACATCATATTTGAACACCATTTAAGAAAAACAACATTAAAACATGATGCATTTAAGAAAAACTATAATTAAATCAAGTAAACACATGCGCAGCTTAAAATGTACAAGGTAAACAAATAAACCAAACACGTACATGTTAAAATCAACAAATCAAAACCCTTTTCAAACACACACATGTATATATAACGAATTTTAAAAAAAGTAAGAAAAACAAAATAGTTTGCAAGAAGAGTGAACTTGATTCCTCCCATGTATAAATAGCCATCTAGTCTGGTGGATCCTCTGTCTCCAAGAACAAATTGGTTTGCCAAGGATGATTCATGTGATCAAGCGAGCTTGTTCATCATTCCAAACAAGGACAGTGAAAGCAGCAAATGAAGATAGACGTACATAGAAAACGTATTAAAGTTTCCATCTCTAGTTTTTTTAATTTATTCTGAAAAAAAAATTTAAAACCTAATTGTCGAATACATTTTTTTTGGAATGGGCATAAATAATTAATTGACAGTAACAAATGCCCTTGTTTTATATGTTGAATTTGAAATTTGAAATTTTCTACTGATACATGCTTTTTCGAGAAGTTTTTTTATATACGTATAGTTTATATTTTTTCTTAAAATTGTTTTTTTTTTGTTGTATTAGAAACGGGGCCTAAGCCCAAAAGAAAAGAGAAAGAAGAGTAGCTATGACCATGGAGATGGCCACCGCGGAGTTCTTAAAGACGGTTCTTTCATCCTATGGACAATCCTATCTGAAATTTTCATGTTGCCCTTGCTGCTTATCCCTGGCATATCGTTGCTGTGTCACAAGACTCCAGGCCATATTGCCTCAAATAAGGGCAGATCAGAAATCAGTCCCTCGTCACTGGAAGAGAGAAGGTCCCCCTCGGGGGGGACATTGTTGCTCACTAGAGGGTCAACAGCTGCTGTTGAACTCGGAAAAACTTCAAGCTGGTATTATTGCTCCATCCACAAAAGAACTATGATAACAACCAAAGAGGACCTTATTTCTACGCTCGAGAGTCCTGAATGGCTGATAAAGACTACAGGTGCATTATAAATTACAACTATAAGAGATTGGAAGCTATGTGAACTGTAATAACATTTTAATACTGCATACACTCTGAGTTTAAACTGTAGCCATTATAAGGTTACACAATTATAAGAAAAGCAGCTTCCATGGAATAGAGCAGGCACTTGTGTAGCCAGACATCATCCATACGCACACTGGGGAATTCAAGAAATCGACCATCCCGTGCATCAACAAACGATGTTTTTTAGAAAATCATTATCATGATAGCAAATCCAATCAATAATTTTTTTTTTGGCACAACTTACCCTAGTAACTTGATCGGTTGGCAGAGAGATAAGCAAAAATAATAGACAATATAATGAAGAGGAGGACGATCTGCATTAGACGATAAAAGAAATCAGATGATATTCGCATTTGATATTCTTGGATCAACCCAAAAAGCATACGCGATTCATATAGTCATTCTACTGTAGATTAATCAGTAGGATTGAAAAGGACAGGAAAAAAAATGGAAATAAATAAATTTTTTTGAACAACAAACTTTCAACCAGGCTACACGAGAGGAAATCCGGTTGACAATTCAGCAGAACTCACCAGAACAGAATTATATTTTAGCTCATTCCTAAGTACGTAAGATTTCCTGGTAGAAGCATGAAAGAATGTCAGCCCAATAAAATAACAAAAAAACAATTCAAGGCTCAGAGGATAGCTTGACAAACCTTTTGTTTAGAGCCCCGGATTCCCTGCAAGTTTTTTGTACTGCTTCCAGACTGCTCAATGTTTTTGTTGCATTAGGATCGTTTTTGTCAACCTGCAGTATCCAATTGCATATTTGTCAATATAGGCACCTAGAAAAATTAGCAAACAAACTTGAGGATCAAAATCGACTCCATAAATATTCAGTGGCATCCTAGTGAAAAAGTTCCCACCTTAATACATAATCTTCCATTTTCCGAATCTGACAAAACCACCACAGTTGTTGATTGTTGTTATTAAGATGCCACATAGTTAATTAATACACTATCTCAAAGGCTACTACCACACAGCAAACAATGTGGCAACCTACTATCATTTGCTCATCCCCTCATTCATCAACCCTGAGGGGATTGATACAAGTAAATATATTCATTATTATTAGGGAAGATTCTACCAAGTCCCTTCCATGAAATTATTTTCTACTGGCATAGATCTAATTAGGTTCAATGAGATGAACGAGCACAAAACAAGCTGGCAAGAAAAATTGAAGCAGTATAGGGTTCGGTGTTTTTTACAATCGGGAGAAATACAACTTTCATACTTGAACTTGCCAGGAAAAGCAATGTCTTGGTTAGAATTAAGGAAAGCGTCATACCTTGGACTTCAGCATACAAGAGAAGTCAAAGAAAGCTCCATAGACATCGGCCATTGTTTTCGTTCGATGAATAACTTGAGCGGTAAGACCTAGAAATAGGTTTAGCATTAAATTAAACATCATTGAATAAGGAATCATGAAAACCCAGGCCTTATTATTTTGATGCGGGTACTTAATTAACAAACCAGAATCCTTTGTACAATAAAGAGCAGCAGGGGCCAGGGGTGATATGGTAGATGGGGTCTGAAATTTTTAAAAATATTCCGAGATATGCAAGCTGGGGCATGATTTATTTAGCCTGAGAATTATGCAGTTCCCAAACAAACAAATGGTATTTGTGGAATGGTCCGTCTGGTAATAACCTTCTTGTATTCTAAAGAGAGATGATATCTTATATTGCATTTGCATTCTAGATGCAATTCTACATTTATGATAACATAAAAACGATCAAAACCTTCCAGTCTTCATGGGATATTTACATGCACCAAAACAATTTCTGTTATTGGTATAACATTCCACCAGTTTCAGATGCCAAGAAAATAATGCTGTCTATAAAGTAACTTTACCTCGTCTCATTTTCACTACACCTCTGAAGACATTGATGTTGTTGTAGCACATTGCCAGGGTTCCGATAGCCATGACCTAGGAGGAGAGGGGTCAAATTAGAAGAAAGCTTCCACCAGAACATCCATTATAGCTAACACTAAACATAAAACTACACAATTAGACGAAAAATATTGTGAGTTTTCTTCACCGTGTAATAAAGTACATGACATGATGAAAAAGAATTTTAAAAAATTGCAGAACAAGTGAAAAGGCATAAGAATGAGTCACGCGGTCAAATTACAAGACATGAAACAATGATATCTTCAAAGGTCAGTTTAAGCATATTTCTTACCTGAGGGATAGCACAAAACCGAAATATAGCAGGTTCCGGCAATGCAGACATGTATTTCAAGCAATCATCCACATGTATCAAGGAATTGGTAACCATCTCATTCAAGCACTGTACTGCCTCGACCGAGTTCTCTTCATATTTCAAGTCCTGAGGCACAAAACACAAAACAGGGAGAATGTTAATCAGATGGGTGAAGCCAAAAATAACACTATCACATTTCAAGTATTGTACTTATATTTACATCATTCACGAACATAATGAATACAAAGGGATGTTTATGGTACTAAAGTTGAGACGATAAATGGAAAAGAAGCAAACCTCAAGTTTGTTGACATATTTACTCCAAATCTCACGAGGCCAAAACATGCGTGACTTAGGTATCTCATTTATGTCCTCCAGATAATCCCGAATAATGTTTGTTTTCTAAGTTTTATCAAATCTAGGATATACATGTTAGAATTACATTTCAAAACAAAGTTAACCCGCAGATAGAGCACATCAATGGCTGTTGCATCATAGTGATACCTGCAGAAACAATCCCGTTGAATTGGAGAGGCTATCTGAAGCCAAATCTTCTAATTCAGAGGCATGGAAAAGCTTGGACAAGCCCAGTCCAACAAGTCCTGCTGCATAGTGGCAATATTCATCATAGTCATCGATGGTTTCCACCTGCAGATGAGAAAGTCTAATGGCATCACATAAACATAACATTTTCCATTCTGCATTAAGAAAAACTGAAGAAATCGAAGCTTGTGCAATTTGATGATTAAAATGAATAATGAGGAAACTGTTAAAGCCCTATAGGATAGAATAGTTCTGTCAGCATATTTTATCGAGTTCAAAGAATTTCTTTAGCTGACATCCAAAGGGATCACACAGCCATCCCTAGTGTCCTTTGCTATCTCTAGGAGGATGACTAAACACTCTAGATTTCACTATTCATTCTTCATTCTCTTGATAATCTATTCATCTTCTATCCACAACCCAAATAAAAATTGCATGGGCTACTTGATAACCAAGCACCTGATTCCTGTGATGCATAAAGCTTGAGCTCACTACAGTCCACAGTATAGATGTGCATATGTATTATAATGTTGATATCATGATGGATGCAATCACACAGACACCCCACATAACTAACCTCCTTGCAAATAAACTTTGCCATCCCTGCACCCATTCTTTTGGTAATATCCTCAATTGTCTCCTGGTAACTGCAGAATAAATTGAGTTCCATAAGTCTTCTATTGAAGAAGAAACAGGCACACAGACACTATTGTGATTGGATGCAATGAATTGTTAGAAGTGTAGAGCACATTGTATAGACCCTGAATCAATCAGATCCTCAATCAGCATGCAATCAAACAGGAGGCAAAATGAGGTAGAACTAACCCTTTTCCAAGCTCTAGAAAAGCAGTTGAAACAACATGGAACTGGTCCATAAGAACCTTGTAGTCCTTGGTACCACCTTATGCAAAAGAACAATCAAATTAGAGTGAGCAAAAATATTCAATTGACATTATATTTTACAGATACCGGTGCCATGGAATTGGTGTCTCTCACGAGTAAACTTCTCTGGCTACCTTAAAGAGGAGAGACTTTCTCATACATGAATCAACTCAAAAATATTCAATTGACATTATATTTTACAGATACCGGTGCCATGGAATTGGTGCCTCTCACGAGTAAACTTCTCTGGCTACCTTAAAGAGGAGAGACTTTCTCATACATGAATCAACTCAAAAATATTCAATTGACATTATATTTTACAGATACCGGTGCCATGGAATTGGTGCCTCTCACGAGTAAACTTCTCTGGCTACCTTAAAGAGGAGAGACTTTCTCATACATGAATCAACTGTTTGTAAGAGATAAATGTAAAACAAATTTTATAAAAATGTTCAAGCTCTTGGACTAGACACTTGAGTCATCAAACTAAAAATGGTAATATCAGAACATGTAATTTTATAGCAGACCCTAAATGCAAACGATTTGCAGGCATTACAGAGCACCCTTATGTCAACTGAATATAGTTGTTATAAACAAATACGAGATGGCATGCCGTACACTATCATGAATTACGAAATAAATATCTTTAATAATGTTATAATTACAAATCAGTATTAGATAAGTAATAGAAACTAAAGGTGAATAGAACTAATATTCTACAATGAAAAAAAAATTATGTTGATGATCAAAAACTTTGAAACTAGATAGAATAATTTGTAGCAATCCATAATATTTTTTGAGGAAAGGTATATTATTTAGTTATTTGCTACATGATTTAACTTTTATGTTAATAAAAAAAATTAAAAAGCTAAATTTTTTATCAGTTCAATATTAAAAAAAAACTAATAAAGATAATTTTAAAAAAAAAACCCATGAGAAAAAATACTATAGTTATCCACAGTTTTTGGGAGTAAAGCTACAGTACTTCCCTACATGATTTAATTTTATTGTAATTATAATTTTTAATCAATTTAATATTAAAAAAATAAAATAAACAAAGATAATTTTGAAAAAAATCATAACAAAAAAAACCCATCAAAATCATAACTCTAGAGCTAGCAGCTGCAAACTCAACATGGCACTCGCCGATTCTAAAATCCATCAAAACATAATTGAAGAACTAGCAGATCAAACAATTGCCTAGCATAAAACACTACATCATTAATCTTAAAACTCAACAAAACCCATTTAGGATGTATCAAATCCTGCCAGAAATAAAAACAAAAAGCACAGACAAAGCACAGGGTTAACAAGAACAAACCAACCGTGTCAAGGGCTCGAAGAACCAAGTAAAAAATGCACACCTGCAAACCAAAAAAAAAAGATTATTAAATACTTCCTACACAAAACCCTGATCAAAACAACGCAACTAAAACAATAAAAAGTGTAATGTAAAATATAATTACAACGTTACGGAGTTCTGTGCCAAGCTGTTGAATAACGGGAGCAAAACTACGAGAGACCCGATGAAGCAAGGAATAACAGAAAGCCCAGTGAGGTTCAGACGGGATCTGTTTTTCAGCATGTCTAGCAGCCATTTTCAGCTTCAATAGTGGGTATAAATCATCTGGGTGTTTTAATATCGCTCCCAAACTCACCATTTTCGATTTTTTCAAGAAAAAAAATCCAAATTAGAGATCACCAAATTTGAGGACTTTAAATCTCACCCAGAGTTTACAAATCCTCCTCTTATTTTGGTGGCTCTTTTCTGTGCGTGCCAAAAGAGAGATGGGACAGAGAGGAAAATGTCAGTTTTTTTCGGTGATGTTGAGGGCAAGGAGGGAAAATAATATGTTTAAAAATAATATTTATTACACTATTTGATTGAATTAACAAACAACGAAATTAGGACACATACAACATTAAATCTTGGGTTCTAGTTTTTCCACGTCCTTTGTATGTTCGTAAATCTCAGTTTTCTTGTTATAAGCATGCCTAATGCAAGCTTATCTCTAGCAATTTGGGTAACCTTTTATCAAAAATTATAAAACAGGGTGTAAAAAGTTGTTCAAATTGAAAGTGTTATTAGATTATTAGGGTTTTTTTATTAATATAAATATTTATGCTAACCTGCATATATCTTAATTAATTTTCCAATTAAATTTTAGATAATGAGTTGCTATTAATCCAGAAAATACGGTTAATTCTAAGAAACTCAAGTACACTCATGGCACGGAATAATAATTAATAGCTTTTGGTTTATTTCATCTTTAGGTTTTTTTTTGCTAAAAAATAACATGGATTATGAAAGGAATTGGTAAGTCGTGAACTTTTTACTGGGGACTGGATTTCTTTAAAATATAAAACCCAGCCAGACAAGAATTTATCGGAAGATTTCAAGGTTAATTGCTAGATTAGATTTAATAATAATATTATCGGTGCTACTTTAACCTCACAATGCATAAAAAAACACATGCAGTAGCACTCGAGGAAAAGCAGTTGATAACCATCAATGTTTATTAAATTCTTCTTAATATACCAAACCGATATAAACGGTGTGTTTGTAGGAATTTATAGAAAAAATAATATCACAAGCTTGATCAAGCATCTGCCAATGATTTTTAATTCCAGATCATCGTAAATAGTAATATAACTTATTCTGTAATAAAAAGACATCAAGCATTTTTTACCGATGAATAAACCGGCAGCCGCTATTGAATCTAGTTCGTTGATAAGGTGCCCTGAGAAGACCGTTGTCTCTTTTCCCAGATGGAAGATAATGGCAAAATTGACTGGCAGAACGTGATTTGTGTATTTAATAATAATAATAATAATAATAATTCATAAATAATTATAAGAAGTGTTCTTCAATTCATCAGGTTGTATATTTACTTTCCAAACATCACTCGTTTCAGGTTTTATAAATTCTAGAGTTATTAAAAATTTATATAATTATTAATTTTATAGCTTATAAAATTAGCAAGATCCATACAAAGTAATTTAAATATCCACTTTAATAAAAAATAATAATAATTCATAAATCCCATTCTCAAAAAATAAAAATAAAAACTAGAATCGTATAATATTTTCCAGCAGTAGCATTTACAAAAGCTCTGGCAATGTTCTCTCTCTTTCGGAACCACGCACACACGCAGCTCCTTTTATCCCAGAACAAGGATTCTCGTGGCCATGTCCCTTGTAAAGCAAATCGACTCACACGCTTCGCAGTCGAAGTTCTCTTTGAAAATTCCCAGAAAAAAAGAAGAAAAGGATCATGATCGTTGAGCAAAACAGAGTACTGTGTTGTGTTCTGCGAAACTTCCACATGCAGTTATTAGCAGGTCAGGGAGGAAAATTCAAAGTCAATTTGATGTGCTTTTATACCAACCAGAGTCGTTGTTTGTGAATTATGCTTATGGTGATGATTAAACTCCAATTTCCTTCCACGTCATTGTCTACAGTCGAAGTTCTATTTGAAAATTCCCAGAAAAAAAGAAGAAAAGGATCATGATCGTTGAGCAAAACAGAGTACTGTGTTGTGTTCTGAAACTTCCACATGCAGTTATTAGCAGGTCAGGGAGGAAAATTCAAAGTCAATTTGATGTGCTTTTATACTAACCAGATTCGTTGTTCGTGAATTATGCTTATGGTGATGATTAAACTCCCTGATCATGATCGTTGAGCAAAACAGAGTACCGTGTTGTGTTCCTTGAAACTTCCACATGCAGTTATTAGCAGGTCATGGAGGAAAATTCAAAGTCAATTTGTGTGCTTTTATACTAACTAGATTCGTTGTTTGTGAATTATGCTCATGGTGATGATTAAACTCCAATTTCCTTCCACGTCATTGTCTAAAATGTTGCATCACAGTATTTAGTGGGTGCCAATTGATCAAAGTATAATAATTTCGTTGAAACTGAGTTGATTTTGGTATTCGTGATTTGAAAAAAAATAAATTTTAAAAATATAATTAATTATATTTGGATTTAGATATATATTTGATAAAAATTATAATTATAATTTATGTTTAATAAAAAATATAAAAAAAATATTTGGTAATTGTGTTTGGTTGTAGTTGTTTTTCAAGGTGTTTTTTATTTGGAAATACATCAAAATAATATTTTTTATTTTTTAAAAATTATTTTTAATATTAATGCATTGAGATGATTTGGAAACACAAAAAAACTATTAATTTGAAGTAAAGAAAAAAATAACAAAATTTAAGTTTTTTTAAAAGTGCTTTTAAAAAACAAAAATAAATAAAATTTTACGAAACTTAATTAAAAAATATATAAAAATTATTGTACAAAAATTGCGTTTCAAACTTAATTTTTCAATGAATCTGTAAAATAAAACACAATTTAATTTGTTACTAAACAACAAAAGTAAAAAGAGGTATAAAACAAACACAACCTTAATCTAGTTTCAAAACCAAAAAAGAATTAATATTTTAAATTTTTATTTTTAACTTTCAAACTCAAACCCTAAAATAAATGAAAAATAATTATTAATAAAAAAGGGTAATGAAAATATTGTTTCTTTACATTTGGAGGTATATTCTACCCTTGTATACAAATACGGTTCCATAGCATAATATAGTATAAGTATATAGAATAACAAAATCTTAAGGAATAACTTAATTGGTTAAATTTTAAATTTATTTTTTAATAATTATGAGTTTGAATTCTCTTAATACTATTTATATAATTGTTAATTTGAAAACTTGTAAAATTAGTCGAAATATATATAAATTAATTTAAATATTTATATTATTAATAATAAAAAATATACTAAATAACAAATGATAATGAAATAGCAAGTGGGTGTTGCATTTATCCTACAGCAAGGGATATCATTTTCAAACAACTTGAAGTGAGGACAAGAAACGCAATTTAATACTTGCAGATCTAGAAGTTGCTCGATTGTGCACTAGCTAGGCTCAGCTCCCCAGCTTTGAACATGATAGATGATTTTAGAGCTTACCTCAACCCATTTCAAGAACTATTTAGCTAGTGTTTCAGAGTTTGATTTTTTTTTTAATTTGTTCTTGCATGCTTTTTTTTTTAACGTGTGTTTGTTTTTTGAATATTTTTTTATGATTTTATGTATTGATATCATTTAAAAAAAAAAACAAAACAAGATCATCACAATACCAAACATATACTTACATTAATGCAAGATAAAATAATACAATCTTAGACCATGTTTTAATAAGAATGCAGCACAATTGTAATAAAAAAGAAGTGCAGCATCGAATATCCATTTTGCTCTTTCATTACGAGATTGGCATGTGGCATCTCAGTGCTTTTGTTTACAGAGTTTCTTGGTTCGTGGGCTGGTAATGCTCCTATTCAAGTGATAAATTCTAAAAATATATTTTTTTAAAAAAAATTAAATAAGTTTAGAAAATGATAATGGCTAATTTTTAAAATTTATATTTTTTAAAATATATTAAAATAATATATATTTTTTTAAAATTATTTTTGATATTAATACATTAAAATAATAAAAATATAAAAAATATAATTTATTTTTTATTTTTTAGAAAATATGGTTTCAAACGTGTTTTTAAATGGGGTTTTAATTTTTCTATGGATTTAAATTATTTTAATGTATTAATATCAAAATTAAAAAAAAATTAATATATTTTTTTTAAAATATACTTTAAAAAACAACGTTTATATTACCTTAAGCTTAAGCTTGTTCAACTACTGCTATTTAGTTATTGAAAACTTCTCCCTTCTTAATCTCACATTTGATTGAATTAAAAAATAAATTTCTTTGCTGTTAGATTTGAGGCTTAGCATGGCCGCAGTTCTTTATGGATTTGTTTCTCAAAGCGCAAGATGCAAATAAATATATCTTTACCAATCGGCTTCTCAAAGTTCAACATGGAGACTTCTTAGAATGAGAAGTTTTGACGATTTTCTTCTGATCCTCAGTCTTGGCACGAAAGATTCCTGGGGGACCTTCGAAGGGCTGCCAGTGCCGTAAATGGCATCTGTCATTTAGTCCTGTGTAGTTTGTTAGGCTACGGTATTGCAGGTGCAGCTAGCATGGTCGACAATCCCATCGCAAGGATGCTCAATTGGCGGATATGAACCTGGTTGTATCTTGTACCTGAATTGACTAAATCTAATTAGTTTAAATTTATATTCAAGTGATAATACATTTTAAAAAAAATTCTATTTGGATTTTCTATGTTGGAGGTTTGCATTAAAGCTGGTTCAGACTTTACTGTAATAAGTTGAGTTTATCATAGTTCTCTAAGTTTTTTTATTAAACTTCTTTATCTCTTGATGGATTCCAGGGTAAAGCTAACATGTTATCCCGCAATTTAGATAGGCGTGGCTTATCTTTAAGAGTTTTCAATATTGAGTGACTATCTTTCTTCTTTTCAACTCAATCGATTAACCATTCTTTTATGCAATTAAATTGGTACTGCAGTACTCGCATTTGATTATAATAAGGAGGAATCTGAGATGTTTTCATGTCTTAGGTGGCCTTTTACAGTCTCATGACATATTTCACGACAGCGCTTCGGGAACAATTACAGTGGCTGATCATCAGGTTAGTTCTGCTCATGTTAGCAGTTAGAATTCACAGCATCCCTTTCCACTCTGCAAAAAAAACTGATAGATATACCCATTGACAATGTAACTTTCACTTTAGGTCATGATCCAAATGTATGGCATGTGTGTCGTACGGGGTGAGCCTTTGTCTCAAACTGCACAATCATTCATTCCCGATTTACTGTATGGAACCGAAAGAAGTTCAGAGAAAAGGTCGGAATGTTGATATGCTGTGGATATTTCTCCTGTTATATTTTTCACCACTGTCAAGAAAATGAAACGGGATTGTGATTTTGTTCTTTATATATGGTTTAAGACGTCAAACAGGCTCTCGAATGCTGCTAAAATCCCTGGTGATTATTGGAGCTATACTTGGAGTGTTAGTGGCATCCATCGGAGCATTTATTCCTTGGCTGTTCCCCTTTATTTTCACATCTGATCTTGATGTAGCACAAGAGGTTAGGTCGTTTCCTAGTTTTTAATAGTTACCATAAGTTTCCATTTTCTAACTACTAACCACCAAGTAAAGCTGCGTGAGTTTTCATAGTTTACAAGACAGAATCAGGGTTACGGAATACTTTCCACTAACATGAAAATGTTACAGATGTGGAACTTAATTTTAGCATCTTGTATGAAAATGGTTCAGTGTAAATTTATGCAGTTGATGATTCTGGTCGGTATTTTCTATATTGTGTCCCTGCAGATCCCACAAAGTGTTGATTTTGTTCTTTGTTCAATTATCTGTAACACACTGCATTCACTTCCTTGAGGGAACTTTGCTGGTAGTTTATTTTTTAAAAAAAAAAAAAACTCTAACCTGCTGTTTCAATCCTCACATCTATATATGTTCTTTACCCACCGAGTGTATATAGAATCATGTTTAATTAACGCCTCCAGTGAAAATTTTATCTTCATTGCTCAAAACATTTACTCTTCATACCAAACCTCCAGAGCCAGGTAATATTTGATTTCTCACTCTCCTTGGAACAATAATGCTATCGCCACTTGCGAGTCTTGTGGGCTACTCAATCTGGGTGAATTGAACTCTGCCTGCAACATTGATAAAAAAGGATCACATGTGACCCTTCACAAACACTATATATAACGAGTTTTAAAAAAGTATAAAAAAGAAAAAAGTTTGCTAGAAGAGCGAACTTGATTCCTCCCATGTATATATAGCCATCTAGTTTGGCCGATCCTGTCTCCAAGAACAAGCTGGTTACCAAGGATGATTCATGTGACCAAGCGAGCTTGTTCATCATTCCTAACAAGGACAGTGGAAGAAGCAAATGAAGATAGGCATGTATAGAAAACGTATTGAAGTCTCCATCTCTACTTTTTTTAAATTTATTCAGAAAAAGAATTAAAAACCTATTATCGAATACATTTTTTTTTCTTTGAATGGGCATAAATATTTAATTGATAGTAACAATGCCCTTGTTCTTAATGTTGAATTTGAAAATTTCAATTTCCTACTGAAACATGCTTTTTCGAGAAGTTCTTATATATATATATATATATATATTTTTTCTTAAAAATGATTTTTTTAGTATTTTTTTTATTAGAAACGGGGCCTAAGCCCAAAAGAAAAGAGAAAGAAGAGTAGCTATGACCATGGAGACAGCCACCGCGGAGTTCTTAAAGACGAATCTTTCATCCTATGGACAATCCTATCTGAGATTTTCATGTTGCCCTTGCTGCTTATCCCTGGCAATGGCATATCGTTGCCGTGTCACAAGACTCCAGGCCATATTGCCTCAAATGGGCAGATCAGAAATCAGTCCCTCATCATTGGAAGATGAGTAACAGGAAGAGAGAAGGTCCCCCTCCGGGTGGACATTGTTGCTCACCAGAGGGTCAACAGCTGCTGTTGAACCCGGAAAAACATCAAGCTGGTATTATTGCTCCATCCACAAAAGAACTATGATAACAACCAAAGAGGGCCTTATTTCTACGCTCAAGAATCCAGAATGGCTGATAAAGACTACAGGTGCATTATAAATTACAACTATAAGAGATTGGAAGCTATGGGAACTGTAATAACATTTTAATACTGCATACACTCTGAGTTTAAACTGTAGCCATTACAAGGTTACACAATTATAAGAAAAGAAGCTTCCATGGAATAGAGCAGGCACTTGTGTAGCCAGACATCATCCATATGCACACTGGGGAATTCAAGAAATCGACCATTCTGTGCATCAACAAACTAAGTTTTTTAGAAAATCATTATCATGATAGCAAATCCAATCAATAATTCTAGCACAACTTACCCTAGTAACTTGATCGGTTGGCAGAGAGATAAGCAAAAATAATAGACAATATAATGAAGAGGAGGACGATCTGCATTGGATGATAAAAGAAATCAGATCATATTCGCATTTGATATTCTTGGATCAACCCACAAAGCATACGCGATGCATATAGTCATTCAACTTTAGATTAATCAGTAGGATTGAAAAGGACAGGAAAACAAAATGGAAATAAATAAATTGGTTTGAACAACAAAGTTTCAACCAGGCTACACCAGGAAATCCGGTTGACAATTCAGCAGAACTCACCAGAACAGAATTATATTTTAGCTCATTCCTAAGTACGTAAGATTTCCTGGTAGAAGCATGAAAGAATGTCAGCCCAATAAAATAACAAAAAAACAATTCAAGGCTCAGAGGATAGCTTGACAAACCTTTTGTTTAGAGCCCCGGATTCCCTGCAAGTTTTTTGTACTGCTTCCAGACTGCTCAATGTTTTTGTTGCATTAGGATCGTTCTTGTCAACCTGCAGTATCCAATTGCAAATTTCTCAATATAGGCACCTAGAAAATTTAGCAAACAAACATGAGGATCAAAATTGTCTCCATAAATATTCAGTGGCATCCTAGTGAAAAAGCTCCCACCTTTATACATAAACTTCCATTTTCCAAATCTGACAGAACCACTACAGTTGTTGATTGTTGTTATTAAGATGCCACATAGTTAAACACTATCTCAAAGGCTACTACCACACAGCAAACAATGTGGCAACCTACTATCATTTGCTCATCCCCTCATTCATCAACCCTGAGGGGATTGATACAAGCAAATATATTCATTATTATTTGGGAAGATTCTACCAAGTCCCTTCTATGAAATTATTTTCTAGAAAGACTAACTGGCATAGATCTACTTAGGTTCAACGAGATGAACGAGCACAAAACAAGCTGGCAAGAAAAACTGAAGCATTATAGGGTTCGGTGTTTTTACAAGCAGGGGAAATATAACTTTCATACTTGAACTTGCCAGGAAAAGTAATGTCTTGGTTAGAATTAAGGAAAGCATCATACCTTGGACTTCAGCATACAAGAGAAGTCAAAGAAAGCTCCGTAGACATCGGCCATTGTTTTCGTTTGATGAATAACTTGAGCGGTAAGACCTAGAAATAGGCTTAGCATTAAATTAAACATCATTGAATAAGGAGTCATGGTAGACGGGGTGTGAAATTTTTAAAAATAATCCGAGATATACAAGCTGGGGCATGATTTACTTAGTCTGAGAATTATGCAGTTCCCAAAAAAACAAATGGTATTTGTGGAATGGTCCATCTGGTAATAACCTTATTGTATTCTAAAGAGAGATGATATCTTATATTGCATTTGCATTCTAGATGCAATTCTACATTTATGATAACATAACAACGATCAAAACCTTCCAGTCTTCATGGGATATTTAAACGCACCAAAACAATTTCTGTTATTGGTATAACATTCCACCAGTTTCAGATGCCAAGAAAATAATGCAGTCTATAAAGTAATCTTACCTCGTCTCATCTTCACTACACCTCTGAAGACATTGATGTTGTTGTAGCACATTGCTAGGGTTCCGATAGCCATGACCTAGGAGGAGAGGGGTCAAATTAGAAGAAAGCTTCCACCAGAACATCCATTATAGCTACTAGACTAAAAATATTGGGAGTTTTCTTCACCATGTAATAAAATATATGACATGACTAAATTTTTTTAAAAAAAATTGCAGAATAAGTGAAAAGGCATAAGAACGAGTCAGGTGGTCAAATTACAAGACATGAAACAATAATACCTTCAAAGGTCAGTTTGAGCATATTTCTTACCTGAGGGATAGCACAAAACCGAAATATAGCAGGTTCCCGCAATGCAGACATGTATTTCAAGCAATCATCCACATGCATCAAGGAATTGGTAACCATATCATTCAAGCACTGTACTGCCTTGACCGAGTTCTCTTCATATTTCAAGTCCTGAGGCACAAAACACGAGACAGGGAGAATGTTAATCAGATGGGTTAAGCCAAAAATAACACTATCACATTTCAAGTATTGTACTTATATTTGCATCATTCACGAACATAATGACTACGAAAGGGATGTTTATGGTACTGAAGTTGAGACGATCAATGGAAAAGAAGCAAACCTCAAGTTTGTTGACATATTTACTCCAAATCTCGCGAGGCCAAAACATGCGTGACTTAGGTATCTCATTTATGTCCTCCAGATAATCCCGAATAATGTTTGTTTTCTAAGTTTTATCAAATCCAGGATATACATGTTAGAATTACATTTCAAAACAAAGTTAACCCGCAGATAGAGCACATCAATGGCTGTTGCATCATAGTGATACCTGCAGAAACAATCCCATTGAATTGGAGAGGCTATCTGAAGCCAAATCTTCTAATTCAGAGGCATGGAAAAGCTTAGACAAGCCCAGTCCAACAAGTCCTGCTACATAGTGGCAATATTCATCATAGTCATCAATGGTTTCCACCTGCAGATGAGAAAGTCTAATGGCATCACATAAACATAACATTTTCCATTCTGCATTAACAAAAACTGAAGAAATCAAAGCTTGTGCAATTTGATGATTAACATGAATAATGAGGAAACTGTTAAAGCCCTGTAGGATAGAATAGTTCTGTCAGCATACTTTATCAAGTTCAAAGAATTTCTTTAGCTGACATCCAAAGGGATCATACAGCCATCCCTAGTGTCCCTTGCTAGCTCTAGGAGGATGACTAAAAACTCTAGATTTCGCTATTTATTCTTCATTCTCTTGATAATCTATTCATCTTCTATGCACGAACCAAATAAAAATTGCATGGGCTACCTGATAACCAAGCACCTGATTCCTGTGATGCATATAACTACAGTCTACAGTATACATTTGCATATTTATTATACTTTTGATATCATGATGGATGCAATCACACAGACACCCACATTTGTATCATGTATCACGCAATTCAGCAGTGGAACCTAGAGAAATCCCTTTTTCCTTAAGTTAGTTATCCATGCACCATTCAATGCCGCATGCAAACACCCCACATAACTAACCTCCTTGCAGATAAACTTTGCCATCCCTGCACCCATTCTTTTGGTAATATCCTCAATTGCCTCCTGGTAACTGCAGAAAAATTGAGTTCCATAAGTCTTCTATTGAAGAAGAAACAGGCACACAGACACTATTGTGATTGGATGCAAGGAATTGTTAGAAGTGTAGAGCACATTATATAGACCCTGAATCAATCAGATCCTCAATCAGCATGCAATCAAACAGGAGGCAAAATGAGGTAGAACTAACCCTTTTCCAAGCTCTAGAAAAGCAGTTGAAACATCATGGAACTGGTCCATGAGAACCTTGTAGTCCTTGGTACCACCTTATGCAAAAGAAGAATCAAATTAGAGTGAGCAAAAATATTCAATTGACATTACATTTTACAGATACAGGTGCCATGGAACTGTTGCCTCTCACGAGTAAACTCCCCGGGCTACCTTAAAGAGGAGAGAATTTCTCGGACATAAATCAACTGTTTGTAAGAGATAAATGTAAAACAAATTTTATAAAAATGTTCAAGCTCTTGGACTAGACACTTGAGTCATTGAACTAAAAATGGTAATATCAGAACATGTAATTTTATAGCAGACCATAAATGCAAACGATTTGCAGGCATTACAAAGCACCCTTATGTCAACTGAATATAGTTGTTGTAAGCAAATATTGTTAAAATCTGTATTGTGATTGAACAAAAGAATAGGAGCCAATCCTAACTTAAATTGGTATAGTCTAGATGCCCTATTTAGTCAGTGCAAGAAATTACTTGCACAGAGAAGAAATGTTAAGTTTGGACGGATGAAATTATCAAGCTAAATCTCAGCAACAAATTTATTCTAGTCAACTGTTCTCCGAGTTGTAGAATCAAGGATATCAAAACTAAAATTTCAAGACTCACATGAGAAATGCCAATTGCGATCATAAATGTGGCGGTGAAAAGCTATCAGAATAGGTACTTTGACGTCTGTAGGTATGCTTGTATCATCCTCTGTAAAGGAATCATCGAAAACAGTTAACAAAAAACAATGTATCAACTAACAAAACAGCATCAATAAGTACAACGGTTAAGTGGAAATCAAGTGTTATTCAAACAGAGTGCTTCAAGGAAACTTATCCTCGTAGGAGGCCTTAACTAAGCAAAACCAACAGCTCCCTCCTCTCAAATTTCTTTTTTCTTCAAAAAAATGACCTCAGGACTGCGGTTACAAAACCATCATCTAAACTAAAATCTCCACTAGCCATGTATTAGAATATCAAAAACTCTAGAGCTAGCAACTGCAAACTCAATATGACACTCGCCGATTCTAAGATCCATCAAAACATAATTGAAGAACTAGCAAATCAAACAATTGCCTAGCATAAAACACCACATCATTAATCTTAAAACTCAACAAAACCCATTTAGGATGTATCAAACCCTGCCAGAAATAAAAACAAAACAGACTAAGCACAAGGTTAACAAGAACAAACCAACAGTGTCAAGGGCTCGAAGAACCAAGTAAAAAATGCACACCTGCAAACCAAAAAAAAAATGATTATGAAATACTTACTACACAAAACCCAGATCAAAACAACGCGAGTAAAACAATAAAAAGTGCGATGTAAAATATAATTACAGCGTTACGGAGTTCTGTGCCAAGCTGTTGAATAACGAGAGCAAAACTACGAGAGACCCGATGAAGCATGGAATAACAGAAAGCCCAGTGAGGTTCAGACGGGATCTGTTTTTCAGCATGTCTGGCAGCCATTTTCAGCTTCAATAGTGGGTATAAATCATCTGGGTGTTTTAATATCGCTCCCAAACTCCCCATTTTCGATTTTTTCAAAAACAAAATCCAAATCAGAGATCACCAAATTTGAGGACTTTAAATCTCACCCAGAGTTTACAAATCCTTTTTTTTTTTTTTTGTTGCTCTTTTCTGTGCGTGCCAAAAGGAACTGGGACAGAGAAGAAAATGTCAGTTTTTTTCGGTGATGTCGAGGGCGAGGAGGGAAAGGTTTTTTTAATTATTTTTATAGGGCGTGGGGGGCGGGGGGTCGTGGGGGGCCTGGTCTCACGTGAGTGTTGCATTTTTTTATTAAATACTTGCGAGATTTTTGTCCTTCCTCGGGCTCGTACTGAGTCGTTTTTATCGTTTAGTAGTCCAAGCAATCGTAGCGTGTATCACAATTTTCTGTGGTGGTTGAGGTTGTTTTAAAATATTTTTTTATTTTAAAATGTATTAAAATAATATTAAAATATAAAAAAATTAAAGTAAGAAAAAAAAAATATATATATATATATATTAAATCATAAAAATAAAAATGGACTAGGTAAGTCCACATATTACAAGCTCCTGTTATCTTGGTCCTGCCTTTTAAAATTTCATGATTTTTTTGGTGAAAAATGATGAATGCCGCCAGTCATGTGGGGCCGCAATAACATGTCGGTACCACATGGTGTGTTGATGTGATTATCATGTCAGTATATCTGTTGATATTAAAGTACTAAAAAAATATTTGACATGTCAAACATTATATCATCTCATATGTTTACGTTGAAGTGTTATACTATTAATATGATTTTTTTTTATTGTGTGCTCTAATGAAATTTAAAAAAAAAAAATTATTAGTATGTATTTTAATATAAAAAATTATTTTCAATATTATATGTATATTTTTTTGTTGTATACTCTAATGAATTTTTTTTGAAGAGTTAAGTATATTGAAGATGAACAAAAAATGCTTTTTTTAAAGAAGTTTGAAATCTTTTTTATTCGCTTAGCTGCATTTAATTAGATTACTTTGTTGGTTTTAGTTTTTTTGATAATTATATAGGAATAGCTTTTTTTTATATATAGAAAAAAGCTATTTTTGCTATTTTTCTACCATGCTGCTAATTGAGGGAGAAAACATGCTGCTAATTGAGGGAGAAAACAGCTAAAAGGAGAGATTTTTTAATTTGGCTTCCCTTTTGCTTCCTAGGTTGGAGATGTCCTTGGGATGTGATTTCGATGTCAGTATCTTAAATATGTTGTATTGAATTGAAGATATCTAAATTGAATAAATTATTCTTGAATCGTGTTTAAAAACATTCAACTTTTTTTTTATATATTTCTAGATAGTTTTAATATACTTATGTCAATAATAATTTTTAAACATAAAAAATATTATTTTAATATATTTTTAAAAGCAATATTTATTGCACTGCTAAGCAGATACTAGCGAGTCTAAGGAGATAATGATATTTCATTGAAATATTTAACCATGAAATTAGGACACATCCAACATTAAATCTTGGGTTCTTGTTTTTACACGTCCTTCGTATGTTTGTAAAGCTCAGCTATTTTGTTAATTATGCATGTCTAATTAATGCAAGCTTCTTTTTACTGGGGACTGGATTTCTTTAAGATATAAAACTGAGTCAGACGAGAATGTATCGGGAGATTTCAATTAATTGGTAGATTAAATTTAACAATAATATTAAATAATTTTTATTTGTAACTATTGATAGTCTGACACCTATTTCGTTCATATTTGCAAGATTCTTTTTTTTTTTTAGTCAAACTTTGTCGGCGGTGATTCAAGATTGAAATGGAAAATTGTCGTTTTATCAACAACACGGGAACCAGCATCCAAAATTCCCCCGACGTGGACAAATCTAAGGGTTTTTTTATTATTATTTTTTAAAAATATTTTTTTTAAATAAAAATTTTAATGTATTTTTAAATATTTTGATATGCTAATATTAAAAATAATTTTTTAAAATAAAAAAATATATTATTTTAATATATTTTTAAATAAAAAATACTTTAAAAAATATCTATTATTACACTTTCAATCATCCTTTAATTAATAAAAATTAATGGCTATTGACAAAGTCAACTTTGATAGAGTCTATTGCTATCCAGCCATACACTGGGATAAGATGTACGAGAACTCGAAGAGATTTTGACCTGGGTAAAGCAATTAGAAGATATTGTGCTGGACTGCGAATCTAAATTTTGACTTTGAATTGTAACAACTTAAACTAGATTGGTAACAAAAATAGAAGTTATTTATTGAAATTAATTTTTAATATTAATTGAAATGTAAAAATATATATAATTTATTCAATAAAAAAATATTATATAGTGCTGTCCCTATTAAAAATATTTTTTAATTTTAAAACTATATATATATATATATATTATAGATAAATCCGGTTACAATAATGATTGAAAAACTAATAATCATGTTTTTTCATTCAAATAATTATTTTTAATATATATTTAAAAAAATATAAAAAAACACCATATAAATATTATTAAATTATTCATGATACATATATATATATATAGTTGTTTGATTGACAAAAAAACTTTCACGCTGTGTTTAATCATAGCGTGTAATATTTTTAAATATTCAGGATTATAATGAAATTAGTTTATTTTTTTAAAAAAAATCATCTTCTAGTTTTTTTTTCCTAAAGAAACTTTAAAATTGAATGCTTTTGCTTTTGTTTTCGAAAAGCTAAAAAATTGACGACTAGCTGTAAATAAATTTCAAAAACAAACAGAGTGGATTTCAAAACCTATAACAGCGGTTGTTTATTTTTTTTTCTTAGCAGAAAAAATTAAAACAAGTAAAATCTTATAAAATTATTAATGAACACGAGAAATTTATTTATTTATGTGTGTGTGTGAGGAAAGCAGCTCATAGCAGCTGGATAAATATCAAGGAAAATAATATGTTCAAAACACCACATTTAGTTACCAAACACTACTGATACTATCGTTGCTACTTTAACCTCACAACGCATAAAAAATTATATGCAGAAGCACTCGAGGATAATCACAGCACACCGTAGTAACCCAGAAGAGACCCCGCGTGATTCAATTGCCAAGTTCATGCATCTAGCCCTCCAGTGTTTATTAAATTCTTCTTAATAAACCAAGCCGATGTAAACGGTGTGTTTTTAGGACTATACATGGAAAAAATAACATCACAAGCTTGATCAAGTCCAAAGATTTTTAATTCCAGATCATCATAAATAGTAATAACTTATTCTGTAACAAGAGAACATCAAGCATTCTTGCCAATAAATAAACCGGCAGCCGCTATTGAATCTTGCTCGTTAATAAGGTGCCCTGAGAAGACCGTTGTTAACTCCCGTTAATATTCGCGGCGATTCAATCATTATCCTTTGCTTCCCTGTCTATTTTCCTGGATGGAAGATGTCAAGATAATGGCAAAATTGACTGGCAGATCGTGATCTGTGTATTTATTAATAATTGATGGCTAAGGTAGATGAGGTGGTTTGATTCAGACAAGGTGATACACAACGCAACAACAGTACAGAGGATATGCTGGGATCTTGCTTGTGGTCAGGGTTTATCTGGGGCCGTGCTTAAATTAGGTTTTATTGAGTTTTGATTTTTGTATTTAAATTAAATTTATTTTTAGATCATAAAATATTTAAAAATAAAAAATATTATCTTAATATATTTTAAATTAAATATATTTTTAAAAATAATTTCAATAATACTTTTTAGCTATTATCTGACTTACATGTGCTTGCTAGAGACATCCATAGCAAGACATGGGGTAGCATTTCTGATTAAGTTTTAGTGAGAAATTAATAAAAATTAAAGTCTCATTGTTAAACAAATAGTTAAAACTATTAAGAGAGTGTTTAGAATTATAATAGTGGTTGTTTTTTAAAGTATTTTTTTAAAATATATTAAGATAATATTTTTTTTATTTTAAAAAATAATTTTGATGACAACCTATCAAAAAAATTTAAAAATATAAAAAAATTAATTTTATACAAAAAAAAATAATTAAAAAAAACGCAATATCAACCATGGTTTCATACACAAGCTAAATATCATGGCTCTTTGCTTCTTTAAATTTTTCCTTTTCATTTAAAAGTTTCCTTGTTTTTCAACAACGCCAGTATGTTTTAATGGCTAAATAATTAATTGAATCTACACATGTTAATATCGTTACCTGCCGTGTATTGGGTTGGCTAAATAATCATGAGAAATCTTAATTTATTCTAAAAAAAGAAAGAAAGAAGTTAACTAAGGACGTGAAATAGCAGGGTATCCAGAACAGCCAGGGAATTCTCGCTAAAAAATCGACAGTGATAAAAGAGAGGATATTCGAGGACAAATTATACATAGCTTAAAGCTTGTTGGGATTCGATTGAATGATGGTTGGACGTGGATTTTCACTTTCAATCTGGTTTCAGAGCCAAGAAATAATTAATACTTTAAAATTCATATTTTTAACTTTCAAACTCAAACCCTAAAATAAATGAAAGATAATTATTAATAGAAAAAGGTAATAAAGGGATAGACGAGCCTCCAATATTCTGTACATTTGGAGGTATATATACTCTACCCTCGTATACAGATACGGTTCCAGAGACAGTTTTAGTAAGGTGTTTTATATACACGACATAATACAGTACAAGTATACCGAATAAATGATAATGAAATGGCAAGTGGGTCTTGCACTAGAAGTGAGGACAAAAAACGCAATTTAATACTTGTAGACCGAGAAGTTGCTCGATCGCGCACTAGCTAGGCTCATCTCCCCAGCTTTGAACAAGATAGGTGATATTACCGCTTGCCCCAACCCAGTTCAAGATATTTAGTTAGTGTTTTAGAGTTTAATGTGTTTTTTATTTTTGGATATTTTTTAATATGTTTTTTTAATATTTAATTATTTTTTAACATTTTTTTATAATTTTAATATGTTGATATTTATCTCCGAAGCTTTGAACATAATAAATGATATTAGTGCTTATCTCAACCTAGTTCAGGATATTTAGTTAGTGTTTGAGAGTTTAATATTTTTTTGGTCTTGGATGCTTTTTTTGTAATGTATTTTTGTTTTTTATTTAATATTTAATTATTTTTTAATATTTTTTTATAATTTATATCATTGATGGCAACCAAATATATAATTACAATGCAAGATAAAGATCATGTTATAATAAGAGCATCGTGGGTGAGGAAAGCAGCTCATTGTAGCTGGATAAATTCCAAGTAAAGTGATACTTTCGAAACATAAGATTTAGCTACCAAACACTGATATTATCGGTGCTATTTTAACCTCGCAATGCATAAAAAAATATACGCAGTGGCACTCGAGGATAATCGCAGCACACCGTACGTCGTCACTCAGAAGAGATCCCGAGTGATTCAATATTGCCAAATTCATGCATCTACCATCGATGTTTATTAAATTCTTCTTATAAACGGCGTGTTTTTAGGATTATATGGCAAAAATAACATCACAGAGCTTGATTGTCAAGTATCTTCCTTTGATTTTTAATTTCGGATCATCATAAATAGTAATAACTTATTCTGTAATAAAAGAACATCGAGCATTTTTACCAATAAATAAACCGGCAGCCGCAGTTGAATCTATTTTGTTATTAATAAGGTGCCCTGAGAAGACCGTCGTTAACTGATCCTGTTAACTTATAACTGACCGTTGTTATTGCATGCTTCTTCTTTTTTAATGTGTATTTGTTTTTTTTAATATTTAATTATTTTTTTTATGATTTTGATGTATTAATATGAAAAATAAAAAAATATTTTTTTAAAAAAAACATCACACTACCAAACATATGGTAATAAAATAATACGTGGACGAAGGAATCATCTTTTAAGCGTGATCTTATACCATGTTATAATAAGAATGAAGAGCAGCATCGAATATCCATTTTGCTCTTTAATTACTAGATTGGCACGTGGCATCTCAATGGAATGGCCTAATTATTTTTGTATTTCAAAGTGTTTTAAAAAATGTTTAAATTTTATTTTTTAAATTAATATTTTTTATTATTTTTAGATAATCTTTATACATTAATTTTAAAAATAAAAAAATTAATTTAATATATTTTTAAATAAAAAAATATTTAAAAATAATAATAACCATATTTCCAGATACTATTTAATTTTCTTGGTTAATGGGCTCTAACCGTAATGCTGCTCTTCAAATGGGCTTATAACTTCTCTCAAATAACTATTTTCAGCTTTGCCGGGGCCGAAGAATGTGCATGTTGTCCTGGCAGCTAGCAGATATATTCAGCACGTGCTTTCTTGTTTTAAAAAATAAAAGCTGTCAAAGATAAATTTCATATTCTCCTCATTAAAGTTTATGTTTTTACTTTTTTAAAAAAATTAGAGAGTGTTTAGAAGAGGATAAAATTAATTTTTAAATCAATTTTTATTTAAAAATATATAAAATATTTTTTTATTTTTTAAAAATTATTTTTAATACTAGCATATCAAAATAATACAAAACATAATAAATAATTAATTTTCTGAGAATCATGGTTTCAAATATGTTTTCCATACAGGAATTAATTTTTTGTTTTATGATTTTAAATCATTTAGATATATTGATATTAAAATATATTTTAAAAAATAAAACAAATATTATTTAAATATATTTTCAAATAAAAAAACTTTAAAAAATAACATCTGTCACAGTATCAAATACTAACTTGAGTTTAAGCCTTTTCAACTATTGGTATTTAATTATTGAACACTTCTCCCTAAATCTCACATTTGATTGAATTAAATATTTCTTTGCTGTTACATTTGAGGCTGTGCATGGCCGCAGTTCTTTATGGATTTGCTTCTCAAAGCGCAAGGTGAGAAAACAATGTATCTCTTCCAATTGGCTTCTCAAAGTTCAACATGGAGACTTTTTAGAATGAAAAGTATTGATGATTTTCTTCTGATCCTCAGTCTTGGCACAAAAGATTCCTGGGGACCTTTGAAGGCGTTAGTGGCAGCCAGTGCCGTTAGTGGCATTGTCATTTAGTCCTGTGTAGTATGTAAGGCTACGCGCGGTATTGCAGGTGCGGGATTGTCGACAATCCCATCGCAAGTATGCTGAATTGACATTACACTAGCTAATTATGATTTGCATTGTTTTATTAGAGATTTCTACCTAAATTAATGATGGGGGCGAGTCCAAAAAGCTTTGGATATTCAACCTCCAATGGAAGAGTTTTCAGCCCTAATGGCGGATATGGACCTGGTTGTATCTTGTAGCTGAATTGACTAAATCTAATTAGTTTAAATTTATATTCAAGTGATATTACATATTTTTTTTTAATTCTATTTGGATTTTCTATGTTGGAGTTTGCATTAAAGCTAGCTGGTTCAGATTTTACTTTAATTAGTTAAGTCTATGACAGTTCTCTTCGAAGTTTTTTCATTAAACTTTCTTTATCTCTTAGATGGATTCCAGAGTAAAGATAACATGTTATCCAGCAATTTAGATAGGCGTGGCTTATCTTTAAGAGTTTTCAATATTTTGAGTGACTTTCTTCTTTTCAACTCAAAACTGTATCGATTAACCATTCTTTTATGTAATTAAATTGATACAGCACTTGCATTCGATTATAACAAGAAGGAATCTGAGATGTTTTCATGTCTTAGGTGGCTTTTTACTGTCTCATGACATATTTCACGACAGCTGCGGGAATAATTACAGTGGCTGATCATCAGGTTAGTTTAGCTCATGTTAGTAGTTAGAATTCACAGCGGCCCTTTCCACTCTGCAAAAAAAACTGATAGATATGTCCATTGACATTGTAACTTTCACTTTAGGTCATAATCCAAATGTATGGCATGTGTGTCGTACGGGGTGAGCCTTTCTCTTAAGCCCGAGTTACTGTATGGAACTGGGAGACGTTCAGAAGAGGTCGGAATGTTCATATGCTATGGATATTTCTCCTGTTATATTTTTCACCACTGTCAAGAAAAGGAAACGGGATTGTGATTTTGTTCTTTATATATGGTTTAAGACATGAAACAGGCTCGAATGCTGCTAAAATCCCTGGTGATTGTTGGAGCTATACTTGGAGTGTTAGTGGCATCCATCGGAGGCTTCGGAGCATTTATTCCTCGGCTATTCCCCTTTATTTTCACATCTGATCTTAATGTAGCACAAGAGATTAGGTCGTTTCCTAATTTTTACTAGTTACCATAAGTTTCCATTTTCTAACTAGTAACCACTAAGTAAACCTGCATGAGTTTTCTATAAGCAACATTCATAGTTTACAAGACAGAATCAGAGTTAAGGAATGCTTTCTACTAAAATGAAAATATTAGAGTTAAATACGCAACATTCATAGTTTAGGATCTTGCATCAAAATGGTTCAATGTAAATTTATGCAGTTGATGATTCTGGTCGGTATTTTCTATTTTGTGTCCCTGCAGATACCGCAAAGTGTTGATTTTGTTCTTTGTTCAATTATCTGTAACACACTGCATTCACTGCCTTGTGGGAACTTTGCTGGTAGTTTTTTTTTTACATCTATGTTATTTACCCACCAAGTATTTATAGAATCATGTTTAATTAACGCCACCAGTGAAAATTTTGTCTTCGTTGCTCATAACATTTACTCTTCATACCAAACCTCCAGAGCCAGGTAATATTTGATTTCTGACTCTACTTGGAACATTAATGCTGTCGCCACTCGCAAGTCTTGTGGGCTACTCAATCTGGGTGAATTGAATTCTGCCCGCAACATTCATAAAAAGGCTCATATGTAACCCTAGCTCTAACTTGCTTCGACCAGTCAAATTTTTATGGTTATTATACTCTATGGACGCGCTTGAATAAATCAGCAACCACAGGCACTTGTAATCTCGCATCAGGCTGTTTTTTCGTTGTGAAAGGTGGACGCGATCTTAAGTTCATCAGCTTATCAATGACTGGATGCTTTTCCTTGGTTGCTCTTTTGTTACTGGCCAGTCTTGTTTCTTTAGTCCTCTACCGTCAATTTCGATTGTACCTGTTTCTGATCTCTATGCATTAGTATTGCCATCCAATTGTTCTTGTTGTCAGCTAGTGAGCAGTAGAGGGTATGGTTTACCAGGCCGCTGTTGTGCACTAGTAGCTTTCCAATGGGTAAGATTGACATCCTCTAGATAAAGCATTTATGATCACTCATTTTCATGTTTATTTGTTTATATGGTTTGGCTGAAAGCATAAGATTTCCCCGGCTACATTTTTCTTCGCACTTCAATGCATTCCATCTCCCAAGGGTATACTTAACTAGGAACCTACAATCCAACACAAACTGGGGGAAGTAAAAGCTTCCTAGTTTATTTATCCAATAATTAGTATTGGCCTTACAAAATGGTTTATTTCATTTTTCTTTCTCATTGCTGCTCTCAGTCATTGAAAACTAACATTGTCTTTTGCTCTACTTGTCAAAGATCAAGTTGTTCTTGTTCTACGACGTCCTGACAAGGCCAATAGCACATTCAAGGCATTCCAGATGGTAGTATTCTCTGCATGGTTCGTTGTCGGAATCGTATACAGTTCTGTGTTTCTTTACAAGATTGTTTTGTGATGTGTAAACTGATTCAAAGCAAATTTGCTTCTAACTTAATCTTTGTTGAAAAAGCTCCAAGATAGAGAGGCTTCTGTCTTGAGAATCAAAGGCTGTAAAAGGCCCAAATAAGTGTGCTCATAAACTTTTGCATTTTTGTAGGTACTTCGTTTATGTTTCCTGTCCAAACGAATTTGTGTGATCAGGAGTAAAAGACACCAGGAAATTGTCTGGTTTGCCAAGAGGGAGTTAGATGGTCTTGTAATGCCAAAAAATGTGGGCGAGGCATGAAATGACCTGTGTTGTTTTAACTTCTTCCTCTCTCGAAGTGTCAAACTCGTGGTAGCTAAGTATGGTTCATCGATCAGGAAAGAAGGCTGTAACTAGAAAGAGGGAAATGCGTACTAACTCCCTACAGTAGCAGAATCATGGCCCTGTCAAGAGATCATTCGCAAAATAAGTTCCCTACCCCTAATTTCAAAACCCTATTCGAGTATGTCTGGGTTAGCTGTAATAAAGCATAAAAATAATGTTTTTGATGCTTGTGTCTTGTATTATTGAGGGTTGTATAACACGACAAACAGAAACAGAAACAAACCCAGAGCCTTGCAGGAAAAGAGGTAGTGAAACTATCTAGCTATGAAGATATGAATAGTTCTCTGAATTTGTAGTCCCGATAAGAAACAAAATTTGAAAATTCTCCTATAAAAAGGGTAAAATGGACCCTCACTGATTCAAAGAATGGTAGAATCCCACACTACTCGTCTGATTAGGATTAAGGATTAATTCCTTAATTAGAACTAATTAATTGAACCGATTAGATATTAAATTTAATTTTAAATAATTATTAATTTTAAAACACTGAAAAATTAATTGAAATATATATAAATTAATGCAGACATTAAGATAAAGGTTTATTTGTGATATTATAAGAAATCTAAGTTATTCCAAACGTAGAGCACAGAAAATCAAACCTTAATTTTTAGAAATATATAAACAGTCCCTCTAGTTTCATTTTCTTATGATTAACTTATTATTTGTTACTTTTTTGGTTGATTTACTTATTAATTGTCACGCCAAATGACAGGCCAGCCCATCACCAATTGGTAACGAAAAGAAGGATTAATTTAGAAACAAATATGAAAATAAATTGATTGAAAGGAGTGTCTTAAAAAATAGGGACCAAATTGTTATGTTTTTAATAAAAAAGGATGAAGTTTACCTTTTTTACCAAATAACAAAAACAAAAGAAAAAAGGAGCCAACCGCCACCTGCCTCTCTCACCCTTTTTGTTTAAAATCCACATTAAACAAAAACCCTAATTTCTCTCTCTCTCAATTTTTTAAGAATTCAACAGAAAATGCAAATCAAAACCGTAATTCATTCTTCAACAATTCCATTTCAAAACCCTAATTTTAAAAAACATCTACAACCATCAATTCTATTAAAAAACCCACCTATCCATCTCCTTCAAAGTCCCAAAGTTCCTACAAAATTAAATATTTTGACACCAAGAAATCATCTTTATGGTTTGAAAGCCAATCTTAGTAGCCAAAGTCAAGAACTTTTCGATACTAATAATGAAATTGAGGGTGAAAATGACAGTGACACTCGCTCAATTTTGGACGAAGAGGGGATAGAAGTGGATATGAATAGAGAGGGATTGGAGAATCAGAGTTTATGGAGTCAAATAAAGGAGATTGTTTTGTTTACGGGACCTGCTACAGGGCTTTGGTTATGTGGGCCATTAATGAGTCTAATTGATACTGTGGTTATTGGTCAAGGGAGTTACATTGAACTTGCCGCTTTAGGTACTTAACTTTTTTGTTTTATCGAGGAATTTTTTGAACTGGGTTCTTTTTATTTGTCTGTTTAGTTTCTAATGTAATCGCTTTTGAGGGTGTTCTTTGTGTTTGTGTATTTTATTGGGATCTAAAGTAATGAAATGGGGCTTGTTAATGTGTTTTCTTTTTGGATGGGCAGGGCCTGCGACGGTTTTATGTGATTATACGAGTTATGCGTTCATGTTCCTTTCATTTGCCACTTCGAATATGGTTGCAACTTACCTTGCCAGACGGGTCAGTAATTTGTTTCTTTAACCAATGGAATTTGAGTTATGCGTTCATGTTCCTTTCAATTGCCACTTCGAATATGGTTGCAACTTACCTTGCCAGACGGGTCAGTAATTTGTTTCTTTAACCAATGGAATTTGAGTGATTTATTATATGCGGAGTTGTAATTGTTTTGTTTCTGCTTTCAATAAAAAATGCGCTCATGCAGCTTGATGGTGAGACTCGATGTTTACTTAAGGTTTTGAAGTTGATTCTTGAGGTTATTGGAAAATTGTGGTTTGCTGGCAGTCAGGTTTTTGGTGCTATGGTGAAAATCTTGTGTTGTTGAGTGCAAGTGTGCTGGTTTGAGGCTTGAAATTGTATGTGAGAGGACCCCAAGATTGGATTGATTGGCAGCTGATAAAAAAGAACTAATTGCAGCTGTTAGCCTGCGTCCATATAAAAAATGATGAGGATACAATGTTGTTGTTAGAAAATCCCAAGCCCTGATTAGATCAATAGCCCCCCTCCTCTCGATTTCTCCCACAAACGCTAGCTGACAAGAAAACAGAGCCTTGTATAATCTGGGATCCCAAAACTAAAGCTGGCCCAACAGACTTAAGTAGGATATCTTCCAAGTTTTTTACTGCATTGTTTGATCTGTGCAGGACAAAAATCAAGTGCAGCATCAAATATCTATCCTTCTCTTTGTCGGGATGACTTGCGGCCTGCTTATGCTCTTATTTACAAGATTCTTTGGTTCATGGGCACTAACTGGTAATAAAAATTAGTGAAGCTTTTTATTAATCCTGTATCATGAATGGATGTAGTTTTCATTCTTTCTTTCTCTTGGTGACTGGCTATATTGTGCTGTTCACTATACATAGTTAGAAACTGAATGCTTGATGGGCTTGGTTTTCTTCTATTTTTCAGCTTTCTCAGGACCAAAAAATGCACAAATTCTACCTGCAGCAAATACATACGTTCAGGTTTGTGTCCTTTTTCACGTCTTTTACCTGTCCTTTCTTATTAAACCCTGAAACTAATTTTCAGAAAGGAAAGTTTAATAATAACAGAAGTCTTTTCAATTGTATCATGGATTTATTTTATTGATGTATTTGTTAAGTAGGAAGTGGGTTTTGTTGTACATTATCATCTTGTGGAAAATAACATCTATTGCATTTGATTCGTGAGGTTTCTGATTGAATATGTTTATTATCATTGATGGAATTTGACAAGTTTAGTCAGCTGTTTCTTTATGACCATCAATGATGAGAACACATGGAGAAATTTCTGCTGTATTTCTACTGAGTACAGGTTTATGCCGTGGCCAGAGAGAAAATTATTGACTACTCTTGTCTGGTCCTGAAGTTCTGATCATTTATCTTCAAATACTTGATGATTTGACATCTTTTTACTTGGTGTCCTCTATTATACTCATTCAATGGGATCATTAACGTGGTCAATTACTGTACATTACATCCAACTTGTTTGTTAATGTAATTTTTACTTGAACTTAATATTTTGTTGTCAGATTCGAGGCTTAGCATGGCCTGCAGTTCTTGTAGGATGGGTTGCTCAAAGTGCAAGGTGAAACTATATTATTCTCCTCATCATTGCTTTATACCATGCTTTATCTACTTGATGAGCTAACAGTGTCTTAACCTACTTAGTTATACTGGGCTCTCTTAGCGCCCCCGCTGCACCCCCCTCCCCGGGGTCACTATGCATTTAGTTTAAAATATGTAAAGCCTTCTAGGGACTATATATTATCTCCACAATTTTTCTACCCCCTTCCTTTGGGCTCCCTATGCATTTAGTTTTAGTCTATAACTTTAAAATATGTAAAGTCTTCTAGGGACCATTCATTATCTCCACAAATTAGGGGCATGCCAGAAAACCTTTCAGTGGAGTGCTCTAATGACCTTGAGAAAAGCATCCGATTTTGTGTTAAAAGATCTTGCAAACTGAAAGCCTTGCCTTTGAGTAAGACAATGCGTCCTTTTTATATCTTAAACATTCATGATTTTTTAACCTCTGAAAGTCTATTCACCTTTTCTTTTCATACTTGCATCCTTGTCTTAACTTGATTTATTGCCCTTGAGACTCTGATGTTGAGTTCCTAGTTCGATATTTCATGAAACTCCTAACAGTTTTGGCTTGGCTAGTTTTGTGCTTGTAAATGTTCCCTTTTCTGTTTCCAGTCTCGGCATGAAAGATTCGTGGGGGCCTCTAAAGGCTTTGGCGGTTTCTAGTGTTGTAAATGGTGTTGGTGATGTAGTCCTCTGCAGCTTTTTAGGCTATGGAATTGCTGGTGCTGCATGGGCCACAATGGTGTCACAGGTATGCTGACTATTCCTTGTGTAAAATTAAATTTCATCTCCTTATATTTGCACTGAGCCATTTGAAATGTATCAAAAATAAAAAGTGCAATTCCTTTCTCTTTTGTTTTCCTCTTACCCCAATATGCTCTAGGTTATTGCAGCTTATATGATGATAGAAGCTTTGAACAAAAAAGGATACAATGCATTTTCCATCTCTGTTCCAACACGTGACGAAATCCTGACAGTAATTGGGCTTGCTGCACCAGTGTTTGTGACAATGATATCAAAGGTTGCCCATTATTCAATTTTATATATGTGGTCCTATCTTATGACTTGAAAGTATCTGAAACTTTTGATCGTTTAGGTGGCTTTCTATTCTCTCATGATATATTTTGCGACATCTATGGGCACACATTCCGTGGCTGCTCATCAGGTAGACATAGCCATAGTCATAGTTGCAGTTTCAGTTACTTTCCTCTTTGCTTCAGCTTTATATCAATTTAAAACTGATGAACCTGAGAATTTACAATTTACTCCAGGTCATGCTTCAAATAATGGGTATGTGTACAGTATTGGGCGAGCCTCTCTCACAAACTGCACAATCATTTATGCCGGAGTTGATATATGGTGTAAAACGAAGTTTGGAAAAGGTGTTCTTCAGCCATTGTATTTTCAGCACTTGCAACCACTTTCTCTGAAATCCAGTTAGTTTTCTTACATTGTGATGATCATGGAACTTCCTTTCCCCCTCTCTTATCATTATGGAATGACCACGTGTCGTAAATTTTGCAGTTGCAGTATCTCTACTGTTTTTCTTTTTTGTCCAGGGTCTTCTGACTGGTCTGTCATATGAAACAGGCTCGAAGGCTGCTAAAATCACTTGTCACAATTGGGGCTACAATGGGATTGCTTCTAGGGACCATTGGTACATTTGCTCCTTGGTTGTTCCCAAATATCTTTACACGTGATCAGAAGGTCATACAGGAGGTTAGTTCTTACCTTTTTACTTCTATTTCCTTTTTCCATTATTTTTATCAGGAATTATTTGTGTTGCCTAGATATCAGAAGCAATGGAGGAATCTTGAGCGGTTTCCTTCTTTAGTGCTGATATTAACCTTTATACCATTGCATGGAACCACATGTAACCGAACCTAAGTGGGATTCTGTCTACTGATTATACTTTTTTACTCTTTTAAGTTTTGAGCTTTGTGTTACATGAGCCAATCCATAAATTCAGAGACCATTTTAAATGTTTCAGTCTTGCAACCATGCAGATGTACAAAGTGCTGTTACCATTCTTTATGGCAATTGCTGTGACACCTAGCATTCACTGCCTCGAGGGGACACTGTTGGTATGTTCAGTTTTGCTTTAATTTGAATGCTCTCCTTAACTCTCTCTTGGGAGTCCATGCTTTCTTTTTATTGAAATGTTAGTGAAATTTTTATGGAGTTTGCTCACTCACAATGGAAGTTGAGTCTCAGACATGCGGTTAACATTTTACCTTTGATAGATGCAGCATGGTTTCAGAAATACAATCTCCATATACCACATCTAATCAAGTGGTTAACCAATTAAATGACTATAGAAACTGTTGCTGTGATTGGGAGTTTTTTCCACTTCTCTAGGTGCCAGATTCTCCTCCAGAAGTCTCAACCAAGTGCCTCTTGGCCCCTTCACTGACATGTCAGGAACCTTTGTGTGGCCAGAAAGTCAAGGGACTGCATCTAATTTGTTTGTAAAACTGCTTCTTGCAGTATATAATATTTTCTGACTGGGGAAAAGTGATTGATATATGCAAATATAACAACAAAATTGCCAATAATTTAACAAATACTCTCTAACTCGGTCCAAGTTGCTTTATCAAGTGTGTTTTTGCAGGCTGGACGGGATCTTAGATTCCTTAGCTTTTCAATGACTGGATGCTTTTCTTTGGGTGCTATTGTACTGATGGTAGAATTCTACGACTTGATCTCCTGGTGTTTTCTCTCTGTTTCCCACTTGGTCTCCTGATGTTTTCTCTCGGTTTCCCACGAACTCTACTAGTGTCACTTATTTTTCTCATTTCCAGCTTTTTAGCAGGAGAGGATATGGTTTGCCTGGCTGTTGGTATGCACTTGTAGGATTTCAATGGGTAAGACCAACAATCTTAGCAGGACAGCACTTGTATAATTTGACAACTCATGTCTTGAAAACGTTTCAACACACAAATACTGTTTTTTCAGGCTCGATTTTTCCTTTCTCTTCGGCGACTTCTTTCTCCTGATGGCATACTTTTCTCCGAGGACTTGAGCCGCTATAAAATGGAGAAGCTGAAAGTTACTTAGCATAGTGCATGAGAGAAACAGGTCTCTAGATGTCAATATGGTCTCTAGAGAGCTGTTGAAATTACAATTCTTTCAAATGTAAAATTACGAATAGATGATGTTTAGAATCGGATTGTAAAATTGATTGGTAAAATCGGAAGGTTTTACTTAGGTAATAACACATTATCAAGATGTAATTTACGTGAGAAACCAACTTGTAACGTTTCTTTCTTAAGATTTTTTAAACTATTTTGATGAAAAGAGTCTAAATATCAAATCGATTTGGAAAAGAAAAGCAGCTAAACAATATTGCTGAGGTGCTCAATAATTAGAATGTAACTTAGTGGCAGGTAAAGCTTAGTTTGTTTTGGTTTTGAAAAAATAATATTAATGTCAAATTTTATAACTCAAGACTGGTATTCATGTCTTTACTAGAGTCCAGAAGAAATCGTTTAAAACCCGTTGGCTAATGGGTCAGGCCAACCTAAGATGAGTTATCTAAACTAGTAGATCAAAGCAAGATTTGATGGTTGACCAAGACAAGGTTTGTGTCACGAGCTATGAGGATTGCTTTTTATTTATTTATTTTAAATGATTAAAATAATAATATTTTAATTAAAAAAAAGTCAACAGGATGAAGGTCAGGTCTTAAACTGGTCAATGGGTTAACTTGAGTATTTTATTGGATAACTGAGTTTTCTTCATTTATTTTTTCTTCAATCTAGGTTTTTCATCAGCTCAATCAGGTTTTTTTTATTTAGAACACATTACATGTGTACAGTAAGGGTCAACCTCTACTCCAAAAGGCACAATTTTGAACTGATAGACGGAATCAATAGAGATTTGTCAAAGGATAGCCTGTGCAGCCGTCATGTTACATTTTGGTTAATTACATTCTATGACATTCCTATGACCTCAGAGATGTTGCATGTTTTGATGGTTAAGAAACTTTTGGGTGACTACGAGGTAGATAACTTCACCTCAACATATGCTGCTTTGTTTTGTTTATTCTAGGTGTTCTGAAAGGTCTATCATATTAAACAGGAGTGGATGCTGTTAAGTTCACTTGTGATAGCCACACTTGGCTTGGTACTAGGGATAGTTGGAACATCTATGCCTTGGTTGCTTCCCATTATCTTCACCCCTGACCGGACGATCGTGTAGCAGGTTAGTTAACTTTGTTTCTTTCCTGCTATGTCGTCAAATTTGTGAGCCCTGCAACCACATACGCGTTGTTTACGGTCAATAGTTTTACCAATTAGCTAATCACAGATTTGCACAAGTGGGATTGTGACTACTGACCACTGCCTCTTGCTCTCAAACATCGAATTTATGTCAATAACATTAAAAGTTTTCTGCTCCATGTCAAGTGATGCAATCAGCAGTTCAATGAAACTTGCCTGTTTCAGTCTGGTATTTCTAACTTGTAAGTGGTATTGAGAACTGATAGATAGCTAAAACACTTTAAATCAAACAAGCTTTAATTTATCCTCAACCAAGCATCTTGATAGAAGTTCATACTATTAGTCATTGGAAAGCTCTTTTTTTTTTTCTTTTTTTTCTTTTTTTTTTCTTTTTTGCAGTGAGTATCAAGCATCTTCTACAAACCAATGATGAAATGAATATCAGGAATTGCAAAAAACTTGTGGATGGAAAAACCATTTTCAAGCATACTATGTTTCTAGAAATCTTATTTTGTGTCTTTGCAGATGCACTAGGTTCTGATACCTTACTTTATAGCGTTATCTGTGACACCCAGCACTCATAGCCTTGAAGGGCATTGCTGGTATGCTTGGTTTGACTTCAATTTCAATATGGATCTTCCCCCTTGGGTTTCTTGATGAACGTGCATCTCATGGTTGTTTTTCGGATCAAGAATTAGTGAAGCTGGTTTTATTGGTTGATTCTTGCTCGACACAAAAATTTGGACAAAGCCATATCCAACATTGCATCATGGTCTCAAGATTATGTTTATTTGCAGGCTGGACGAGATCTTAAATTTATTAGCTTGTCAACATGCGGATGCTTTGCCTTGGTGTTGATTTAATTAACGGTAGAGTTCTATTCCTTGGTCCACCAGCACCTATCCAAGAAAATTCTTTGGATTTTCCATGAAGGATCATGTCGCTGCCGTTCTTCTTTGAAGAAGTCACAGTTGGGCTACAAATACACGGCTGATGCACTGATCTGAGCTGTGACATATTCTTCCTGGCAGCTGATGGCGAATGCCCATTGATTAATAATTAATTGCATACTGTGTAGTCAACAATAAAGTTCCTTTTGTGGACTAATAACGCAGTATTTGAAGTTAAGAGCATTCTTATGAATCATGGTAGACATAATGAATGATATTTTAGTAGTGATCGGTAACCGGAGAAGAAAATAGTGGAACATGTTTGCTGGAGAAACATAAAAATAAATTTGTCCTAAAAGATATTTTAATAACAAAAACTAAACTTAACCACACCTAAATTCAAAGTAAAAAGAGAAGGAACGCGCATGTTTTTGATCCGCAATGAGGCACTGGCGACAAATGAAAACTGGACCATACTCAGATGTTACTCTCTCATCAGTCTAAAATACCCTTTTTGTGGGAGATCAACGAGAAAACGAAAAGGTTGGTGGCCCCCATTGGGCCATGAAAATTCTAAGCCGTGAAGTCCAGAAGTCCTTCTTGTGGCCTTGAAAGCTCTTACAAAACCAACCGAAATTATCTCCGAACCAGTCTTATTCTCCTCAACGGCAGTTTCTTGTCCTAAAGTCTCACCTCTAACTACTTCTCCCTCTTCCTTTTCTCTTTGGCCATTGTTCTTTCGTTTATTTTTTCCCTTTTTCTTTCACTCAACTTTCTTGCTGGAAAAATGCAAGCCCGTACTCTGCTTCACTGTTCTCATACTCCTCTTCAAAACCATAAATATCCTAGATTTCTTTCTCGGTCTTTAATCTCTTTCAAGAAACGACCTCTATCTTTAGTTTCACCTAACTCACTCATCTCTCATCTGCATCCAATTCCACTCGTTATTAAACCAAGAAGTAGACTTCTTCCACCATGCAATAGCCCTGCCCATGAATCCGCTAACAGTTCTGTGACTGAAAATGAAAGTAGTACTGATTCAATTTCAGAATTTATAGAAGAAACAGGAATAGAGATGAATAGAGAGGGACTGGAGAATCAGAGTATGTGGGAGCAAATGAAGGAGATTGTGATGTTCACAGGACCTGCTACTGGGCTTTGGATATGTGGGCCGTTGATGAGTCTTATTGACACTGCAGTTATTGGTCAAGGAAGCTCCATTGAGCTAGCTGCTTTAGGTACTTCCTTGAAACTTTATTAATGGAGGATTTTGAGTCCAGGTTAGTTAGGTTTTGACTGTGAATTTTGGGATGAGCAGGTCCTGGGACAGTTCTGTGTGATGGTATGAGTTATATATTCATGTTCCTTTCAATTGCTACTTCGAATATGGTTGCCACTTCCCTTGCTAAACAGGTTAGTTTCTTTTTACTGTTCAAATGCATTAAGTTGCATGGGAAATTAAGTAAAGCAGTGTTCTAATCTCACTAATAGGGCTGTTCTTTTGTGGCTAATTAGTCCCCAAATGTTTATAAACATACACAAACTTTTAAAATTTATCCTACATGAAATAGTAATAAGAACCAACGGGGTTAATAATGGCCGATATATGGTTTATTAGCTCAATTATTCCGTGGAATGCGAGTAGCTCCTTATACTTATAGTTTACATATTGGCCATTCATACTTCTTAGTGTTTTTCAATAATTTCAAACATTAGCGCAGGACAAAAATGAAGTGCAGCATCAACTATCTATGTTGCTCTTTATTGGGTTGACTTGTGGTTCTCTGATGTTTTTGTTCACAAAGTTCTTTGGCCCATCAGCACTAAAAGGTAATTGAGACCGCTGCAATTTTGTGGTTTTTTTCATATATTGGCAGATGCAGTGCCTTATTATATTAGGTTGGCCTGTCATAGTGTTTGGTATCAACCAATAATTCGTCACCTGAATCGATGGAGGTCAATCTGCGACTGACAAACTTGCTATTATCTTCTTTTCAGCATTCGCAGGGTCAGATAATTTAGATATAATACCTGCAGCTAACACATACGTTCAGGTGCATTCTCTTTTCCCATAAATTAATATGTTACTTGATCTAAATAATCGCTAGTTTTCCTATACTTTGTGTGATGGATATGTATTTTCTTTGTCTTATTGGTGAAGCACAAAACCAAGAGAGAGTATTTATTGTGGAAGGCTTTTCAAGCTCCATTGATTATGGCTACTTTGTTATTCATCATCGGGAAGTATAATTAATATGTTTACCGAACCTTCCTCAAATCTTTAAGACATCTCCAGACTGCACTTTCCCATATATTCTGTGCTGTTCAAGTATATTATATGAAAGCTTGATTTGTAATTTAATGAAACCTGAAAGGTCGATATTTTATGATAAACTATTGGCAGTTGGATAGAATTGGACATGTCAGAAAATCATTTCCTATGGTTGAATTTCTATCATGATTTTTGTTTAAATGACATGTTGATAACTGATTTTTTTGTTTTCTGTTTGTAGATTCGAGGTTTAGCATGGCCTGCAATTCTTGTTGGATGGGTTGTTCAAAGTGCAAGGTGTAAATACACTACATTTCTTCCATCCATTATCTACTGAATGTGTTAGGAGCTGCTTAATTTGGTCATTATATGACAGTTCTTCTGCAGTCCCAATGCAATATTTAAGGATCATTATAGTGTTGTTGAATTTTTGGTGTTTGTATGGATTTGCTAGGTATTTCATTTATTCATTAATTATTCTGGCTCGGTTATAATTTCCTTTAAGAATAGTTCTTCTGTTTCTCAGCCTTGGAATGAAAGATTCATGGGGACCATTAAAAGCGTTGGCAGTTGCTAGTACTGTAAATGGCATTGGTGATATAGTCCTGTGCAGATTTCTTGGATATGGTATTGCCGGCGCAGCATGGGCTACAATGGCATCACAAGTATGCTGATAAACGTTCTGCTATTAATCTATATTCATTGATTCCGTACCATGCACCATATTTAAGCACTTCATTGCTTGTTGCATTTCCACTAACGTGTTCACATTTCAGATTGTTGCAGCTTTTATGATGATTAATTCACTGAACAAGAAAGGATACAATGCATATGCAATGTCTGTTCCATCAACTGATGACCTCATGATTGTATTTAGACTTGCTGCTCCAGCTTTTATTATGATGATTTCAAAGGTTTATGATGTGCTTACTCGATTCTATAGCATTGGCTGTGTGCTTGTGATTATTGTTATGCATTTGACTGTTCTAGTTTTTAGGTGGCTTTCTATTCCCTCATCGTATATTTTGTTACATCTATGGACACCGTCACCTTGGCCGCTCATCAGGTTTCTTATGCTAACTCTCATATTTTTTTGGAGCTTACAGTAAGTATCTTGAAAATTGATGTTCGTGATTTGCTGTAGGTCATGATTCAAGCATTCTTCATGTGCACAGTTTGGGGTGAGCCTCTTTCTCAAGCTGCACAATCATTTATGCCTGAGTTGATGTATGGGGTCAATCAAAGTTTGGAAAAGGTATCTATACTAACTATTCATTGATGCTAAACCTACTACTTCCATGTGCTGATTCTATCACTTGCTGGTCTAATTTCGAGGCATGCAAAGAGTTTCTTGTTGTTTTTGCATATACAAAATATGCAGAAACACAACCTTGCTCCCCCAGTTTAGACAGACGGGATGGATTATGCAGATAACTTGTGTCAAAGAATCTATATAGGTTTTTGGTTTCTTAGAATGTTCAAGGTTTATGACATCTGACAGGCTCGAACTATGCTGAAATCACTGGTGATCATTGGAACAATCCTTGGATTGGCATTAGGGATCATTGGAACATCTGTTCCTTGGTTTTTCCCCAGCATCTTCACACATGATCAGAAGATCATCCAGGAGGTTGGTTCTTGTTTGCAGTAATTTCACATGCAATTTATCCACGAGTTATATGTATCATGATTCATGGGCAAGGAAGGAATTCCATGAGTCCTTTCAGTTATTATCTAAGATTTGCAAGCTTTGCACCTAATCATATGCACTTCACTGGGATTGTGAAACTGCTTCGACGCTGAAATATCAGTACTTTTATCCCTTGAGCTCCATTTAAGTATTCACCCTACTCATTCCATCCATGGGATTAGATACCATTTGGATTTTGAAATGGTCCATGGTTTCAGATCTATATTAACATAAACATAGTTCAACTGCAGCAACATCTCTTGAATTGATTATTGCAACTGTCAGTGGCTCACATTGTTGGTTTTTGTTATCGCCTGCAAACCATGAGCTAAAGGAAAGCGATATATTAAATTGCTAATACGCCATGAACATGAAGCACCTTCGTAATGGTTGTGTAGGTTTCAGCTTCTGACGCTTCTTTGTATGCCAATCATATGTCCATGCAGATGCACAAAGTGCTCATACCATACTTTCTTGCGTTAGCTGTGACTCCCTGCATTCTTAGCCTTGAGGGAACATTGCTGGTATGTTTGCTTATACATCACTCTGAATAATTATGACTTCCAAAACAATTTCCTATATGCATGTCCGGCATGTTTTACGTCTGTCCTTGTGGATAATGGATTGATAAAACAAGATCCAACTCTGTTTCTATGATGGTGGTCAAGTCTGTCCATGTCATTGTGGCAATACGCTTTACACCGTGGAGTTTGTTTGAATATGAAGCTGGCATGTATGAGGTGTTCTTTAGTTTGTATTCTGGCATCATAATATCAGTAACTTTATGCAGGCTGGACGGGATCTTAAATTTATTAGCTTGGCGATGAGTGGATGCTCTTTTACGGGTGCACTATTGCTGTTGGTAGAGATCCGTTTATTCATCTCCTAATTGTCGACAGTCCTTTTTGCTATGCATTAATCTCGGTTTCTTGTTTTCACCAGCTTGTGAGCAGCAGAGGATACGGTCTGCCAGGCTACTGGTTTGCACTTGTAGGATTTCAATGGGTAAAGACTGGCATCTCTAGCAACTAGGCTGGAAATATTCAATCCTTGACTGATTTGAAAGATCCTTTTTCTTTTTCCTTGTTTTTCAGGGTCGATTTTTTCTCGCCCTCCAACGCCTTCTTTCCCCTGACGGCATACTTTTCTCGGAAGATTTGAGCCAGCATGAACTGAAGGAGCTGAAAGCAGCTTAGTTTCATAATGCACGAACTTTTCCACGTAGAGCTAAGTTCACGATATCGTCGAGGACCAAAATCCCATGCTTCTCACCTAGCGAAGCAAACAAATTACCACAACATTGCAAGATGTTTTTTGTCCATGCCACCTGCTGTCAAGTATCATTTATCGAGTATCATTATCGTTTAAAGTATCAATGTAGGCTAAGATCAAACGAGTACGTAGAGGAAAACAGCAGTTAATGTCGTTTTGATGCAAAAATTGTTTTGAAGGATTACTAGAGTCTAAAACATAAGCCAATATTGCCATGTGAACTTGGGTGCGCAAGCGCGTATACTATAAGCGATTTCAAAATCAATTCTGTATGGTGTTCAAAACCAGAGATTCTGGGTCTGATCTGATCCCCATGGGTGTCCATGCCTGTAACTTTTTCACAACTTACCAGAAAAAAATAAAATAAAATAAGTTGGGGGGGGGGGGGGGGGGGAGCACTCAACGACACGCAATTTGCCAATTAATATTTTATCCTTCAAAGAAGCCACGATGCAAACCATCTCGGTGCCAACACTCAAGCTATCTCACTGTCCTTGAAGCCATTTCTACATCTATCAAACAAATTCGTGATTTATGGAAATGAAAAAGCCCCTTGCATGTTAGTCCAATTTCAGAGCCTCTCTGTTGTGTCTGGACATGAATTCCTCAAGGCCATTTTACGCTAATATTAACTTTCCATCAAGCAAGTAGCAGAAAATGTAGTTTATACCCTGCTGCTTCCTCGACGACCATGCCCAGAAAATCGCCTTGGTTCTCCTCTCGACTGCAATTTCATTAAGGTTATATCAGAGAGATTCTACAACAAACAACAATCATTTTCTGCAAATGGCTGTGAATTGTGAAAGAGGAACTCAAGAAAGGGAGTTTTCCTTACCAATGGCACAGACATCAATTTTGGTGTTTTTCTCACATAAACTCTACGAGCCTGTTGCCTTTTCTCCTCGGCCTTCATTTTAGTGAGACTAGGCCGATATATAATGACAGTCCGACCAATTTGACCAACTACCACTGAACCAGTTGCTTCCTCCAGTCGTCGCACCACATCCTCTAGCTCCCCTGGACAAGTCCTGTGTATTTTAATCTGTTTGCAGAACTTAAGCATTTAATTAGCACACCAAAAATTCTGCAATCATTGTTAAAAAAAAAATGCATTTGAATGCTTGTCCAAATCCTAAAGCTGAAACAATGATTAGCAACTTCCACAAATTGCTAATAAAAGTACATGATTGATCACTGCTACTGCACTACACCCACAATTTCCAGTATCTAATCTAAGTCAGCTCAATTTTGCATAACAATGTGTGGCAGAAAAAAAAAACAAAAAAAAAGCAGGCACTTCCCTGAGTACATCTACAAGCTAAAGGTTATCAAGCTAGTGGAGCAGCTCACATATTATATGACAAGTTGAGGAAAACTCTAGCCACTCCAACATTTATCTAAACAGCAGGTAGAAGCTATGCAAACAGAGATCAGTAAAACATGTCGCTCAAAACTGCGGAAGCAAATCTTGATGTAATAAACATGATCATCCACAAGTCAATCACTTCTGCCCCCACAAGAAAAAAAACTATCTAGTACCCACACCAAAGAACATCAAGGGAGTGTTGTTAATTGCAACTTTCTGTGTAAACAGTTATAACCAAATAGTACAAATCTAAAGGGCTGGCAGCAATTTGACTCTTGCCCTCAATTCAAACTCCACGAACAGGCAACAACACTGACAAGCTAAAATCTTCATCAACCTGAGAAATCAAAGCCTAGTCCAAAAGCTTTCCCTAACATTTCCAAGCAACTAAACAAAGTTTAGACAGACCCACATTGAAGAAAAAATAAAGAACACTAGGCATCCCACGTTATCCTAATTCCAAACTAAGCATAACCTCTAAACCCTTGACCAATCAACTAGTCATTCAAACTCAAAGAACCTAATAATAAACAGCCAATCGGAGAAATTAACTACCAAAAACAAACATTGAAAAAAATCATGGTTTTACCTTTAAAAGCTCATTGGCTTCAAGGGTCTCAATAAAAGAGGTTGCAACATTATCAGTAAAACCAGACTTGCCAATCAACTGAGACTTTAGCTTCTTTCCCAATCCATGAGCATAAGATGCTAATTCCTTCTTTTCCTTCACTGTCAAAGTCGGTACCTTCACCCCGTTTCTCTTCAAACCCTCTTTAGTGGAACCGTCACCAGAAACATCAACAACACTATCTTCCAGCTCCAAATTATCACTTTCACCCTCAATATCGTCCTCTTGATCACCATTTTCAATTTCATTATCGATAAAGCCTTCACCTTTTTCTTCTTCTCTTTGGTCTTCTTCTTCTAGTTCCTGTAAGGTGAGAGAGTGGTTGTGAGCTCTTTGAAAGCAAGGGAAAGAGCGAAGGGAGAAGAGGAGAGGAGAACTGGGGAGAGAAGAGAGTGAAGAGAAGAGGATAGTGTTAGTTTTTTGACTTGGGGTTTTGTGGGATTTTGAGAGAATGGTTTTCGTTGTTGTTGTTGTGGTGGTGCAAGTTGGTCTTAAGAAGTATGAGAGCAGTTGTGGTGGTGCAAATTGTTGAGATGGTGGTGGACGGAGAAGATGGTGGAGGACATGGGGGGTTGTCGATGAGGAAGTTAAAGCCACCGCCATAATTACTGTAAATTCTTTGTTGTTGCTTCTGCTAGATTTGTAGTGAGGTAAATGGTATACCAACTCACCATGTAAATACACTACCCCAACTGACCCCACCAAACATAAACCTGTTATCTCCAACACGTAAACACTACCCCTACCTCCTCTATCTTTAAAGACCCATTATTGGTAAGAGCATAAAATCAAGAGGTTTTTGTTTTTTTATCTCAATTTAAGTTTTATAATTGTTAATATTAATAGTTATTAAAAATTTATATAATTATTAATTTTAAATTTTATAAAAACTAGTTGAATATGGTTGTTAATATTAATAACTATTAAAAATTTATTTAATTGCTAGCTTCATGATTCACAGGAATTAATCAATATACATGTAAATTATAAATTATTTTGAACATGCAAAGTAAATTAAAAAAAAAAACTCATCATCTCAAATTCATTATTTCTAAGCTGCTGTCTTTACTGAGTATGGTTATTAATATTAATAATTTCTGAAAATTTATTGTTAGTTTTAAAATTGATAAAGATTAATCAAAATAAGTACAAACTGTCTTGAAAATGCAACCTGAACTAAAAAAACAACTCATCATCTTAAATTCGTGATTTCTAAACTGCTGTCAAACATATAAAAATTATATTAGCAAAGGCTTCTTGAAACCTAAGTTATGAAACCCTTCAAAAATCAAAAACTACTCTATAAATGTAGAAATTAGTCATCATGTCCTCACCATTAATGGGGAAGTAGGAGAGGGAGAGGGCCACCTTCTAGAAAGACAACAAGAGAAAAGGGAAGGATTTATCCTTAGTTAAAGAGATTTTTTTTCCTCCTCGTTCATTTCGTTCGAAGATGACAGTGTCTGAGGATCGTGGTAGAAGGAAATAAACCTTGTTTACCACGGTGTGTTTGTTATTATATTTTGAAAATATTTTTAAAAAAAATAATTTTTTTTTATTTTTTTAAATTAATATTTTTATGTTTAGAATATTTTGATAAGTTAGTAAAAAAATAATTTTTAAAAAATAAAAATAATATTATTTTAATATATTTTAAAATAAAAAATATTTTAAAAACATCAGAAAATTACAATGACAGAAGCAATTGACCCTGTCGCATCCTGGCCACCAAATCTAATAGGCCGTATAGCTTGATAATTTGGTTACCAATACGACTGCCTGCTGTCCTTTGCTTCACCAATGCCTTTGAATGATCCCTGCCTGGGCTGAAGCTTACTGGTAAATACTCATCAGAGTCACGTTCAAAAATTGATTTCTCAAAATGCCTCTCTAGCTGCCCCTTGCCCTGAGATCACATTTTTAAATCAAACCCCAGAAATTTATAAAAGATTCAAGAAAATACTAATGACTAAGGATCACCATACCTGGAGCCTAGCACAGGCTATTTCACTTGTCTCTGGGAAACATTCCCTGCATGATAGCTGGTGGAAAGGGAAAACTTCCGAGCAGCTCTTTGCCTGTGTGAAGTTAACAAATGCATAGCCTTTGTTGGCCTACTTCTGCACCCTGTCATGAACCCAGCACCAAAACTGTTGTTTTATTTTGTGTAGAACTCACAATTTTGGCTTTTGTGAATAAACATGGATACGAGTGATTTTCAGGACGAAAGTAATTAAAAAAGCGATATCAAATGCACGTATGAAACGTACTCAAAGTCAAAAGGCAGATACAGGAAATCAAAAGCTGACTCGATTATCTCCTTGGTGGAGTCAGAATTTTGAAGCTCTGCCTTTTCATTCTCCAACAGGCAATGACTGTCGAGAAATTCCATTAGCATTTCACAGCAGCAATAAAGCAAGTGCAACTAGTGAAAGTATTAGAAGCAATGTCGGAGAGATTGTGAGAAACTAGAAAAACCATTCCAGAAAAAATAAAAAGAGAACTTCTGGACTAATTTTGATCCGGATTAGTACCAATACAATACCGCTTGATCAAAACTATCAGAGTGTAGCTAATGAAGAACCCACCACACAGACACAAGGAGAGAAAAAGCGAGAGAGAAGAATATGAAGAAACAGTTACTTGTATCTATTCCTTATCACAACCGTGGTAAACTTGGCCATCAGGTAGCACAGGAAACACGGGATGCTTCTGCCTAGAATTAGCACCCTCACCAGACCTCACACATTTCTTCTAGTTTGAGGATACTACCTCTCACAATTTCTATCATTTCCAGAGCAAACGGTGAAAGTTTGTACCTATATCCTTTGTTTTTATGAGATTTTTTTTTTAACATGTTTGCTTATCTTGCATGCCATCTTTCATTAATAATATGATCACTTTGTTACTCACCATTGTTTTTAAGAGATTTTTTCCTGTGGTCCATATACTTTCTTTATTATTTTTTTCCTCTAGGACGATTTTTTTTTTAATCTTGCTTGTGCTTGCATGGAGTTTCTTTAACATCCTTGCACATTTAAAAAACAAATGGTCGACTCAAATACAAACGTTTTGTGAGAAGGGTGTGGTCAGTGCAGATGCCAGTTGAATTACAAATTTATTGACGCATTTTCTTACCTTCGTCGGTCATCATGTATCGGCTGCACACCCTGCTCCAACAAAACTTAATAGGTATACATGTTTTTTTTTTTTTTTCATGGTAAAAGCGCATGGGAAACGTCCTTAATCTACTTATTTTCTTTTCTGAATCTTCTGCGCTGAAAGTTCGTCCCTTTCGCACATTTTTTGCGTCGATTTCTCGATCCACCATGTGGTTTTAGTTTAGAAAAACCAGGGGCAGATATGCCCTTGATCATTTTTACGGGTAATAAAATGGAAACTGATTAGTTGACACGTATTTATAACGGTCAGGATTCATATTGCTGAACAACTTTCTTAGATTTTTTTCTTACAAAAATTGGCTTTGGATCTTCTCTGTCATCTTCCAAGCCACTAAGCAACCATCCACTAGCCAGTTGAACGTTTTCTTGCTGGTTTCTACCTCTCTCAGCAACTATCGTGTTGAGCACCCTTCAATGCCAATAATGCAGCTCCATAGGCAGCCTCTGTTTGCTTTGCCCGACTCACGGGCAAGCCAAGTACTCGCTCTCGTATCTTGGTCCATTTATCGTTTTTTGCACCACCTCCAGCTGTAAAAACTTCCTCAACTTGGGTTGCTCCTAGATCCTTTAACAAGTTATATGCCTTCGCCTGAAAATCATACAAGGTATCCGTGTCAACTTAACCATTTCTGTTGTCTATGCTCTATGGCGTATGAGAGTTTGAACATGAGCAGACCGACTGAGAATCCTTACCTCTATATGTGCAATAGATTCCAAAATACCATGCAAGTACTCAACATCACTTTCCGGTCGTGGATGTAACCTGTGCAAGACGAAAAATAATTGGTCGAACTATGGAACCATGGGAGACGTCCTAACTTGCCAAAAAAAACTGTTTCCTTTGCTGTGCTAGACATTAATGGACCTAACTTCTGACTGCTAAAAGGTGCTCAAACTAGAATTTGGAACACAAACAAGGAGTGAGACATCTATTCCAATTTTTTATATTCATTTCTTCAACCTCATCTTACTTCCAGTTTTGAATTGAAGCACTTCATGTCTGATAAAGTGCAAGACATCGGACTGCCTAAGAAAATCTCCATTTTCTAGATGGCAGGTGATTGGGCTCCACGTTTATTTTCTTATGGTATATTTTCAAGCACTTCCTAACTGTAACTGATTCTGAGTATACGCTATCACAATCATGCCACAATCACCAGCTTCTGGGCAGTCATGAAATTCATCTATAGGTACCTTATTCTTTGGGAATTTTGGTTGATTTTCGGGGGGTAAATTAACAACACATTGTTCAGTTCCTTGATAAGCAAAATAGTAAGATACTCTGCAAATGTGCAGCAGGGGAATATGGCTTTTGATTGAATAAAGTTTACAAGGGCTAGGCACTTCTGGGTTCCAACAACAAATGCAACAAGAATTGAATACCTGGGAACCAGATTTGGATCTGCCACAGGAAATCTCTCACCGACTGCTTTTAAAGGGTAGTAGTCTAGAGGAGAAGCTTCCATTGGATTTATCTGCTCACTCAATATCTGCAGTTGCTCATCAGTGAAAAACTGCTTAAGAACAGCTCCACCAGTGTTTGAAGCACCTCCAACCAGCCACTTATCATCAAGGCGATGACTATAAACCCCAAATCGTGCATCATCAATCCTCGTAGTGCTCAGTAACTTAATAGCAAGAGTTGAGCCCAAAGAAGTGACCTAATTTCAAGTGTAAAGGTCAGAATTCAATTGGTTCACTAGATTAAAGGGTTGAGTTCTAAATTTTCTTACAGCTTTTCCAGGTTGTGTTGCACGTGCTGCAAGGAAAGCGGCTATACTATCTGTTGTTCCTGCACAAACAATACAATCCCCTTGAAAACCTGCAAAAATGCATTTTATAAGTCGTCAAATGCAGTTCTGAAAATTTGCCAAATTGAAGAAGCTTTAAGGTGTAGGGGCAAGACAAGAGAAATTGCTGGGGAAAAAACTTACAATCAACAAACATAAAGCTCAAATAGACTATGACTTGTTTTAACCAATTTAAGGAAATAAAACAATTTGTTCAATAAAGTAATCTTCCATTTATTAGGTCATTGTAATCGTCATTTGATCCAAAATCAATAGTTTATGAGCAATAGGGATGTCATTTGCATATGATCTGTAGATCTAAAATTCTAATTAATTATATGTTTTAATGGTTATTTAAACATGAAATTTTATTTCAGTTCAAATATGAGTATAGCACCATTTCATCAATCCTCTGTTAAAAAAAAATGAAGGAAAAGACTCCGAATATTGTTGGTCTGTTTTATGCCGAGCAGTCTCAAGGAGCACACCAGCACAGATTTAAGTTCCACAGGATTAGTGGAAGGCCAAAATAATAAGGATTCAACATGCACTCCATGGAATTCGAGGCTTAAAGCGTGACTTGAGAAATATGCTGGATGTTCAAAGTAAGGAGGAACAGAGAAAACAACTACAAACTGCTCAAATATTGGCAACTTTTCATGCAGCATTACGATAAAAATTATAGAAAGAACCTCTTGAGTATTTCAAATTAATGTCACACAAAATCACACAACTGAAAGTGTACCAAATTTGTCAATTCCTAGAGTATAACTTCATAATTTCGCTAAACTGTTCATTGACAGTAACTGATCTAAGCAGTGTGATAGAAAATAACAGGACTTGACTCTGTTTATCCTTTAATTATTAAGCTATCTAACAATGGAACATACCAAATTGTGTTCTAATGTCCTCTTTTAAATTCCCAATTGAAGTTCCCGGAGCTATAACAGAAGGTAGAAGTTGAGAGTACGGCTGAGAATGCAGCCATGGTGGATAAGAATCCGATGCAGGATCATAACCAACCTGCAAGACACGAATCACTTGTTATATGATTCCTCCAACACAGAAAATTATGGAAACATGAAAAGAAAATCCTAGAGGAAAGAGATAATGACCAATACCTTCAGGGCGTTATTGTAATCAGACACTCCGAGTTTTCCATGAAGAAGCCACAACAGCCAATCTGCTTGGTGCAATAACAATGCTGATTTTTTATTTGACTCCTCTATGTTCCACCATGAAACAAGCTTGCACAGTGTAGATGATCCAGAGCAAACAGTATGGTTTGCAGGAGCAACAGATTTTACCGTTGGCAAAGCATCAGGGCAACTCTCATTGTAAAGGAATGGTCTACATAATGGTTCTCCTGTGTTTCTGCAGGAAAAAAAAATCAAGAAGCTTGATCTGGAAGTAAAACAATGGTAGGATAGCCACAAAACTGCTGAGAAATCCACCTGTCTACAATGAGTGTGGTCGCAGAAGTTCCATCTATTGAAATAGAAGCAACAAGTGGGCGGAGATGAACTGGAACATCTTCTAGAAGTGAGAAAAGCGCTACCCTCCATGACAGCACCCAATCCATTTTTTCTTCACTCTTCCTAGACAAAAGTAATATGATTCTCAGTTAATTTGGGCAATTAGATTTCACAGGAATTACACCAGTAACAATTATAAGCTTTTCTTCCAAATTCAGTAGTATCTCTCGAGAAACTGAGAAAGCATCGCGAACAAAAAGAGTAGCAACATTGATTTTAAGACAAAAAAAGACTCTAGTGGACAAAGAGTTGTGCCAGTTTTGGTAAGTTAGAATTGAGCACAATTTCCAGAAGAATATCCCAAGTAGGCGCATCATCAGCAAAATCCTAGAACTAGTATATATCCACAGTAGGTTCAATTCAGCTCGAACTAATACCAGGTTCCACTGTCATTTAAAATTTGAGGGCAAAAAATGACGTGAAACGTCTAATAGCAGATATGATTATGACCAATTCGACAGTTCTAAGCCCAAGCAGAAGTTTGGATGAGTTAAACTGAAAAAAACAGGCATAACTTTTGATATGATCATCGTCAGAGAAATTTAACTATCACTTTCGGCAGGCCCTGTTCCCAATGGGGTTGATCGGATAGAGCCAGTCCAGGTTGGGATCATCCTCGAATTAGTCCCAAAAGTTGTTGTTTCGGAATTTTCTTGACTTTCCTAGTTATTTTCATATTCCTTTCTTGATTGGATATCAAAATTTTATTTGATTTGGGCTTTGTTAATTAAATCGGTTTGGCTAATTTTTTTTCAAAACAGTTAACAATCGTTGATATTTTGGAGTTTATCAGATCAGAATTCTCTATAATTAGATATAAGTTTAGGATTTGTGAACGTGGTGCTTCCTTTTTCCTTTTCGCTATATGTTGCGCCAAGAACTGCCTAAAAAAATTGAATGCATCAATTTTTCCATAATTGTTGCAGGTGTGTGTATAATTTTCAAAGATGCACAATTTGACAGTAGTAATAAATGAATAATCTTACCATAAAAACTGGATATTCTCTCTTTCCTTCGGAGTGAATTATCCCTTGCTTGTCGATAAGAGCATATCTAGCTCCAGAAGTTCCAAAATCCATACCTAGATAAAGCCTTTCTCCAACTAGAATGCCACTTTCTTTATTGCTTGCAAGAGCCATTATCGGTCTTGGTTTGCTTACAGTTTTATACAGATGATCTTTTCTTGGTGCCAATAACTTTCTTGAACTACAATGCCCTGAAATTTAATGACGATGATAAAAAATAAAAAAAATCATCAGTCAAGTTCATTGAGTAACAGGCTTCATGGGTCATGGAAAAAGAAAGACATGTAAAGATTACAAAATGTAAGATCATGAAACTGGTTCAGTTTAGGAGAGAGACAGGAAGAGAGGAGTACCATGTTGTTGAGACTGTGAGAAGGGTGAGAGGAAGGAGAGTGTTGGGTGGTGAAACAAGGCGGTCATGGTGGTGCCTTCGTGTTGGATAAGGTGAAGAATCTTGTGTTACTTGAAAGAACACGCTAGCTCGTGCCTTTTAAAACGTTTCGTTACATTAAGAGACGACATGCCGTGTGTTGACTATTAACATAATCAACTAATATATTTAATTAAGAATGTTCTTTCAAATTAAAATTATAAAATAACTAGAAAAAATATATATTGATAATTTTTAATTTAAATATTATAAATTTAATTATTACTATTATATCATAAAATAAATAATATTTTATATAAAATATTTTTTATTATTCTATTAAACTATCTACAATTTCATTACGTATGAAATTCATCTAACAAAAACTATAGTTTTCATAATTTTTTGAATTTAAAATCAAATCAAATCAAATATCATTATGAATAAAATTATAATTATAATCAAATTCTATAAATACTATATCATAATGCGATTTCTTTATAATTTATATAATATCATTAAATAATATTAAATATTAGTTTTTTAAATAAAATATAATTAAAAATAAAAAAACTAGATTTTTTATTGGATCGAACCTAGAACAATGCATTTAGGTTTTGGGCAGATGGGGCTCGATCATGAACAATTAAGACGTTATTATTATGTTTTTTAGTAAGAAAAACAATCCCAAACTAAGAATACAATGTATATTGAATAATATCTTTTAAAACTAATAATACGATAATATATTAGAGAATTGTTTTTCAAATATTGAGATAATAATATATTGAATTAATATAATTTAACTTGTTAAATTTACAATCAAAGTTATAAAATTATTATAACTATGTAAAAAGTAAATAAAAATAAATTATAAATATAAATTCCTAATAAAAACAATATTAAATGATAAAATTAAAAATAAAATTTTAAAATTTTAAAAAATACTTGAGTCAACCTGAGTTAGCTTATTAAACTAGTAATCTAAGTCACGAGATCAAGATAATCCCATGCAAAACTAATAAAAAAAATACAAAACTTAATTTTCAATCATTTATTTTTTTTTAAAAAAAAACAACTGAAAAAACAACTACAAAAATTTAGGTCATCCCGGGCTAACTTGTTAATCCCACAATCCAAGTTATGAAACAAGATAACTTTATAAAAAAAAATTAAATTACCAGGCTTCACTCACACCACATCAAATGTTAAAAATGTTGAGAAAAAAATAAATCTAAAAAACAAGGATAGCTTTATGAAAAATAAATTATAAAATTCAATTTACAAATAACATAATATTCAAATAAAAAATTAAAATAATAAAATTAAATAAGATTAAGTTGTTAAGTGGTGAGAATAAAAAAAGTCAATTGAAAAAAAATCAAGCCAACATGGATTAACTAGCTAAACCCGCAACTTATTCATAAAATTATAACACTCTAGTAAAAAGCAAATTGAAAAAAAAATAAAGATAGCCAATTAAATTTGCAACCGGATCATAAAATTAGAATAATTTGATTGAAAGTAAATAAAAAAAACATGAATTTTAATTTTTGACCAACCTAACATTAAAGGTTTGTTTGAGATTTGTGGTAACAGTTGCGGTTTAAAGTGTTTTTGGTTTGTAAATGCATCAAAATAATATTTTTTAAAAAATTATTTTTAAGATCAGGATATCAAAATAAATTAAAAACATAAAACTAGAAGCAAAAAAATAAAATAAAATTTGAGGAAACCGTGTTGCCACACAAATTTTAAATAATAAAATGAAAAAAAAAATCAATTAGCTACTTGAAAATCTAAATTAATTAAGTTAACTTATTAAACTTGAAATATAGACTACGAGATTGAGATAAATTTATTGAAAAAAAGTTAAAAAATTATAAAGTCTCATTTTCAACTGATTCAATGTTAAAATTAATAGAAATAAAATTCATAAAATAGATATACAATCTAATAAAAAAATATAAAAAATAATTTAATATTAAATAATGAAATAAAATATTATATATTATATCAATGAATAATATATTTTAGTGTAATTAAAGTGGTTTAGTCACACTCATTTGTCAATGTTAATGTCCACGTTAATAACGGGGCATTATTCTATTGAAATGCTTGGTTTTTGAATAAGCAAACGGCACTCATTTCATTTGCTTATAAAGTTCACAAAAAGCTTTCGAACCGTCTCTGCATACAAAAGATGAGTGGGCTTTCGAGGTTGCGAGTCCATTGAGATAAGGCTGGCAACATTATAAATCAGCCTCGTTGGGAGCAGAGGATAACTTCGACCTCTAAGGTCTGACTTGGATTTGAACCTTGCGGCTAAATGAAATTGTTTTTAAAATTACGATGATGTTAGAGATATTTAAAAATTATTTTTTATATATTTTGAATTATTAAAAAAAAACGCACTGTAATAACAAACACATACTAAAATATAATGTCTCCTGAGCTTCGTAACGGGATAATTGCTCTTCCAACCCGTAGTCAAGTCCCAATTCTACATGTTTTTCCAGAGTTTATATTTGACATTTCCAGATAAACCTCGAATCCTGTTGCGCTGTCCTCCCGAGTATTGGCCCTTGAGGACCTCTTTTTTCGCAATTGTTTTGAATTGATATCGAAACTCTTTTAAAACAAGCAAGGGTTGAACGACAGATTCCGACAAAAAATCCCAGGGCCGTAAAACCCATACTTCGTGGGCCATCATTTACGAGGAACCTAGGTCTCAGTAAACCATTTAGCTTGCGGATCTCGCTAAGCAAGATTACGTCAAAAAAATGTGGTCCGAGTTAGTAAGATTGCTTTCCACTCAAATAAACTTTTCTTTCTTTTCTCGTGGAAACCCCCACCAAATCTCGATTTCAGACCACCTAATCAGGAGGAACGTGAAACTGGACAGCTCGACCGAACTCAAGCTACATCGCGATTTCCATAAATAAATCGGTGAAGCTAAAAGACACGAGAAGTATAATTGCCACTTCCACTTTCAGTTGAATGGTCAGGTGGGTTTTGCCCGGTTGTAAAGCAGAAAAGGAAAGTGAGATCAGACAAACCAAAAACAGACACCCGAGTTCATTAAACCTCGCCAAATTCTAGATGGGCTTCGGCAACGTTCAATTGGGAATACATGGGTTAAGAGTTAGAGCTGGAATTTTTGCCTCTTGCCCTACATGTCACATGATAGGTACCATGGGAGCACGTGAGCCCCTTGTATGGCACGAACAAAACGGAGACGATAGACAGCTCAGTAGCTTCATCTCACAGTCACAACTCGGACACCACACGATAAAAAAGAATTCCCGATCATGCACTCTTTCACGAGCTAGCCACTAACTTGGGACCACGTTGAAGTTTGCATGTGCTAATCAAGCCTCGGAAAAATATGCCAATTGCTAACGCGGGGCATCTATCTTACTAGTACTCTTTTCCAAAAATAAGCTCTTTGCACAGCAGGAGGAGGGTGCGTGAAGGAAAAGGTTTTTTCAACAAATGAGTGATAGATCATAGAGACAAACATTTCTTTGGTCTTCTTGGCATATTCGGTGCCACCAATTAAAGTGATAGTGTGTAGGTTTTCTGCTAGTGGTTGTTGGGTAATTTAAACAACCCCATCTTTAGAAAACGATTGTGTGTTCCTATCAGACCATTCAATCACATCCTACCTCTTTTCTTCCTGATTTTAGGCTCTTCACAATCTTCTTCGTTGGGTGGCTTCGAATGTCATTCTTGCATATAAAAGACCTAGATAAAAGGAGCCATGTCCCTTTTCTCTTGATTACTCCCTGGCCATCAAGCTTTCCTTTGAAAACACATCTACCTCTTCGATTAAAAAAAATCAACATATAAACTTTCCGAGGTGCCGGATGAAATCTCTCAAAAGGTGTATTTAAGTGGTTTATTGCCCTGCAAAGGTATATTTATAAGCATAACATAAAAGTATAACTTCATCTTTAATCTTGCTTGACTGCCTAGCAATATGGGTTGAGTAAATGGTTAAAATAACTATTTATCTCCGGGGATAGATTGGACGGCTATGTGACAATATCGACAGCCCGTTGGACACCCCCACGCATTTCCACAGTCCAGACACAATAACATGATAATTGACTGCACAATTTGCTTTTTATGGGCATAATTATTCTTGATTTTGAAGTTGCATGCAATGCAGAAAAGCACAGGAATTGCCAGTGGATCGATGCTCCCTGATCGTAAAACATAACTAAAAGATAAGTCAAATCACGGATAATTGTTGACAAATAGTGAAATATAATGTAGAAATTTACTGTCATTGTGTAGTCGTGTTGAGAGAATTTAAACTCGTAATTGAGAAACAAGCTTGAAATCTAATTAGCTAAGTTATTCATCGGGTTTAACTATTAAATATTATCCACAACAGCTCAACAATGAATGTTATTGCAAAACGTTATTGTTTTCAATCAGCAAAAAAAAAAAAAAATCTCCAGAGACATCATCGAAGTTTCACAGAAAAGTGGATCCGCGACATATTGTTAATTTAAAACCAAGAAGAAAATCAGTGTCATAAAAATGAACTAACAATCCACGATTAATCATTGGTTTTCTTAAAAGAGTTTTATGATCGATGAATTTTTTTGAGATGTTATCTAAAACTTAAAAGAATTTTATGATCGATGAAATTTTTTGAGATGTTATTTAAAATTTAAACTCGCCTCACTCAACCAATGCAAATTAGATTGCTGCAGGTTGCTCTGAGATCTCATGAATTGATTGTTGAATCTCTTATATATTCATCACTTAAAAAATGAACCAACAATCCACTATTTTAAACGTTGATTTATAATTTTCTAGGTGGATTATGGTTTCTTATGTTTTATATCCTGATCACAGTAAAATTTGGGTGTGTTTCCGTTACATATTTAATATTTAAAAATAATTGTTCGCATGTTTTTATAGATATGTTTAGAAATTTAGTTGTATTTGTTTTTTAAAATAATATTTATTTTAAAAAAATTATTTTTAACATCAATTCATCAAAATAATTTAAAAACATATAAAATATTAATTTTTTAAAAAATAAAATTAATATAAAAATACTTTCAAAATATAAAAATAAACAGAAAAATATACAGACGGTAACACATGCCGACGTGCAACGAACACATGAACCGAAGGTCCAGAAATCTTGACAGGTTAGATTCCCAAGATCAGAGATTACGAAGTATTCTGTATTCTCCGGTATCATGTTCTAACTCGGAAAATTGGATGCTCCAGTCCACAACCTGGTCCAAATTGAAAACTAATATATTTTTTTCTTTACATACGATTTCACAGGTAATTTCTCGTCTCGTTCTATGAAATTCTGACCGAATCTACCCTCCCTGACACGTCGAATTTGACCGGCATCCAATGAAGTGAAACAAAAGGTTGGATGATTTGACCAGCATCTGATCAAATTTGACAACATGGTAGTTAAATGTTTTTGTTCTTGAGCGAAAAACATTCTAGAAAAAACACGATTCATGAAAAGACAGTTCAATAAATCGTCGCACGTAAGTGTGTTTTTATACACCGAGCCAGGAAGAATTTGTTGCAGAACGTGAACAGAGTTCGAATAGTTTATCGGGAGAAGACATACACAAGAAGAAAATGTTAAATTCACCAACAAAGACTGGCATCGACCAGCTTTTGTATATGTAGCTGAACAAGCTTTTTAAACTGATTTTTAATTTTTAAAAATATCAAACTATTTTTTAAAAATAATCTTGATGGGTTGAAATTAAAAATATTTATACAAAAACATCATTCATCATCATATTACCATGAACAATTTTAAACTCCAGTGGAAAATGGCATTCACAATAACATGCTGTTAGAAAAAATGTTTATAGGCAATTTACATGGCTATTCAATAAATTATAATTATAATGCCTGGTTCATAGATTATTAAATATTTTTATTTATTATATGGCAGTAATCTGTACCGTCGCTAAACAAACTTGACTAGTCATCCTATAAATAAATTAATTATCAATGTTGTTATAAAATAGCAACTCAAAAAAGTATATTGCTGATTTAAAAATAAGATTAGTCATGAATGATTAAGCATAATTTCAACAAAAAAAATCCTCGCTGCTTGGGAGAAGAAAAATTATCATTAAAGGAATTTTTTTCAAGTAGTTACAAGCTAGTAAATATTTATATTTATCATACTGCACACTATTTTATTATTTTATAAAATTAAAAATATTATAGTTGTAATGCTCTAAATGATTATGACAAAGCTACGTAAAAAACATATTTATTATTTTTAAATATAGTTTAACTAGACATATTTTATATTTATTTTTTAATAATTATTAATTTGAGTATTTTTAAGACTGGTAAAAAATTATATAATTATTAATTTTAAAAATTATAAAATTAATTGGGAGACAATAAGCTGGTGGGATAGGAGACACACACGCAAGCTGCGCATTACGTTATATGTGCCATGTTGAATGAATATCAAGCTGGACAAAAGAATCGTGCGGTGACAGCACTCAGCATTTGACCTTTTTTTTTTAAAAAAAAAAAAAAAAAACCGTGCACGAAAGAGAGAGGACGAGAGAGAGGCTATAAACTGGTGGGTATTATTCTGAGACAGAAAATACGAGATAACAAAAACATACAGGATATAAATCTTTATATATTTTTTATTTTAAAAACATGTAAATTTATTTTAAAATTATATATAAAATAAATTTATTTTAGATATTTTATATTTCTATATCTATTTTTTATCATAAAATACTGATAAAATTAACGATAGCATGTTTATTATATATAAAATAAATTTATTTTAGATACAAGCCCTTAACTCTTTCGTCTTGTTTATTTATAAGTTTTAAAAGTAGTTTCAAAAAGATAATTTTATTTTTATTTTTATTTTTTATTTTAAATTAATATTTTTTATTTTTTTAGATCATTTTCTAATATAAAAATGATTTTAAAAAATAAAAGTATTACTTGATATATTTTAAAATAAAAATTATTTTAAAAATTAATAATAACTAAATTCCAACATTTCAGAGTGAGATACCTCATCTTCCACGTCTAATATTTCAATCGCCTTTATTTTTTTATAGTCTCCTTTCACAGTCCTAATCGCATGTCATCACAAAATATTATTCACAGCCAAAGTTGACAACTCGCCATGCTACACAATCCCTCCAGCTAACTGATATCATGATAAAAAAATTTGATGGTTGCCTAATTATATATCTAGTATCATGATGTAGGTATTTTAAAAAATATGTTTTACTTTAAAATATATTAAAATAATTTATTTTTTAATTTTCAAAGTTAGCATATTGAAAACATAAAAAAATATTAAAAAAACATTAATTTAATGTTTTCTCTTATCTAAACACTTTTAAAACACATATAAAAATTAATTACCAGACAACCTCCCATGAGTACCAAAAAAGGGCTAATGTTAGATTACAAGTAACCTGTATAGCACAAGTCAGAAGAAACGAAAAGATGTGAACTCCATGAAGCTAGCAGGACAAAATAAAAACAAATAAAAATGCAGATTAAAAAAACGGAGTTGGTTTTTCTTTGAATAAAAAAATGATTAGAGTTGATTAATCCTTCTCGAGAGTATTTAAAGACAACTATCCAGCAACTATAATCCTTCTAAAAAATGTTTATAGTTAATTATTCTGTTTCTTTCATTGATTAATCTTTGATCAGCGATTGGCTGTCCTTTCTTCCTACTCTTATTTGTCCTAATCATCACCTCACTATTATTCCCGCTCATTTTATTTCCTTAATTTCAAACTCTCCTACTTGGCGGGTCCATCTCTCTAGTTTAAACTTCCACGCTCCTTCCTTCCCACGTCATCCTCCACAGTAAAGATTTTTCACCCCCTTGAAAACACGGCCTGGTCGCATCATTCCACACCTGTTACATGCTACTCCTGTCATGTTCAACCTTGCACTACAAAAGTATGCAATTGAGTCCTCCTCGGTCTTCAATTTTCCCAGCCACATTTCCCCTTCCACTCTAACTTTGTCACCCATCCAATTATGCTGAGAGTTTTAAAATTATGCGAGAGTTTTAAAAAACCAAAGAGATAATGCATTTACCTTGCAACGATGAATGATTCGTGAAAAAAACATATATTAAAATTAAAATTTATTAATAAAATTATAATCAAATAATATTTTTATACAAAAAAATAATATCTCAAAGTTAACTTTTATTTAAATTAACCTAAACATTATTTTTCATGCTATTTAAACTACTAATTTGTTTTCAATAATAATTTTTAAATCAAAAATTAAATTTAAAATTGATTTTTTAGTTTACTCTTTACAAGTCAAGTCAAGTGATGTATTTTTACTATTTATCAGTCAAGTCAATACTTTTACTATTTATCTAGCTTTTTTAGTAATTTAAACAATTAAAAAAAGTAACATACCAAATAAGAACCACCTTACAATATTATTAAACCACGAGAAAAATGAATATATTACATGTTTAGAAACACATATCATTTAAACTAAATAATCATTTTTAAAAATAAATGAATGTTTAAATAATAATTAAAAAACTAAGTATATTGCATAAATTTAAAGTTTATAGTCAAAATGCTAGCTGACGTGATAAACAAGTTTGCATCTTACCCTACAATTCTCATGTTTGAATTTGAATAGAGATTTAAAAATTCTCTATGCTTAGTTCGGGTGTGAGGATTTCTCAAGTTCAAAAAAAATAAATAAATCATTTTATATGCTGATAAAGAAAAAAGATAAGGATTTGATTGCATAATTCTTAAATACAGGTCTAATATGTAGAAAATAACATAGTAGAAAGACGAAAAATTTCTTCAAACCCTAAAAACCCAGGCACGCGCACAAAAAAGATATTTAAAAAAAAATTGAAAATACAAAAGCCTAGTTCTCAATCTCTCTCCTGTGTCTATTATAGAAATCAAATCCAGCTCCTCTCTCCCTCTCTTCTGCAACTCCTTGTCTTCAAGTCGAAGAAACAACCCCCCCCTGTTTCTTCTGTACCTTTACCCCCCTCTCCCGACCTTCTTCACTTACTTAAAGTGTCAAATACATTAAAAAAAAACCCCACACACAATGTCACCCACTTTTATTGTAGCAGAAACCATGTGACTTCCCCGAATCAATCTCTCTATTTCCTCTCTCCTCACCCTTCCTCCACCGAGTTAGCCCCCCCTCACGGGCTCACTGAGTCAACTCGATTCAAACCAAGTCCACTGAGCATCTGGTTTCCCCCCCTGTATGGCGTCATCTTCTAGAGCGAGAAGCAGGTCTCCATTCTCGCACCGGAAACCGTCAAGTTCATACTCTTCAGCTTCTTCAACAACTACTTCTTATAATAACAGGCTGATTCCTCGCTCTTGCTCGACTTCCGCTTCTTCATTTTTCGGTTCGAGATCCGTGACGCCAAATCGAGCTCGGTCTGATTCAATGCAGTACGGCGGTCTACGTGGTGGTGGTCATACCCCTATCGGGTTCGGGCCGGAGGAGTTAATTGCTGAACCGTTTGATCAACCGAGGAGTGGTGGTGGTGATAGCATTTCGGTTACTATTCGGTTTAGGCCGTTGAGGTAATGGCAGATCTGAGGGTACTAGATCAGATCTTGATTTGGTTTTGTAATTTGAATTTTCCAGGGTTAATTTCTTTGTTTGGGATGTGTTTGGATACAGTGAAAGGGAGTTCCAGAGGGGGGATGAGATAGCATGGTATGCGGATGGGGATAAGATTGTCAGGAACGAGTACAATCCAGCGACTGCTTATGCATTCGGTAATTATTTATTGAATTTGAATTTCATTTTTGTTAATTAACTGAGTTAATGGAAATTTAAAATGTAAATGCGAATTGATTTGTATTGGCAGATAAGGTATTTGGACCACACACTGCATCTCAAGAGGTGTATGAGGTTGCTGCAAAGCCTGTAGTCAAGGCTGCAATGGAAGGTGTTAATGGTATGGTATTATTGATAATTAATTAGCATTGGTTGATTTAGTAGTTGTGGTTGGTAAGCTGATTAATTAATGTTTGACTAATTGAGGTTTTTTCCTTGACAATGCAGGAACTGTTTTTGCGTATGGTGTTACTAGTAGTGGAAAGACGCATACTATGCATGTAAGACTAGTCCTTATCTATAAATTGTATCTTTTGTGCAGTTTTTGTTAGGAGATGCTAAAAAATGTCCAATTATTGTGAAAACTGATTATAATTTCTTGTTGCAAATCAATGATTCCTTTTTTTGATAACTACTCTTTCGCACCCACACCCTGCAATTCCTCTAGATCTTTTCACGTTCGTTATTTGCATAGGCTATAACCATATAAAACGCTCAGAGTAATGCAATGTGATGATCTGTTGAGGAGTTCTACAGAGGAAACCGAAGGTCATGGTCATTTTGAAGTCCCCCCTTTTGCACGAAATACAATTACTTTGAGCCATATCTATAAATGCATGGTTTCCCTTTTTCTCTTGCTCCCTTATCTATAAATGCATTTGATGCTCAATCGTGTTTCTCTGTGTTGTTACAGTTTGGACTTAGGATAGCATAACTGAAGTATCCAGTGACATGGCAGTTTGATCCTGCTATGTAATTTATCACTCGATTTGGTTCTTATGTTATGTTTATTTGGCACATGTATAAACACGTCTATTTATATGTTTTTCTTTTTTATTTCTGCTAACCTTTCTTGTTTCAGTTCCTTATAGTTAACAAATTTATAGCTCTGTTGTTTTTGACTTGTTTCTCATGACAATATGTGCAGGGAGACCAAAATTCACCCGGTATCATACCACTGGCCATAAAGGATGTTTTCAGTATTATCCAAGAGGTAAATTTTCAGAAAATATTTCCCTCAGTATATTCTCTATAATCTGGTTCTTTGCGTATCCCTTGGCTTTTAGCACCCAAGTATGTATTTGTGCATGCTTGATGTGTATGGCTGATATTGACATTACACTTGTATAGTCTGGTGTTAAGGTAACCTAATTCATTTGTTTTTTTTTTTTGCCCATATTCTATCCTTTTAATTAACTACTTGTTGATCAAGTATGGGTGACATATGCTTTCTCACTTCAGACTCCAGGAAGAGAGTTCCTGCTACGGGTGTCCTATCTTGAAATTTACAATGAGGTCAGTTTCACTAAACTATCAATTTGAATGATAGCACTTAAATGTACAGATTACAAGTTGAACTAATTGTCATCGTAGTAAAATTTGTCTGATTTATACTTCCACGCATGCTTCTGATATCAGGTGATAAATGACTTGCTTGATCCAACAGGTCAAAATTTGCGTGTTAGAGAAGATGCACAGGTGTTATGCTTTTATGAATGTTCTTTAATACTTCTTATTGAGATCTTTCTTTCCAGGAGAAAATGTATTATTTACTGGATTTCATATATGTTGGTTCATAAATGCTTGTACTATGTTTTCCAGGGCACCTATGTTGAGGGTATAAAGGAAGAAGTCGTTTTGTCTCCCGGGCATGCACTTTCTTTCATTGCTGCCGGAGAAGGTAAATTGTATATGTAAACCCAATTTCATCTTTTCCCGTATGTTTCATGCAATTTTACACCTAAGCTTTTCATTGGTGTTTGATGTTGCCAGAGCATCGCCATGTTGGTTCAAATAATTTTAATCTGTTCAGCAGCAGAAGTCACACCATATTTACTCTGGTAAATGGTCTATGCAGATGATATTTATCATTATAAAACAATAGTTAACATTCCATTCATGCATTTTTGTGGAGTAGATATAATAAAGTATTGTTCAGAAGTAGCTAAATCTTACTCTTCGCCATCTCAATTATTGCATCATCTACGTCAAGTTCTTTCCATTCTCTGTTGTTTTTTGTTTGATAAAGTCTAACCATATTTACTGTAAATGATGTACCCTCTTTCACTTATGAATTGTTTCCTTTCTTATTATTCACTGATATGCCTATGCATTTGCAGATGATTGAAAGTAGTGATCATGGTGACGAATATGATGGAGTGATTTTCTCTCAACTTGTATGTTGCATTGAATTGTCATTGTCAGAAAAGAAAAGAAAATACTTGTTTTTCTTAGCTGCATGGCTCATGCTATTCTATTGTATTTCTCTTTTGGTAGAATCTGATTGATCTAGCTGGATCTGAGAGTTCAAAAACTGAAACAACTGGACTAAGGAGAAAGGAAGGATCTTACATAAACAAAAGCCTTCTAACTCTTGGAACTGTATGTACCTGTAACTTTATATGCAATCATCTACCATTTTTTTTTATTTTATTCATATTTATATTGATCACAAACTGCTCCTGCAAATTATTCAAAGCCTTCAGATACATGTAATAACTGAATAACCGGTGGGTGATTATCTGATGATTTATAAGACCAACTTGAGGATAGTGAAAAGTGGTTTGAGACTTGGTGAAGTTTTATCTCAAACACCAGTCAATGAATATACTCATTGAGCTCCTTGGTGCGTGTGCCGAGTCTGAATGCATGTTGAAGTGTATATGCCTATTTCATTTTGATATCTGTGATTGACTCTGTGGTTCCAATGTAAAGGTTATTGGAAAATTGAGTGAAGGAAGAGCATCTCATGTTCCATATCGAGATTCCAAACTTACTCGCCTTTTGCAGTCCTCGTTGAGTGGGCATGGGCATGTTTCGGTGAGTTTAAGATATAAATTTTTTGTGCTATTTTATGGGCAACATGTTACTGAAATTTTACTTTGTTGTTGAAGATCATGTAATTCACCTGCACATACAAGTTTACTAAATGATCAATCGTGCTGCTGCATAGTGAACTGTCTTGGCCCTTATTAATTATTATCTTCCAGAAATGTGTACTTTTCACTTTCTCATTCCCTTTCTAACTTTTTGACTGGGAAGTAAAAACCCTAAAAGAGACTGACTGTACATATTCAATTACTCTTCCCGAGCCAAATTTCAATGCCAGCTAATATATTCTTTCTTGGTTAAACTGCTCCTCAGCTTATTTGTACCGTCACTCCTGCATCCAGTAACATGGAAGAAACTCATAATACATTGAAGTTTGCTAGCAGGGCAAAGCGGGTTGAAATCTATGCCTCACGCAATAAGGTGCAGTATGCACTTAGCTTAAGATATGGTTTTTCAACAACATAGATTAATTAAATCTAAAAGCTGACTTTAACCTGATTTTGGAAATAACTCAACTTTCAGATAATTGATGAGAAATCTTTGATCAAGAAGTATCAAAAAGAAATCTCAATCCTCAAAGAAGAACTTGATCAGTTAAGGCAGGGGATGCTTGTTGGTGTCAGTCATGAAGAGATTCTAAGCTTAAGGCAAAAGGTTTTAAAATTATCTTGTTTTCTTCTTTTGAATATTGTTGTGCCGGTTTATTTTATTTTATTTTATTTATTACCTTTGACAAGTCTTTCTTTTGCATTTCTTTGTACAGTTGGAGGAAGGTCAAGTGAAGATGCAGTCAAGATTGGAGGAGGAAGAAGAAGCCAAGGCAGCTCTCATGAGTAGGATCCAGAGGCTAACCAAACTCATACTTGTCTCTACAAAGAATACGATTCCTGGATTGCCTGATGTTCCAGGTCATCAGAGGAGTCATTCAGATGATGTGAGCCCCCCCCAACACACACGTGTTTTGTAAATTTTGCTATTGCCTAATTTCTAAATGGTGCTGAAACTTGAAGATTTAAATATGAATGAGTTGAATTGCAATTGCTGTGGTTTGAGCTAAAAACATTCTATTGGTTTTGGGGTTATTCCCCTGTTATTCTGTAAATGCTCAACTTCTCAAAGAAGCTGCAAATTATTTTTCTATTCTTCACAATTGATTGTCAGTTAGTTTTGTTACTCTTGCAATGTTTTCTGCCCATATCATCTACCCTTTATTTACTTGCATGATTTTTCTTTCTCGCAGCTTTCTTTTCTTAGATCTTAGTTTTCCATTTGGAAGACTGATGTGTGATAGTTAAGTTGCATTTCCTTTTTCTGTCAGAAATTGGATGTTTTGCGAGAAGGTGCTTCACTTGCAGAAAATGAGAATCAGAAGGACTCTCCATCTTCTTCTTCTTTGATTGCATCAGATCTAACTAGTGAATTTAAACATAGAAGATCTTCCAGCAAGTGGAATGAAGAACTCTCACCAGCTAGCAGTGCGGTTACAGAAACGACTCAAGCAGGCAACCTTATGAATGCTTCAAAACTGGCACCAGTAAGTTTTGCTGATTTCTTTTTGTTGCTCACTCGTATTTAATTCCAAGTAAATTTCCCCTTCCAGAGAATCCAAAGTTCACTGCTCTCTCTTCTTCTGATATTGAGCACTCTGGTTTTGGTTTCATCAGATTCCTTTTCATTTGCTTCCACGACCTACCATTATTGAATCAGGAAACCCAAATCCTGTTTCCACTGAAGTATCATACCACAAATGTCATGTCATTTTAATATATTTGTGTCTCATATGTTCTAGTGGTAATTTTTCCTTAGGGTGACCAGCCCAAAACTTTTCATTTATTTTTGGTCACTGGTTTTTTTGAAGAACTTGTTAAACTGACTTCTTTTTTGGGTATTTTTAGGGTGGGATGACCCAAGACCAGATGGACCTTCTTGTGGAGCAGGTTAAGATGCTTGCTGGAGAGATTGCATTCAGCACCAGTACCCTGAAGCGCCTGGTAGAGCAGTCTGTAAATGATCCTGATAGCTCGAAAATTCAGGTATACTTCTCTTTTCTTGCAAAGTTATGTGTGCTTGTGTTTAAAATTTAAGTTCAAAATGAGATGCAAAGCTTTGATCATGCTTGAGCCAGCATTTTGAATAGATTACTGGTCTCTCAGTTGAGCTTGAGCCAATTTGAGTTCATGTGGTTGAAATGATTTTAGATTTTATTGAACTCTGAGTATGCATTTGATGCTTCACATGCTCCATTGGTTCATGTTTCTTCTTTTGCATATTATAGAATTTAGTAGCTAGCGTAGACACCCTTTTCCTATGCTTCCTTTTTCAGTAAGAGTGCTCAGTTAATATTATTTAACAGATTAGGAAACAGAAATTTTCCATTTTTCAATGCCATATTTTTAATTATCGAACATATAAAATGTGGCAGTAATATACAACTGAGTATCCATAATTTTCTCTAAAGCTCTGATGAAGACAAGTGTATAATTTTGCCAACCACAGATCCAGAACTTGGAACGAGAGATCATGGAAAAGAAGAGGCAAATGGGAGTCTTGGAACAACGTATTATCGAGAGTGGTGAGGCTTCAATTGCCAATGCCTCATTGGTTGATATGCAGCAGGTATTTTCACTTTCTTCCACATTTCCATTTTTCTTCCTCTCATATCCTTTCATTTCTTTATTCTTTTTCCAGATAATAGTAGCTTAATTATTTCAATTTCATTTGTGTGGCTGCAGACAGTAATGAGATTGATGACCCAATGTAATGAGAAGGCTTTTGAGTTGGAGGTGAGCACTGCATATCATGATATTACTGAAATTCTTATCAGGGCTTGTCTGTTCACTTATTGTTCTAGTGTCACATTAAAACACAATGGAGGCAGGCACTTGTATATCAATGGTGAACTATAATGGGTTCCTTGGCAAGTATCCCATTAAGATCTCTAATGATAACTGCCAAGGAGATAGATCCAGCTCCATAATCTCTTTCTTAGAATCTCGCAGCTTCAGAATCTGCATCATAATGGTTTTTTCTTTTTCCTTCTCTTTTTTCTGTGAGAGAAGTAAATCCTTTCATAATAGAACTCCCATATGATTTTAGTCTTAAGACTATCAAATATTCCAGGAAACCAGGTCATGAAGTCTGCCATCTGTCATCTTGGTTTCAGTGGTCTCTAGTAGTTGGAATGGTGAATGAACTTGCATAGATTATAAATTTCCTGCCCACTACAAATGAGATGATTTTGACTTTTTTGCAGATAAAATCAGCTGACAACCGCATCCTCCAAGAACAGCTTCAGAATAAGGTTTAACCACCATTCTCCATCCTATTTGTCCTCTTAATTGATTGTTTTTATTCCTTTCCTTCTGCCATTTTATTTGATGCTCAGCACTTCCTTGGTCCTATTCATCAGCCTGGAATGCTATTGTTTCTTTCTTGTTCCCTGCTTTGCTTTTGTTTCAAGCTGTTGTTTCTACATATGGTTATTATTGGCAGTGCTCTGAAAACAAAGAATTGCAAGAAAAGGTAACTCTCATGGAGCAGCGGTTCGCTTCACTCTGTGGTGACAAAGCACCATTAAGCTCCGAACACAATGCATCTGAAGAATATGTGGATGAATTGAAAAGGAAAGTTCAGTCCCAGGTGATTGCTACTATGCTAAAATTTACCAAGTTTTGATGCACTTATTAAAAATATCTCCATTTTGGGATGTAGTCATTGTTTTTATTTCTAATTGAACTAAGGGTATTGGTTTAAACTTCTTGTATGAAACAATAGGCATTATTACTGTTGTACATTGTCAAATATAAGCAAAATGTTGATCTGAGTAGTTCTAACATATAACAAAGGAATTCCAAGTTTTTTCTTATAGCTATCAACATGTTTTTGTTTTTATCTAACAGGAGATTGAGAATGAAAAGCTAAAGATTGAACAGGTCCAGCTTTCCGAGGAGAATAGTGGATTACGGGTCCAAAATCAGAAATTGTCTGAAGAAGCTTCTTATGCAAAGGAACTGGCCTCTGCTGCTGCAGTTGAGCTGAAGAATTTAGCTGGTGAAGTGACCAAGCTCTCATTACAGAATGCAAAATTGGAACAAGAATTGCTGGCTGCCCGAGAATCTGTGCATTCTAGAGGTGCTGGTGTGCAAACAATTAATGGAGTTAACCGCAAGTACTATGATGCCACAAGACCAGGGAGGAAGGGGCGGTTCTCTGGCAGAGGAAATGAGATTTCAGGAATGAATTCTGATGACTTCGAGTTGTGGAATCTGGATCTAGATGATTTAAAAATGGAACTTCAGGCAAGAAAACAACGCGAATCAGCTCTTGAGGCATCCTTGGCTGAAAAGGAATTCATAGAAGATGAATACAGGAAAAGGTGTGAAGAGGCCAAGAAAAGGGAGGAGGCTCTGGAAAATGACTTAGCAAATATGTGGGTGCTTGTTGCTAAGTTAAAGAAAGATGGGAGTGCTATCCCTGGGATGAATGCTGATGAAAGGCATGGTGATGGTATAGATCATACTAGGGATCCCGAAATGAGTGGGGTCGAAGTTGATCAAAATAATGCTGTAAAAGAGAGACAAGATTTGGATGCATCACAGCAAGTTGATGGAACTCCTAAGGAAGAGCCCCTAGTTGTTCGGTTGAAGGTAAACCTTAATTATTTGAACCTTATTTTTTTTTGTTTCTTACTTTGCTTTGTTGTACCTATCTGCTGCAATCATTCTTCATTCCCTTCAACTGAACTTAAGGGGGTCATTTGACAAACATCTGTAGTTGTGTGTACCTTCTCCTGTTCCTGAATCTAGATTGTATTTTTCTGCTTGCAGGCGCGGATGCAAGAGATGAAGGAAAAAGAGCTCAAATACCTGGGAAATGGAGATGCCAATTCCCATGTGTGCAAAGTATGTTTTGAATCACCAACAGCAGCAATTCTTCTCCCCTGTCGACATTTTTGTTGTAAGTCCGTTAGTTGCTTTCATTTGAACTGTGCCTATCCTTTCTGCACGTCATGTCTAATCATGACTACTGCTGGTTTATGCTTTGCAGTGTGTAAATCTTGTTCGCTTGCTTGTTCTGAGTGCCCGATTTGTCGCACAAAGATTGCAGACAGGCTCTTTGCATTCACTTGACATCGTGCTTTTACCCTCAAATAAAGGTCATCTATACTAGCTCTGCTTATTTTTTCTAATTCGCTGATAGGTCAACCTTTTGGACAAATTTAGGTTCCTTAATGCCTTGTCATATTACTGAACCGTACACGTGTACATAGTTTCGAAGGAAAATTGAACTATCAAAATAAACTAGAGGTTAGCCTGCAGACACCAAGGCAATCGCTCTCACATGGAATGGATCTTCTGATCCCGTGTCCATGGACTCACGAGTCCGACTCATGCAATCAAAAATCTCTTCAGCAATCTGGAAAGAAAGAGGAACATTTTCCCATCCCAAACTGCTGTCTCATTTATGTGAAAATTAGAGTCTTCCATCAGAAGATAAACTGACATGCTCTTGCCCCCACCGGGGGCACTTCAATAATTGCAGGGCTTTGCCGATGTTTTCCTGTTCGCTACATTCACTGGAACAGTGGTGCGATTCTTTTATTAGTTTACTGTATGTAATTGTCAAAAAGGTATATCAATATATTGTTTCTGCACTCTCTCCCTTTGGGGCTGTAAAATAAGATCAATCAAAGGTAAACAAAGAGTCAGTACATTCCAAAGTATCAAATTTAGGATGTTGCCTTGTTTTTGAACTTGCAGCAGAATGTTGTGATTTATATCACCGTGTATAGAAACAACGTATGCTTCCATGAGAAGTGTTTTTCCCCAGGTATCCGAGCAACGCTGGTTAATCGGCTCTCTGTGTATCTTTATTCTCCCTTTCATTTCCGAGAATCTTGATAATATATGCTAATTAACGTGCTGAGCAATCCAAACAGCATGCATTCATTTTGCTTGCTTCTTTGGACTTGTTAAATCCATCAGGCAAAGCCAGGCTGGGGACCCAGAAGTCTATAACTTATGGTAAAAAAAGAACTCCCGTATCTTTTAAGCTCTTGATCCAGCAATGGCAAAAAATGGCCACAAGTTTACATCAAATTGGGCAATGTCAGAGAAAAGAGTGTAGATGAGTCTTACAAAATTTAACACACTCAAAATTACAAGAGGCCACTCTCTTTATAAATAGGGTGCATTCCAACCCTTACTGAAACTACTATTGCTAGTGAATGAAGGATCAAGAAAATCATCCACGCGCCACCCTGGCACTACCGTTTCTAAATACTCAGATATGCTACTTATTGAAATTGAACCATCGCCACTAACATGATTATCGTCATAACTATATGCTGTTGGTGGCGATGCTGTCGCTACTGAAGGATAGCTGAAGATTTCATTGGAAGCTGAAATCGGTTTCTTCAGGTGGTGCTGATGGTTTCTATTGCTAGTAGTGTTAATGTTTGCATCACTGTTACTAGTGGAGGATGATGTTGCGTATAGAGAAGGGCCACAGAGCTTTACACCCGTGAGAAGAAACCTATTGTGTTTCTGGGTATGTTCATTAACTTTGTGAATCGGAAGGTCACATTCTCTGCATAGAATTGTTCTATCCTCTTGACAAAACAGAACGGCTCTCCTCTCCTGAAGAAAAACAACAAATAACATCAACATTTTGACCACCATAACCATAGTGAGAGAAAAGTAAGAGAAGTATCTATCTGCTAGTACCTGACAGATATCACAAAGAGGGGATTCTTTGAAGGAAGGATGGACTAAAGAGAACCTTGAGTGTTTGCTTGCTAGCGTGTTTGCATGGTGAACTCTGTGATCACATCCATCACAGAGAGCAGCTTCATCTGCACAACAAAAAACTGTGGCCTCTATCTTGTCACACACATCACACCGGATCTTCATTGTCATCTTATTACGCTCCCTCTAATATTCTTGGTTAGGGTTTGATATGAAGATTAGAGATTGTGATACTGGAAATTGACCTGTGACGGTGAATAAAAGGACACTGACAAAGCTGTTATGGGAGTATGGGCAATGGGGGGTGTAAATGGATAAACAGCTAACTAAGCTCAGGGATCTTGAACGTTTGTCTGACTTTTCTAGAGAAAGCTCTGGATAGATGCCATGCAGTTTTCCTTAAAGAAGAGAGCAAGTTGGCTTTTGGGCTATGAAGTTATTGCGAAGCAACCTAAAGCTTCACTCTCTTTCTCAGTACTGTCTGAAGTTGAAGGAATGGCAACCGATTTGCAGTTATCTTCCTATTTATCGACCCAGGCTTCTCTTCATATTAATTTAGTGGGGTGGTACATATTAATTTACAGCAACAGGGAGGGAGGGGGATGGTGCAGCAGAGTCAGCTCATGAGAGACCAGAGCTGGCTGCTCAACTTGCGTTTTCAATACTTTATTTGATTTGATTTCGACACTTTTTTTGAATGAAAAAATAACTTCGTCCTGATTAATTTGACATTTAACTTCACAGTCTGCTTCCCATTGAATTCCTTGTATTTTTATTTTTATTTGACGAACTGTACAAGAAATAGAAATGTTATTTTTCACTTCCAATCTCTCTCAATGCTACCGTGCCATTAACGACATAAGATCCTGTTTGTCTTTGACTGTACTTTTTTTTAAAAAAATCATTATTTTTATATTATTATATTATTACTAGTATTAAAAATATTTTTTTAAATATTTTTTTATAACAAAATTATTATTTTAATACAAGCAAGAAATACTTTATAAAACAACCGACATTATAATTTCAGAAGTGTCATCTTCAATACCCACACCACCAGCTAGGCTGCATAAACCATCAAGGAAATTTCATCACTGCCTGATAAAATGAAAGGCAAAGAATTAAAGAGAGAAAAAACAAATAATGGTTTTATTGATTGACTTTTTAATCTTATGTTTTTGCAGTGTTTCTCACTCCTACTACGTACATCCATCTCCTATTGGCAATTTGTTTCACCTTGGATCCAGCCAAGTTGCATTGAAATTATTGTTAACCAGACAAAATGTCAATGATGATGGAAAGAAAGTGGAAGAGGCAGAATATAGGGCAAAACCATAGCAAAATGAAAGAATTCCAAATGGTTGAATCTATCAAGATTGGTTTCAAATCCTCGAAAACGCAGAAACACCTTAAACAGATTGTCTTTAACGGAGAAGGAATCAATACATTGCTGGTGAAAAAACTGGAAACCTCAAGAGAGGAGATTTTCACCATCCTCTTCTTGATCTTCTTGAGAGTCAAGCCAACCCAATCCTCGATTCAAATCTAGCACATCTACACACACCCATAAAGGCAAAAGTTGTACTAGAGCGACTCTGAACAACGTTTTTTGTAAGAAAAAGAATCACGTTACGACTTCCAAAACAATTGGTGCCACTCATTGGCCTCCATTGATGACAAAAAGTCATGCTTACCGTGTAAGATAATTAACAAATTCATCTATATACTATGAATTATCAATGTTAAGTTTTGCTTATCAGAGAAAAGGTTGTCCCTCTTTTCTTCTTTTCATACGTACGGTTCACTTAAGCCCTTAGATTATTTGTGCAATCCATGATGAACTCGCGCGGATTACCTACAAGCTCCGTTCTTTAATGGGAGTATGCGGTCATTGCTTGCATCATGACTGTTTTTATCTTGATAGTAACCTAAGTCTTCGCTTCAAATGTAAGTAATCCACAGCATGATTAGAAGATTTGCAGTAGTAAAAAAGAAACTCAATCCTTTTAATCATGAGGTATACCCTTATTCCTCTTTCTAACAGAATCATTCATTGACCAGATGCACGTTCTAATGAAGCGGGAACCAAAGAACATATCGATACAGTGTGACACTTGCCAGTTGAGGGAACCGGCAACACTAGAGGACAGATATCACTTTTGCTCAGGGGCTATAGATGATCTTTTGAGAATCTTTGAACAACAAATAAATATATATAGATATTGCAAGTGGATGTCTTGAAAGGGTATGTATGGAGATTAGGAAGGAACAGTACAATTTTAATTATTGTATGCCTAGGGCTAGACGTTCCACTAGTTCTCACATGGAGATGACTTTTGCAGTCCTATAAACAAATGGTCACGGCTCCTTACGAAAAGATCTACAACAATCATGTTGAATATAATGAAAGCAGATATTTCTTATGATTATAATGAATGAAATTTTTCATATTTTTATTGATAGAAATTAAAAGTATAATTTAAAAAACTTGTAAATAATAAGATCTATGTTACCGTTATAATATATAGCTATATAATTTAAGTTTAGAATCAGCTCTTGAAAACATAATTAGTGACATAATATTTTCATGTTTTTAGATTATACATGCTTTGTTTTGATTTGAGTAGAATTGACACATGTTTTCTTTACATATCTTAGCAACACCAATCTTGTTACGAAGCAATGTTGTGTGTTATTTGAACAACGATTTGGTTAACAAATTAGTTAGTTGGTCATTTGTGTACACATATTTTACTTGAAGACTGCCTTTTTACACCAAATCACGCATTAAATAAAGGTTAACTTAAAGGTGCTTCATGCGCTAGTGATTGACTGGATTGAAGCTAAGATATGTAGCGTTAAGGTTGTTATTGAGGAGATGGAGGGATTTTGGCACTGAAAATGTAAGATCCTTTAAAAGAGTGGACAACCACATTGTCTCTGAGGCAGTAGTAACAAGTGCCTTATATTTTGTCTTTGTTGTGGATTGGACAACTGCTATTTGTTTCTTAGAGCTTCAAAAATGAGATTGGAGCCTAAAAAACTAATATATGTAGAGGTGGATGTACGATCATCCACATTGCTAGCCCAATCGGCATCTAAGTATATTTTTAACACTAGATGGCTAGATTTTTGAAGCTAAATTCCATGAAAGCGTTTGAATGCTGTCATATGAATGGTAATGGGCTTGTGCATAAATTGAGAAAGCTTGTTGACTACAAAAGAGATGTTAGGTCGTGTCAATGAGAAGTATTGAATACAAAATAATGCTGTGAAATTCTGAACTGTCTATAGCAACAGAGCTATCAACCAACTAAAAAGATTGAGTTGCTGAGAAAGGAGTAGAGACATCCTTAACACCATTTATAGAAGTGTTGGTTTATAGTTCTCAAACATATTTATGTTAGGAGAGGAATAAACCAGTGCGGGTAGGAATCACCTCAATCCCCAGGAAAAAATGAAAAAGACCTATATCCTTAAGAGAGAACATATCACCCAGTTGCTGAATAATCTGAGCCACAATGAGAGTATTATTTCTAGTAATAAAAAGATCATCAAATACACTAGAAGATAACATAGATTTGATCCGTGGTTGTAAATAAAAAGAGAAAAATCAGCCTTGGAATTATGAAAACCCAATTAGAGAATGACAATTTTTAGTGTTGTGTACCAAACCCGTGGGGCTTATTTAAGACCATAAATCACCTTGTTTAACCTGTAAACATGGTTAGGTTTAGAAAAATCCTTAAACCTCAGTAGTTGCACCATAAAAACAGTCTCAGTTAGTTCACCATTTAGAAAAGCATTACTAACATCCAGTTGCTATAAATCCTATTCATTCATTATTGCAAGTGATGAACTGTTTTAATGGTGGTTGTTTTAACTATAGACTTGAAAATTTCTTTATAATTAATACTAGGATGTTGATTATAGCCCTTAACAACTAAACGAGCCTTAAATCTTTCCACTAAACCATTAACTTTCTTTTTTACCTGAAATACTCATTTACATCCCACAAGGTTGCAATGTGAAGGTGATAAAATGAGATCTCAAATCCTATATTTCATTAAAGTAGTAAGCTCATTAGTTATAACTTTACGCTAATAATGATGAGAAATGGTTTGGCTTATTCTTGTTGGTTCTAGGATTGGAGGAAGGGGATGCCTGGATACTGTATGAACCTATTTGGGTTTGAAAATTCTATTTATTGATTTGATGGTGATGTTATGACTGCGTTAGGTTGGATATGTGAAGTTATAATTATAGAGATAAGAATCGAGAGCTAAATGTGTATAAGTAGGGTATGATGATGACAAAGATAATGAAGAACCAGTTCGATTTGGAGCTGGAAGGGGATGACGGGATTGTGGTTTAGCAACAAACAAGGAAGTAAAGAGACAAAGGGTCTAAAATTACCTGAGGAGGACATAACAATGGTAGGTAAACCTTTTTAAGAGGGCAAGAAGGTGAGTGCTTTGGACAACATTAATGGAGGCACTGTAGTCAGTTAAGCATAAAAAAAGGGGCAAGAAATTTTGAGTTTTCCAATTTGGTTGTGGTGATATTGAGGATACAAGGTGGGAAGGGCTGATGTGTTGGTGATGTTCATCAAACAACACGTGATGAGAGAGAAATAATTTTTTTGTTTGAGGGTCAAAACACTGATATACATTCTGAGTTTTGGAATAATGAAGAAAAAGACAAGCTTTGGATTTTGGTTGCATTTTATTAGAGTTATAGGATCGTGTTAGGGGATAACAAATGTAACTTTTTTATTTTTATTTTAAGTAGTTTAATGGTTGACCAAAAAGAGCTTCAAAAGGGGATTTTCCCTAAAGAAGAGGGGTGGGTTGTTTGTTTATGAGATAAAATGTTGTTTGAAAAGTATAGAGCCGGTAAGAAAAATCAAGGTGTGCATTATGAAAAAGCGTAAGGCGGTTTCAACAAGATGATGGTGATAACGTTCAGAGACACCATTTTGTTGGGGTATGTATGAAGCAGTGGTATAGTGAGTTATGCCATGATGTAAAAGATATGATTTTAAAGATATGAACTCACCACTATTGTTGGAGTTTAGTGTTTTGATGGATTCTTGAAAACGAGTTTCAACAAACTTTTTGAAATATGGAAAAGTAGTAGAAATACTAGATTTTATGCCTATTGGATATAACCATATATATCTGTGTAAATTAATCTAAGGGGCTTATGGCTTTGAAGACTATTTGCACGAAAAGGTTATTGACGTGCTTTATTAATAAAACATGAATGACATAATAAAGACTACTTGTTGGTTGATAAAGTAAGGAGATAATTTTTTAACAAGATGATAAACACTTTTAAAAGCATGATGTCTAAGACACTTGTTCCATCCATCAACAGAAGTCTGTTCATGTATATTAGCAACCATTCTGGACGCTGTTATTGAGGTGAGGAAGGTGTAGATGCCATTTGTTACATGCTCCTTTTAGTATATCCCTGTGATCTCATCCTTTACAACAAAATAAAAATGGTGAAATTTAATAAAGATATTTTTTCTGGTGAGATAATAAACAAAAATTAAATTTTAATAGAGATTGGAAACACAAAAAGTATCACGCAATGTAAAAGTACGATGAGGTGAATGTAAAGCCAAAGAGTTAATGTGTGAAACTAGCAAACCTGAACCATCACCAAGAATGACTTTGTCACTCCTTTTATATTTAAAATGAATAGATAAATTGAAAATATCACCCGTGATATTATGAGAGGCAGTTGTATCAAGCAACCAAGTTTTATCCTTTGCAATAGAAGTGGTAGTACAATTGGCAGAAGCATTTTGCGAGTGGTATTGAGGGCAAAACTTATCAGTATAGCCTAACTGGTCACAAATTTGGCATTTAGGCTGGGAATACCAATTGAAATTATTTGGCCTGCTAAAATAGTTATTGGATCGATATCCATCACATTGAGGCCTGGGTTATAGTTTTGATATCCACATGTATTATAATAGTTGTAGGAGGACTAAAATTTATTTTCTTTTTGAGTATATTTCATCTTTGTGAAAATAACAGAGGTAACCAATTGCTGCATTGCAGTTTCCAGATGCCTCAAATATGTTTCATGTCCAACCACAAGATCATGCAGCTCTTCAAAGGTTAATGATGATTCTCTAGTTCAAATCGATGTTGCAATCTCCCGAAAGTCTGGACCCAAACCATTTAACACATAAAAGGGTTAAGTTATCATCTGAAATTGAATGATCAATAATGACTATTTCATCACTCAAGACCTTCATAGTATGAAAGATGTTCTGGAATTGACTGATTGCCATGCTGCATGAAGGTGAGTTCTTCCTTTAACTGCATAGCACGAGTTCTTGATCTGCTAGCATATAAGTTTTTTAGTTTTTTCAAAGCTTTATGGAAGGTCTTTGCTGTAGCAATGGGTGGGGTAATTAAAGGAGATGTAGAGGCTAAAATAGCACTCAGGATAAACTTATCCTGTCAGACGTAGTGGGTCTTGCACAGCTCATCAGTTGCTATACCTGCAGATAAGAGACACATAATAGTGCCTTCGACATAGTCGAGTAAATCATAACTAATAAAGAGAGCTTCAAATTATACACACCATTAGGGGAAGGTGAAAGGAGTAAGCTTTTCATTGATTTGAACGGTACTGTTAAGGGCAATTAATGGTTTATCTATTATGGAAGGAGGTTGGATATTGAGATTAAAATTTAAATTTTAATTAAAGGAAAAATTCATGGTGGAGATTTGAATATGTGACTGGTTAGAGATTGGGTGCTCTAACACCTTATAACAAAAGCAAATATCTCTTGTGATTGCAATGAATAAAATTTCCCACATTTTTATTGATAAAAGTTCTGTGTTATATATAAGTAATTAAGAGTGTAATTTAAAAAACCTGTAAATCACGATTTTAGGTTATGCTCTATTTTGACTTGAACAGAACTAACTCATGCTTCCTCATCTATTACTTGGAACGCAACAATGGCGTTGGAATATAGGAGAATCAAGTGTTTAAAACGCTTTAATTTTTGGACGAGGGTGGGTGATTGCAGGGATAAGATGATAATCGTGATTTAGCTCGATGATTCCCATGTCGAGTTATACGTGTGAAGACTTGATACTTCTCCGGTCATGTTTTACGCAAATAATTATCTATACTTGACCACGTGGTTATGAGAAATCTCCTCCTCCTCTCCTGTAACAAACGCACACAGATGGGAAAGGATTGATTACCTCTTCGTGGAGTCCTAGGACCTTTTTGTGAATCACGAGGCAAGTCTTGAAGTTTCCATGCAACAGTCGCTCCTTTGACATGGACTTCCAAACAAAACACCGGTTGGCAAGAGATGCACGTTGACATGTATATATCTGAGATTTTGATAATAATTACAGTTTAAGTTTAAAATGTTTTTTATTTTTTTAAAATAATTTGTAATATCAACACATCAAAATAATTTAAAAATATAAAAAAATTATTTCTGGCAAAAAAAATTCAAATTTTTTAATAACATAGTTTTCACCACCGCATTTCAAGTTTGCCGAGTGTTCAACCACCGTTAGGTTGAGAAGCTGAATTGGTTGGCAAGAGATTAAGGGCTCAGCCAGTATTAGGTCTCGATCCTAGCCGAAAGGGCCTCGACAAGGGTTTCGGCTTTTGACCAGAAGTGTTTCTAGTCGCCATTCAATTCTAATTTGCGAGGGTCACGCCAACTCTTTCATTCTGGATGTTATATGAGGTTGATTGATCGGTCACTTTGCCATGAAGTGCCAACGAGTGTTGTTATGGTTTCCAAGGGTGTGAATTCGTCCTGCTTTGCTCTCTATATTACACAATTCAAAAATATAAAAAATACAATTTTAAATAAATAAATTTATGCATCCATGAGAAAGGCTTTTTATTGCTCTTTAAATAAAAAAAATAATTTTTTTAATAAAATACAGTTTAAAATATAATTTTTTAATTATTATTAATATAAATATTCAAATTAATTTATATATATTAATTTCACGAGTTTTAAAATTTTAAAACTTAAAACCTAAAACATTATTTTATTACGACACCTTGTTTCAAGACAAGACCAAGTTCCAAGTCCAAGCCTCCTCTCGTGGACAATATTTAATGTTTCTAATTAAGAATGAAAAGCGAGCTTGGACTCTCTCCTTCGTTTCTTTGAACTAGTCAAAGTCCGTCGTGTTCCACGGGCCATTGGAAAAATCAAACATGTTATATATAATGAAATTAAATCTTAATTTGCCTAATAACTAAATTTTAAACTCCTGTGAGGAGCTATTAATTATATATATATATAATTTCCTTCTGATATTATATGTAAATAAATAATATTCAATAAATATCTTAAATTAAAAATTATAATACGATATTTCAAGTGGTCTAGATAAAAACAACAGTTAACAACTATATTGTAAAAAGTTTTGATTCCAAGTTTTATTTAAAACTCTCTTTTCATTTCATTAAGATATTTTCTTCATTTACATGTATAAAATGTTTTTCTTCACTTGTCAGCTTATTAATTAGGATTTACACTTGCAGGGTAAGAATAATTTCTACACTCTAGAACTGTTTTGAATCAATATTTTAAAGACATTAATTAAAAGATAACCCATCAGTTTTTAAAATTTAATTGAATATTATGAAAATATACACACAAGCTAGAATTAAAACCTTCAATTTCATGGATAAGAAATTTTTTTATTGAATTTAAACTACAAATTCCTAAACAATAACCTACTAATTTCAAAATTAAAAATATTATAAAAATTATATAAAACTAAAATCTCCAATTTTATTAATAAAAAACGATTTTTTAAATTAAAATCATAAACTATATTGACTTAAAATTCCATAGTTCCTAAGAAACAACCTACCAATTTTAAGAGTTTAATTGGATAATGTAAAAATATATACATAACTATGTATATATAGTTATTTTTTATTAAAAAATATATTAAAATAATATTTTTTAATTTTTTAAAAATATTTTTAATATTAAAATAATATAAAAATTTAAAATAAAAAAAAAATAAAAAAATTTAATATTGTTTTAAAACACAAAAATAAAAACAAGTAAATTAATGTTTTTCCTGTCTGGCAGCGGACTTGTATCTTAATAACGGAACGGGTACAGTATCTGTGATCGAAGTTTGGCCCATTACACACGAAACCCAATGTTAATAACCAAGAAAGAAAGAAAAGGATCGATCGAACTCAGTTAAACAGAGTCCAAAGTGTCGGGTTTCTCACAAGCACGGCCCACTCCAAACATCCTTCCGTTTGCATCTCGTCTGCCCAACCGTTTCATATTCATAGCTCACTCATCACCAAAAGGGCCACTCAATTATCAAATATTTGCTTGCCAGACGGAGCGGCCGTTAGTTGCTACTTGCTTCTCCCGCCACTGTCTGTACTGTAAACCAACATGGCCACGCTATTTGCTCATGCATTCAAAATCTCTTCTTTTCAACTCTCCCTTTTCCTCTTCAAGTCATAACCACCGGGTAAGTAAACTCACTTTCACTTTCATAAGCACAACTTGGTGAATGGAATTCATGTTCATGTTTTCTCTCAATATTTATGCCTCTCCCTGTGTAGAAGTTCAACTCGGTTTTATCAAAATCCCGAACACAGTCAAAGAGGAGGTAATGATCCCGTGTCTGATATACAATGTTTAGTCATCGGTGTTTCGCATGATTTGGGTTACACTGAAGAAAAATTGTATTTCTCAAATCTTTTTTTTTTTTTAATTGAGGTTTCTTACCTGATAACATGGAGCTGTTGGTTCTAAAATAGGAGAACTCTAATCTGTACAGTCTTTCAAGATCCAGAGGAATCATTGAAAAGACATATAAGTGGATAGGCTGAAAGACATGCTGAGGGATGCAAATCCTAGACAAGCAATAAACTTCTTTGTAGTTTGCCTTTCATTAAATTCCATTTATTGGATTTATTTTCTTAGCCTAGCTGCATTTTCTTTTATGTGAACAGCTGCAGAAGCTTGTTGTTGAAAATGTCCTTGCTTTCAATGAGGGTTTTTGGATACGACTTGCAGCTCGAACCGATTCCTGCAAATCAGAGGATGATCAGGCATGGTTTTCGACCTGCTTAATTCTAATTTTTTATGATGTTTATGAAGCTTGATTCCTATCCTTACTTTCTCTAAGAATTTCTTTGGCTTTATTTGTATTTTTGCAGAAGATTATGAGCTGGCAATATCTGTGACGAGTAAGGTGGATCTTCTGGTCCATAAGACCAGTGTAAACAACAACCCAACCCAACCTCCTCTCATAACCAGTTTTCTTTGTTTTCCTTTATTGTTTAACATGTAACAGTCCTATTGTTGACTTCTCTTCTTCCTCCATATTTTTTCTTCTGTAGGAAAGGATCGAGTCAGCTACTGATATTCTCAAGGCAATTTTGAAACCCATAGTTGATGGAGAGGAAGAGATACACTGGCTTCCTAGAGATCCAGAGGCTCTCAAACTAACGGAGAGTAAGTTTTTGCTTCGAGTTGATTTCAGATTTTCCTTTTTCTCTTCATTGTCAATGCCTTCATTCTCTCAAGTGAACTTATGCGACTTTTTATACTTTCATTCATCAGGATATGATTCAAAGGGAGCGAGAAGGGCAACTAGACGAAGGGCTCCTTTCAGAAGTTAGTGCACACCTCCCACAAGTGAGTGCTTTTTGTTTCTATGGTACATATCTGAAATAGTTTTTTTTTTTTTTGCGCAGTAGACTGTTCTCTGTACAGTGAAAGATCATAAGCAAAATGTTTTAAATTTCTCTTGAATAGATTCAAAGTCTGCATATGGTCATGGCTGGAATACATTTATACCCGTGTGTTATTTTTTGCTCATGATCTGTGTTGATCATCAAAAGCATCTTGTAAGCATTATACGTCGAAGTGAATTCGGGTGCTTGTCAGATGAGATGAGGGCAGAAGTGGGATAGTCTTTTATTATTTTATTAGACGAACTAATACGAGTCTTTTCTATGAATATGGGTGAGAACTCATCTTATACTCATTGGAAGGCAAAAGAAGACAGGGACACGCCAGGGCTTGAGGCCATGTTGCTAAAGGTTCTGCAACTCTATGCTTCCAGTATTCTCTCCAAACGTCGTTATGCAAACAAAGGTAATTAATTATATTGTGTTAACTTTTACATCATTACTTCAAAATTATGTCTTAAAAAATGATAGTCTTTGCAAAATTGAAAAATGCAGCTGGTCACCATGCCTATAATTAGGGATATGTTCAAGCAAAAAACATTTTTAAAAAGCAACATTTAATTAAATTGTTAGACCTAGTTTTGTAGCTTGGGTGATGCTGTTTTTGATCTTTCAAAGTGTTAGGTTTTCTGAACTTCATTTATCTTTTACAGGGAGGTGAATCTTTGTGATCATACAGTTTTTTTTTGGTATGTTAGAATCGTCTGCAAAATTTGATTCCAGAGTTTGGTTACATCTGTATCTATCAGGAATTTAAAATTTCTATGCCATAAATCTTCATTTCCTATCTCTATTCTCCATTTCCCTCCTGTCTTTGCAATAATCCTCACTTCCATATTCTTTGCTGTTCGCTTTAACTTGTAAGTTGGATGCCTTGAACAGCTAGTATTGTCTATGTTTGTGGTGCAGGAGAGGAAGTTTTGAAGGCTGGGCAGTTTCTGGAGACTATAATCAGAGGTGCCATCTTCCTTAACTATTGTGCTTCCAGAATAAAAATGAGCCTTAAATATAGATTGTTGCGACAACACAAATATGGTTTATGCATATGAAATTTGATCTTGGAAAGCTTAGACATGCAAAAATCTACCTGTTGGATTGATCCTTGCCAAGTGGCATATAAGTTAAACCTGTCTCGGCATCGAATCAAGTTTCTCTAGACCATCAAAGATTTATGTAGGAATCCTAGGATCATTTGATAGGCATCCGGTCTCACTTGACATTTGTTTGCTGCAGCTCCTGAACAAAAATGGAACAAGATTTTGCTCAATGGAATGACTGTTGGCAAAGGGGGAATTTCTCCTGAGGAACACTTTGCGAGGACATTGATCCGAACAGTAATAGAACCTTCTACCTTGAATTTTAGTCACTCGTATTTTTGTCATCATGTATTTCTTACAGCCTCACACCACACCACACCCCCACCTATGACACAAAAATCACGCACAGAGACATACCCCCGTTTTCCATACCCTCTCTCACTTGTAGGAAGGAGGTTCATACCAACAATGCATTCTGATCGAGTATCTCAAGGGCATTCAATCAAGAGCAGAAGAGATTGTCCAAGTACTTCAGGGCAAGCCATGATAGCACAAATAGAGTTCTGAATATAGATTCCGTAACGGTAAAGGATTGATAACGCAGAAACTGGAAACAATTTTTTCCTTCAATCTGAAACAAAGAAAGGCAACCACAGAGTAACTGAGAAGGGAGATGCATAGTACGTGCTGTTTTGATTGCGTGCAGAAGAGCTAGCTAGCTGATTATCTTCTACAGCCCCCGGATATTTTTCCTGTCAACCAGATTTATATAGCATCAATGATTCTTCCCTCTCAATCAAAATATGTACACCTTTTGTGTTGATGGAAGCCAATGCACTGCCAGACCGCCAAGTCTATACAATCTCCTGTTGACAGCTAAAGCGTGCGCTTAAAACGGCTTCAGATAAATAGCAAGGAATGGCGAGGATTTAATACCAGAAACACTGCCAGAGGGTTTCTGGCTTAGTTTTAATCAATCCCCTGTCACTTGTTTATGTCATGCATTTGAGCCTGTGAGTGGCTTGATCTTAAACTGTACTCTAACCATGCAAGAGAAATGACTGTCTATAGCTTGATTGGCATAAGAGAGAATAATAAACTTGAAATGAACAAAATTCATATAGGATCCTGTGTTATAAATTAAAAACACAAGTATAAATACTAAAACTATCTCATTAATTATTTTTATTTCGTATTTTATAGAGTTTTTTCCACAAAATTAGTTGGAGACTTGAAAAGGATAGGAAAAAAAACCTATGTGATGTTTGAAAAAACAGCCCTTAATGTAGAAAAGAAAGAATCGAAGAACATAGCATTTAGAGTAATTATTAAATTGTTAAGTTCTTAACAAAAATAGATCCCTTAAAAAAAATTATTCTTTTTTTTACTTGATTGAAAATAATAATTATACAGCTACTTTTGATTATCCTCATCAACCAACTATAATTGTATTAGTTATTTTGTTAGGTATTGTAATAGTAATTATTTTTTAAAAATATTTTTTATTTGAAAATATATTTAAATATTATTTTAATTTTTTTAAAGAAATTATTTTGAATATATATATATCAAAAAATCAAAATTTCTTAAAACACACGCCAGCCATGTTTCTAAATATAAAATGAGAAAATTAATTTTGAAATAAAGAATTGGAAATAATGAGTCTTCAAGGTTAAAGACTCCGGTATTCTGTTCAGGCAGAAGTAGTAATGGCAACTCGCAGTCTTTTACTCTCAACCCTCCGTCGTTCTCGTCCTATCTCCACGCTCTCTCGTCCCCTCACGAACTCTAGCCCTAACCCCAATTCTCTCACTTCACAACCTTCAAATGCGATATCGTCTCGCAACTCACTTGCTTCTTTTAATTTCCCTTCCTGTCGATCCTTGTCGACTCGCACCGCGTCCGAATCTATCAATTTCGAAGAATTTGCTGATCCTGTCTCCACCGAGACCGAGGATGGAGTTGTTAACGGTATCCTTCCGGTAGACTCAATGATTTGGTTGCTTGATTCATATCATGATCTCACTGGTCTTCCATGGTCAGGCAATTTACTTCACTCTCTCTGCTCAATTTTGATTTAGTTGTTTTATTTTAAGAAAGAAATTAAATCATGCAGGTGGATAATCATTGCTTCATCAACACTGGCAATGAGATTAACGCTCTTTCCTTTACATGTTCTGCAAATGCACAAGATTAAGAAAATTTCTCAGTCTTTTTCTAAATGTAAGTATTTGTTTTATTTTTATTTTTATTTTTATTTTCATCCCAAGTATTTTTTTTCTTTTAGAATTACAATTTTAAGCTACGATAATTTTTATTTTTTGCATTTATTTCTCATAGTGCCTCCTCTATTCCCACCACCTCTGTCAGGAAGAAGCTATATCGAGCAGATATCTCTTTTTAGAAAGGAAAGAAGAGCAATTGGCTGCCCTTCTTATTTATGGTTTCTTGCTTTCCTCTCTGTACAGGTGGACCAAATCTATCTATCACTTTTCTCCTGTTTCAAAAAATGGAGATTTAATCTAGTTATTAATCTCGCCTTTTTCTCTCAATTTATTTGCAGATACCGTGCTTTCTCTTGTGGATGACAAGTATTCGACGAATGTGTCTGGATAATCATCCTGGGTTTGATTGTGTAAGGAAATGATGGGATTATTATTATTATTGTTAGTATTATTATAGCTAAGCTACCAGACTTTTGTTGGACTTGTATTTTCTTAACATTTTCAGGCGCTGACTGTAGTTTGTTAGTTCAACTATGAGGTTAATGTTCGAGTATTGGTTTTATATAGAATAATAACTTCTGTTTGTAATCTTCGTTTTCAGTAACTTTGATACAGTTGAGAAATTGTAATCATGCATTACATTGCATTTGAATTACTTGGCCTATTACTAATTGTGAAACTTTTCTGTATTAATTACAGGGCGGCACTCTATGGTTTCAGAACTTGACTGAACTTCCTCATGGTGTTTTAGGCCCAATCTTTCCATTTCTTATTGCTGGTTTGCACGGTGTTAATGTTCATGTATGGGGCCCTATACTGTCTCACCCTCTCTCTCTCTGTTTTTTTTTTTTTTTCCCTTCTGGTGAATGAGATATGTAATTGTGTTAATAGAGGAATTGAAGGACAAGGTGCAAAAGATATCTGTTCCAAAAATGTTGGATTTACACTTGGTTACTCCCATACCTTTGACAATGTCCTGCATTAGTAGTTTGATGAATAATAGCTCTTAACATATCTTTGCCTTGTGACAATCTTTTATTTTTTTTACTGGAAATGGTTTCAGTTTCTAAAGATGTTAGGTTTGGTAGCAAATGTTTGATTAGCTATACATGGCAATGGTTTGGATAGTTCACTGACTCGTCTGATATATTTTTTTCAGTTCTCTTTTGACAGATCTTCTGTTCGGAACACAAGTGGCCTATTGGGCTTATTATCAGAAGTGAGCACTACAAGTTCACTGGTTGCTTAATTCTTGAATAATGATTGAATTCTCCTTCTCATATGTGCAGTATCGTTTTGGTTCATGCAAGTGATTGAAAAAGTCTTTGTTATTGCAGTACTACAAGAAATACCTGAATTTTATGATGCTGCCTTTGTTTTTCATTGGTTACTGCATTCCACAGGTAACATAGCATGACTTCATGTTTCTAGGAATTTAGCCTGTTATATGATATAGGTTTATTCTTAGCTTACCACCTTGGAAATTTAAACTAGTGATTTCTGACGTGTGCAATATTCAAACCATTGAAATTAAGTATTTTTTAAAATATATTAAATTAAGTTTCATGAATAATAGTTATAAAAAATTATTTTATGAACAACATAGAAAGATGCAATGTGAAAATTCCATATGATTTGGAAAACGCAATCCTTTGAAATGGATTTTTTATGTACCAATTGACAAGCCAATAATAATTTTCTTTTTCTTTATTCACTTTAAAAGATAGTTATTTTTTATAAATGATTGTTAGTGTTTCATGTAGGTTTTCTATATTGCAACGTCTCTTCTAATCGTGTGTGTGTGTGTGCACTCCTTGCTAAAACAATACAGACCTTCTGTTTCGATAAAATTTATGTTTTCATGAATTCTCAATACCACCTTTTCCTTCTCAATGTTTTACAATTTTGGTAAGTGGGGTAAAATCAATTATACCGATAAAAAAGATATTTTATGGCATGTTGGTAGCTTTTGAATTATTGAGTCAAAGTCCGAGGAATGGTTTCATTATGTTCTCTCCTACACTCCACATTTCAAGCCACAAGGCCTTCATGCATTCAGTGAATCCATTCCTCTTGTCACTGCGTTGGTGATATCACAATTATTCATCGTCATACAATGCAGGAAGGACTCTAAGCAAAGTTCAATGACAATGCATTTATCAAGTTATTGCATTATTATTTTTGCAGCTTGTTTAGCAAGGGATTATAAAGATATGATAAAAGGATTCAACTTACAGTACCTTTGAGGATTCCACTTAAAGATAACCCCTTTATTTGATATCGCGCTTCTCTGTACACCCTTCCTGGTGCAGATTCACATTTTCTTTTTCTGTTTTGTTTTCCAGGGAAGTCTAGTTTACTGGGTTACCAACAGTTCATTAACTGCAATACAGGTTAGTTATCACACTTTACGGTTTCAGGATATATGTGTTACCTTTCCATACCTTGCAGATTTTATCTTGGTTATACTTGTGATGTTATTTTCTAGTATGTTTTTATCTGTCCAAGGAAAGAATTACAGTTGTTGCTTCATTTGAATTTCCTTGGGGAGTTTATCCTTGAACAACCATAATACATTTGGTGACATAGTTCCTCTTTAAAAACTTAACAAAAGGTAAGGAAGGTACAAAAGCTTTCAATGTGGTCGGATAAATGGAAAGAGGATTTTCACTATTAACATTGTACAGAATCATCTTGTTGTGGTTGGCTGCTTTCTTGCTTTCTAACTCTATAATGGCATTTTCTGGTATATGGGGAACTAAATGAATTGGCAGACAAAAGAAATAGCTCTATTTGTGGAAACGTGTTGTTTGAAGTCCTTTGACATGGTTTATTAGCTTACTAGGGGGATGCCATTTTTTTGTGACATGATTATAGGAAAGCATTGGCATGTCGAGTTTCACATCTGACATAGCAAACATCATTTGTTAAGCACTCGTGTGCACAGCACTTTACAGTTGCGCCTGCTTTTTAATACTTTTGGATTTGTCGCTTCTTGCCATGCTTTGTGGATTCTGAGAAGTGAGAATAATAATTCTGGCTGTCTGATGCTCTAATTGGGTAGAGATAGTTTGGTGGGAGTTTTTTCTTCAGATTGTCATTTCCATTCTTAAACCTTTCAACTGTCCTTGCCAGTGTACAATGGGCAGTGCCATCTTTTGGCACCTTGAATAGTGTGCTATTGCAGATAAAATTAATCCCAGCCTATTTTCCCTAGCTTTCCCTTTGTGTTCTTAGGATCTACTTTACAAATTCATCTTTTATTCTGAAGCTCATTGTTTTAACTCCTAAGCAAGAATGATAAGAGCATGTTTCATTGTCTGACTCAATACAATCAATCTTGCAGCAAGTATCTCTCAAACGTCCTGTTGTTCGTGCAAAATTAGGGTTACTGGACAAGGATTTTCCAAAAGCACCTGCACTTTCTGCAGAAATGGTTACACATGAACTGCGCAAAGTTTCTCCAGAAAATTTGTCACCTCATGAACTACTAGTAGTGAGTGGTGCTGTACAAGTAAATAAAGTATTTGCATTGTGGAAATGTTACAAATTTTCTCACTTTTTCATATTGTCACTGTTGACAGCTGTCTGTTAAACTCTTATCCAGTGGGCATAGAGCCAGAGCTATTCCTTTGTTGCAGTAAATTTCTGTTGCCTTCTTCTTCTTCTGTCGGATGACCAACTTATTCCTTTATTTTTATTCTTATTTTTTACATTTATAATCCAGTAACCAACTTATTCCATGTTGTGTTGCATAATTTTCTTTTGGTTACAGAATGGCACTTGAGAAGGACCCTGGCCACATAAAGGCTTTAATTGTTATGGGGCAGGCTCGACTGCAAGAAGGACTCCTTGCAGAGGCAACTGATCATTTAGAGCGTGCTATTTCCAATGTAACCTACACCTCTTTTATTGGCTTCTTTTCAACCACTATTTTACTCCAGGGCTTTCTTTTTGAATGATCTCTGATCATTTAGAGGGCTACTGTTGTCTCCAGTCACTTGCTTTAGAAAGTTAGAAACCCCTTTCTATATGCTGCAATTTTCTGGATGACATTCTTTAATTCATGAACGAGGCACCATCATTTGCAATCTTTTGATACTAGTATCTGTTAACTTCTCTGACACTAAATAAATCTTCTTTATGAGTTTTGTAAATAATTTTTTGTCTAAATTGCATGCTTTATTCCACATAAATCTGAAACTATTATTTCTAACTTCCCTCCAGCTCATTCTTACTGGCCATCCAACAGTGGAGGATGTGGATCATCTAATTCTTGCATCACAATGGGCAGGTGTTGCCTGTATTCGTCAGGTGAAAACCATGAACACTTTTGTTATTGTTGTAGAGTAAAATGCAGCCTTACATTACAGATTTTGTTAATAAGGGATTTTCTGTCACTATTCATCATTCATGTGTTTCTGGAGAGAACTATCTTTCTCCTTATTTATCCTCTGTGCACTCTTATTCACTACACTACGTAGTGATTAGTCATCTGAGATTAATCTAAAATGACCTTGTAATACCAACCCTTGTCCCCACTTGAATGTGATAGAAGGAGTAGCAGTATACTGGGTATAGTAATTAGTGAGTCACTCCAACTACTTGAGTTGACTTGACAGCCTTTCGAACTTGATTGATGTATCTGCATGGAAAAAAATGGTGCGTCTCATGTTTTCATTAATTTATTCTTTTTGGTGTAGGGGAAGAATGCAGAAGGAATTTTGCACCTAGAAAGAATCGCGAGTCTGGAAGAACCAGAGGACCCAAAGAGCAAAGCGCACTATTTTGATGGTTTATTATTACTCGCGAGGTATGATTACAAGCAAATAATAATATGTTTTTTCAATATATACATATTTATACTCAAGTTCCTGTGCTAGAAAAAGAAATAATAGGAAAGGTATTTTACAGGTTTTTCAATTGCCTATGATGCTTTGAGAGACAATTAAAAAAATAAGTATCTACAGTTACCATCATCTATGAAGCCCATATAATTAACTGTGATAATCCTGATAATTTAAAGAGATGCCATTAAAGAAAAAGAAAAGAACAATACCTGTGTTTTTGCTTTTTTCTGTCAATACATTGTTACCGTAGAGAAGACATACTTTTTCTTAAAGAAGATACAACTTCTATGGCTATGATTGTGAATAATTGGGTGGATTGATTCTCTTATATTTGAGAGGGTGTTTTAAGAACTGCAATGGAAGGTTTCTGTTTGAAAAAAAATAATAATCAAAATATGAACTTGTCAACAAACAAATTGGTGGTATGTTTGCCTTTCCATCACTTTTCCTTCACTTTATATTTGCTAGGCATAACTTGTATTTTATTCGTCACTAAAATTGATGTTTCAGTGCTTTAAGCAAGGAAGATCGCAATGCTGAGGCTGTCAAATATCTGCGCTTAGTTGTTGCTTATGATCCTTCTCGCAAGGAATTCTTGGACCAATGCTTATGATCGATCTCGCTAGGAATTCTTGGAAGAATGTGAAAATAGGACAATTTTGTCAGCTATCTTGTTAGCTATCTTGTTAGCAGCAGGAGAGGAGATCACAGACCTAATTCAATTACTCGTGATAACTATTTGTATAATTATTATTTTTTAATTAGGTTAATAAATTATAACTTGGAATAAATCTAAGTTCGAGACAAAAATTTCTGCCATGCCACGTAAGTTCGGGTTGGTGTGGAATTAGGACTGTACATAGGCAGTAGGGATATGCATAATTGATATTTTTTTTGTTTTTTCATTCAAAATTTATTGTCTTATGATAACTTGAACCATAATTAAGCTGGCGTGTTTTACTTTGCCGTTTAAGAAAAATAGATTTCGGAAAAGTATATTAGTTATAATTTAAAAAAATAGTTACAAGTTATTTAGTAAAACAAACAGTTTTTCAAGCTTTCAGGTTCTTTTTATTTTAATTGGTAAACAGAATCCGGGAGAGGTTAACCTCGGGACAATAGTGGGAAGTGGATTCATGGTTTCATGGCTGACCTTGGGAAAGATGGGGATGTAGTCTGCTATTTTGAGGTTTTATTTCTTTCTGTATTTTAAAAAATTTTAATTTTTTAATTTGTTTTAAATTAATGTTTTCTAATATTTTTAAATTATTTTAATATGCATCATATTAAAAATATTTTTAAAAAAATTAAAAAAATATATATTATTTTAATATATTTAAAAATAAAAAAATAATTTAAAAAATATTCATAACTACACACGCAACACCGTTACCTCCCCCTATGTTTTTTTATTTGTTTTAGAATCTCCGTAGAAGTTCTTTCCGACAAGACAGCAAAAAAACTTCGACAATAATTGAAAATTACCGAAAGCACTCGAGATGCGCAATTGGGAGGAGGTCTTCCATGACATCGACACTCAGCAGCAGGGGATGGACCTAGCGCATATCCAATGAAAAATTTAATAACTAAAAATAAAAAGTTAATATTTTATTTATTTTATGCACTTAAAAAAAACTAAACAAAATATTAAAATATCTTTTTTTATATAAATATTATTTTTATATATCTCTCTAAAAAATTAAAACCAATAAAATATAATTACTAAAACAATTAAATATAATTATATATATACGTGAAAAAAAAATAACATCAAATATATTAAGAAATAATAAAATATTTATTTTTTTATTTTAATATAAATAATTTTTTATATAATTTTTTTATTAAAATAAATATAATAAAAAAAATTATATATATACTATTTAAAATATTATTTTATCAATTTAACTTTTTAAAATATCATATGGCTTATGGCTTAGTATTCTGGAATTAACATTTCAACGTAATTAACTTTATTATCGCGTCGGACACGGCGAACATGCCCTGTTACTTTTCCTGTACTTGATTAGCTTTTTTAATTGAATGCCCCGTCTGGTTAGATGTTATCTTGCCTAACTCCGTCCAGTTAATTGCGTCCCAAAACTTGGTTTGAATCCGTGTAATTGGGCGGCTTCCAACAATAAGGGGGATTTAATTTAATTTAATTTAATTAGAAAATTTATATGTTGTGGACCCAATTAAGACTGGGATCATTATTGGACCCATCCCACGTCTGCATTCGGTAGTGTTGGAGGCGACGGTTTTGAAGCATGCCGTCAATACCTGCTAGTTGAGGTAACTTTTAGTTATTATCTTATAACAAAAGAGATATAAATAATTTGGATAAATTTATTTTTTATTTTTTCATCTTATTATTCTAATTAAATGCCTTTTTTATTTTTTTATATATATCTTTTTTATCTCGCTAACTAAATGCAACGACACTTCGGACAACAAACACAATTCTCCCAGGCCATGAGTTCCTCCCTGTTTTTTTGTAGTTTTTTTGGTGGTCGAATTTTCGAAGGAAGCCTTACCTTTATTGTCGTCCCACCGACTTGAAATATAAACACTCTTCCAGTATTGTGTGTTGGGAATTGTAATGTAGATTGTTTTTTATTTTTGTTTGAAAAATAATTAAAATAGTATTTTTTTTTTATTTTTAATATTAATATATTAAAATCAAAATACTGAAAACATCAAGAAACAAAAGCAAAAGCATCAAGCCTGTATTTCACTGTATAACAAGAGCGAGTTTGCTGTGAATTCGTACGGTGCTCTCTCCGTCGCCGGTCTTGCCTCCCCTTCTCGCATTTGATTTCACTCTACAATAAGAGAGTTGTCGTGGATTTGCTTAGGGCTCAAGAAATTATATTTTTTTATTTTTAATATTAATATATTAAAACAATAAAATAAAAGACAATTTTAAACAAAAAAATAAAATATGCTAAAGAGTCGTGGTCATTGACACTTCGAAAGCAAACTTTTCTTTCAATCAAAAGAGGAAAGGAAAAAGGGAAAAAGGAGAAAACATGAAATCCTTTCTTGAAATGTACTGTCTGAGTATTTGTGAACGCGATTTAATTAGTATTTTTTAAAAAATTAATATTTTATTAAAATTTAATATAATTTATATATTTTAAATTGTTTTGATAGGCTAATATTAAAAATAATTTTTAAAAAATAAAAAATATTATTAATATATATATATTAATATAAAAAATTATTTAAAAAATAATAATTACTACGCTATCAAAAACACTCTTAAATTGTAGTTGTGCAATCAAACTAACGCAGGAGTTCAGTTCCAGTTTATTCGAAGGAGCAGGAGGTAACCCTGAAGGAGAGTATACCTAATCTCGAATATGCTTCACGTGGCAACTAAAAAGAAAATTATTCCTTTTTTAAAAAAAGGACAACTATATATTCCCTCCACGTGTCACACGCCTATTTGTGTTAATACGTGCTATTAACACCGCAACCGTTGTCACATGATCCACTACGACGTGTAAATAGCTTAAAGGATCCAAACTTAAATCCTTAAGGAGAACGCAACACGAAACACAAACAATCGGAGATAAAAAAAAAAAAAAAAAAATCGGAGAGAAAAATGGCAAAGAGATCAATCACCATGAAACCACTCTTTCAAGAACAGGATCTTGTTTTCTACGAAGAAGGTAATGATTTCTCTAACTGGGAATTCATTAATGAGTCTGATGCTGAAGATTCTGACTCTGATTCTCTACATAGTCTTGAAAATGGCTTTGTCTCTTGGTCTTCATCAAGATCACCGAAAACAAGACAGGAAATTGTAGCCCTAGACACCCAACAAGACCAAGAAGTTGTCTTTCATGTCAATTCTCAACTTCATGAAGATTACGACGACGAAGACCGTTGTGTTTATCGTATGGGGCCTATACTGTTTCCTGCTGCGAGGGTTCAGTACGGGGAAGAGAATGAAGATGTTGATGATGAAGAGGAGGAGGACGACGACGACGACGAAGACGACGGTTATGGGTTAAATGACGAGCTAGTGCCGTGGAATGTGAGTGGGAAGTTAGGGAGGCAGAGGATGAGGAAATTAGGCAAAAGGATATTTCCTAAGATGAGTAGTTCAAAGAGGAGTCCTTTTCTTCATGTGAAGCCAGGGTGTGTTCATGGAAAGCATGGATTGGGATTGAAGGCTTAGCGGAGGAAGAGATTGAAGGTAAATGAGTTGCGGGGGTGGAAAAAGCTGGGATCTCTGAATTTGGTGTTGTGTAAAGAATTCAACTTTGGGGTGGTTGGTTAGGTGTAATTATTGTACTTTGGACCGGGGTTATTGGCTTTTCATTTGTAACCTAGGTTATGCTGATTGGAAATGACTTGTGTGGATGTTATTATCAATTTATTCTCGATTGATGTTCTCTTTCAGCCTTGATGAATTTTATGGCTTATTTCTCTGTGTATGTGTGGGTTGATTTGTTTGAGTGCAGGTGGGGTAATTGAGGGGAATGGGTCTGGGATTGTAAAGTGCAGAGTCTAAACAACTAATCGTTTTTTATCAAGTTCTCTGTGTGAATCGTAGGTGACTCGGTGGGCAAATAGTAGTGGAGTTTTAATTGGAGAAATTGCATGAAAAGGTTGTATCTTGTAATGGGTTCAGTTCGAGGTTTATTTCAGTACTTGAATTGTGGATGTTGGCGATTTGTTTTTAAGGTTGATCCAATTTGAACTAGCATTATTAGTAGCTGTTGCCCCCCTCTTTTCTTTTAATTGCTTATAGCTGTCTATTGCGTGGTCACTAATTGTGGTGGTGGTATATGATTGATTAATTTTGGATTTCCACTGAATGCTTTTGGGTAAATTTTTAGCATGGTGAGACGTTGACGATGCTCAGGCACAGATGAATTGTGATCAGTCGTCCTAAGGTGTGATTTATGAAGTCAGTTGAATTTCTTGTGTTCTGCTGACTGGAAATAACATGTGGTTGCTATTATCATCTTAATGTTGTTTGATGTTTTTCTTTTAATGTGATGATTTATGTGGTTTATCTGTGTGTGTGTGTGTGTGTATTTGGTTGGAATTCGGGAATTTGGGGAGATAAGGGTGTGATTGTTATTGCAAAGTGGAGCACTCGAGAGATGCCCTCTTAATCGTTGTGTGTGTGTGTGGATCCTGGGCGTCCTGATGGCAACCTGTGGAGGTTTAGTTTTACAGGTTTTTGTAGGGATTGCTTGCGAGGATCTGATACCTTAGTCAAACTAAGGAGGCCTTATAATTTATTTTTAGGTTAATCTATTTGGTTAGCTTTTTTATTTTAATACATATTTTTGATTCTCAGAGTGATATGTGTTGGTCTTTCAAATGGTTAACTGTATAAGTGGATGGTATGTCACTTTTGGGGAAAATTATGGTGAAGTGATGGTGAGATATTTTGAAGTTGAGGTTTAAACGAAAGATAATTTTTGGGATGTTTTTAAAAATTGTTTGGGATGTTTTTTAATTAAAATAATATTTTTTATTTTTATTTTTATTTTTATATTAGAACATCCAAAGCGTTGTTGAAAGGACATAAAGTTGGCAAAAAAGAACCACTCTGCTCACGGATCTGTATATCATGGATTTAGCAGTTTGAATTTCTCGCTGTTGAGTTGCAGCATTAGCCTGTAGTCCTTAGAAGGGCAGGTCATCCTAATGAAACTAATGTTAGCCCGTAATGTAGTTCTACTTTTAAAAATCCATTGAGAAGGCTGGATGCTTATCCAAAGCAACTGAAAGGAAATAAAGAGGCTTCGATTGCATGAAAGTTCAGCTATGCGACGAGTAATTAGGGAACCATATGGAGCCTTGCAGAATACTTAGTTAAAGTGTTGAAAGATAGTTCAGTTGTTTTAGTGGTTGATTTCTGCCATGGTTTGATTTAATCTCTCCAAGTATTCCTCGCATAAGCGCCTTTGCACTCCACTCTATTGATGAAGCCCTGGCTTGTGCTGGATTTGGTTATTTATCCCGTCTCCTCTATTGAAGTTCCAAGCTCTGACAATTACCCGTTTTCTTTTTATTGTCTTCTCTCCCAGCTTGTCTGACTTGTTACGTACAGTCCACTTTTCTGCAATGTTGACGCATTGTTTCCACTGGCCCCTCATCCTTGATCAGCCACGACCATTTTGTCATTATCCTTATCAAAAGCACCGTCTCCCTTCTTCGCCACGCACCACTACCGTTTCTATCATAATCGAAACAAAATGTACCATCTCTATCATAATCGAAACAAAATATATCCTCTGGCATTGAGTGCCGCGTATTTCTATTTCTATTCCAGCCCCCATTCCACCAATGTCGCATTTTGTCCCTTTGGTTGTCTACCTCGTTGAGAGAGAGCACTGCTTTTTGAAATGCCGAGCTTAACAATGAGTAGGGGCCTATCCAAAGTGGGATACCTTGATCCGTGTTTGATAGAATGTAGCTTTCCCTTTCTTTTTGTCATCTGAATCACTCCTAAATATCCACATCCTTGCCTTCCAGCAATGGAGAAGGAGAAGGAGAAGAAAAACTTGTTTTGCGATTTTTTTTGAAGCCTTATCGGATTCTTTGTTTTTATCTCTGCTTCGTTGTCAATAAGATTGGAGTCCATACCTAGCTGCCTAGAAGGGCATCCACCACGAGACGTGTAAGTGATGCTCCTTTTACTATATCTTTCTTGTCTGCTTAATGCATGTGATAGAAAGCTTTAGTTTTCTAATTCAAGGCTTTTGCCCGTGATTGAACTTTTATTTTAGCGCTTTTGAGCTTATCCTTGACCCAGATTTTCGGAAAGATCAAGTCATGTGAATTTTCTAATTACAGATATGATCTGTTTGCAAGTTATCGTTTGGGTCTAAAAGAAAGAAAGAAAAATCGGGAAAGAGAAATTTTCTTGTTAATGCATTGTCGTTTAGCTAAATTACAGGAGTCAATGACTTGATCTTGGTAGGTGAAAGCTATTCCAGGAATACGAGCTTTAAAACCAAAAAAAGAAGGAATATATGATAGTCTTTTTTTAGCCCTCCATCCTCTGTTTACCCGGTTCAGGGTTCACTGCTTGTGACCGCTGCACTTTGTCCTAGAGTTATAGAACCATGGTCAGAGGGTCAAAAGCTCCATGAACAGTATTGTATTCATATCTGTACTGCTGTTCAAGTGGCATTCTTGATTCTGTAGTTCAATTCACTCGTGTATGGCTGCGAAAGCTTTAGTGCCTGTTTCCGATTTACTAGGATATCAGGAACGCGGCCTTTGGGTTCTCCTCCTTTTACTCTGAATGTTTCTGTCAAGTACAGCTAAATCAAAGTGCACTCCTCCAACTAGTTTCGTCGATTGGCCGGAAACTTTTCAATCTTGTTTGGAAGCAAGGACGTGAGAAGAATCCTGTTGGAGCTCATAGAGCCCACTTGTTGCCCATGTTGTCATTAATGGTTAATAATATTTACAACCTATCCTAAAAAAAAGAGGTGTTATTATTATTAAAAGATTATAATAGTAGGTGAGTAAATTATTAAATAAATTATACTAACTATTAATAAAATATTATAATTTATCTACTGTAATTATTAATATAATAATTTATAGTCAAGTTGTCTTGTTATTTATATCTATAAGTAGAGGTATAAGTTAAAAAATAAAATGAGAATGTGTGTAGAGTCAAAGACATAAGAAATATAAAAGAGAGTGGGTTGTTATTGTAGTATTGAAAAGAGAGAAAAAAATGAGGTTAAGAGTTGTAAAGAGTGGATAATTCTTCTTTCTCTATTGTTGTAAATCTTATTCTTTCCCTATATAATCAAATAGCTTCTCCTGTGGATGTAGACAATTTACAGAACCACATTAAATATTATATTAATGTGCTTAGCCTTCAATGGATAACTATCAGAACATCACTAGTCGGCATTCCCAACAATTGGTATCAAAGCATGTGGTTTAAAGTGGTGTTTGATTTTTACAATAAAAGTTGTTAGAATTATGTTTTAATTATGTCACCATGTAGAGGAGGTATAGATGAGCACATTAATAAAAACAGTGACAAATTATGACGTGGGACATGGACGCACGTACTGGCAAGGAGACTGTCTATGAGTGCCGATACGCCCACACGATGCCACGCGTCTTCTTCTCTCAGATGGGCTAACCCGACCCGAATACCAGACCACCCGACCCACATGACTTGACATGAACATGGATAACATCAGCATGATGTAATTATGATAGCAGCACGTACAGTTGACATGCCATGTCAGCGCTTAATCATCTGACATGTCTGCATAGTGGGACCTACCTGCCACATCATCAGTGCCAATCAAGTTAAGTTGTTCAGAGCTGAGTAGAGCCGAACTGAGTTGGAGCCAAGCCTCGAGCCAAGGGGTAAGATCTAGTGTAATGGATTCTATGTGCAACCGGATCTGAGATTGAATTTGGGCCGCTTATCAGGCTAGAATTATTTTGATCAAATCTTAGTATCTAAAATGTTATTTGGATGATTTCAGAATTATTTCCAGCTAATTTGATCATTTCAGATGCAATGGTATGATCCGATCATTAAGATTTGGGCCAAAATGGTGGTGGTGAATTATTAAAGAGAGATTGCCCAATGAAGAGGTATCTAAAGGTCATTATAGTGGTTATTGAAGATGAGGAAGAAAACGATGCACATGTTTACCCAATTCCATTTGTTGAATTTCTAAGTGGAGAGACTTTTTAACTGCCTTAAGAGAAGGTAAAATTGGAACACTTTAGACACTCGATCATGTGGACGCTTTGAGGTGGAGAGTGGAAATTAATGAAGACTAGTCTTGATTAATCTAAACACTAGTAGTCTCACTAGATGTTGAGAAATCAGGTATAAAACCAGGAGATCTTAAATCACTTGCAAAGGAAAGCCGCAACAAAGCTAGCAAATAGTTGTATATACAGAAAGATAATATGATAGATATATATGGCTTAAAAAATTCTGTCTAGAAGATTGAGTTTTAAGTGGGATTGGTGTGACCCCTCCAATCTTTTCTAGGAACTTGCTTAGTTAAAGGATTATCCATATGATACTATTTTTGTATATATAACAATTTATAATAAAACTATTGAAGACTAATAGGATGATGACATAAAGAAACAGTTGAGTTTCATATGTTCAGGGATCTAATGAAGTGGTGATTTCTCAAAAAAAGTTAGATTCGGTGACTATCATTTCTTAAGGGAAGAATTGATGAAGACCCTGATAATGAAAAGAAATACAACAAGAGGATAAAGATTGACACTTTATTTTAACTTAGATAGGTGTTGTGACAAGACGAGTTATTAAACATAAAAGCAAAGAATAGGAAGAAATCTGGAGAAAAGAACAGAGATTGTGCAATAGTACTTGTAGGATCCAACAAGGTACTATAATAAAACAACAGGTGCAGGGAGAAGAAGAGTTTCTAAATGAAGCTTAAAGTAGAGACTTGTGAAAGTTATACAACAAGAAAGCTTTTGTGCTCTTGATAAAGATAACATGTGAGGGTTTTGCCACTACATACAAGGATGAAAAGATAAACTGTTGTAAAAGCACTTAATTGAGGGGGTGGACCACTTATAATGAAAGACGAAGGCACCAAAAGATAGTTAGTATGGGTGGAGCTATTAAGTAAAATGACATAGAAACTCCAAACATAAAAACTAAAATGGAGGATTATAAGGAGTGTACTGTAACTCTATTTTTCTATGTGATCAATGGCAATAATCTCTCTCATAATCCATATAGTGGTAAAGAATTTTAGAGCCACTTTAAAGCATCTTAAAGAAGGATGTGACCTCTTATGAAAGGCAAATACACCTTAGAGAAAAGGCATAAGAGCCATGATATGAGTCCAAGATCAAACCGTCGTATAACAACAAGTGGAGACACCTCATTCGAAAGGTTTGAGAGCCACAATATGAGTCCAAGTTCAGATCGCTGCATGATGACAAGTAGAGACACCTCAGGAGAAAGTGTGAGGGTCATGATAAGAGCTCAATTACAGAACGCCACAGAGCTGATGTGATGGCTAGATTTAAGTGGACAAGTGTATAACCAATGAAGTGGTTATAATAAGTATGGAGATAAATGCAAGATTTATTTTCATGGATATTGCCCCATGCTAAAGATTAATGAGCTAGATAACATTTGCTTTTGATAATAAATGGATGACTTATGAAGCATTAAGACGTGACTGCTAGGAATAAGTAGAAGGCATGTGCAAGTTCCAGAAACAAGTTGATTCTTATCAAGGTGGTGAGCTTAGTAATGATATTATCAAAAGGCTACAATGGTAGGTGGGTAAATTATCAAACAAGTTGCACTAACCATTGACAAAATGATGCAACCCATGTGCTGCCACATTAGTGCCATAATTTATAGTCAAGTTGTCTTACCATTATGCCTATAAATAGAGGTATAAGTTATAGACCAGAATGAGAGTGTGTGTAAAGCCAAAAATATGAGAAATATAGAAGAGAGTGAGTTGTTGTTGCAACACTGTAAAAAGAGTGAAGTTGAGAGTTGCAAATAGTGGATAATTCCTCCTATATTATTATAAATCTTGTTATTTTTCTATATAATCAAATGACTTCTCCTTTTGATGTAAGCAATTTCCAAAACCACGTTAAATATTGTGTCAGCATGTTTAGCTTCCGATTGGCAAATATCAGAATATCACCGATTGAAATTTTCAATAGCCTAGCGAGTTGAATAGGCTCAGTTCAAGTTATGACTAGGCTGCCAACCTAGAAAAACTCAAGAGGTTTATTCTGACATGCAGATTCTTTGCATTTTGATTCTTGAATTAAAGGGCTGAAAGAAAAAAAAAAAAACCTTTTACCTTGTTGGAGTGTCGAGAGATTATTAGTTCCATGTCTTTACGCGAAGACGACGACGACGGTAATTGAATGCTTGCTCTCTCTGCTCCATAGTTGTGAGGCTAGATATAGGAACTATCAGAAAAAAAAACACAATATTATTTGGTTGAATTATATTGATTTTTTTTATTAAAACAAATATTGTTTAGCTCTTTAAAAAAAAATACTTGAGATTGCTATGAATTGATTTAGAATGGATTTGGTCAAGTTAATTACTCTAATCTAAATTCCAACACTCTTTCTTTCCTCCAAACATCTCTTAACTATTTTTTTTGTTATATTTGCGTAACATAATTGATTGTATCTTTTTGGCATCCTCGTAGTTTGTTTTGGCATTTCAAAAATATATTTTAAAAAAATTAAAATTTAAAATTTTTCCTTTAATTTAAATTAATATATTTTTTAGTATTTTCAAATTATTTTGATATACTAATATCAAAAATAATTTTTAAAAAATAAAAAATATTATTTTAATATATTTTCAAGTAAAAAGCAGTTTGAAAAATAATCATAACTGCACTCACATATAAACCCTAAAGTAGCGTGCAATGAACACTTTTCTTATTTTAAAAATTTATCAATTTATCAAATTAACAACGTATCTAAAGAAATATATATTTTTGGCTAAAAAATAATATGTTAAAAAAATTATGTTAACAACATTACATTTTTTTTCACATAATTTTGATTATTTTATTCATGAAATAAATTTATTTTTATTTCTATATAATAAAATAAAATAAAAATTTAAATAACACCTCATTCCGCAGTATCAAATATCTTGAGGTACTATTTATCAATTTACAGTGTTAGTATTTAATCAATATTAATAATTATTTTTATAATTTATTAATTTTTATAATTTTCATTTTATTTCATTAAACACAGTAATTTTCCATTTTCCATTAGAATTTTTCAATATACAAGAAAAATACGTTCACAAGGCTACATTCTTTTCCAGCTTTGGGAATTAATTTAAAATGGCTAGTACTCAATGTCTAATCAACGAGGTGCTATATATGATTAAGAATTTGAAGCATTTAGAGAAGGCTGGGTTAATACTATAAAAGGAATAACGTCTTAGGCATCAATTGAGTGGCAATAAACATATTCCGTAGAGAAAGTACAAGAAGACGTGGAGAGACGCTCGATTTAAGTGCTTGTTTGACGCAGCCGTGGGTCGTCATTTTTTTTTTCTTCATTGTTTTTTGTTTTAATATATTGATATTAAAAATAATATATATATAAAACCTCGTCTACCCTAAAAAGTAACCCTACAAGACTCAACCTCTAAACGGGAAGGAAGGGGGGTCACAGTTCTTTGCAAGTGCAAGGACAAATAAGTGATCGTGCTGTCAACTGTCTGGAGTCAGCTCTTTTGAACACTATACATGTTGTTTTTGGAGATACTCAAACGTTGAATCATCAAATCCCTAGCTACTGTTTTCATAATGAGATCTATGTCTATGTCTATTGCAATTCCAAAGAAGAAAAGGCAAATCCATTACATTTACCATCCCGATCACGGTCACAAAGAAAGTTTCATTACATTTTCACATTCAAACAAGCACACCCCACAATTTGGAAGTATTAATTTGTTCATAGCTAGCCAGCCCCCAGTACCACTGCACTCAATTCAGGTATAGTTAACCCCAGGAGTTAAAATAATGGGGTAAAGTTCTTTGTTTCTTTTGTTTATTATTTGCCTCCAAGTTTATTTATTCAGTTAGTCTCAGTACTATATCTATTCTTTATTTGCTTTTTAGCGCTAGCAAGCTCACTGGGCGCCGGTAAAATGAAGCATTGATTTCGAATACTTGAAGTGCCGATGATCGATGGTTTTATGGCGGGTAGCATTCTCTAGTGGTAACTCTTTCATGGATGAGTACTTAATTTACAAAAACAAGAACAATTCTTATGGAGTACTTGTTTAAGTAGTTTATATATATCTGCAAAAACTGAAGAACCCTACCATTCTCATGAATCATGATCACTGAACTGAATAAGAAGCCAAACGATCTGACCCCACCAACCCTAAACTAAAAACAACGCATCCATTATACCACCATCAAAAACCACCTTTCTTAAGAAAACCGTTTGTTGAAGTAGAGTGGCCACTATTGACAGGTTGAACAAGAACAAGAGGGAACCTAAAAGAAGGGAAATCAACAGTGAGGAACAGTGGCCTTCTGTTTTGTGATGAGAAATGATGATGATGAGACCAGCTGGATGTTTGGGGGGCTCAAGGTGTCAGGACTGTGGAAACCAAGCTAAGAAAGACTGTTTTTACATGAGATGCAGAACTTGTTGTAAGAGTAAAGGTTTTCAGTGTCAAACACACGTCAAGAGCACTTGGGTTCCCGCTTATAGACGGCGACAGAGAGCTCAAGATCTTTCTCCTGTTCAACAACAGTACCAGCTTCAAGGACACAACCCTAAAAGGCTCAGAGAAAATCCCTCCTCAGGTACTGTTCTTTTTCTTGTAGATCTATCACTATTTGAGATTGTGAAGTAATTAAAAACTCAAGAAAACCATATCTATTGCTTGATACGCATGAGATAAACTCAGTAACCCTAGCATCTAATTAAGGAGCACTCTTTATGCTGTCAAGGGTGTAATTGTGATGAGCATATCCATATAGATCACTCTCCTTATCTTTCATAAAGTTTACTTTTGTTTTCATGATTTGCTTATTTTGAAGATTTTTAATGGCATATATTTTATCTCTTTTAGGTTTAGAAATCGAGAATTTTCCTGCTGAAGTGAACTCTACAGCTACATTTCGTTGCTTTCGAGTGAGCTCCATTGATGAGGCGGTTGATCAAGTTGCATATCAAACAAGGGTGAATATAGGAGGTCATGTTTTTAAGGGTATTCTCTATGATCAAGGCCCTGAAAATCGTTATGACTTTGGTGAAAGCTCTTGCAGACAACTTCATGGGCCTAATCTCACAAATGCAGGTGCCCTAACTCCTGCTACTACCACTTTAGCTTCAACTACAGGTGCTGCAGAATGTCTTGCTCGTCCTTCATTTCCATTTCCCCTTAATGCTTTTATGTCCGATAAGCAACTTTTCCTACACCCAAAATCTTAGGGCTCCTCAGTTTAATTTGCGTAGCTATCAAAAAGAAGAAGGAAAAAAGAGCGAAAATGTCAAAAGAGCCCAGCCTTTTGTCAATCATCAATTGAATCTTCCTCTTCTGTTACCATAAATCGCTAGATATTCACGGTCAAGGTTGTTCTTGTGAGTATCCATTGAAATAGAAATGAATAACTGGAGATCTTTGTTCTTTTTTCTAATCTTTATATATATAATTTAACGTTCAATTAAATGGTCTTGTATTAAATATTTTAAATGTGGCATGCTGCTGCAGATTGGTTTTTCAGTTTGTCTGCTTGTTCATTTCTTTATTAATTATTTTATTATCTTCTGAGTCCAGGTTTAATGTCTTCGATCTCCTTCAGTTGTTTATGAACTTCGAAGCTACTTTTTCCAGTTAATCCGTTTCTTTGCCGGCCTCAAGCTGGACTATATCTGCTTCTTTGTATGTTTAGAGAGGCTACAAAGATTTAAATTAAGATAAGTTCTACAGGCTTATATATATATAGTTGTGTCACCAATGCATGGGCATCAGACCCAAAATATTCAGGAAAACACACATACCCACTTGAAACATAAACAAAGCAAAATAAAACACAATAGTGCTTGTCATCTTCTTTTATTTTTTTTCTTGAATAACAATTACAAAGAGCAGAAAGAAGGAAAAATGCTTATCTCAGTGGCATAGTTCTATATTATGTATATTAATTGCAATGTTTTTTTTTTCTTTCTATTTTTTTGGAGGAGGAGGGAATCAGAATCACACTATCACTAAAGCGTAAGCTAAACACTAAGGCTTGATACTTATTAAACCAAAAAACGATTAGGTAGGCATCTTTGGGAGATTTTGGAGATGATGCCTTTTATATGAAAACACTACATAAGCTCATGTTTAGCTAGCTATAGGTTTTCTAATGCTGAGGAGACAATCATATACTTAACTATACGAAAAGATTGATACTCTCAGTGACAGAACCACTCGAATATATCCCTTGTACTTGGAAAAGGAACCACGGTACAAAAGTCATGAATGGCTAGCTCTATTTAGTGGAGATGCTGTGCTTGGAATAAACCTTTCTAAGAAATTCATAAGTGGATTGTCACCCAGGAAGGGCCTGTAAATGGTTTTCCCGATATAGTCATGGGATAGGAAGTTTTTTAAAACCTTCTGCGTGTAAAGAAATGACTTCTCATGGAAGATATCCAGCAATTTGCATGGGACAAAAGACATATGAGGTGGTTCGATCCAATGATGTTTTTATTGCATTAGATTATGGTAACCTTTATCATGACCTGCGTGCCCTGAGAAATATATCATAACCATCCCCTGGAGAATATGTTGTTCTTTAGCCCTTTTTCTTTTTCTCAAATAAGAGATCTTATTCGCGATGATCAGCTAAAAAAATTATGCACCGGCCTTTTATTTTATTAATTGAGAAGTAGAAGATGGGACACCTCTTTCATTACTAATATTGTGGTGCAAAGATATACAGAACCTCTTTTTCGCTAGGCATCATCTGGGATGGTAATGCATGTGCCTTACTGTGTATATTTTTATATTTTTTTAATGTTAATATAATTGTTAAAAAATAATATAAATTATATTTTAAAATTTTATTTAAGAGTTTAAAAATTTAAATTATTAGATAAAATTAAATATTTAATATAATATCAGAGTCATAATAATCAAATGATCATGATTTTAAAACTTATTATTTTTATTTATTTAATAAAAATTAAATATAAAGTATTATGAGTTATCTTAAAATTTTATTTATTAATTTAAGTTATTAGATTGAGATAATTATTTGAAATGGATTGTTTTTTATTGTTTGTATTATTATTATTATTATTAAAGCAAAATCATTAAGAAATCACACCTTGTACGGAGGAAATTTCATCTAGATTATCATCCCGGAATCTTTGCTTCGAATCAATGCTTTGCTCATTTTATTGGTTGTGTATGGTAATGCCGTACGTGTAGAGATTTAAAAAAAAGTATTTTTAATTTTAAAATATATTATATTAATTTTTTTATATTTTTTTATATCAGCATATACATCAAAACCATAAAAAATTAAATAAGTTAACATCTTTGCAGGAAAAATTTTGATGCCTATAAACTATCAAAACAGGTTCATAATTTAAGAATATGACTAGATACGAGACCAGGATCATTGTAATTTTATTCCCTCATTAGTGAAATTCCATCACAATTCATAAAAAAAAAAAAAATGCAAGAAACCTACAATGCTTGTATTTAAATGCCGTAATTCCATCAGTATTCACCAGTCTTTAAGGTTGTTTTCTTTTTCATATATCAAAATTTATTATGATATCTTGCTTGTAATTGTTTTTCTTAAAACACTGAACTCAAACTATATATTGGTGGCTGATCATCATTGGATTGGGGGCGGCCCTGCAAAGAATTTTTTTCCCAGCTTAATAGTATTTATAATTTTAATTTAAATAGTAAAATAACTTAACCCTAGATTTTTTTTTAATTTTATTTTTTTAGTTCTATCCCTTGATTCAAAGGTAATAATCACAATCAATCTTGCTTTCTTCATACCATACTCTTTCTATGATTTATTAAAAGTCGTCTAAAAAAGTAATGTTATAATAAAAAGTATGTATTCATGAGAAAAGAAAAAGGGTGTGCTTTGATGCTTTGGCTTAATTAAATGCTACGCAATATCTTTGCAAAACATAATGCATGTGAATGTTGATAAAACAAATAAAAAATCATTTACATATATATACGAATGAAATACCAAGATCATGATTGGATACAGCTACACAAACAGCCAATAAACTAGTAAAATTAATTAAACTAAATTTAAATATTGTTTTGTTGTATTTTTAAGCATCATAAGAAACCCCCTCATCTAATTTTTATACCCATGAATCCAATGAAGTAATATCCTCATTCTGTGCTGTTCTGTGCCTGTGTTCTCAAGGTGCATAAATTAATGGACGCTATTCTATGCCCATGTTTATCAAATTCAACAGCTATTATTTTAGAACTCAAAATTCTTTCAAAAAATTGTCAGTTTTTTTAAATAACAAATTCAACAACTTTTAGTACCTGAAGATCAGTATGCAATCACACAAAATAGTATCCCCACATGAAAGGATGGTATTTTTCTATCATTTCAACCTAACAGTGTACGTAGCAGTCATATATAGTAATAGATAAGAGGTAAGTGGTAGATTTTTATGTTTCTTTGCAGATGAAGTTGCAGGAGTCATTAACCAGGACGCTTGCAAACATGACAGAAGCAGACTTACATCAGAGAAGAAGAAGATCAAAACAGATTAAACTGCACTTCCAATTTTTTCTTGAAGTGTTTTTCTTTTTTCTGAACATGCAGGTTTTACCTGTTTATATTGTTATATAATATTTATTTAATTTTATTTATTAAGAATAAAATAGTCTTTTTAGTTTAACTTATATATACTATATTTATATTTAAATTAAGATTAAAAACTCATAATATACAGATTATTCATAATTCTAACTTTCTTTTTATGTATAATCTTAATTATTTTAACATGGTATCAAAGCTAGTTTTATAAAAGTAAACTTAATCCCGAATACTGCTTTCGAGGATCCAACTATTTTGTCTTCTGCTTATGCAAAATTTAGTATTTCGTCTTTCCTTTAGCTTTTACAATTTAATATTTGCGTTTAATTTTTATAATTATTTTGATACTTTATCCTCTCTTTAGTTCCTGTAATTTGTATTTGCATTCAATTTCTATAATTATTTTGGTATTTAGTTAAAAAGATATTTGTTTAGTTTCTACAATTTGGTATTTTGTTTTTCGTTGCTTTTGTATTCTGATTCTCTATGATTGTTGATTATGGTTACTGAAAGAGATGATTCATTTTAGTATGTGGATGTGGAGTTAGATGGAAAGAATTATTTGTATTGGAGTTATGTAATGAGAAATTTTTTTAAGGGTAAGAAGATATGAGAGTATGTTAGTGAAACTTATATGATATCTAAAAATAGTGAGGAGAGAGATTCTATTTTGATAGATACATAAGAAGCAAATAATGCAAAGATCATTACTTAGATCAATAATTCTACTGAGCATTCGATAAGTACGCAGTTAGTAAAATATGAGACAATAACAGAGGTATGGGATCGTCTGCAAATGTTATTCATACAATCAAATTTTACAAAACAATATCAATTAGAGAATGACATGCGAGCTCTTCGTTAGAAAAATATGAGTATTCAAGAGTTTTATTCTAATATGACAGATCTTTGAAATCAATTGACTCTTACATAATCGACAAAACTAAAGGCATATAATGCCTAGATTGAGCATAAAGAGTAGCAACGATTGGTACAATCAGCACCTCGCAGTGATTTTAAAGGACTTAGAGGCTTAATTCTGCATTGTTCTCCATTGTCTATTGTTGACTCTATTGATAGTGAGTTATTGCTTGAAGAAAAACATCTTCAGTCCTATTCTAAAAAGAAAATTCTTTCTTCTTCAAATCTTTCTATACTAACAGTACCTTCTAAGTCATTCTCTAATCATCAGAATAAGCTTTACACAAGGGTTGACTTTGATGAATGCAGTTTTTATAAGCAGAAAACTCATTAGAAAGCTCGATATCCTAAGCTAAGACAGTAGAATAAAACTTAAAAGCCTAGCAATTAGTCACAATCTAATACTCATAAACCACTTTAGGTTTATAAACCACCACACCATAATACCACAACAATAACTTTCTTAGGCTCTATTACTGATCCTAATACTTTGATCGAGCAATTTTAAAAGTTTCTCTCCTTACAGCCATAAACAATGTCTACTTCTTTTTTTATAGATTATTTTCCTTATAGTTCCTCAGGTATGTCACACTTTAAATAGGTTTTGGATTCTGGTGCTTCTCATCATATGTCTCCAGATTCCTCATCTTTTACCTTTATGTCCCTTTTATCCTCCATTCCTGTTATGACTGTCGATGACACTCCTATACCCCTAGCAAGTGTTAGTTCTATTATCACACCTTACTTGTCTCTTTCTAATATTTATTTTATTCCAAAACTCAAATTGAATATTGTGTCTATTGGTCAAATATGTGATTATGGTGATTATTTAATCATGTTTTCTAGTTTTTTTTTATCATGTATAGGACCTGCAGTTTTAGAGGCTGATTGGGAAAGGCTGTAGGGAAAATAGATTATATATTTTTTACGAGTTAAAAGAGCTAGTTGTTGCTGTCGCTATTAATACAATTGTTGATTTGTTTTTCTTTCATTTGAATCTTTCATCTTTTAATTTTTATTTATGATGTTTCTATCTAGGTCATATTTCATCTTCTTGTTTGAGATTTTTGGTATCCAACCATCTATTTCTTGTTTTTATTGTTCGCTTTCTTCAGGGCAAGGAATAGGGAAGCAGATTCTAGTTGTCTCTTAATCCAGTTATGTGACAACATCTTCTGAGTAAATAGTTGGTTGATTAATCTGATGAGCAGCTAGCAAATTTATATGATTTTGTTCAATTTATACAATAATTGAACCGACAACTTTTGTTTTCCATGCATATATTATAAAGGAAAAAAAGAAAGAAAAGGAAATTAGGAGAAAATAAAAATAATGCTGGCATTAGTTAGCATCACTGCCGCTGTTGGTAGAAGCAAATGAACAGCGATATTTGGCAGCTTGCCATCATTATCTTGTGTTAAAGCACGTTTAAGTGGCAAGAACAAGCTAATGGTCAACCTTCTTTTACACATTTCAATGTCAATGCCTTTCAAATCAACATGACTGTATTTAGTTTGCCTATCTTATTTTTTCTATACATAATGCTCGATACTGAAGTTTTGTAGTACTTTAAAGATGCGATTTGTTTCTGTACTAAAACTGTATTTGATTTGGCATGAAAAAAAATAAATTAGTTTTTTTATAATTTTTTTTTGATGTGGTGATATAAATAATTAAAAATAAATCTAAAAAATACATTTTAAAAATATGATGCATTATAGTATTAAATATATACATATTGTATTATAATTGAAGAACAAGATTTTTATTTTGGTTTTATGGCTAAGTCAATTTCCATACATACTAAAGATCGAATATATCCTTTTGTTTGGTGAAAAACAGGCCATTTATGATCACTTGTTATTCCCTGCAGAAAAGTTTTTGGAAAGATAAGATTTTTCTTAATTAAACATTTTCTTTACCAGCCTGCTTTTAATTATACCTTAATCATCTTGTTGCAACTCATATTACATGTATATAAAGAAAAATAGGTGGTTATTTCGTAAAATCGACTGGAATTCGCATATTGGGCCTATTATTTCAAATCTAGGCCCAATAAACAGAAACAAACCCCCACAAAAACTAACCATTGCTCATAATTGGGCCTCCCTGTTTTACCCTTAATAAAACCCATCAAGCCCACGATAAATCTGGCGCGAAAACAAGACCCGTCTCCCGCCAAATCAACCCCTCCCTCCCACACAAAAAGAAACCACCAAATCTTTCCCTCCAAACCCATTTCCTCCACAGAAAAAAATCATCTCTCTGCATCTATGGCTTCCGACTCCTCTCCAGGCCGCAACAACAACGGCCCCTCATCACCCGATGAATTTGCATCGAGTCCAATCGGCAACACATACTCTTCTCCGGCCACAAGAACCCGGCGCAGACGCCGGTCCACCACACCACTCCCTTACAACACCCCGCCAGCCAGCCAATCACGCTTCGCCACTTCAGAATCAACCCCAACCACAACCCCCCACCGCACGCGCCATCACGTTTCAACCCCATCATCCGATGGCGGCCCCCCACTCTCATCCGATGCCGGAGATGACATCGATGAGGCCACACCGACGTTTGTTTGGGGGACGAATATCAGTGTGCAGGATGTGAAGGCTGCGATTCAGATGTTTTTGAAGCATTTTAGGGACGGGCAGAGTCAAGGGAATGAGATTTATGAGGAAGGAAAGTATATGAAAGGGATACACGAGGTGTTGGAGATGGAAGGAGAGTGGCTTGACGTGGATGCACATGATGTGTTTGATTATGATGTTGAACTGTATGGGAAAATGGTCCGGTATCCCCTCGAGGTTTTGGCTATTTTCGATATTGTTTTGATGGACATTGTTAGTTTGATTCAGCCATTGTTTGAAAAACATGTGCAAGTCAGGATTTTTAATCTCAAGAGTTCCACAACTATGCGGAATCTCAACCCTTCTGGTAATTCATCTTTTTTTTCGTGTTTTTATTGAATATTAGCGCTTTTGTTTGATTTTGATTACGGGTATTTTTTTTGAGGATTTTGATTGAGTTTTGGTGGAATTTTTTGGTTAGATATTGAGAAGATGGTGTCGTTGAAGGGAATGATTATTCGATGCAGTTCAATAATACCTGAGATCAGGGAAGCGGTCTTTAAATGCATTGTGTGTGGGTACTTATCTGACCCAGTTGTTGTGGATAGAGGTAATCGTAGTGAGCTGTTGATAGTTGGGTCAATTGTGTAATATGTTCGTTGTTTTCAATGAGTTTTTGATTGTTTGTTGAATGTTTCCGAATGTTATCAGGACGTATAAGTGAACCCACAGCTTGTTTAAAGCAAGAGTGTTTAGCTAAGAATTCCATGTCACTAGTCCACAACCGGTGCAGGTAATTTCATTTCAGTCGTCTTGCTTATCTGAGAGTTTGAAACTTGCTTTACTTTCAAGGATTAAAGAGCATTATCACTAGTTATTAGATTAAGCCATGGCATTTGAAATATTTTTCCCAATAAGGAGTGATAACTATTGTCTCACAAAATTGTCGTATTTTAATTGACTGTTCTTGCTCCTAACACCAGGTTTGCCGATAAGCAGATTGTGAGACTCCAGGAGACACCGGATGAAATCCCCGATGGAGGAACACCTCACACAGTGAGCTTGTTGATGCATGACAAGTTGGTGGATGCTGGAAAGCCAGGTGATAGAATTGAGGTGAGACCAGAACGCATGATGTTGTCTGAATAGAAGGAAAGAAATTCCTGAAAGTTCCATGTTCCTCACGCTTTTCTTTCTTTGAATAGGTCACTGGGATTTATAGGGCCATGAGTGTGAGAGTTGGGCCAACACAGCGAACTGTTAAATCATTATTCAAGGTATGTGCTTTCTTTTTCCTTTTCTTTTTTCCCATTAAATGGGTTGAGGTCTCTTCGAGCTCTCTAGGGATGAGGAGATCCTAATGCCATAAACTATTTCTTTTCATTGCAGACTTATGTAGACTGTCTTCATATAAAGAAAACTGACAAGTCAAGAATGTTGTCCGAGGATCCCATGGAAGTTGATAGTGGTAATGCTTCACGTAGGATTGAGGAAGATTTCCATTTTGATGAAGCGAAGGTGTGTTAATATTGCATTTTTCTTTACTGGAAAAAAGTCTTTTATGTATTTTTCAGCCAAGATCAGATTCTTGTATTGCAATTGCAGATAGAGCAATTGAAAAAGCTGTCGAGACAGCCTGATATATATGACAGGCTGACCAGGTCCTTGGCACCAAATATATGGGAGCTTGATGATGTTAAAAGAGGTCTTCTTTGCCAGGTACTTGTATAAGCTTGACTTGATGCACTTCTACATCCCTACTGGTATGGATGGTGTACAATTTTGCAGTTCTTTAATCCACATCAATAACAATTGTTAATGTATTGCTCAAAATGCAGCTCTTTGGAGGGAATGCCTTGAAGTTGCCATCTGGTGCTAGCTTCCGTGGTGATATAAATATCCTGCTTGTTGGTGATCCTGGAACAAGCAAGTCTCAGCTGCTTCAATACATACACAAGTTATCTACTCGCGGCATCTACACCAGTGGAAGGGGAAGCTCTGCTGTTGGTTTGACTGCCTATGTCAGCAAAGATCCTGAAACAGGGGAAACAGTATGAAACTCTTTTTATACAGTCCTTATATTTTCTAATCAAGCAGCTAGATCTAGAATATATGTGCCTTTATGTGAGATGTTGATATTGATGATGTAATCTTGTAGGTTCTGGAGAGTGGAGCACTTGTTTTAAGTGACAGAGGCATCTGCTGTATTGATGAATTTGACAAGATGTCTGAAAATGCAAGAAGCATGTTACATGAGGTTGGTCGTGTTTTCTTTTCTCCAGATTTTTCAGTCATATAAAAGAAGTTTGCTGTTAAATAACAAACACAGACCTCTGCAAAAATGTTGGCAACAGGGAACAATAACAAGTACATTTTTATCCCTGTCTCGTATGTCTTTTTTAGGTTTTTTATGTGTCAGTTTTCAGAGTTTAAATGCTTATGACTGAGAGGGATTTCCTTTCTCCATAAAATATCCAGGTAAATATGGATATTTTTTTGGCAGAAGAAAAGAATAGAAAATCATCACTTAAACATACTCTTTGCATTTGACTTTCTAGCATATTATCTACTCAGAATTTTATGTCCTGCAATTTTTTGTGGTGAAAGTTTCTAATCTTGCTTCAATTATTGCAGGTGATGGAACAGCAAACTGTCTCCATCGCAAAGGCTGGAATTATTGCTTCCCTCAATGCCAGAACTTCAGTATTGGCTTGTGCAAATCCTATTGGTTCACGCTATAATCCTCGACTGTCTGTGATTGACAACATACACCTTCCTCCCACATTGTTGTCCAGGTAAGGAAAACTATCTGTATGTCATGCAACTGAGGCAGTTGATACTTAGCAGCTTTGAGATGTATGTGACTATGGACATGCTTTTGCGCAATGGAATTTGATATAATATTTTATACATTTTTATTGTTTTTTTTTCAAATGTCTTAGTTTTAGCTGTTATATGTCGGTATTGCTTGTGTTAAAGTACTAATTGCTGAAAGATATTTGATGCTATTAAGTTCTTTCCGTTGCTAGAATGACTGATTGTGGATGCTTTCTCAGGTTTGATTTGATATACTTAATTCTTGACAAGGCTGATGAACATACAGACAGGCACCTTGCCAAGCATATAGTTTCTTTGCACTTTGAGAATCCTGAGGTATGGTGAATTCTAGCAATCCTTGTTACTTGAAGCTGTCTTCAATTCTCTGAAAATTTGTTCTGCTTGCAGAGTGCAGTGCATGATGTGTTAGACATTGCTACATTAACTGCATATGTGAGCTATGCTCGAAAGTATATTCAACCACAGTTATCTGATGAAGCTGCTGAAGAGTTGACTCGAGGATATGTTGAGATGAGGAGGAGAGGAAATTTCCCTGGCAGTAGCAAAAAGGTCTGCTCTTAAATCTATCCTCTAATCCTTCAATAATTTGTGTAACTGAATTGATCATTAACGCTACCTTATGCCTTGTAGTATGATCTTACCTGGTCATTTCTCCAAGTGCTCTTATTTCTTACAAGTAGGTCGCTGCACATTATTAATTGACTCACATAGCATTAAAATCTTTCCTGGAGAACAGAGTTCAGTAGGTTCCCAAGCCAGATATCTTGATCCTTTTATTACTGCATTTATATGTTCTTTTTTAATTTGGTCAAATTTTCTTCCTCTTTAACTGCTTCTCATACAGTTGTTTTGATAAATTTTTTCAACAAAAAATGTTTTTCTTTTTTAAATTATGCCCTTGTCTCTAACCTATCCATATTTCTTAAATTGTTTCTGTATGTTCCTTGATTGTAAATGTTAACAGGTCATAACAGCAACACCTAGGCAGATGGAAAGTCTGATACGCCTTAGTGAAGCTCTGGCTCGGATACGTTTCTCAGAATTGGTTAGTATTTCCTTTATGGATCTCACTGTAAAGGTGGTTTCATCTCGAATAGAATTTATGAACTTGTCGTCTGGTGTTGGTACTTGCAGGTTGAGAAGCATGATGTGATAGAGGCCTTTCGGCTCCTGGAAGTTGCAATGCAACAATCAGCAACAGATCACTCCACTGGTAATTTCTCTATTAGCTTCACTCCTTGATTCCTAACTTCATTTTCCTAGCCAGAAACATTCTAATGATGTCTTCTCTTTTCTACAGGAACTATTGACATGGATCTCATTACTACTGGAGTTTCAGCTAGCGAAAGGATGAGAAGAGAGAATCTTGCATCAGCTGCTCGCAACATAATTACGGAGAAGATGCAGCTTGAAGGGCCCTCAATGCGCTTGATAGAGGTATGCAAGTATGCTGTATGCAGGTTCTTTAAATTGTTATTTAATTTTAACCATAGCTAACACTTGCATGCCCATAATCAATAATTCAGTTGCTGGATGAGCTGAAGAAGCAGAGCTCTTTTGCTGAAGTTCACCTTCATGATGTAAGAATCTCTCTCTCTCTCCCCCCCAGCCCTGCAAAAATGAAAATTGTTGACCCTCCCATGTTTCCCCCCCTTGTATTTCAGCTGAGAAATGCAGTTGCAACACTGGCAAGTGAGGGATTTGTGGTTCTCCATGGTGACAGTGTGAAGAGGGTGTAGTGCGAGTGGAGAAACCAGACATTGTCTGATTGATACAGCTAAAACACTGAGAAGAGAAATAAGTTTTGCAGCTTTATTATTGATGGGATCGGGATTATCCCACATATTTGGCCTGTCGTGGTGTGTATTTGAAAGATGTCATCATCACTAGGAAAGTAGTAGAATGCAGGATGCTTGTAGTCTTGTAGATGCTTTTGATAGTTTTGACTGTAGAGTAGTTAGTCAATCACGTAGTTCATGACCACCATATCTTAATGATATATTGATTCTTCAAGTCCGGTAATTCGATGGACGCGATTGCTCTGTGTTCTAATCTTCATGATGTTGTCGAAGGGTTTCTTATTTTTTGGGCTGCGAGACCCGTTTCTCGCCGTCTAAATTTAATAGCTGGGATAATCCTCACCTTGTTGATGTAGATGTAGAATTACGAAATGGACCTCGTACATGCGCCAGGCTGCTTGATCTTGATCCAATTTTACAATTTAATAATTAAAAAGAAAACACTAATAAATAACAAATTGAACGAAGTTATTGTCCACTTGATCCATGACTGGAGCTAATAGCTCTTTCCTTTCTCGAATTGAATAGCATAATCTTAAAAAAAAACAAAAAAGATAAAATGCAATGGTTTTTAAACAAAAATAGAGAAAAGAACAGGGAAAAAACAGAAAGTCGAGCAGAAAAGATGCCGATGAAAATTTATAGTGTTGCTCTGTGGCGATCCATTCCCTCTTCTCCTATAATTACGGGTTTCAGCAGCTCTGTGAGGGTATGAATTGTGGTAATTTTTATGGTTATAATTTATAAAAATTATTCTTTGTCATGGTTGATTGAATTAAAATATGTATTTGATTAACTGTTGTTGAAAGTGTTGTTAATAATAAAATTATTAAAAAACACATAATTTTATAGTTTTGAATTATATTATTGTATACTGAATTATTAATAAGTTATTAATACACCAATGCAACATTAAAATTAATTATATTTTTATTGTTTCATTAATTACCTTTTTGTTAAAGATTTTGCTAAAGTATAGTAAATTATTTATTAAGAGCTCATTCCGGCATGTGTATTGTCAATGGTTCTCCCTTTTGTTTTGTCAGACAAATCCAAAGAAAGGTAAAGGTTAAGGTTATTTTGGTCTCACTGTATTTTCAACGATTTTTTCTTTGCTTTGAAAAAAATAAGCTTGCAAAAATAAATTAATAACTGTAATCAGACCTCAGGAAAAAACAGTACAAGTTGCTTCGCAATAACTGAGGTCAGAACTCAGTCGTTGTGGGACCTGCTATTGAGATCACAGCTTCTTACAATTAACCAAATACTATATTTTTATGATTAACAAAAAAATCAAACGCAAATTCATTTCCAAACTGTCCCGGAAAAATAAAAAATCTTGTAATAAAAATGCAAAAAATAAATAAAAAAGATATACACTGTAAAAACTTGAGCTGTATTTCCCAGATAACATTTTCATGGCCAGACTCATGTGATCCACCACTTTAGTGCTGGTGGTTTGTAACTTATGTATCCATGTTAAGAATTTGTTAATAATTTATTTAGCATTGTGATAATTATGAGTAAATTATAATTTACTGTAAATATAATTTTAAAAACATTCAATTAATTAATACACATTGAAAATTATATGCCTCACTAAAAAAATTTCTTCGTGAAAATTAAATTTGTACACATCTCATTATAAACTTTTTCTAAAAAAATAGTTATAATTTATATTTTTTTTAATAGCAATCACAAAAAATATTAAAATATTATTAGTATTTGAAAGTATAATAATATTATTTTTTAAAAATATTTTTTTATTTTAAAATATTTTTTTATATTTTTTTTAACAAACTACCACCTGAATTTCTTACACAACGCACACTTTAAAGTTGGTTGGTCTATGAATTTACACGTGTATTAACAATGGATATAATTAATGATTCTCTTTCGAAATCCACGTGTGCTGGACAGGTAGATGAAACTTGCGTGTTCTTTAGGACGAAACTGCGAGGAAATTTCCTAAAATAGGATTTTCTTACTGGAAAACAAAAGACAGGTGAAATACAAAGGAAAGTGGTTTTCTTAAAACTCTTCCGAAAAAATTTTATATTTTTTTAATATAAAAATTAATTAATAAAAAATATTTTTCACAAGAATTTAACTTAATTTTAAAAAAATATTTTTTTTGAATGAAATACACTTTTCAAAAAATTATAAATAAAAAAATTATCATGTTACATATGTTAATTAATTAAATTTTATTATCAATTTTTTATTTTATTTTAAATTTTTATTTTATTTTTTAATTTTAATCTTTATTTTTTAATCTTTATTTTTTTATTTGTTTTTAATAATTTTTCTTACATATAAGATTTGGTTTTTATTTTTTACTACTGTTTATTTTATTTGAAATAAATAAATATTTTATTATTTTATTTTCTATATTTGATTTTAATTTTAATTTTTTAATTATTATTTATTTTATTTATAATAATTTATAATTTATTTTAATTTTATTATTCTTTAATCTTTTCATATATCATATTTGGTTTTTACTCTTTTAATAAACTTGAAAACTTAAGTTAAAACACTAATATATTATTTTTTAATTTATTTTTTTAACATAGTAAAATATTAGAAAATATATTTTCATTTATGTTTGAAGATATTATAAAATATATATAAAAAATAATTAATTAAAAAAAAAACTACGCAACAGGTAAAAAGAACCCAAGGACAGAATCGTAAACAAACCAAATCTTGGGAGGAAGGTGACGTGGCAGCTAGTTTAGAAGCAAATGGAAGGCTGGGGGGGAACGACATCACTCACCTCCCCCTGTATTCTGTCCTCTCACGTCTTTAATAAAAATCATTTCACCTGATTGAATCACCGGCCCGTAAATTAAAAAAAAAAAAAAAATCAATCAATTTCTGTGAGTTGCAAGATACAGAGAGAGAAATTGAATCAAGGAGAGGAGAGGAAATGGCGGGGGCAAGAGCAGGAGGAGGATGCTGTCCGCCGATGGATCTGTTCAGGTCAGAAGCGATGCAATTGGTGCAGCTTATTATCCCTATCGAATCTGCTCATCACACCGTCTCTTATCTCGGCGACCTTGGTCTCATCCAATTCAAAGACGTCCGTACTCATTCTTCTATCCTCGCCCTCAAATTTTGTCTATCTCTCCCTGTCTTCTTCCATCCGATGTTGATTTTTTTTGTTAATTTATTGAATTCGATTTCTTATTATTCTCTGTTGTTTTCAGTGCAGATGGTAATGTTTTTTTATTTGTAATTTAATCGTAACTAAATCGAAATTCGAAATGTGATTTTGTGAACTCTTATTGCTTATATGGAGAATAAATTGGAGTTCAATAAAGACTACAACTCCTATATTTTGTTTTTGTTAGGGTTTCTGGTTTTTTAGATAAAATATTGTTTATTTTGGGATTGCTAGTGGAAGAATGTGATGTGATTGATTTGATAATTGATATTCACCTTCAATTCTGCTCTTATTTTCTGTTTGCAGCTCAATGCAGATAAGAGTCCATTTCAGAGAACTTATGCTGCTCAGGTGTGTTTATGTTCCGTGTTCATTCTGTGCTCTTGAGTATTTTGATTTAACGAAGAATTTTAAATGCATATGGTCCTGTTAATCACTACCATGATTATCTGATTGCATTTGCCAGTGTAGAATTTTTTTTTTCATGGACTTCAGTACCTTAGATATTAGTTATACGAATCCATTTTATGCCTGGTAATGAAGTGAGATTTAGCTGTGGAAATTTTGATTTTTTCTTCTTGTTAGATCAAAAAATTTGGAGAGATGGCACGGAAGCTACGGTTTTTCAAGGAGCAAATGGTGAAGGCAGGTATTACACCTTTGACAAAGCCTGGTGCACAAACTGAAATTGATGTGGATGACCTGGAGGTATGCTACAAAGTTGAATATACTGCTATAAATGCTTTAGATGGGTCAGGGCTCATACTGTTTTGCATGGTTTTGGGTGCCATAGGTAAAACTTGGGGAACTTGAGGCAGAGCTGGTTGAAATGAATGCAAATAATGAAAAATTACAGCGCTCTTATAATGAGCTTGTGGAATATAAGCTTGTCCTCAACAAGGTATGGCTCTCTTTCCTGTTGTGGCCCAGTGATAATCATTCTTCTATTATTATGGTTTGATAAACCATGGAGAAGCTGAAACTTATGATAATTTCTAGACATGTCATGATTGGTTTTGCGGGAGTTTCATTGTTCCTGTTATTTCCTTGTGTAGATGATGCGTGTTGCTCAGGTGTTATGAAATTTTAAGTCAAAATGCTATTAATACACTTTTCATTTATTAAGTCATGCAATGTTATGTAACAAGCATCCATTTTGTTTAATTTTACGACTGCTCTCAATACATTTTTCATTTATTAAGTCATACAATGTTGTGTAACAGGCATCCAGTTTTTAGATTTTATGTCTTTAGGACTTCATATTCTGCCATAGCGTAATTTGAAGTTGTTTCATAATCATGCACGGTCCTACTTTGAACCTTTTCTCATCAGAACTTCAATTATGCATGGGTAATAATCAAGACAACGATTTTTTTTCTTGTAGGCTGGTGAGTTTTTCTCTTCCGCCCTTAGGAATGCAACTGCTTTGCAAAAGGAATTGGAATCCCAGCAAGCTGGCGAAGAATCGCTAGATACTCCTTTATTACAGGACAAAGTAGGAGTTCCAACTATTTGTTAGCATATCAATGTCACTTTTCCTCCTTTTAGTACACCAGTGTTGCTTTATCCTCATATTTGTATTTGTAACTATAATAGTTGACTGGCTATTATGTAGGAAATGTTGAACGAGTCATCAAAACAAGTAAAGTTGGGGTTTATCACTGGCCTTGTTCCCAAAGAAAAGTCCATGCCATTTGAAAGGATTATATTTCGTGCTACCAGGGGCAATGTGTACACCAGGCAGGCTGCCGTTGAGGAACCTGTTGTTGATCCTGTTTCTGGAGAGAAGGTTAGTTTGGTCGCATCTCTGCTGAACGTTTTATTCTTTATGTAACTTTTGTTTAGCAATAAGCATGATGATAAGCTGCTTACACAGATACACTCACGTATCCATGACACAGAAACAAAAGGTAATAAAGTAACTGCAGTTACACATCTTGTAATCATTTCATCTCTGTTACTCTAGCTCAATTGTAATTATCAATTTTAATCTCTTAATGTAATGTTACCGAACTTCTCCACCCATTTGTACAAGCCCTATGCACTGCTTACACCCATGCTATCTTATAATAGGCAGCCATGTATGATATATCAGAAGTTTGTATGGTGTTCACTTTAACGATGTATAGAAACTTATACAGTCCTGATTGTTAGAAGGCCGCTACCGAAGAGCTCACTAAATGCTTTGGCTCTATGATGACATGATATTTCTTCATGTAAATTGTTTAAAGTATCAAAATAAAATAAAATCAATTACTAATTTTACCTTGCTAATTGCCTGAGTTTTAGTATATGAATCACTTGTTTGTTTGAATCCAATAGTGAATATTTTGTTAGATTTCTACTTAAAATGCAAGTGCTATGTTAAAATGCAAGGACTATGTTGAGTTATCTTAAATTCACTAATACTATGCTTTATTAATTGTTTAGTGCATGTATTGTAGACTTCTTGGAGAAAATGAATTCACTTGTCACCTAATTTTGTCTACCGCATTAATATGTTTGTTTCTGACTTGTGAATGTCTACAGGTTGAGAAGAATGTATTTGTTGTCTTTTATTCGGGAGATAAAGCAAAGACCAAAATACTAAAAATATGTGAAGCTTTTGGAGCAAATCGCTACCCTTTCACTGAGGATTTTGGAAAACAAATTCAAATGATCTCTGAAGTATGTGTTGTGCTTTTGTCAGATGTTCATTCTCGTTTTAAAGACAAGTTGCAAGTTTTGTTATTTTCAAGTCCTGGCACGCTGCTGCTTGCTTGTTTCTTTTCTATCTTTTGTTTATACAGGAAGCTGCTGCATGCTTCTTTCCAAGTCTTGATATTTTCATTTTCCTCCAAACATCTTAAACTTTCATTTTGTCTATTTATCTAGATTGTTGTGATCAGACAGTTTTCAATTGCTTTATGCGTTTGCCATTAAAATTTTTGCCTTTTTTTTCTGATTGAGTATGATATGTTTAATCATTTCAAATTTCAGGTTTCAGGAAGAATCTCTGAGATGAAGGCTGCTATAGATGCAGGATTGTTTCACAGGAGTCATTTGTTGCAGACTATTGGTGATCAATTTGTGCAGTGGAGTACTTTGGTCTGTTCAAAGTTATAATAACTCATTTTGATTGTACATATATGATAATTTCAATCTTTATATCGTGTTCTGTCATTAACAATCTTTTCAAACTGGTGAAGGTGAGGAAGGAGAAATCCATCTACCACACTTTGAACATGCTCAGCCTCGATGTGACCAAGAAGTGTCTTGTTGCTGAGGGGTGGAGTCCTGTTTTTGGTACAAAGCAGGTAAATCCTGACAGTAAATTTTAAAGGGGAATGTTTTGGGTGATCTTGAATCCTATTTCTGAACTGATACATGCTATGAAACTCTTGCATTGGATTGCATATAAAACAAGTTTCAACTTGATGTCTGCAGATCCAGGATGCATTGCAGCGAGCTGCATTTGATTCCAACTCACAAGTTGGAACAATTTTCCAGGTTTTGCATACAACAGAGTTGCCACCTACATATTTTCGGACAAACAAGTTTACTTCTGCTTTTCAAGATATTGTTGATGCATATGGGTGAGTTTCACTCTTAGACCATTCTTGAAGTAGCCTAATTAGTTTTGATTTTTTTTCCATTTCTCATCTTGAACTTATTTTCAAATCATGAAATTTAGCTATATGTTACTGGGAGAGAATTATATATATGTGTGTGTGTGTGTGTGTGTGTCCTCAAAGTAGTCTCATGAAAGTAACTATTGGTAATTACTCCTTGAATAATATAAAATTTCTAATACGTTCCTAACTATAAAGAATGCATCGGAAATAACTGATTAAAAGTAATCAAATGACATGAAATTTAGGGTTTATAAACCCTGAACTAGGTCAGATCAACTGAGCTTAGGTCTAAAATCCAGTCCATTAACTTTGGTAGGAGTAATGCACATCCTACCACTGTTTACTTCATGTAAATTGATAATGGCATCACATGTGTTTGTCCCATGTCATGTAAAATGATCTAAACTAGATGCATATGCACAATCCTAATGTATAGAATAGGTTCGATTTTACATATAATTAGATTTGGTTAGATGATGAGTTAAGATGCCTCCCTATTTTCTGTACAGTCCCAGTGTATAGTTTGCTGTTAAATATAGCATCTGCTTGCATGTATGGATTCACAGATGCATGTGTGCATGTGCACCCAGACATTCATTTGCTGTTTGCCGGTTTTCATCCGTCAGATGAAGTCAATAAATACAAAAAAGATGCTTTGGTTTTCCATGATGGCAGGGTGGCAAGGTATCAAGAAGCAAATCCCGGTGTGTACACTATAGTTACATTCCCTTTTCTTTTTGCCGTCATGTTTGGTGATTGGGGACATGGAATTTGCATGTTGCTCGCAACATTAGTCTTCATAATCAGGGAAAAGAAACTTTCTGGCCAGGTAATCTCTGGGTATCTTTGATGGTTGACAGACATTTTTAACTTTTATGTCTAGCTTGGTTATTGCATTATTCTGTAAAGTCATTGAATGTTGACTTCTCTTACTATCAGGATTTGACTTTTTGTTAAAGATTGCCATTTTGTGTGCTTGTTTTTCTAGATTATGTGCTTCCCTGCAGTTAGCATCTAATATAATTATATGTCTTTTGTGCATCAGAAACTTGGAGATATCACTGAAATGACCTTTGGTGGTCGTTATGTTATTTTGATGATGGCACTCTTCTCGATTTACACTGGTCTTATCTATAATGAATTCTTCTCAGTCCCCTTCGAACTATTTGCTCCATCAGCATATGCATGCCGTGATCTTTCTTGCAGGTCTATGCCTTAAACCTTTTATAAACCTGCTACAAAAATCTTCATTTAGTGTGCTCTTTCAATTTTTATATGACAGTCTCAGACTCTCTGTCCCCTCCGAACTATTTGTTTTTCAGGGATTCTACCACAGAGGGTTTGATAAAAGTGCGCCCCACTTACCCATTTGGTGTAGATCCTGTATGGCATGGCAGCCGCAGTGAGCTGCCTTTCCTCAACTCTCTGAAGATGAAAATGTCAATCCTTCTTGGGGTTGCTCAAATGAACCTAGGAATCATATTGAGTTATTTCAATGCAACATACTTTAAAAACAGCTTGAATATCTGGTAAGTTTTGGAAAAACTAGAATGCTGGCTGCTTCATCATCTTTAAATTTATTTCAATTTTTTCGCTGGATTGAAAGATGGCACGGTATCCCTAAGGGTGACATTTGTCATGCATTTTTCAGGTTCCAATTTATCCCCCAAATGATATTTTTAAACAGCTTGTTTGGCTATTTATCACTCCTTATCATTGTGAAGTGGTCCACTGGTTCACAAGCTGACTTGTACCATGTAATGATATACATGTTCCTGAGTCCAACAGACGAGTTGGGAGAAAATCAGCTTTTTCCTAGGCAAAAAACTGTGCAGGTTGACTCATATTTTTTGCTGCCTTTTACTTTACCTTTCATGTATATGAGATGTAGCCATTCTACTAATTCGTTTGGTATATTCGGTTTTCAGCTTGTGCTATTACTATTGGCCCTTGTGTCGGTACCATGGATGCTGCTCCCAAAGCCTTTCCTTTTGAAGAAGCAACACGAAGCTGTATGATACTATTCTCAACTCCCAAGTTTCTCAATATGATTAAAGTTTATATATATGCGTGCATGCAAATAATAAACAAGAGCATTAAACCCTGTTCTCTCGCATGCGTGTATGTATGCACACTTGCAAATAATAAACAAGAGCATTGCACTTCTTTCTCTCTTTCCATGAGTTCTGATTGTAAAGTTTCTCCCAGAGGCACCAAGGTGAATCGTACACACCACTTCAGAGCACTGAGGAGTCGCTTCAGTTGGAGACAAACCATGATTCACATGGTCACGAGGAATTTGAATTCAGTGAAGTTTTCGTACATCAGATGATACATACCATTGAGTTTGTACTTGGAGCAGTCTCAAACACAGCTTCCTATCTTCGTTTATGGGCCCTCAGGTATGCCATTAGGAAATGAAGCTATGCATCATGTGAGTTCAAACTTAGAATTCAATCTTACATGTAACTGGTACATTTCAAAATTTGTGTAATTCTGCCTGCATGATTGTTCTTGATGAACACTGTATATATTCTCTTGATAAAAGCTGCGCAAACAGAAGTTTCCTTTCTTATCCTTTCATTGATGTCGAATCCCACCCTTAGATATGGTTACACATGGTTCACTGTGGTCATTTCTCTACATGTATCCTAAAAGGTCATCTTCTTTTTATTTGATAGTTAGCGAGCTAATTGCATGCTTTATGCTGCCTCTTTTTTTGCAGTCTTGCGCACTCGGAGTTGTCTAGTGTATTCTATGAGAAGGTCCTTCTCCTTGCTTGGGGGTATGTTAATACTTATGATGATGCTGCTTGAATTATAAACGCCACACACCAATGACCTCTACGCAAATTGGATGCTAGCTAACATTGTGCTTTACATGTGCCACAGGTACCACAATATTTTTATCCTTGTTATTGGAGCCATTGTCTTTATTTTCGCGACCGTTGGTGTGTTGCTGGTGATGGAAACTCTTAGTGCTTTCTTACATGCCTTGCGTCTGCACTGGGTGGAATTCCAAAACAAATTCTACGAGGGAGATGGTTACAAGTTTTATCCCTTTTCATTTGCATTGGTAAATGATGAGGATGAATGATGCAGTGATATAAAATCATAGTTGCTGCCAAAGACGAGAATCCATTGTGTATGAGCATGGATTCGTTTGGTTTTTTTCATTTGAACATGATGAGAGGTCATTGGGTATGTTGCGGGGAGTTTGAGGAAGCTTCTATTTTTGGAGCATCGCTTCGCTTGTCCAATCCTTATTTGTTATTGAAAGTACCAGGCAACTTCCCAGAGGAAAGTTGCTTTATGTATGTGATGGCAGGCTATGGCCAGGTGTAATAATAATAAGGTTATTTGATTTATTTAAACTCCCACTATTATTTGTATGTGGAAAGATAGAAACAATAAACGACTTATCTGCTTGTATTTACGCGGAGTTCTTAAAAAATAATTGAATTATATATATATATATATTAATTTTTTAGTTGTATTGATATTAAAAATAATTTTTTAAAAAATATTATTTTTATTTATTTTCAAATAAAAAATATTTTTGGGAGTAATTTTTAGGTTTAGACGTTTATTTGTTATCATCTTACTGGTGGGCTTGACAACAATCCCATCTTCGCTAATTATTTTAATAATAGAACCGCACCAGACCCAAGGATGCGGCACACTGCTTTTTGTGTGGCCCTGTACTTTTCAAAAATTGTTTTAAATTATTTTTCCTATTGTTTTAAAATTCTGGTCTTAAAAATAAAATTTTAAAAAATATTATTTTAATATATTTTCTAATAAAAACATTTTAAAAAGGCAGGTCAGGTTTGCTACTTTCTCGTCAGAAGCTCTGCCTGTTATCCCTTACCGTACCTTACTTGTTTACTGTACTTGTAAAATATTCAATAAGTTACCCTGTTTACTGAACTTGTAAAATATTCAATGGGTAAACAGAACTTATAGAATATTTAGTGAGTTACTTATTTACTGAATTTGTAAAATATTTAATGAGTCGTGAAAATGGAATATTTAGTGAGTTACTTATTTATTGAATTTGTAAAATATTTAATGAGTCGTGAAAATTAATTATGATATACATAAATAAAAAAAATACAAGAAGCTCCGACTTTCTATTGTGTCACTGGTCGTTAATATGCTTGCTTCGACCATAGGCGTTTGGAGGGTTTCCCTCACGACGTGTCCATGACATGTCTATAAATGTCCTTGGGAACATCGAACATTCGAATCTTATGATTTAACTGTTTAGTCGCAGTTTACCACCGAGTAAGATCGTTCGTGAGCGCTTTGGTGAGACATGACAGCAAAGTAAATGAAATAAGAGAAACATTACAAGTCTTAAAAAGGTGGGGTTGCGCCAGAAGAGACAAATAATATAGGGCAGCTGTTCTTGCAAACCGAAGACATGGGGCATTCCAAAGAAACTCCATTCCCATGCTTTGGATGTTGAATATGACAACCAGATAGTTCAAGTGGGGCATATATAACTTGTAGTGTTAAATCCTTATTTACAAAACAACAATTTAGCAGCATAGTTAGGATATCCCTAGAGGGAGTTGGTCTGCACAGCAGCAACAGTTGAGACCATGGAGTCGACTCCACAAATATTGCGACCCCTGCAGATTTTGTAGAATCCATTCTCGCCCCAGCTTTCTCCCCACGAGTTCTTGATAATCCAGTATGGCTTCTCCTTCATCCTGACGGGAGCATAGCCAGCTGAACCATATCCCACCAGCAACACTCCATGATCCAACCTCCTAGAGCAAATATAAGGGCATGAAACTCCTCCAATGTATGTTTGCATGAACACAGCATTGATGGCCACTGAATTAGAACACAGCAAGGGTTAGCCACAACTGAATAATAGAATGGACTTCAAAAGAAAATTGATCGCTCAATCAATGAAAACCATGTCAATTTACCTGCAAGGGGACCGTTTTTCACAAGATTTGCAGCAATTTGATCTTCATCTAGGGACACCACGCTAAAGTTGGCCACTCCAGCAGCAACCTTGTTCTTGTCAAATTTGCAAGCACCACGATCCATACCAGTGTAAGGATAGTCTTCCTCACGCATAAGACCACCAGCTTTGAGAGTATACTCAAAGGCACTATTCATCAGCCCACCATTACACCCAGAGTCACATGAACCTGGTTCCTCTGGATCACACTGCACACAGGCGCGGGCTTAATTTAGAGAATCAGTAACCAACAAATATCTAAGCGCAGCAACTTGTGTGCCACATCATGTTATCCAAATAATCAGTCCATTTCTTTATTTCTCATCAAAAGAAAATGCTTTCCAGGTATCATGTCAACAAATTAACCAGTCCATGCATACATTGAACCATCAGCAGGGAACTGCAGGATTTAGAAAATATTGAATCCGCGCATGCCTAGTTATTGAATGAACTTATCAACATGAAAAGAATGCAGCCAAATCATTAATTTTTTTCCGGAATTATAACTTTTATATTATAACTTTTGACTTGGTCATAATCCAAAAATTGCCTTTTATAATTACCTTGTGAGAAAAATAAGTTAAAAATGATTTTAATTTAGAATTATAGCTGATAAAAAATGACTCAAAACAATTTTTTTAAAGAGAGAATATGTAAGTTAAAATTCATAGGTTAAATTAGCTCTAACATATCCTTATATTTTAGTTTTAGTCTCGCATTTGACCCTTTAAGATATTTCAACTTACCTTTATATCATAGTTCATCATCCAACCTAATTCTAGAAGATATATTATGCAAATTAACACCTCGTGATGTTAAAATTCATTTTTTTTTAATAAATTATGTTAGAATGATTTTTTTTCATGTAAGGATTGTGCTAAAATATCTATTGGAGAATGAAATAAAAATATAAAGACAAATTGGAAAGCAATTAAATTTGTAGAGATAGATTAGATCTAACATATAATGAAATATTGAGCTAATTCCCCTAAAATTTTGACTCGATTCTCTTAAAAAACTTTTAAGTTAAATGTTATTTCTAACTAAACATGTTAATGATTTTTCAAAAACAACTTGAATTAATTTGCGAAAAAAACTTAGGATAAAATACCTCATGATCGCAATCCACAAGCTGCTGCTCGCTAAGGCTAACAAGGTCTCCAGTAGCAAGGAAATGTGCACCTTCCAAAGCTCCTGTAGTGCTAAAACTCCAGCATGACCCACATGAACCCTGACCCCAACAAATCAAAAAATCAACATCATCATCAATAACCTTAACCCCAAAAAAATAAATCATTAATAAACATAAATCACGGCTGAAGTTTTAAAAAATTAATGAAAGCCAACACGTAACTTCCCCACCTAAAATCTGAAAAAATATACACAAAAATAATGGAATATTCTGAGAGAAATTTCCACACCAGCCCATGGATGGCGTCCCGAAGATCCGACCCGACCAAGAAAAAAAAAAAGAAAGCCACTTCCCACAAACAAACAATCATAAGACAAAAAAATATATATATAAAAAACCTGATTTTTAACAGGGCCAACAGCTCCTTTCTCTCTCCAATCAAAATCCTCAGGCAAATCATTAGTAGGCAAAATCGGAGCTTTATTCGCATCCTTAGGCAACCTCAACTTCCTTAAGCCTAAAACCTGCTTTCTAAACTCAGCCGCAGTCAAATCGGAGAACTGAGTCACACCATGACTCGCTGTTGGGTCCAATTTCTGATGACGCGCCGCGCGTCTCAGATTAGACTTGAATACCGAAAACCGGTAATCATGCTCTTGTTGTGAAAGGTATGATTTCTTGAATTTTCTCTTGAATAGCGAGAAGTGATGCTGCTCTGCGGTCAATAGGTTTGATGATGATTCATCCTGACCTTCCACTACTTGTCTGATCAAGGAATCATCACCGTTGAATGTCTCCGCAGAAATAGCGGAGATAAAGAATAGAGAGAGGATGAGAAAGAGAGAGAGGTTGAGAGACATTGTTGGATTGAAAATCAGGTAATGGCGATGCTTAGACAAAGGAGAGGTTTTTATAGAAAAATATACTTGTTTGTTGGTTATTGTTAGACGTATAATATACTAATCCGATACGGATTGGGAGACAGATTACGTGGATTCATTATATCACCCCTCGTGTATCAATATCCGTGTCTCTACTTTAAATTAGATCAAATTCGACCCTCTACTTTTAATTTTATAATGTGTGAGCCTGTGGCAGATAATTGTTGTTAATTTATTAAGAATCTAAATGTGTGTTTATATAATGATTATTTTTAAAATATTTTTTTTATTTTAAAATATATTAAAATATTTTTTTTATATCAATATATTAAAAAATCTAGAAACATTGAAAAAATATTAATTTAAAATAAAAAATTAAAAAATAATTTTTTTAAACATAAAAATAAGTAAGGTTTTTAAAGCAGTAAAATCGGTGTTAGATTGACCAGTTCTTGATTTTACCTCTTTTATTATTGAATTATTTTGATCCATGGGTATATATTGAGACTTTAAGGACCATGGATGGTTTTGGTTCCAAATCATATGGTATAAATACGATGGTACTAATATACGTAGAGAGGGAGATGGGCGGTGCTTTAAGCTAACAGCCGGTAACGTGGGTTTTGCCTTTTGAGTTTGCTTAAGGAGAATGGGCAGCGGATGCGCAATAGCAGGAGGACACGTGGCAGAAGTGGAGTGCTGGATTGAATGGTAGGTTCGGCTTTTTGGTGGGAAGCTAATCTATGTTTCTTCAGTTACGTCCTGTGTATATTTGGGTATAAAAAGTGTGTTTGTCTCTTCAGTTTGGGAATGGGCTTTTGATCCAGGAAAGTCTTGAGGGCTGGGCTGGGTTTTGTTTTTTACAATAAAGGTATTCTGGGATGTATTTTAATTTCAATCAAGGTTAAGCTTTTTTTATATATAAATAATCTTAATTATTCATAAATTCTGGCCTTCAAGATTAAATTGATTGAATTATGAAATATGATGAGTGGATGACCCTTATTAACTATCGATTAACCTTTAAAATTTGTTTTAGTTGATGTATTACGACATCAACCTTGGTATACTCTAATTATGTTTAATTCTTGATAAGAACTATGATAAAATACCCATATCTGTATTTACAATAAAAAGAAGAAAAAAGGCAACTTTCTCTGGGCTCAAGCTTGAAATAATACGAGGAGCTATTGCATTTACTGCGTGAGACATCATCAAAAGAGTATGGTGCTGGAATTTAGTAATACTTTACTCAAATCACATGTTACTTAAATTGTTCACTGGGTTTAGAACCCTAGAGACTTACTCTGGATTACAGTAACAGGGCCGAAGTTTTTATCAACATCCGAGCTCGGTATGGCTGTTGGACCTTCGGTTTAGATTACAGTAAAAGGGCTCAGATATATTTAAGAACAGCAGAAATGCAGGCTAATGAGCTAAAAATGGCTGTTGGGCCTACGGTTTAGATTACAGTAAAAGGGCTCAGATATATTTAAGAACAGCAGGAATGCAGCCTAATGAGCTAAAAATGGTTACTGAGATCTGATAAATTAAAGTGGTGAGGCGAGGGAAGCAGACCAAGATGGGTTTACCGGGCTCTTCTTGTTCATTGTTTCTTCTAGTTTTGGTTTTGGATACGGCATTGCCGTGTAGCGGAGGCAAAACAAGCCGTTTCGTTAGGGCAGTGGAAAAGGGCGTTGATATGGCTCTCCATGGTCATGCTTTCCAAGTTCCTCCAGGTTACCATGCTCCCCGTGCACAGAACTGTATTTATTCACTCCCCTCCAAATAATGGAGCCTGTACGGACGTAGTACTGGTATGATACAATAATGTATGGTCATAGTTATTTTTGTTTACTTTTGCTCCCGCAACTTGAAGCTGCTCGCCGTTGTTTCTCAGTACTGCTGCACAAAAGTAGAAGAATAAACAACACTACTGCACAAGTCTATGTGAACATTTTTGGTTTTCTCCGAAAAGGGGTAAGGGCTCACGTTTATTCGGTGGGTTGTACCAAACGTGTACCGCTGGTTTTAATTATGTGTCTTAATTACTTTTTTTTAAAAAAAATTTAATGTGAGTATTAACATGTGTATGTTAAGTTAACGATGATATAAATTTTAGTGATAATTATATGAATAATTAAAAATTTAAATTTAAAATTATAAAAAAAATAAATTATTTTTTAATTTTTATCATTTAATCATCTCCTAAATAATTATTCAAGTTACGTTTATTACATGGGAAATATTCGACAAAGAAACAGATATTGAAGAAGAAGGAAGAGAAAAGAATAATTGGCTTGTCCTTTCATCGGTTAAAACGTTGATAGCCTGTAAATAAACATGATACTGTCATAAAGAGTTAAGTTGCCTTCACGGAGAAAAAGGAGTAAGAAGTTTTGAAGATGATGTTGCCGATATTATTAAAAACGTCATATTGAAATAAATTTAATAATATAAAAATAGGTTACTTATATAAGAATGTGCACATTGTTTAACACTGTATTTCAAAAACCTTTTTAAAAAATTTTATTTTTTATTTTACTTTAAATTAATATATTTTTTATGTTTTTAAATCATTTTAATGTGCTGATGTTAAAAATAATTTTTTAAAAATAAAAAATATATTATTTAAAAAAAATATTTTAAAAAACAACCCAACCTCACTTTTAAATACATATTCTTAAATGATATACATGATTTTCTTTGTTTGTCATTAATGATTTTTTTAATGTTACCAAATTTATTTTACCAAAGTGTTTTAACTATGTTAATAATATTATATTGAAGTTTTGTTGTGCCCTTTAATATTTTTTTTTATCTAATCTCTATTTATTGTAAATTATATAAGATCATTTTACAATTTAGAAAATTCTACTGCTACTCTTTATAATAAACTGTCTTATTTATCTATATATTATATACCTTGTGCTATTTTTTCAAAAAATATATATTTAAATGATAAAAAAAATTTTAAAAAAAAACTGAAGAGGTAAGCATAAAGAAGGCAGTAAAGCGGCTATTTTTTAATTTAAAATTACCACAACTACACTTTTATATATACGCGCACACAAATACATGGCTTATTCATGGAGTCTGATGAACGTAGTCCAGTCGCTTAAACGTCAGAAAGTCAACGGGCCGTGCTGGTCCACTGCCGGCGCGCCTTTTTTCTCCAATTCACGCTAGTGGCTGTCCATTCTGTGTGCCTTCTCTGCCCCTGGTTCTGCGTGTGGACCACAAGCCATAAATGAGAGTGGAAATAAGATTTACAAAATGAAGAAACACAGTTTACTCCCTGTATTTGTTTCAATTCAGCATACCAGGCCCTTCAACGAACAATTCATCAATCTTGTCTTATATTCGTCATATTTCATCAAATCAAACCTGGTTTTTAAACAACGTGATGAACATACCCTGTATGGCTTGACTGAATTGTTTAAAACCCAATCCTTCCAGGGTTAAATTGATGAAATATAATGAATAAAAAGGTAAATCTGATGAACTTGTTTTTACAGGGATTCATTTGCTGGATTGGCAGAATCACAGAGGTTAGGCTTGAAAACTTTCCTTCCAAGTTTGATCAAGGAAAGGAGCTGAAAGATTGATACGGCCATGGTTTTGAAATCTATGCAGCTTCTTTTTTGGATCTTTCAATCATTTCAGTCGATCACAGTCATCAATTGCGGGAAACTGATGGATTCCTTCGGCGACTTCTTTAATGAACTTTACTATATAAATTATTTTAATATCTTCTAATCATCTCGTGAAATAATCCTGTCCATCCACCATAGACATTATATTATGTTCGAGTAAAAACATATTATCGAAAACCTCGCGATTGATTGCATTCTCCTCGCGAAACAATGAATGGTCAAACCCAAATTCTGTAGCCATATAATAAATTGACCATTCATGAATTGAAAAATATATTTAGAGTGCATTTGGAAAAACTTTTAGCTTCAAGTACTCTTCATGGTCTAGATTTTTTTCATGAGGAATTTATGATAAAAACGGGTTAATTATTTTTAGTTAGAGATGTATTTAATAAAAATAATTCAAGTTAATTTTCTTGAAGAAACAAGTTGAAGTTAAAAGCTTTAACTCTTTGTTGAATTAAAATTTTAACTTGATTTTATAACAAGTTTTAATTTAAATAAATATTTATTTATAATTAAAAAAATCAAGTTAAATCAATTTATAAAAAAATCATTCAAAATATGACCTTATAGTTACCGAGGAATACATTTCATCTGCCTCCCTTCCCCAAGCCAAGCCTCGACGGAGGGGCAGAGAGTAGGCAGTCTACCCTAACAGCAAATTACGGGGGCACACTCTCACGCTTGCCATCATTCAAACGAAAATAAAAATGATTTTGTTTGAAAGAAAATAAAAAAAAAATTGGGGTATTTTGCACTGCAATTGGATTATGCTTTTGAAAAAATCCTTTTATTTATTAACGCATATATCTCTGATTTCAAACAAGACTAACCATATAGGCAAGTTATCGTTTTGATTCATTACTGATCACTTGCCATTGTAAAAAGATCAAGACAAATCACTAGCTTAATTTGATGCTGTCCTGATTACTTAAAAAACAGTAACAATGCTGCAGAACTAGAAATGTCAGCCCACCTAACTAAATATGTGCTGGGTAACATGTTTCATAATATATTTTTAATTAAAAATATATTAAAATAATACAAAATATTTAAAATATATCAATTTAATATTATTTTAAAACCAGTAACCACGTAGAACGCTAAATTGTTCATTAGAACTCGGATGGTCCTGTGTGTACCATTATGGCAACATAAATTTGCTTTCTTCATCGCCCACCTCTTACTTGATACACACACAAGCTTAATCAAAAAGCTAAATCTCTTAAATTATAATATATGTATCGAGTTCTCTTCTAATGTATATGGCTGTTATTTTTATGGTATTTTATATACCTATTGAGTTTATAAGATATTCAATAAATTATGAGGATTAATCGTGATGCGTACAAATTAATACAAACACTACATATAAATCAAAAAAAATATTTAAACACAGATGAGATCTTAAAAGAAGCATTTTTTTTAAACCATTAATTACCTGGAAACTTATCCAAATGTGAAAAAGAGCATATATTTTGAAATCTCTTTTATGTTATTTTGTTTTTGTTTTTGTTCTTTTCGTTTTTACTCTTGGTTCGAGAAGAAGAATCAGCGAAATGAACGCTGTTTGACCTTTCTTTCGTAGATAAGCGTTATCATGATACGGCCTGTCGGTGACCCCAGGGTCAACTTTACTGTATTTCCATCCTACTTGAAAGAAAAGAACCACCTCTTTTCGTATATTCGCATTTTCTTGCATCAATAAATACATAAATTTCTATCCCTTGCCCTGTCAAGCTTCCTGACTTGTTGACCTCGAATTTGTTTATTGGCAAAACATGGTGTAGATATTAGATTCCAAGCACATTCCCGGCCCGTAGTATATGGGAAGCGCTACACTCCTGTGCATCTCAAAAACAGGCAAGCGTTTCTACATAAATCCAAGCGCATATGTCAAAGGGTTTGGAGTGTGGAAAGCACAAGATGTTGAGCTCTAATTTGAAGAAGATGGGCTCTTCTCCTTCTTCTTCATCCGTTGTGTTTGCAGTTTTGTTCTTGGTTTTTAACGCGCCTGTGTTGTGTCATGGAGGCAAAACCAGTAGTTTTGTTAGGAAAGTGGAGAAAACTGTTGATATGCCTCTTGATAGCGATGTTTTCAGAGTCCCTCCCGGCTACAATGCTCCTCAACAGGTGTGTTATTTGTGTGTTTTTTATTTCTTTCTTTTCTTGTTCTTTTCAAAAGTGAGTTATGGTGTTGTATTGTATATTGATTGAATAAAAGTTTGCATTTTCTTTTTCATATCAATACTTTAGGTGGGGTTTGTCAGTTAACAAAGAAAAGCTTTCATTTTTTTCAATACAAAACTGAATTTTAAATCTTTAGTTCCTTTTTATTTCTTAGAATCATGGGGACTCTCCTTAGACTTTTTTTGATTTTCTTGATAGAAACAGTGGATGGACTCTCAATTTCTTGATACGTGGGTGGTTTTTGATACAGGTTCATATAACTCAAGGAGATCATGTGGGCAAGGCAGTTATAGTGTCGTGGGTCACTGCTAATGAACCAGGTTCAAAAAAAGTAATTTACTGGAGTGAAAATAGCGAACATAAGGAGGAGGCTAGCAGCAAAGTTTATACCTATGAATTCTACAATTACACGTCTGGCTACATTCACCACTGTACCATCAGAAACTTAGAGGTGAATTTCTATATTTTCTGATATGCTATTTGGTATTCATTTTGCTTCATTCCCAGCTCCCACTCCCTGTTTATGTTCTGTTTTGCATCGATAACCTGTAATTCCTCAATAAATTAGTTGGAATTTGGACTTCTAATTGAAAATTTTCACCTTTTTGTACAAAATTAGAGTATGATTTTGATTACTTGACTTCTCGTGGCAGTTCAACACAAAATATTACTATGTAGTCGGGGTTGGGCACACCGAAAGAAAATTCTGGTTTACCACTCCTCCTGCAGTTGGTCCTGATGTCCCATATGCATTTGGTCTCATAGGTATGTATGGCTTGCTATGGGTTCTGTTTGCTTATATTATTGGCATTATGGTTCAGTCATACCTGCAGTTTTCTCCAGTATTTTCTATAAGGGTGTATGATTCTTTGAGCGGATAGGATTTTCTTGTTTTTACATGTGCTTCTGTCCTCATTATTGGGATTTATTTGCAGGGGATCTTGGTCAGAGTTATGATTCAAACACAACACTTACTCACTATGAAAAGAACCCAACAAAAGGACAAGCAGTTTTGTTTGTTGGAGACCTATCTTATGCCGATAACTATCCAAATCATGACAATGTGAGATGGGATACATGGGGAAGGTTTGTAGAGAGAAGTGTTGCTTATCAACCTTGGATATGGACTGCAGGAAATCATGAGATTGACTTTGCCCCAGAAATTGTAAGCATCTCACACCATAGTTTGTCATCTAACTAAGAATAATATGTTTTAACGTTTCTGAATTATGTGAAGGCCAACAGGAGATGGTAGCTTCTATATTCTTATTTTCTAAGGGTGAAAATGCTTCATCTCACACCTTTCTGATAATCCATGGCTTCCCATATCCGTTCAACTTTGTTCTCTTAGAAATTGTTGATCTCCATTCTCAGGGCTGCTTCTCAAAGCCATTACAAGCTTGATGCTATATCATCTTGCTTGGAAACTAATTTTATTGCAGCTACCTCAACTTAGATGCCGAGTTTTACAATTACTGACGTGGTTTCCACTGGCCTTGAATTTTTAAAGTAAATTACACTTGGTGCCGCTGCTTTTGAGTTTTGATGCTCTGTGTTCTATGGTTCTAGTCCACTTTTTTTCCATATGTATGTTTGATAGATGCGCAAAAGCTGCTGGAAAAGCGAATTCATAGCAAAAAAATGTATTGTTTTTGCAGGGTGAAACTAAACCATTTAAGCCTTTTACTCACCGCTACCATGTCCCTTATAGAGCATCACAAAGTACCGCTCCTTTTTGGTACTCAATCAAGAGGGCTTCAGCATACATCATTGTCTTGTCTTCATACTCAGCATATGGTAAGGGCTTTACTCCTTTCTAAATTCCTAATAGAATGATGGGAGACGAAAATTTGCATGTGCATGCCGTTGAACTTGTTTCTATCAAACATCAGTCCTTGCTATCTTTTGTTGATATATTTTAGAAGATGATTATGTTTTTCATTGCTTACTGAAAGGCCTCGGAACATCATGATTTGTACACTGCTCAAATGTAGTTTAATTGGTTACCATAATTCCTGCACTGTCATCCTTTTGATTCCCGCGTTCAGATATTTGAAACAAGTATAATTCCTGCATTTCCATGCTTTGTCCAAATGTTGGTTACTCCAATGATGCAATTCCATAATCGTGTACCAGTACTTACGTAATTGCATCTGTTTTTCATCGTGATTTTAGGTAAATACACTCCTCAATACAAATGGCTTGAACAGGAGCTACCAAAAGTTAATAGGAGTGAGACACCGTGGTTGATTGTTCTTATGCATTCTCCATGGTATAATAGCTACAACTATCATTACATGGAAGGAGAGACCATGAGAGTAATGTACGAGCCATGGTTTGTTCGGTACAAAGTTGATGTTGTGTTTGCTGGTCATGTTCATGCCTATGAACGATCTGTAAGTGTCCCTGGTCCCGTATAAATCATGTGATAAGGTTCATGTTTCTATTGAGATGTTTTCTTCCAGTCCTTGGGGATGTCTTTCTTTAATTTTTTCTGAAACCTTGAAATTCTGTAAAGATTACTTGGTTCGGCTTCGGATTTGGTTTTGCTTCCAAATGACATTAAATGAAAATCCTTTAAACTAATCTAACTTGAGATTCTCCGAACTATCAAATTATTGAGAGATTTGTGGATGTCATCAATCAGAAAGAACCATCGGACTCTAGATTTGAATGTGAAGTCATCATCAAGGTAAAACTCTGGCACATCTTCTGTCCGTAACCAATGGTTTACTGTCCCTGCAGGAACGCGTATCGAACATTGCGTACAACATAGTAAACGGAAAGTGCGTTCCGGTAAGAGATCAAACTGCCCCAGTTTACATTACCATTGGCGATGGAGGAAATCTTGAAGGCTTGGCAACAAAGTAAGAGGATTGAATAAAAGAACTCATATTCCCAGACACACACACACACACACATATCTTCCAATTTGCTTGCGTAGTTAAATATAACGTGGCCTCATTGTCCTGCAGCATGACATATCCACAACCAGAGTACTCAGCATACCGCGAGGCCAGTTTTGGTCATGCCATTTTCGATATCAAGAACAGAACCCATGCTTACTATGGCTGGCACCGAAATCAAGATGGATATGCTGTGGAAGCTGACACCATGTGGTTCTACAACAGATACTGGCATCCGGTTGATGATTCAACAAATAATGAATCGTGATGACATCGTTTTTTTGGTTTCTCTCGTTTCCATTTCTGGGTGATCTTTAATCAACTTTCTGTAATAAAATTCTCATATAGAGAAGTGGACCTCTACCACAAATCTTCCACTGGCCCTTTTGTCAGCGTCTGTGACCAAAAAAAAAAAAACTTGTTTGCAGATCAGATCATACAGCAAGATACACAAAAGGTGTAATACGTGCTTTGGAAAGCGCATCATAATAATTTAGACGTACCTTTTCGCAGTGCAATCTTGTACTCTGTCCATCTCAGCTACAGATTCTCTCTTTTCCAAGTTCTCTCAATCTTATGCTTTGTTAACTACTGGGATTACTTTTTTATTATTATTATTTTTTGAGAATGGTAACCACCACTGCTACTCTAAAATCATCAGAAGCCATGGAATTTTATTCACCACCCCCCCGTTACTGTGACCTGGTCTCTGGAAGCAATCATGTTGAACTGTTATTGTCCCGTTTCCAAACCAATTTTAATGCTAATCCACTTCTCAAGAATAAAAACTAATAATTGTTCTGAGTATAAAACAACTTGCTATGAGTTTAGAACCAGAACAAGTATAAAAAGAAAGAAAGAAAAAAGACAAATCATTGTTTGATATTTTGTTAGTTTTTTCAAGTGATTTTCAAATTGTTTTTTTTTTAATATTAAATTAATGTTTTCGAAGTATTTTTCAACAATTTAATATATTTATATATAAAAAAAATCAGTATTTTAATTGAAATCATTTTTAGAAATTAATTGGTATAACATCACCGAACAAACAGTGGACCCTCCCACACCCGGAGTGAGAGACCAAAATCTAATTGAAAAAAAAAAGAGGAACGAAAAAGAGAGAGGCTTTGTTACAGATAAGCAAGTAAAATCTTACCAAAATGAGTATAGTTCTACTTAAAAAAATCAGTATTTTATATCAAAGAAGTCACACTGCCTTCCTTTCATTTACAAAGAAGTGGTTGGAATTGCGTAATAAAGTGTTTTTTATAAGAAATATATTAAAATATTTTTTTTATTTTTTAAAATTTATTTTTAATATTAATGTTAAAAAATATTAATTAAAAAATTAAAAAAATATTTTAAAAAACTTTTAAAATATAAAAATAAATAACCCATTGTACAAAGCATAACAAACCCACAATTTCATTCTATTTATTTTTAATATTAATGTTAAAAAATATTAATTAAAAAATTAAAAAAATATTTTAAAAAACTTTTAAAATATAAAAATAAATAACCCATTGTACAAAGCATAACAAACCCACAATTTCATTCTATTTATTTTTAAGTTTTAAAAGTATTTTTAAAAATTTTTAAAAATATATTTTTTTTTACAAATTAATTTTTTTTTTGGTACAGCAATGCTGTTGTTGAAAAGTCCGTCTGCATCTCTTCTATTCTCTTTCTATCCGTCAGCTTGAATCCATCGCATGCACCGATTGACGGCTTTCCCTTCCATATAAACTCAGCGGATTAGCGCGCGCGCTCTCTCTCCACAGCTAAATAACACGGCTTGTGCGTACCGCTGTCTCACGCATTCTTCTACTCTAATGAAGAGTACATCGGAATCTCAATAAAAGGGCGGAGCCAATAGATAGCAGCAGCAGCAAAGAAATAAACAACGGCTCAACAGAATCTAACAACGAGAATAATAACAATAATGACGAAGAGAATAAGAAGAAGAACAAAAATGTAGATCCGGAATCATCCAGCTGTTTGCTTCAGCCTATTACTTCCGATTCCGGTCCTCATTACATCGGCATTCGCCGTCTCCTTCTCTTTAGAGAAGTCCACTCCGGTGTTCATTGCCGTCTTGTAAGCTTTCTCTCTGCTGATTATTATTATTATTTCGCGTTTTAATTTTTATGCATGCTGCATTATTTTGTTTCACATTTGCTTAATTCATAGATCTAGTGGTTTGGATTAGAAACTGTTTATGGATGGAGCTTAGTTTAGGAGAAAATTAGTGATTAAACTAGCTGTTCTGCTAATCAAGCACGGAGATACTTTTTTTTTTCTTTTCCACTTTAAGTTACTATAGATGCTTATTGGATTAGGTTTAGAACAAAATTCAAGTTAGAACTTATTTTTTCTAGTAGAGATGCGTGTGCGTTCCTTTCCTGAATTTTTATCAACCTAGGAATTGCCATTCGAGTGATTTGGAATATTTCCTATTGGTTCAAGCTGGATTGGAAGTTTGCTGTTGCGTGGATGTCGTTTTATCAACATTTTTCAATTTTAAGTTCATTATGATATGATTTTGCGTTGTTTTGAAATTCTAATGGTTAGCAACCTTTATTTTAGTTTAGTAATTGTACCTGATAAATAATGCTTGAGAATGGTCGAACGAGTAGGCAACTGGTTTCCTCTGTGACGCCTCCTTCTTTCATGTGTTTTTTTTTTTCGTTTTCATTTAGGAGAACCCTCAAGTATTCCACAAGTTCTTAGTGTGAATGTCATTCTGGTTTTTTTATTGAAGGATTGAAGATGCAATGGAAAAGGGTATGTGAGCTTTCGTAATTACATTTGTAGGCCAAGAAATTGAGACAGTTCGCCAAGCCACCAAAGCACTCCGGGAAACAGGTTGCTTTACTTGAGTGCAGCTGGTTGTGTATATTGGCTGACATCTTATACTGACATAGTTATGCTCACACACCTGTAAACATTGGGTTTAGTAATTATTCCAACTAAGTGACGTGTGACTTACCTTACTTAAAAAAGTATATTTATCTAGACGAGCTAGAGATATTGTTAATAGTGTTCTTTCTGTGGCTTTGCTGATTTTCGGCAACTGCTGAACTTCCTAATTTAATTTTATTTTACTTTGTTTAGAGAATCATCGTGAACTTTATGAGTTGTGACTTCTATTTTAAATCTATTTCTTTATAAAATCCTGACATCAGGGTAATTTACTTGTTGATGCATCAGTCGACGATGGCTTCAATCTACGAGTCCACTCTCCCATTTTTTCGAGGTGGACAGCTGGACCTCCAGCCAGATATGCGTCCGTTTCTTCTGGATTTTCTTTTGGTACTTAAGAAGTCTTATTTGTACCTCTGACTGTGCTGTGTGCTTCTGCCATCAATTTTAATGGGTTTCCAATAGTGGAAATCCTTACAACTGAGAAATCTTCTTTTAAAGCCAGCAATGCACTTTCCCCTATCACCACCTGTTTCTACATGTTTGAAATTTGACATTGGTCTGATCCGACAATTTATGCGTTTCACTTTTATGTTAACTCATGAGCCTTAGATTTAATTGCTGAAAGCAGTATTTTTACCTGAGAGAAAGTAAAAGTTACGTGATAAAATAGAGGTAAAGCCTTTTTTCTGGTTTACGAGGGAAAAAAATGCAAAAACCAAATTAAATAAAAATAACCATGTATTCTCCCAGCTTATTCCTCCCCTTCTCTTCTTGTTCTACTTTAGCTTCCATTCTGTTCCAAGAACCAGCTAATTAATTTCTTGTGATTTTTTAGTTGTTATAAATTATGAACTTCATTTGCAGAACCTGCGAAGTATCAATCCATCTTCTACTCGCAGAACAAGTTTCAGTTCAACTGCAAGTGATAATGATTCCCTATGTTGCCAAGCGGCTGAGCCTGCATATTCTTTTGTAGGAATGGATTGCATCTTTGATCAATGCAAAGCTGCTGGTATTTCTTTACATTACCAACATACACTTCTTTCATGTCCATTCATGTTGAAGTTTGAGTGGTTAATCTATCTTCTTAGACTAAGCACCGCTGTTACTGTTTTGAAGTTTGGGTACATGATTTCTGACTAAGCACCCTTATCAGATGGAACGTTGACAGTGTGCAGTGTCTCAGAACCACCTTCAGTCATAAACAATTAGAGGGCCATTCTAAAGATGTCACAGGTTTGATTAACTAGTATTGTTTCTATGGTTTTTTCTTATAGTTCGGGCCCTAAGTATTTGTTTATGTGGGTGTGCTTTCACATGTTTCCATGATCAAAGGCTTCACATTCTATTATAATTTAGACAGCGTAGTGGCACTTGTAAGTGCTATGCCTATAAGCAACAAGTCCTTGGTTTGTATTGGAGAGATATTGTTCTCTAGTCTTGAGTGCCACCATGGTATTGGTGTGATAGGTCGATTGAAAATCAGTCCCAATTATCTTTTAGGCAAACAACTAGAAATGGAAATGAAAACACGATCTTGTGTAGCATTCAAAAGTACAAACCGATTTACGTGGAGCCTACTTAGTAAAATTTATTTGTGGATGACTTTTGTAGAACTGTATGATGAATGAGCTGCATTCTGCCTGCTAGTATTGCGTTCTTCCCATGTTTTTGTGAATTAAAGTTCTGGTCGCTTTGAGTTTTGTATATAGTTAGTTCCACACGCCATCAACTAACACTTGGATTGAGAATACTGATTTAACTAAGTATATTTGTGCAAGCGTGATTCCTGCATGTTCTAAGAGGAGTCAGCAGAGAGCAGTGCAGATCTTTAGTCTCTATATCCAATATATTCCCACCAAGGACACCGCTAATTATATTGATTGAGTACAAGTTTATATATATTGCCATCATTGCCACATTTCCAAGTCTGAAAAGTATTTCCAGACTTCAACTTCTCATCCAACAATCAGTACATTGCATCAGCATCCATGGATAAAACTGTGAGAGTATGGGAGTTGTCAAAAGGGATTTGCATTCGAGTAATATATGGAATCTCTTCACAGTTGTGTATTCGTGTTCATCTTGTAAGGATGCACTAAAGCGCCCCCCACCCCCCAAAAAAAAAAAAATCAGTGTGTGCGTGTGCTTGCATATATGATGAACAGAACTGGAAATGTTCCATAAATAATATGTTCTGTTCATTCTTCACAACTTGATTGGCCACTGATTATTTTTTTATTCTCTTTTGTCTGAATTTTCTCTCTTTTGTTTCCATCAATGCAGGTAAATAACAACTTTCTCTCAGTTGGCAATGCAAACAGAGAAATTACTGTAAATATCATTTTCCTTTGCTTCCTTGCTTGCTACGTCATAGCACATTTACTTGACTAGCTGTATTCACTCATATTGTTGTCATAATTGATTGGATATGAGAAAGCATCTATCACATTTGATGATTTAAAATAGATTGATCCTATTCACGATCTTAATCAGTTTGAGAGGTTACCAACTTCTTATTTACTAGCTTTCATGTTGAAGCAATTTCAAATGAGAATCTCTAGAAATTTAGGATAGTATATAGGTTTGTATTTTATTACAGCGATTTAGGTTCTGATATTTGGTCACTTATTATTGGTACATATGAACTTAGAATACATCTAAAAAGCTTATGTAAAAACATGTTCACTTGTGCAATTTTTTCAGAGATAATTTCATAATATTCAAGTGTGTGGTGGAAAATTGGTTGTGGCAATGAAATGTAATGTATTTGTAGGTCATCGTTTGCTGGATTAGTAAGTTTGTTGTCACCTTCTACACAACTTCTATGTCTTATGCAACTATCCCACAGCCTCCATGCTCTTTTCCCAAATTTCCTACAGCCCCTGAAATTTTCTGCAACATTTTTTCCAACCACTGCACCTTTTTACACTACATTTTTCAGAGAGAAGCAAACTAAAGGGAGGGTTGATTGGGAAGCGTAAAAGCTCCATTAAAACTGCAAGGTTTTGGTCTAGAATTGAGAGTTCACATATCCTACAATGGAATCTTAAATTTGACCCGGTCTGGGAACAGTAATAACTGTTTTATCTTTGCTGAAGTGCTCTTTTTCTGTAACATGAAGTTGCGGAAGTGAGGATTCAAACGTAAACTTCTACGACCTAACTCGGCCAAAGAATACATGAGTCAACAAGCTACAGGTCCCTCTCTCTTGCATACTGGGTTTTGATGTTTCACTATTTCACCTACATGTTCTCATCATGATGAGCATTTCTGACTGCAGGGTCATCGCTTTGCAGTTGGTGATGTTGCGTGGAACCACGGGGAGAATTTGCTTGCATCTGATATTTATGGCATCGTTATTATATGGAAGAAAGAAAAGACAAGACAGGTATAAGCGGAAACAATTCATTCACGCACTCTAGGACTAAGACTTCAGCTTTGTCTTGTGTCGTCATTCTTTTGTAACTGCTGAACCATTTGTTGCATTATTTCTCCGATTCATTGTGTCAATGTGAAACCGAGCGATCACTATTTGTATTAAATTTTGTACTCAGCAGTTAACCATATACATGTATACGGCATTGAAGAAGACAACACGAAATTCATGGTTGGTATTAAATAGTATTGCATATTATTTTCCTGTGGGCAAAATGATGAAACAGGCGGAGCCTTTTAGGAGCTCCTAAAGCGACACCGAGGACTTTCTTCTTATATTCAGATTGAAGCTTCTTCTTTGATGATGTGATCGCTAAAATAACCGTAGGAAACAGTAGGACAAAATGCTATTTTTCTCGGTAACTTGATTTATTTCTCATCTTGGCTTCCGCTTTCAGAGTCGCAATCAGAACTTTTTCCCGGCGGTACTGTTGGACAGTTTTTCTTATCAAGCTAAAGGATGTTCGATAACGAGTTTGGATTGGATTTTATAGTGTTTTAAACCTTACTAGCCATGGTGGGATTCTTAGCAATGCGAAGTTCACTATCAGAACCATTGATTTATAGTTATAAACGAGTGGATTAAACAAGCTTTACCCCGTTTTGTTTGATAATATTTTTTATTTTTTAAAATTAATTTCTAACATCAAATCTAAAAATACTACAAAAATAAAATAAAAAGATTATTTTTTTTCAAAACCAACCATCGAGCTCCTTTCCTCCGGCCTTTGATATCCTTCGGAATGTCAAAAAAGGAAAAAAGTGTCTTCAACTTTGGTTAACCCTTCATTCGACATGAAATTTAAAACATCCCAGTTTACTTGCATTAGCATATTACAACTAGGTTTATTAAACGCCTCTTTAAAATGTCTTGAAAAAAAAATTAAATCTTTTTTTTTAATTCATCTTAGAAAAAGCATTAATTACCGTGCTGCAGCAGTTCAGCGATAATCATCTATATAAATACCTTTTACTATTTTTGCCCACAACTGTGTATCTAATTGTTTTTCCAACAAGTTAAAATAGTTTGGATTATACACAGCCCTAGTTTACAAACAAGAAACCAGAGTGAGAAACATGTACATGATTACATAAAACTAAAAACAACCAAACACATCCTCGACAGGGTGGCCAATCCTCAAACCATATAAACATGACAGATTTTCAAACCAGTTTCCCTCTGCCATTAACTCACAAATACAACAGCTTGTGATGCAGATATCTTTGCCTCCGTGTTTGCTTGAAACCTAACCATGGTTAAAAAGAGACCTCCAGTTCCTCTGCTATCATTATACATCAGCATCTGTATTTTATTTACTTTTATCACCTTCGGCGTCTCTTCGTTTCCACCTGCATGAACACCATGGAAAAATTCATCAATGATAAAGTCAACTCATTCTTCCTGTATTCGTGGTTATCTGCCATTTGCATGCCACTTTGACCCGGATCCATTTCTCTGTTAGAATTACAGAACCCCCATTATCACAAGACAACAGCAAGCCACCATAAATTAGCATAAAAAGTTCTTCTCGCTCTAAATTAATACCAACACAAAAGTAATCAGGAAAACTAAAATGACTTTTGACTTGTTTGCCTTAATGTCACATGCTTACCCACTGGCCACACATTCAACACTACAGTAAATGGGAATACCTTTGCATCTGATTGTCTGGTATTATGCGGATTCTGCAACTTCTTCTGGCTTTCAGATGAACAATTCTCACAGAAGAAGTGATCAAGTCTTTTAGCTTCCTCTGCAGACATTTCTATACAAGCAGGATGAAACCTGAATCAAAAGGTAGTATGCTGAATGATGCATTGTTTTCCCAATGTATTTGCATAAATTGTATATGTCTGCAGCAAAACAGCTCTGTGGTAAAAACATCCCATGAATATGCACAGACAACAACATAAGAAAAGGCATTAAACCATAAGCCTCTATACCCTTGTTGCTAACTCCTTCTGAACTAGGAGCATGTACATAGCCTGGACCTCAATATAAGAAATCCCTATGAAGTGAAGGTTAGAAACAAATCTCGTGATCAAGGCGTGCCTCTAAAATCACATGCCAGAGGAAATTTGGAAAAGAAAAGGGAAGAAAAATCTAAGATACTTTAGTTGCCAGAAGACCAAACAACTTCAAAATAACTGTAGAGAACATTACTGTAGTCCAATTCAATTGTAATCCATCTATTACTTCAATCCCAGAGACAATTTGCACAGAAAATCTAATGCCTATTCCCTTCGGTTCGAAAATAAATATGAAAATACAACTGACGAGTGGAAACATGGTGTTATAAATGTAAAACATATTCTTTCTCGCAAAAAGAAGAACAAAATTAAACTCCTCTAGTCTCCTTGACATTAGGGATAGCAAGCTGCGCGAGCTCCTAGCTAGAACTTACAAGCACCCACGTGATCATGGCATTGAATAATCTCATCAAGCAAATTCCAAACAGCATCACAGAACAAAATCCCGTTCACGAAACCTGAACAAAAGGGCTTCAAACAAACTAAATCATCTCAAAGGCACACAACTTACCAATCACTACAGATTTCACATTGAACCATCAAGTCATCAGGATTGTAAGGCATCTCACATTTACAATACCTGCCACATCAAAACCAATTCATAATCCACATAAAACAAAACCCATCTTGCTATTTTAATCCTAAAAAAAAATGTTCAATTCAAATCCATCAAGCCACAGTCAAGCTAAAAAAACTCGAATAATAGCATAAAAATCAAGCTAAACAATGAAAAAACACCGAACGAAACTGTCAAATTCACATTTAATCAAAACAAAAAATCAGCTTTTAATTATAATCACAGAGTCTATAACATAAAAGAAAAGAAATTTTGAGGCTTACACGGCAACTCTATCAGGAATAAAAGCACCGGTAGACGAAGTATACTCGAAACGACAAAAGAAATCATCATTTCCAACAGCATCAAGCTTGGTATAACTCTTGAAACTATGAACCGTACACTTCCCTTCAATCGTGTCTGCACTCTGGATATCATAGTGATCGGAGAGAAAAACCTCCTTTGAGCCATGAAACTGCCGGCGGCCACCAATTGATTCCTCCGGGCGGTAATACCACCGTACATGTACCCTCGCGTTGGCTCCTCTACCGTCGGATTCAATCCGCTCAATCTTTGCCACGTACGAGGGCGTCGACGGATCCGATGGTCGCAACAACACGCAATCTCCGGCTACAGAAAGGAAAGAAAGAATAAATTTCATATTTTTGAGATGATATTAATCAATTGAAAAAATTACAAAAGGGGGGACGAAGTTTTTATTACGTTTAACGATTTTGTTGATGGGTTTAACAGTATAAGAGTCCAGAGTGCGTCTTGGTGCTTTAGCTTTGGCCATGGAAGTGGTGTGTAAACAAGGTCATGCACAAAGCCAAGAAAGAGATTGTGGAGGAGAGAGAAGATATTAAACACAAAGGTTGTCCCCTTGTTGTTTTAATAATTTTATTTTTATGTAATTTCTAGCTTGTTCAGTTAGCAAGATTCTACCTGTTTTTTTAATTATTTTTAATTTAAAATATTAAATTAATTTTTAATTTTTTAGAATTTTAATATATTAATAAAAAAATCATTTTTAAAGTATTTTTAATTTAAATACACTTTCCATTATTAGATACATTTCATGCCAGGAACAGAAAAAATTTACATTGCAGTAATTACTTTATATGATCCATTTTTAAAAAGATATATATAAATATAAATAAAAGAGATAATAAAATTCATGACATCAAAAATAATAAAAATATATTCACTTAAAATTACTCTTTTCTACATTTAATTATTCCTTATATGCCATAAAATTTTTTGCCAAAAACATCCTATTCCCATCTTTGTTATGACTATTTTTAAACCATTTCATAACTATTATATACTATAAATGCTATAGTTCTTAGCCGTGTTGAATCTACAAAAAAATCATAATTTATAACTATTTTATTTATTATTTGTTGTAAATTATCGTATAAATAAAATAAAAGGTAAGATGTGATTGAACCGGATTTATGGTTCAACCAGTGTGAAACCTAGTCTGTTCCAAAGGGTTTTCTACTGACTTTAAGAAAAAACTCTGACCAAACCCATCGAGTGCCTGGTTCTGGTTCCATCAATGTCTTGAACAGGTTCGGTTGGGATACTGGTTATATGGTCCTAGGATGTTTAGTTGACAATCTAGCACGGGAATTGTGGAGTGAACCTGTTAATTACTGGACTTTTGAACATAGCATAGGAAACATAAGTTAATTAATGAACATGTTTTATATGCCATGCTGAACATTATAATATAAAAATGCTCAGCATGGAATATGATCCACACGTACCATATTGATGCGTGGAAAAAATGCTGATAATTAAAACGAAGATTTTACATGCTTAGAAAGTAAGTACGACTAATTATCTTCATAAAAAGAAGATCATAACATTATTTTCACTTAATTAAAAAAAAATCTCTATTTTTTTAATCCATTTTTATTTCAGGGATAAGATAAAATTTGTTCGCTCAAAAAAGTAAATAGATTTTTCGTGAATTTATTTGTGGGCCAGGAGGGAGCGCATGGAGCTTGATTTTTGGAGTTCACGCCATGGAGGCGTGGAGGTGTTTTTCATGTTAATGTTCGCCTGGGAAGTGGCAAGAGGCGGTCTGAAAGGCATGTGTTGTGATGGCTGTCTCTGGTATCGCCGTCTCAGCTCTCGGCTGTTGCTGTTTCTCTGTTCATTTCCCACGTCAAGTTCGGATCGGTGTCTTCGGTATTGCCACGTCATCGTCCTGAAAGTACATGTCCCTTCGTTTAACGACATCTGCATCTTGAGGTTTGAAATTGCAAAAACCAATCATATGGTTTGTTCGTTTGTTTTTCTTAAAACTCAGCTTGTTCTGGTGTTTTGTTTAAATATTAAATTTGAAGATCTTGTTGGATAAACAATAATACTGATGACGTGGTGGACAGACTTCATAAAAAAAAAATATTCATATTTACTGGGCGACGGGGCTTGGAATTGAGTTATATTTTTAAAACTAGTTTTTTTTGTTTCTGAGTGAGAAAATATTAGAATTTGTTTTGTGAGATTGCAAGCAGGTAAAAATTTAAGATGAAAATATTTTTTTTTTGTATGTGGAGAAAAAATATGTGTTTTTTTGTCTATTTTATGATATTTTTTATTTATTACTGCCTAGATGAATTCTCATAGGATCTCTTTCAAAACTTGATAATATATAACTTGAAAAATACCTAAAAAAATATTTAAATAAATATCAATGAAAAATACTATTCATAAATAATACTATATATATCATTGTCCATGATTAGCAAGCATATGAAAGTTAAAAATAGTTCTGTTAGATGAAAACTCAAGCTTATTTAGGTCTCAACCTAGTTAAGTTTCATGAAACTTTGTCGAGCCTTGTCAAGAAAAAAAAAAAAAAACAAAAGAAAGGTAGCTTAGTCAGGAACCTTGCGAGATGATAGAGATTAATAAAAATTTCTTTGTAGACTCTTTATATTTGAAAACAGGAACTACGTATATAAGAAATGATAAAGATATAATTTCCAATAGTTATTTTATTTGAAGTAGTATTTTATGAATATGATTTTTCTATTTGTTAATATTATATCCTTTTTTTCTCATGAATTCTTGAAGGTAGAGAGGAAAAAGAAAAAAATAAAATATTAAATAAAAAATTTAAAATAAAAAATAATACATTATATTTGAGTTGGCATGCCAAACTCATAACCTAGTCGTGATACCGAGACAAACTTGTGGGGAAAAATTAAAAAAAAATTAAAAAATTCAATTCTCAAATCAACATGACTTTGAAAGAAAATTTAAAAATAAAAATAAAAAAACAGTGTAAAAAAAGAAATTCACATCAATCATGATAGAATCATTAAATTCATTATCCAAGATATGAGACTGGGATAACACCATAGAAAAAAAATTATTTATAAAAATAAATGTCAATCTTTAACCAACCCAATATTAAATGATAAAATTTTAAAAATTAGTTTAAAACAAAGTCAACCAAGTCCAATTTCTCATACCCATTACACAAGTCATGAGATTGAATTACATCATAAAATATAAACTCATGAAAAAATAAAAAGTTAAAGTCTCAAACAATTAAAATAACGAGGAGTAAAGTTAGAAAAAAAAATTCAACTAAAAAAACAATCTAGATAAAGAATTGAAAAAATTAAGAATAAAACTTTAAATAAAAAAAATCAAATTATAAGAGATTAAATTGAAAAAAAAATTAGTGAAGAAAATAATAATAAAAAATAAAAATTAAATAATAAAAAATAAAATTAATAAAAAATTTAAAACTAAATTTAATCCAACCAAGCGACCAAACCTCCTTAAATTTTTGCATTCAAGTCACGTCATGTTTTTTAGTGAGAGGAGAGAGAATAGAGGGGGGGTGGGGGGAGGAAAAATGCCATAACGACAACACGCACTACACCGCCATGAAAAGAGGTTTCCAACACTGTCCTGAAAAGCGGTGTTTAGAGACTGGAACGTGCGAGAAGCGCTGTCCACTTGCTTACGCGTTGCCTTAACCATTTTTTTACATTCCTTCGAAGATCCAATTACCGCCGAGACAACATGGAAACCACAAAAAAAGTCTAAATGCAAAGCCACTAATCTATCATTCCATTCGTTTTGCAGGGCCCACACAGCGGTTATTTTTCTGGTTTAACCACAAACAAGTTATTTTAATCAAGATTAAAAAAATCAAATAAAACTTTATTTCACCTAGTCTATAGTATGATCAAGTAAACAATACAGCGGTTAATCGTAGGAAAAAAAGCTGGGTTGTTAGCAATTTTTTTAAAAAAATATTATTTATTATTTTAAATTGATTATTTTTTATTTTCAAATCATTTTGATATATCAATATCAAAAATAATTTTTTAAAAAATAAAAAAATATTATTTTAATATATTTTTAACTAAAAATTACTTTAAAAAATAACCTGATTTTAAACACTCCGAAACACAGGAGAAATTAATGTCACTAAGAAGTTGAAAGAGGATTTGTTTGCTATTAGAAACAGGCAGGCACAAAGAATCGTGGCCATTTATTATTGGAGAAATTATTAAAATCTTTTTTCTTTTAATAGAGTCGTAACATTATTAATATTAACCTTTCATGAATTACATTTTTTATGTTTATGGTTTTAAAATTGATTTTAAACTATATACCAAGTCACTAATCTATCAATCCAATCGATAAAAAAACAGAAAATATGATAGATTTGCTATTATAACCTTTTTAAAACTCAAAATATCCTTGAAAATATTCTTCACAAAATCTGTACTTTTTTTCTTTCTTTTCTCACTTATTCTCGCCAAGAAGATCAATTGGCAGCTGCTTTAGATCCAGAACCTTTGAAATCAAATCAAGCATGTATATGCTCTCTGCTTATGCTTGCAAATTCGGCAACATACATCCCATTATATTTAATTTCTGGTTTTCAGTCTAGATTTGTTTTTAGAAGCATGGATAGATGTTATTTTTAAAAACATATTATTCTGTTAAAATACATTAAAATAATATATATTTTTAAAAATTTTATTTTTGATCTTAGCAAAACACTAAAAAATAATTAATTGTTATATTTGTTTTTAATTGAGCTTTAAACAAGTTATCCCACTTGAACTAATATACTCAACAGACGTTATTTTCTTCTTACAATTATATACCACCAGAGTCAAGAGTTTAAAACAGTTTCAACAATTGAGAATTTAAGATTCAATGCTTAGGATTTCATCAATTATGTCATATTCAAATCCCAAGAAAATAGCTAAGAATTTACAAATGGCTAAATTGTAAAATACGCTCTGAATTAAAACTCTTTTGATTTTCCACCCTGAATAATATGATTTTTTAAATGTGGCTCTTTTATCAAAGTTTCATTAGGTATTTGCTAGGAAAGCCCCTAACTGTTGCCGTTCTTATTATTGCGCGGAAAGGGAGGAATTTGGACGATTTCTAGAGTTTTTATATATATATATATATATATATATATATATATATATATATATAATTCTCTGGTAAAACCCTAACAAAAGTGCCACTCAAAAAATCATAATGTTTAAGATGAGAACCTTGAGGATTTTTAATTCTAAGATTATTTATTTTTGTCAAATTTTAGGAAATATTTCACAATTTAATCCTTACAAATTGAAGGAGGGTTGTCCTCCCAGGCCACGCTTTGATGCACCAAGAATTGTTTTTTATTTATAATCAGATTTTTAATTTTTATACTGTTTTAAGAGGCTGGTATTAGAAATGATTTTAATATATTAAAAAAACACTGTGCAAAACACTATTAACTTGAAAAGTAACACTGCCACGTTTGAAGACTTTATAGAGTTTTGTCGCAAATATTAGATTGTCCGCAACTATTGTGGAGAGCCAATCTTTTCACATGAACCCTTGATTGACAGAGGAGTACCTGTTTTTGTTGTCTAATAAAGTAGGTTAGGAGTAGCTAGGACCGGTCTAGCCGTGCTGGCTCATCCGTCAGAGGGTGAATGGCCGTGCCAGCGTTGTTGGTTCGTCAATGGCCTTAAAGTGAAAAGTAGGAGGGGGACCCCAAGATTGCAAGCAGCATGAGAAAAAGACTAGGGCAGTACATGTTTTATTTATGAATCACGAGTGACGGGTTTTGCCCCCACCTAAGTGCTAGGTACGTTTCATGTCCTCCAAGCCCTGGGGTCACCTGACTCTAGAAAGGATACCCTTCAAATAGGACCGTAAAAGGAGATTATTCAAATTAACTGAATCTAATGGCTTTCTAAAAACTTTTGATTAGTTTTTTGTTAAGACTTTTTTCTAAAAGTCGGTTTTGGTTTCTGATTTTTTTAAAATAATCCAACAAAATTAAATTAAATCAAAAGAAACCAAATAAATCTTAAAATATTATAGGCTAAAAGCATATTGAAATAAGATACGAAAAAAAAAAACTCAACAGAAGGTTAATTAATTTAAATTAAATTTATTTTGTATTCAATTGATTAGAATTTTGAAGGAAAAAAGATGATTTGATTAAACCGAACAATCTGAATTAATACCCAGTTCTTCAAATTTCGTTTTCGATGATAACGGAGGGAGGGGGGGTCGGATAGGAGATGTCCGGGCGAGAGAAGTAATAAAAGCAGGAGAAGCATCTTTCTCTGTCGAGGGTATGACTTAGAATCAACCACTTGTCTCTAATCGTTTTACAAGGGATATTTTTTAAGCATCATCCGTGAGAGGAGTAAAAAGATTAACAGCCTTTTTTTTTTCAGCTGTGTTGTCGTGTTTTTTTTTTAATAATTTTTATTTTTATTTTTAAAGTAATTTGTTAATAATTTTAAATTATTTTAATATAATAATATTAAAAATAATTTTTAATAACGCTATGACAGTACAAAATCGATGCCATGGAGTTATAAGAAAATAAAATAAAAACCAGCACCATTCGTTTTGAGGGGCCCACACGTGGGTTCCATAAAGTCAATGATGGTTATGATTTTATTTCTTTGAACGAAATGAAATGACGGTGATGACTAGTCTCCATCTCTAGCATTTAATTCGTGTCATGCTATCATCATCAATCTATACTAGCGAACATGTATGATGGGATACGGAAGTATGTATGTGAGATCAACAAGAAATACTGAACATGTGCAAATAGGAAGTATTTGCTGAGCTCAAGAGCATCAATTCCCAAAGGAAAGAAGCACAGGTCTTCTCTCAAGTCCCAGTCTTGTTTAAAAGGGGCAAAAAAATAATGGGGTCTTGAGGAGAGTTTTACCATTTTCTAGGTGGTTGACCACAGCCCAGTTGGCACCTTGCAGGCCGGATAGTAGCCGAGTAGCTGCATCCGGTGCAGTTTCCTTTAGCCTGAACGGTACAATATCCATGGCAATTGATCCATACTCGGCCCTTTTCCCCACTGCCCATGTCCGAGGCCCAGGGATCATCTCCTTTCGGTGAATTTGAAATAGGCCTATGAGCCCAATTGGAATTACCAACGTTAGCCGAAGTCATTCTAAGAGACACAAGCTTCGCATGATTCCTTTTGATATTATAATCACTCTGTACCATGTCAGTGGTCAATATCCAAAACAGTCCAAAGCTAGATTCCAATTCAAGACACCCAGGCAACCCATTCACTATGCATAAAAGTGCATTCGTGTAAATCAAGCCAAGAGAAACCCGAAGGAAAAATAAAATAAATAAGAACCCAAACAAAATTTAAGGTCTCGAATCTCGTTGCATGTCTGCTTCCCGGTAGTTAATCTTTCTTGGAATACTCCGGGAAGGAGCAGCAAGCTCACATATTTCTACAACACATGGTAGAGATTACAAGTTCACCACAAAATTCAGGCTCCTACAAAAATTTATAGCAATCGCATTCATATCAATTGCCTTGGAAACTCTTCCAACAAAGAATCCACCATTAAACGCTACAATAATAGGAAATTATGATTGAAACCATCTTTTAAGTTGTTTATTAGCCTGTTTTTCACCTTCAGGTTTGTCGGCAGTCTGCTTGGAGAATTTGGATTTGTATTGTTCGATCAGCATGTCAAGTTTATCAGCCACGTCCTGTCCTACAGGGTCTTTATTCTTTTTGGGCCTTTTTCTTTTCTCTGAACTCTTACCGCCCTTGTTTTCTTCTGTTTGGTTAGGACGTTTCCTCTTTGTTAGCCACGAATCTGCTTCCTTGAAAGGTTTAACGATTTTTTCGCTATTAACTGAATTTCCACCATCGTACTTTCTGCCTTCATCCTTTTGCTTGTGTTGGGAGCCTTCAGCCTTCTGTTTCCTGCTTCCTCTTTTGTCTTTTGCAGAAGTTTGTAGGTCTCCAGTTCCTGGATTGCTCTTCTGCTCTTTAGCACTCTGTTCTTTCAACGACGTCCTATAGGAATCCTTATTCTTCACTTCATCCATTCTATTTGATTCTGGGTCCTTCACTGCTCTATTCTCAACTCTGGATTTCCTTTTTCTGGACATCTCCTTCTGGCTTGGAATGGCCTTTGGAGCCTGCGCCTTGTCATTTTCCTGCGTATCTTGGAAATCTTTATGGGTTTCCTGCTGCTGCACTTGAAGCTTAGCTTTTCGCAGTTTCAAAGTTTGAACATTATCAAGAGCAAACGAGACTATTGGGCGATGTTCAGGACCAAAAGTTTCTGCAAGGAGGCAAACGTTGCATCTTTGTTAGGAATTGATTTTCTGAAAATATATTCAGAGGAGATACCAAGACAATTCAATGAATTGTGTTACCAGGATTATTATTAAGAACCCTCAGGGCCACCAGTGCATGCTGATGCTCCGTAAACTCAACAAAAGCAACCCCACGTGAATGGTCCTTCGTGACAACTTTTCCCTTCTTTACATTCTTTAAAAACTTCATCTGCACCAGCAATATGAAAACAAAGAAGTTATCTCAGGATACAAGCAAAATTTTACAAAGGGCAACGGAACAAGGACAAAAGAATCCAGGTAGCTAACCTGTCGAATCACAGGATTTTGCTTTGTGGCACGTGAGGTAACAGCATCAATGAAAAGCTTCTTCAGTTGTTTTTCAGTCATTGACTTTGGTAAATTGTATACAACAAGCCTGGTCCTTGACACATGAAAATTTGGAGATTTCAGCTTGGTCATCTTCTCTTCCTGCAACCTGCAAAGTTCATAGAGCATTATGAGATGTGGGTAAGATGCTTTTACAAGAGTAGCACAAAAATAAATAGAAATATTGAAAAAAAAAAATCATAATGTATCTGAAAGATACAGCCTCTTTTTGGGGACAGGAACCAAAATTCAAAGACGCTATCCATGTATAAATCCTCATTTCCTGGGATGCTATGTGAATTGAGAGAGAACCATCCACACCAACATAGCGAGGAACATATGCTGGCCAGCCTTTTAAATATAAACTACTAGATAACATGAGGAATAAAAGGCCAGTCTTTTAAATATACATTGGCCAAAGTCAAGGAATAGTTGCTTCCATCTTCATTTCCAAACACAAATAAAAGCGGAAAATAAAAAACAACAGGGAAAGGAACTTACCTGTTCCTCTTAGCCATATCACTAATTGAGACACCTTCAGCAGCAGGAGTCCCCTCAAGAATAAGGCCTTCCTGTTAAGCATTTGGGACCGGTAAAAAAAAAAAGGTCAAACCAGTATCAGAAAGCAATCACCACCACTGATGATATAAAGAATAAAACATGAATAAGGCATTAACCAAGTTCTGAGGGGGAGATAGATGAACCTTTGCCAAGTAAAGATTGCGATGGTCCCGGTCCTCAATTTTGGTCTTCTCTTTTTCCTTATCGTGTGCTGATTTCTTATCCAAAGCCTTCAAGACCGTCAGTTGCCTACCTTTCAAAAAAATTCCCAGACCAGATGCAACATTAGCAGCTGAAACTGCAGCAGTAGCCCCATCTGCTGTTTTAAACTTGAGAAAACCAGTCCCTCTAGGTCGCCTGCCACGAAAAAAAGTAGGTTACAAAATTGCGGTAAAGAATCAGGAAATGTAGAAGCATATCAGACTGTAAATGAGTCCCTACTTGGTGACTTGATGAAGGACAGGGACAAAGGATAGCACTTCCCCAAATGCAGAGAACCGTTGTTTCACTTCTCCACTTTCAACATCAAAAGGAAGATTGCTAATAAAAACAGTTCTCTGCAAATCATCTTCTCCATCTATGTGCTTAGTAGATGGTTTGCTTTTGCCACTGGATAGAGGACTCCCTGATAAATTTTCAGACTCGCCAGGCAACTTACTTGGCACAACAACAGTATCCAACTCCTCAATGCCCTTGGGCAACACATCATCATCCATGTTAGTAGAAGCAGAATCTTTAGAAGATGATGTGATCAAATTCCTAAGAACTTTTCTTGCAACGTCTGCTTCCTGTTCAAAATCAACTTCAGTTGGCATATCTTCTTTTTCAGATAAATCGGAGTCAGGTGAGGTAACAACAACCCCATCATGCCGTCGTTTTTTATCAATAACATCTGTATCATTGTTGTCGTCATCGTCATAATCTGAATCCTCACAGCTACTGTCTTTTTCATTCTGATGTCCTGTAGAAGCACTACAAAGCTTAACTAAAACTTACAGACTTGACGTCAAAAGATGTCCAGGCCCTGTAAGAAAATGAAACACAGTTAAACAGCCACTTACCATCTTCCGAAGCAGCAGACACATTAGCACCACTGCTATAAATCTTTTTTGGAACAGCCCAGTCAACAGCTATGGGTCTTTTGCCAAACTTTTGCCCATTGAACTTCTGAATGGCCTGAAGAAGGAAAAAAGCAAAAATTTAAAATGCTATGGAATCCCTGTAAGAAAAGGCATGGTTCATGAGGAATACATTTTCTGCATCCTGCTTGCATGTGAACTTGACAAAAGCAAAACCCCTTGATAACCTGCATAAACGCAAAATTAGCATGAAAATACTAGGAGACAAAAAATCATTGACAAACAGGGATTATGGATAATGTATCTGCATACCCTGTTTCAGAATTATGTGGAACAAACACATCCCAAACAAAGCCCGCTGATTCAAACACATCTTTTATCTCATTAGGTTTGGCCTGCATTGATGTTTAGTAAACTAGTTTAGAAATCAACCTCCTCCAGAAATATTGATGAATGATAACAAATGAGCATAGAATAACCTTGAAAGGAAGATTTCTGATAATAAGTTTCCATTTCTGTGTCTTGCAACCCTGACCCACAAACAAAATTGAAAGTTAATTAGAAAACTTTAACTATTATTTTCCGATGCTCATAGAATTTACAACTGTTTTGACTCATCTGAGCAGGAATTAATAGAACTACAAGAAACACAGACCACAAGGGATAGCAACTGGCAAAAACATAAATTTATTGACAGAATGAGAAAATTCTTGAAGCAGACACCATAGTAGAAATATTAGCAGAGTACATAAAAGCCATCATTTCCATGTAGCATGTAATTTGAAATTACCTCCCCCCCTAGCTGCCGCGCCCAAACAATTCCACCTTTAATTTCTTTTTGGTGTAGCATTGTCACACAAGAACGTGCTTCTTTGACACTTGTGAAAAGTACAGCTGAAGCACCTGATCTGCATCCATCTTGTTCAAGGCCTAGAAATTTTACACAAAACAACCTTTTTTTATCATCAAATGGAGCAAACTAAAATCCCTTAGATTTCTGCATACATACGTTTACAGTTTCCAAACTGGAAATAATCAAGTTGATGTCTATATTCAAGTAAGATACAAACTCTTAACTCCATAAGCTACAGGCAAATGAACAAGCAAGATTGAATAAAGGATTACACCATCGGATTAGAGGACCATAACAAGTGTCAAAAGCATTAAACAGCTTGCAAGAGAATATACTGTAATAATATAGTGTCAAAAGCAAGAACAGATTTCCATTTTGCTGACATTGTAAATCAATCTTACTGTGATAATATCATAACAGATAATATAAATGTTACCACACTGCAAGGGAATATACAAACAAATAAAGGCAAGTTTTTTGTCAATTGTATTTCAAAATTATTAAAGGCAAGTTTTTTGTCTATTGTATTTCAAAATTATCATCAGAAGGCATCCCGTGTACAGGAAAACTTGTATCGTGATATCATTACAGGTCATGTGCCACGCCAAAAACAAATCAGCAAAGAAAATAATTCTGAAGATAAATTAAATTAGCAAAGGCTTCTGCTTCCCACATCACACTACACAACCCAAAAGAGCAGTAATTCACAAAGAACACCCTTACCATGTTTTTTCAGCTCTTCCTTGGGAAGGGGATAAGTTACAGAACACACAGTGCCAGTCTCTTTGGCTCGCTGATGAACATCTTCTGCCATAGCATCATTAAGAAGGCCACCAAATATCACAGTCCTGGCAACCCTTCATAGATCAAAAGAAAAAAAATAACCACGTGTAGTTTTCTGAAGAATAGAAAAAATACTGCTATGCAATCATCAAATAATTCCTTCTATATGAATTCATGTATTACTTATAATGGTAGTTTAGGTGACCAAGATTTATTTATTTTTAAGGGCTAGGGTTTCTTTTATTCAGGGTTCTGTTTAGCATCTAAGGGATGCTAGTCCATCAATAACAAACGTTATTGATATTTTGAGAATTTTATAGCTCAGTTTCTTTTCTGGTTGTTCAGTCCAGACAACCAGCCTTTTGGCTTCGTTTGCTACCTTTAGCCTTTTTTTCCTACATCAGGGTTGTAAGTTCAAAGCTGTAATTACTTCAACTTCAAAGCTATAACTCAAGAACCAGACACTTCATAATCTATTTCAACAATTCAAAGTCAGCAATGAATCTTGTCTCACCATTCTGCATAATACAGGTATATAGTTTTTTATTAACCAATCCTACAAAGGGATATTATGGTAGGGGAGCAAGTACAAACAACCACAATACTAAGCTACTAATGGAGATTGGATATTGTTTGAGGGTGCCACGAAGCATGAGCCCTCTAACAGCAATGATTAATAGTGAAGCTCTGTGGTGAGTGTCAACAGAGTGTTAATAACTAAAACTTTAATGGAACACCAAACAATATGAAAAAGTCCAGTCACATTAAGAGAGCTATCTGACTTAATTTTGGATGCTATTGCTTCTGCAAAATGATACTAGTCTAGGTATTTATGAAAACTTTAACAAACGATACACCAAAAGAGAGTTAGAAATAATTCAAGAGAAAATGTCCATAATATCACCAAGAAAATAAAGTACCTCTGCTTTTCAGAACAATTCTCTTTATCAGTTAGATCAGTGACAAGTTTTGCTGGTTTTCTCGGCTCTCGAGGTTTCCCTAAATTTGTTTTCAAAATATCAAACTTACTCGCAGAATGTCAATCTGAAACAGGAACATTTAACTTAACATGCATGAAAAAATGTACCATAATTCCCAACCTGATTCCAGCACATTCAGAACATGCTTTTCTGGCTTAGAGGCAACACTGCCCTTATCATCCATGGTCTTCGTTGCATCATCTGAGTAAACAACAAACAGGTAATTTGTTTCTATACATTATTTTCTAACCTGATTATAATAGCAAAACAAGATAAATTCAAGTGTCTAAAACTAACAATGGATGATATTGACCTTGAACTTGACCTTGACCTTGAGCTGCCTTTGCCCGACGCTGTTCTAATGACGCACGGTGCATAGCATGCTTAACTGCAATTTTCCGGCCTCCAACTGACGAGCCATTCTTAATCTCAATAGCTCGGTTAGCATCATCCTTAAGCGCACTAAAAATGAATCCAATCAATGACAGCAGCGGCAGCAGCAACAACAAAATTAAAGAGAGAAACAGCAAAATAGACTAATGATAAGATTTATTTCAATTAACAATCCATAAGTATGACCTACAATTGAACGAAACCAAATCCACGGTGCTCAGTCGACCCTGAGAAATAAAAATGAATTAATAATAGCAAAATTCAAGAATAATTACAAATTACAGACAAAAAATCAGAAATATACAAAAAAAAATTAAATGAAAGTAGAAGTGCAGCAGCTCTGATTTTCATACCCTTTTGCGTGACCATAAAGCAGCGCCTGATTGGACCGACATCACTAAAAGTCTCTTCAAGCTATTAAAATAATAAAAAAAAAATCCATCAAGCAGCAAGATTATTATGAGTTGAAGCAAAGGATTAGGTAGTAATTTAAGCGAAGACCGGTACCTGAGAGTTGGTGAAAGAGTAAGGTAAGCCGGAGACGAAAAGAGTGCTAGAGCTCTGCTCGGAAGCGGAGCCACTTTCATGCGTGTTCTTCTTCTTTCCCATTGTGCTGTGTTTGCGTGTGTGGCGATGGAAACCGCGAGTATGGTATGTTCGAACCTAAATCCTCAAAAAACCTCGACGGCGTTAAATTAGCTAGTGTGGGGAGCTGGGTTTTGGGCTGATCCACGGCCGGATATTAAGTGTTTATGGGCTTTTCTGGGTTGGGTCTTTTAGATTAAGTAGTCCAAAGGAGATATTTTTTGCCTTTTTTTCAATTAATCTCTCTTGTTTCGAATGGAAGCAGGATATTTTTATTTATTTTTTGTTAGAAATATTTCAAACAAGACTAAGGTTTGTTTAGCTTGTTATGAGTGTAAGAAGTCGGAGAAAACATGCTTGTTTCTTTCTTTTTTTTATTAGCTAGAAATTAGGTTTTTTTAAAAGTAAATTTTGAAAAAATAAATTTTAAAAAAGTAAATTATTTTTTGATATTTATAGTATAATAAAAAAAATTGAAAAACTATTTTAAGTGTTTATTTATATCACAAAAAATAAGTTGAAAAATAAATTATTAATATTTTATTTTTAAAAAATTTATTAAAATAATAAGGAACAAATTTTACAAATTAAAAAGTTGAATGAAAATGAAATTGAAAAAAATATAATTTTATAAATTATCTCAAATAAAATAAATAATAAATCAAATGTAAAAAATAAAAAAAAATAAAATATGAAGAAATAAAAATAAAAATAATTAATATTTCATAAATTATTTTAAATAAAATAAGTAACAATTAAAAGAATAAGAACCAAATTTGATAAATAAAAAAATTAAATAAAAAAATAGAAAAAAACAAATAACAATTATAAAAATGAGGATCAAAGTTAATATAAAAATTATATTTTAAGATATGAAATTAAAAAATAAATATTCAAAATAAAATATATTAAAAGTTTGAGAATCAAATTTGATATAATTAGCAAATAATATAATATTTCTAAATTTTTTATAACTTTCATAAAGTGTTTTTCATCCAAATTTGATAAAAAAAATACATTTTTGAAAACCAAGTTAAATTTTTTTAGTTAGAAAATATTTTTCACTGATTAATTTTTTAATAACAAATAAATATAAGATAATTTTAAAAAATAAATTCTAAGAACAGGTATAACCTTAGGTCATGTTTGTTTCTCGAAAAATAGTTTCCGGGAAATCACTTTCCAAACTTTTATGTATTTGTTTGTCATTAAGAAAGTTGGTCAACGGAAAACATTTTCCGGTCAACAAAAAATATTTTCTAGTTAATAGAAAACACTTTCTGATCAACGGAAACACTTTCTGGTCAAGAAAAATATTTTTTAGTAAAAAAAAAATAGCTTGGTTTTCAAGAAAATTTTTTCCTTTTTAGTTGTGTTTGTTTTCTGGAAAGTGATTTCCAGGAAAACACTTTCTAAACTTTCTTATGTTTGTTTTTCAGAAAGTGGTTTATGAAAAATCACTTTCCAAATTGTCTTGTATTTGTTTGTTGTTGGGAAAGTTAATAAACGGAAAACACTTTCCAATAAAAAAAAATTCGACTTGATTTTTAGGAAAGTGTTTTTCTAAAACTAGAAAAACTTTTGATTATATCAAATTTGATCCTCAAACTTTTGATTGCTATATATATTTTGTTTTGAATATTTATTTTTCAATTTCATTTCTTAAAATTTAATTTTTATATTAACTTTGACCCTTATTTTTATAATTTTTATTTGCTTTTCTCCTATTATTTTTTTATTGAAATTTTTTTCTATCAAACTTGATCCTCATTCTTTTGATTGTTATTTATTTTATTTGAAATACTTTATGAAATGTTAATTATTATTATTTTAATTTATTCATCTTTTTTTTTTAATTTGATCTTTATTATTTTGATTATCATTTATTTTATTTGAGATAATTCATGAAATTATTTTATTTTTTAATTTCATTATTATTCAACTTTTTAATTTGTAATATTTATTCCTTATTATTTTAATAAACTTGAGAAAAATAAAATATTAATAAATTATTTTCCGGTTTATTTTCCATAACATAACCAAATACTAGAAAGTATTTTTTAATTTATTTTCTATAACACTACCAAATATTAAAAATATTTTACTTTTTAAAAATTTATTTTTTCTGAAATTCACATAACCTTAATGAATTTTCCTCAGTAATCCTCTGTTTTTTTTTTTTTTTTTCATCTTTTGTCGTGTTAAAGGCTTAAATAATGTTACTACCTGTTGCAAAGGGCTGAATAGAGTAATGTGTCCTAAAAAGAAGGCCCAGGTCCATTTTCAGATTGCGTTTCTGCACATGTCAGTAGGGTTGAATTTTCTGCGTAAATATATATCACTAGCATCGAATATTCACTGTCTGCGTTCACATCTATCGATGATGCAACGAAAACAGGAATTGTAAAATTAAAATAAAAAATCGCGAGTGGCATAAAACATGGAAGGATCCATGCTAATGGAACATCAATGCACGTAGCAGAGAAAGGGCAAGTACCTCTTGTTTTTCTGAAGTACCTCTTGTTCTTCTCATTCATGGTAGCAGAGAAAAGGCAAGTACCTCTTGTTCTTCTCATTCATGGCTTCTCTGAATCATGGTATTTGATTAAAGAGGATATGCTCTCTTCTTCTTCTTTTTTATTCTCTGAATTCGAATCTTTCTTATTAAATCTCTACACATATATTGATATATGTTTAAATCTTCCTGCTACATTGTGCAGTGTTGTGGTCCTTTGTGGAGGGGCATGACTGGGGTGCAGAACTGGCACCTTTCGCCATTTCAGGCCAGGTAGAGTGAGGGCAGTTGTTAACTTAAGCGTCGCCTGCCGGACACGTTCCAGAGAAATCAAACCTGCCAAATTATTTGATGGGATTTTTGGAGAAGGGTTCTACATTTTTCAATTTGAGGTAAGAGAGGATCAAACCATTTTTCTGGGGAATTTTAATTAAATTTTGCTACACCATCTGGGTTCTTAATACGTTCCTTTTTTTCTTCTGGCATTACAGGAGCCAGGAAGAGCAGAAAATTCACTCGCTGTCGCGGGTATTGAAGAAGTTTCTACATGCCTACGCTCCTGATCTTCTAGCAGATCCGCCAGTGATTGGAATTATAGATTTTCTTGAGACCCGTCTTCATTGCCGTCTTTGATTGCTGAAGAAGAACTTCAATTTAATGCTAGGAATTTCCAAGAAACTGGATTTACTGGGGCCTTGAATTATTTCGCTGCCATGGACATGTGGGATCGTAATATTACTAGTAAAAATCAGAACCATGCGTATTACAATATGAACCAGTGAATTGGGCTTGGAAAAAATGAATGCATTATTGGCTAGATGAAGCATATTTGTTAAATCCAAACCTTGGAATCTAATATGATAGAGTCGGTTTTTAATAACAGGTGATTTAAAGTTGATATGGTATAATTAAATAATGATTTTTTATAAATATATTATATGAACGACTTAATAAGTATATTTATGAGTTCGTAAAATAGATTTAGATTTAAAATTCAAAATGCAAAATATATATATTTTCAAATATTATTTTTCTTATGACAATATAAATTTTTTTATGTCATCACTCATACTATTAAATATATATATTTTTTAATTTATATGAATATCCGGGTCAGTATGCACGCATCACGACTAATTTTATATTCCACTAAACATGCTGCAAACCTAATAAGCATGTAAGGTACCGCAGGGATGACAGACGTGTACAATGAGATTCGAACCCGGATACATAAAAAGCAAACAAGTTCCTCTCATTATTGGACTAATATCTCAAATACTTGATCTACCTAAAATTAAAATATTAAATATCTCATTGAGACTTCTAATTCTCCCAATTTTGTTATTCTTAAACCTCATGTGTTATTTTGGATTCTGTGACAATTTTATTTGTATTTTATTTTTAGTTTTGTAGTTAATATAGAGTTTCCAACCTGTTTTTATAAACCTTGAAGAGAGAGATACTTTATCGTTGTTATTTTATAGAGTATAAACAATGAATTTAGGGTTCATATTTGTATGCTCTTTTGCCCATATTAAAATTACGTGTTTTCCCAGTGTTTGTTTTTTTATAGTTTTCATCTGCATCACAATTCTGTTTAGATTTCTAGTTAGATCAAATAAGATACTTTACCTAATGAGATTTGGTTAATTTAGTTAAGTTTTCAGTAACCTAGTCAGCTTGATAAACCATTAATAATCTACGGTAACTCGGACTCCTCCTGAATTGGCAATTATAGTTATGATTTTTAACATGAGCATCCTTCATGTATTAAACTTGTTTAAGTTCGGGTTGGGAAACTTGTGAAAACCGAGCGTAATGCCTCTTTTTATATCAGATTAAATACATACCATCTACCATCCGTTGTTGGAAGATCTATTAGAAAATTTATATTCATGGAATGCATTCTTTTTTTTTTATGAAGTAACTGGGATCTTCTTGCACTACGGCAGAGAGCTAACATTACTGTGCCCACAAAATTCATAGTCGGTGGCAAAGATGTGGGTTTTCTGGCGTTCAGTACAGAGGACTGTGTTAATGGAGAAATATCCAGGGAGCTTTTACCTAGCCTTGACGGGGGTTTCATTGATGAGCTCAACAGGAGAAAGTTGAACTAGCCTCGAATCAGATCTTGTCATTTTTCAGCAGGAAATCACTTCTATGATGAATGAATAATGTACGCTGGGATTTAAAGATACAACTTTTACTGTGATCTATTGTTGTTCCACTGCTTGCAAGGACAATACTGGATGGTTTTAATTGTATTGAATGGAATGCACGTTTTTTATAATCTTGAATAATTGCTTTTAGTAGAAACAAGTATCACAGGGTCGGTCTACCTACGCTTTTTTTATATAGAAAATACAAAAATATAATAATTAAATAATGAAAATAAAAAATAATAATATTTAATTAAAAAGTAAAAAGACTCGGGATAATAAGGAAGGTTATCTGTCAAACTCTAAATTAGGAGCCACAAAACCTGTTCAATTTAACAATTTTTTTTATTTAATTATACATGAACCAAGTGAAGGAGCCTTTTATATATTAAACATCATTTTTTTTCTTAAAAAAATTAATATTTAGGAATGAAATAAAAAATAGCTCTATTTAAATAAAAAAGTAATAGCAAAAGAGGTTTTTTCCCAAGGCAAATAAAAAAAATACCTTAAAAAACGATGAAGTGATTTGAAAAAAAAAATCAAGGAGTTAAAAATTACATCAAATTAAGAAATAAAAAAAAGCAAGCTGCACACTAAATTAAATAATATTCTATAAAAAATATTATAAGAAGGAAAAACCAAAAACAAAAAAATAAAAATTAATAATCCAAAAAAAAACTCAGGTATACTAGCCTATGCAATTCAATGCACTAGGGTCGACTTATTTTTTTAAGCAATAGATAATTTATCATTGCCTCAATTTTTTTTTTTTTAATAAATTGATGATTTATAGCCTATCTCTTTTTAGATTCCAGTTATTCCTAGTTATTGAAAAATCAAATAAGATGTTTTTTTTGTTATATAAACTTACTTTTTTTAATTTTTTATTTAAAACATCCATGAGACACCCTAGACACCATGATATATTCTCAAAAAACTCCAAAAATCATTAAAAACAAAAATCAATCCAAAGTTTTGAACCAAAATTATTTTTAAAAGAAAATAATAACCCAATTTTTATAACTCAGAGAACATAAAAATTAAATTGAAAATTTCATCAAAAAAATTTAAAAATACCATCAATTTCCTCGTTTTTCATTTTTATTTTTTTCTTTTAAATTTTTATTTTGTAATAATTCTAGTTAAATTAACCTTCAATTAATTTCTTAAAATGCAAATTTTGTTTTTTTTTTTTTAAAAGAGAGAGCATAGAAAAAAAATCACAAGCATGATGGATCAACAGTGCCCGTGTATTAACAGTGCGTGGGGGACAGTATCCTCCGCCTTCGGAGATCCTAATTGGAGCCCGTGCATGGGATCGGTCAGGCAGGGTACAGCACCGTCGTCATGGTACTGGTGCTTAACTGATGAGTACTGACAGGGCTTTAATTTGCCCACAGGTAACGTCCGGCCCATATAAATTACAAGGGAGTGCTGTGCTTAGTACTGGCCAGTAAAGTGACGTGGAGATCTAAAACTAAACTCAACTGGCACCATCTTGCAATAAATTGAAGGGAAGATTTCTTGACATTGTACATTAAATTCATTCCTGCCATTATTGAAATCATGTGGTTTAGATATAGCTTCTTAGAGGAACATTTTTAACAAAGTTGTGTGAAACACGACGGAACCCTACAATTCAGAACACACAGGGTGGTTCTTCCGTTCCATCCGAATAAGTAACTTCTTTTTTTTTTCCCCGGGGAGGTAGAGAGTAACAAAAAACCATGTCAGCAGCTTTCGAGTCGTTTGGTTTAGCAAATTAAATTTTCACACCAGATTTTAGGGTATAGTTTAATATTTTGCTTAAGAAATATAGAATTCATGTTAATCTTATTTTTGACAATTTAATATTAGATTTCAGATTCTTATGAGAAAATAATGAGAGGGGAGCATCTATTAATGACCGAGACCTTTTTAGTTAAATGATTAAACGAACAATATTAACACCATTCCACTAGCTGAATGCCGGATTTTCAAGCCTGTATAGCATTTTTTTTTCTTGGAAAAATGAATTTAGCACTGAAATTAGGAGGTTTTCCCCAGATTATGCAATTACCTGACAGTTATTTAATCGAGTCCATGGACTCAAAAAACAGTTAATCACACAAATTAGCTTAAATCAAAAGCAACTTTGGTGAACCCTACAGCAAACCCTTTATGGTGCTAGCGCACCCGACGCACGCATGGTTCTCAACAAAAGTTGTCTGGGCAAGAGTTTCAACTTTCATGTACGTGGCCTCTTGGTATCCATGAATAGGTCAATAAATTTTTGAACGATGAAGCTTCCCAAGTGGCAAAAGAAATCGAAAACCCCATGAATAAAGGCTTCTGCTCTTTCTGTTTTGGGTGAAAAGCAAAACCAGTATGTATGGTGAAAAGCAGCCGTGCCCCGAAAATAAGAGGGTTAGGTTAAAAGAATGAAGCATTTCTCTCATCATAACCACAGCAGCAAAACAAGGTGTTTTCCATGGAGCCAAGAAAAGAGAGGCCTCCGCGACTTTGCGAGCACAGTGGAGCCCAGAGGGCACTATCCAGGTGGGACCCTGTCCATGTCATCGCTGACACTGTCAAATGAAGGAACTATATGTTTCCGTTGGAATCTGTTTTATGTGGTTTGATTGTAAAGCTAGCTTGGGACCCGCATTCCATACCAAGAAGATAATTAGACAAATTAAAGAAAGAGAACTGCCAAGAAGAGCCAGGTGTGAACTTCACTAATCAACCCACCTAGTTCACTAATCATGTAATCAAAACCGCCACGTGTCCAGTAATTAAAAGACAATCCACTTGAGTTCTTGCCTAATGCTCAACAAGAGAAAGCAAACAAATCTTTACCCCTTCATTAACTAGTTGTTATACATGCACCATACCGACTAATCTATATATAAGTTAAATTACAGCTGGCGATTATGTGTTTATCTAATATTTTATTATTTTTAATTGGTTGAACGGGATAAGATTTCTAAATAGCCTATAAAATCAACTTCTTTGGGAGGGTAGCTTGTGTTTCTGGTTCGTGAAAGGCCTACGTGCCGGCCGGGACATTGCATAATGGCGCCATGGGATCTTATTAAATGAAAGTTTGGTGCAGAAACGTTCGATCAACATGCATCCAAAAAAGTATTTTAGAAGCTTATGATGACTTGATCTTGACACTCCTCATAAATGAACAGAATTCCATTCCACCATGGCTTTGCTATGCCACTGTGAGGTTGAGAAAAACAGCTGTGTTGGAAGATATTTTTATTTTTTTTATCCTTTTTCCATCATAATAGATGCCGTATATATAAATCATATTAATTTTTGTTCTTGTGTAGAGGACGGGTCATTCACGCGAAAATTAACGGTCCATAAAAAATATATATTCTCTAATCCTGACATGAAAATTGAAACATATCAAATATATTTTAAAATATAATTGTAGTTGTTTTTTTTTAAAAAATTTTTTATAAAAATATATCAATAATATATATATTTTTAATTATTTTTAAGATTAACACAATAAAATAATTTTAAAACATCAAAAACATATTAATTTAAAATAAAATGTTAAAAAAAAAACAGTCTCTTAACAAAGTGAGATGTGCATTAACTCACCAACTCAATTAATTCAACTGATATAGAGTGAAGATACGTTTATTACAAGTTGTGAAACATTGTATGCATAACAATTAATTTTTTTTAAATAGTCGTTGAATCTTTAACTGCATCAGAATTTATCTACATAAACAGAAATATTAAAAAAATAGCCTGGTCACACCAAAAATTAGTGACCTAGATAATATCAAAAGGTCTTTTTTTTGTGTGTGTTTTCGGTAATATCTTTCCAAGTCTCCAACAGCATCGGTGTCTTGAATTTGTTCCTGTGTCACCGGCATTATTAAGATGGGTGGAAATGGTCGGAGTTCCAGACTTTTTGGCCTTTTTTTAAGAAAACGTTTGAAATGGTTGAGAAGTCGAATTTAAGAAAACTTTGACTAGCAACAGTAACGTCTCCGAAAGCTGCTTTCAAGATAAAATTTGAAATTCATGGATGAAAGGACTCGTCTGTCTGAATCTTCCATGAATGAATAGTGCGGGACTGTCTTGAGAATAGTCTTCTTTTTCAAAGATATTTATAGCTAGAGAAATATATAGGTACGATAATATGAGCTTTTAAAAGCAAAATGGAAGTCAGGGGCCGCTACTGAGCTGTCAAAGTTACATTACCTACCTGATGTTCTTAAAAATTGAATCTAGTGAATGGTTCTCACCTTCCATATTTTATCATATCTCGACGTTCTTTCAGGCAGGCATGAACCCATAAGAAAATTAACTTTTTTTTTTCTCTGGTTGTGCAGTGCTTTTGACTAGAGATGTTAAAAAGATATAAAAAAATAGGTGAACACCAATGGTTGATGTTTTTGTGAGTTCTGTTCATTCATTCTCTTTTCTTTTTTTGTCTCGGTAATTATAGTATTGATGAATCGTGTGGATCAGTAACAGATGAGACATTATCGATCACGTAATCACTGGTATGGTGAATTTTTATTTTTTAATATTAAAATAAAAAATAACCATGTAAATTCCCAACAATTTAATAAAATTCAAATTTATAATTATTAAAAAATAAATTTAAAATTTGACTGATTACACTACTCTGTGTTAAACAAATACATATTACATATACAGAGGAGTGGCTAAGTAGTACGTTGACCTGTTAAACTAATCGAGTCGAATGACTAGTCATCTGATCATACAGTGAAGGAAAGATCGACCGGCTATCTCAGAATAATAATTACATGCTTGCAGTTCCGGTTTAAAATGATGTTTTTTCACACTAAAATAGATTTCTTTTATTTTCTTTTAAAAAATAATTATTAATAAGTGTTCTTAAATGCATGCGACGACTCTATAAAACTCACGCTATCATGATTTTAGGTGTTGATCTAATTGTATTTTTTTAAAATATTATATTTTATTATTTTGATATTCGAAATTAAAAATATATTTTTTAAAATATTATTTTGATAAATATAATTTCAAGTCAAAAAACATTTTAAAAAATAATATTTATGAAACTTTAAAATAAGCACGTGGAGATTGTTTATTTTTACATTTAAAATTGTATCTATATGCATTTTAAAAATGTGTTGACATGAAAAGGTAATAACTCTGTGTTATATATATATATATGTATGTATATATTATTTTGTAGTTTTAATGTGCCAATGTAAAAATATATATATATATAATCATTTTAATTTATTTTCAAATAAAAAAATATTTTTTCACAAACTTGGTAACCTAGCTTGAAAACCCAAAGCAACATTTGAAGATTTTAAAAAATCACAACCCAGGTGATTCTATCCAACCAGTAACTAAAGTTTTGGACCAAATGGATCTTTAAATTAAGACTTATAACTGTATGTTTATCCATTCAAATCGGATATATTCGAGTGCAAGAACTACAAGGGAAAACTGTACTCAAACTTCTTTTGAGTTTTCTTTCATCATTTTATCTAAAGGATATTTATTTATTAAAAACTATAAGAAATTTTTGGTTTAGAACTACAAGGGAAAACTGTACTCAAACTTCTTTTGAGTTTTCTTTCATCATTTTATCTAAAGGATATTTATTTATTAAAAACTATAAGAAATTTTTGGTTTTTCATACAATGGATTGTTATGGCATGAAGTGTTATGTCCACAAAATTTTTTTAAAAAAAATTGCCACGAGCCCAGGAATATATATGCAAATATCACTTAAAATTGCGATCGTTTACGCTTCAAAGTAGCATAATTTCTAAACTTCTGCTTCCCATCTTTATTTTCCAGCACGATTCCATCTTGGATGGTACATGCAAAGTATTTATTTTCCAGCTTGAAAAATAAATCACTTATGTCCTGCTAATGTGATTAAACTTGTACTACAGCCACATCCAGTACTTTTCCGGAGAGTTCAGATCAAACACAACCATCGACATTTCTGTTTCTTAGCTACCTCTCCACGGTTTTCTGGTGAACGGAGGATTTGCTTTAAAATATCCCACCCTCACGAGATTCGAGCTAGAAAAACGGTGGCACGAGGGACCGGGAAAAGGGATTGTGATGATTAGTATAGATGGAAAGGTTTTACGACTCTACAGCTGAAACAACGGAGCAGGACGTGCCTGGGAGCAGTACAATGATAGATTCGGTGATCGTGATTTTTTAGTTTAAAATTTATTTATTTGTATGTAATTTATTTATCATTTTATTAAATTGATATAAAAAATAAATTTTAAAAAATATCATAATAATTTTAAAAAATAAAAAATAATATCTATTACAATTCACTTTTGGATCGAACGATTTACTAACACCCCGTCTTAAAAACCAGTTTCGATGCATAAAACCTAGTTTCACTACTATAAAATTTACAAAAGATGAAGAAGAAGCAAGATTAAGTAATTAGCAATTGTTTAAAAAAAAATAAAAGAAAAACATTTTGTTACCTGGATTCAACCTCGTTATCGACAAAACGAGAGATGGCTCCCAGCAGCAACTGTTACTTTCTTTTTAATTTTTTTTTGTTATTATTATTTAAGTCTTTTTATTTCTATATTTTAAAAACAATTTTGAAAATATTTTATTTTTTTCATTACTTCAATTTAATATTTTTATATATTTTTAAATTATTTTAATATGCTAATATCAAAAAATATTTTAAAAAATAAAAAATATTAAATTATTAAGAGATAAAATATCAGCAAATTATTACCTGAAAAACAAGTTTAAGGATAAATTTATTTCTCGGGTAACTTTTATAATTATGATTTGAAATAAATTTAGAATAAAGTATTTTAAATTGATTTTAAATATAAATTTGATAATAATTAAGGTTGAATGTTATATCTAACAAAAAGTTTATATAAAATATTTAGATAAAACAAGAAATATTTATAAAATTTAGTTAAAAAATATGTAAAAACTATTGTATAAAATTTACATTTTAAACTTAATTTTTTAATAAATTCTACAATATAAAACTTAATTTTTTTATCAAATATATATGTTTATTTCACCGCTAACATGAAATATAGCGAAAACAAACGCACGGAAGACAGAATTCAGAGCATTTTCTTCGTCGCGGATTCAATATTAGCACTGTTTTTTTTTTTTTCCAGATAGGAGTGACATTTTGGTGGTGGAGGCCCAAGCCGCTGGGGATTCAACAAGGCAAGACAAAATATTACTTCAATTAGAATTAGAATAAGAAAAAAATATTTTAAAAAATAACCCACATCATTATTAAATAAATACTTAAAGTATTAATAAGGTTGTGGCGTAATGTTTATCAGAGACGCTATCTTTTCTTTAAATTTGGTTGAAGTCCCAATAGAAATGAGACTGAAAAGTTTTTTCCTTTGTATTTTTACTAGGTATTTTTTTGATACATTTATTCTTGTGATATTTTATCTGTATATTGAATTTATAGAATGTTTAATAAATTATAAAATTAGTTGAAATATCCGCAAACTGATCCAAATATTCATATTAATAAAAAAATAAATATAAATAAATACTCAAAGCATCGGATTACCGTAAAAAATGCCTTAATAATTGATATCCAGAAGTTTCTATAATCACTTGAAATAATATGGTTATTGCCCAAGATCACTCAATTGGACGCTGTGATATCTGATCGAGCGATTATTAAAAAAATGTAAGGATCTGCCGAGTAAAGCGTCAAAGTTAGTTTTCCAGTGTTAGTAAACAAATGTACCAAGGAATTTCACATGAATTAGCACTAATTAACCTCGAATCACACGAGACAAAATGCTTAGGTACTAAACCTGAAGATAACTCCTGCTCACCAAATAACATAGCTTGTATTATAAAAAAGAAGAAGCTTGAATCATAAAATATAGATCTTTAAATAAAAATAAGAATTGTTAAATTAAATAATTGACAAAGCAACAATTCTATGCTATCATATCTTTTAATGAAAAAATACATTCATCCTACTGTAAGGTATGGATTGGTTATAAATTAAGAGTTTGTACGCGGAGACATTTTAAAAATACATTTGGCATACAAAATGTTAAATTAATATTTTTTATATTTTATAATAATTTTAATATACTTTTATAATATTTGTGCTCTATCACCAAACAAGCACGAAATAAAAGCTTGTATATAATTGTATACAAAAAAGATGAAGTTTGTGTTTGAAATTATGGTAGTATATATGATAATTTAAAATTTTTTATTTAAAAATATATTAAAATAATTTTTTTATTTATTTTTTGAAATATATTTTTAATAACAATGTATCAAAATAATTTAAAATTATTAAAAAATATGTTTTTATTTCAAAATTTGAGGCGCTCGCACGCATGGACGTATAATCTTGATTTCTTAAAAAAAGAAGTAGAAGAAGAAAGAGTTTCAGCAATTCAGGCATGGTGCGGTGTTGTGACAGAGAAGCTTTCAATCAAACGTGCGATAGGGATTCCATGGCTCCTTCTCGCTTCATTCAACCAATCAAAACCCTCCCTTTTTATTTTAACCTTAGCTTTCTCTTGCACTTTCTTTTCACGAATCCCAAGTACCACCATCTCTCCTTGTCTGCAAACGTATTCAATAAGCCCATTTCCCACGTCAATAGACTCCTGTTTCCCTGTTTCTAGGCAGCAGCAGCAGCAGCAAGCAGCAGCAGCAAGCAGCAGCCTTTTACCCCCCTTTTTTTTTACAATTTCTGTTTCATTTCTAGGTTTGGTCCTAGGATTTTGTGTTTATTAACAAACCGCCTCCTCTTCCTTTGGATCCGAGCTAGCTAGGAAGAACGAACGGAGGATTCGAGGTTGTTAGCAACTTGAGAGATTTGCAAGTCATAATTATTGCATTTGTTTTATCTTTTAAGTTAATCAATGATGTTTATATAAATTGCCACTTGTGTTTTAGGAGTTAGCAGCCATTTAACAAATGAAAAGGTTGTCTTGTCCAATCTTCATCAGGCTGCTAGTCTTGCACCAATCCATTATTTGCTTGCGGACTTTTTTTTAAAAAAAACTTTCCCTTTGATAGAGGCCCGTGTTGATATCTGGTCAATCAAAACTCTGTGATCATAATTATAGTTTGATTTTGATGTCTCTAGTCACTGTCGTTCACATACAAGATCATGGGGTGGTTTGAATCGGTGAGGTATATATTTTTTCTCCTTTTAAGAATTTAATACTGTGAAATGGACCTAACAGCTGCTTAATCAGCATCTAATTAATAGCCATAACTATATGACGGGGGCCATATAATTTAGGTCACACGCTATGGGAGCCACGAAGGCATAAAGTGTTGATAAATTTCCATAAAACACAATTTATTGTAAAGGGGTCCACGAAAAAACCAGTCTTCTAAATTGCTTGACCATACAAATCATAGGACCCATCATCATCGTCCAAGTTGCCTAACATTTGTATCAAGTCTGTGGTCCATTGGGAGAAGAGTGTGGGATGGTCAATGCTCTATGATGCCGGTAAAACGAGAAGATGAGAGGGATTTTAGTAACTTTTTCCGTGAAAACACAACCACAAGCACATTCTGTTCATTCCCCCAGCTCGCACCGCTTTGTATCATTGTATCCTGTATGGATCATGTTTTCTCTCTCGAAATGGGATTGTGATGGTTTGCATTTTTAAAAGTTTTTTTGAATTATTTTTATTTTTAAAAATATTCATTTAATGTTTTTAGATGTTTTTTGAATAGTTTTAATATGTTAGTATAAAAAAATTAAAAACACCACATTATTCCAAACTTATGCCTGATTAGTCTCATTTTAATGCATCAAGCCGTTTCCCCCTTAAATTGACAGTGATGGATTACTAAGATTTATTAACTTGACCAGAACAATAACAGTGTTGATGATTGCAGTGAAGCTGAGAGGGTGCCATTTTTGTTAACCGGGAACACAGCACTGTTGCAGGCCTGTCCATTCATTTTTTTTTAACCTAGGAGCTTCCCATGCCCATATCCAGAGCGAAGTCTTCACCTGTCGTGTTAATTTTTGTTGACTGAACCCTCTCAGTCTATAAGCATGGTTACTAAACAAACTTTCAAACAGTAACCCTTTTTAAAAAAAAAAATCCCTCGCAGAAGCTAAAATAGCAAGTAATAACTCATGCACGTTTATAAGAAAAATAGCCGTGCTTGCGTTCAAAAATTCTCTCGAGGCCTCGACATAAAAGAGCCAAGTCCCGTTGTCTGCTCCCACGAGATAAGCTTCGCCACAGAGGTCGAACTATATAATTCACCAAGCACTTTTAATAATCTCGACTAGACTAGTCAAGCTCGTCCAAATTAAATCCGTGACCATGATTTACGGTGTGTTTGGAGGAGCCTTTATTTATGTTTGGGTGCTTTTATTTTTTAAAAACATTAAATTAATATTTCTTAATATTTTTTTATTGATTTTCATGTGTTGGTATTAATATAAAAAATTGATTTCTATATATTAAAAAAACTATTTTGAAAACTATAATCTCAAGTATTTCTAGATTGTGTTTGTTTTTATATTTAAAAAGTGCTTTTATTTTTTTTAATGTTTTTTTTTATTTTTTTACTATATTGTTTTGATGTACTCACATAAAAATAATTTAAAAAATAATAAAAAATACTATTTAATATATTTTTAAATAAAAAATATTTTTAAAAATTACTATTATTTTAATTACAAACACTACCTTTAGATCTCATCACAACATAATATATTTTTAAACAAATTAACGCTAGCTTCCACTAAAAAGGTTTTACGTATATAGGTGTATGTATTTGATATTATGATATATAATATTTATTAAAAATATTTTTTATTTAAAAATATATTAAAATATTTTATTATTATTATTTACATCAATACATTAATTCTATAAAAAATAAAAAAATAATATTGATTTAATATATTTTTTAAGCTAAGAACACCATTATAAAAAACAGTTCAAAAATAATTTTGAAAAAATAGATTTTTTAATTTTATTTTACTTTAAATTATTTTTTTAGATTTTAAAATTATTTTACTTTAATTTAATAAAAAATGTTTTTAAAATATATTTTAAAACAAAAATATACTTAATAAAACAAAATTTACCACGATGTTAAACAGGCTGCGAGTGAAAATTCCTGGTGCAAGTCACTTGTCTCTCTGAAGATCAAATAATTATACACGTGTTATTTTGAGGTTTATAGCTGGTTACAGCTAGAGTCCAGTGTAGGTGGGAATTGTGGACAGGAGATCATACATCCCCCTTCTACATAATTGAAATATTTAAATTTTTTATTGGACATTACTAATATTTGATGTGAGCATTTTATTAGATATTAAATGGAGGCTCCCTCCTCAGAGAGGAAAGACCAGGAAGCCGGAATTTTAAAGGATATACTGAAATTGAACGGATTTTATTTTATTTTTTAAATTATTAATTTAAGTTCTATAAATTTTATATTAACTTGAAGTTTATATAATTATTAATTTAAAAATTAATAAAATTAATTGAGTTATATATAAATTATCCTGTATATCTATGTTAATAAAAAAATCATGCAAGGAGGTTGCACAAATTCTTTAAATTGAAAAAACTCACTGGTAATTAATCACAAATCGTCATTCTTTTATTACTAGCTATAGCAACATACTGGATTCACAAGCAAATGCTTTTTTTTTTAAAATATATTTGAAAATATAATTGTAGCTATTTTTAAAAGTGTTTTTTATTTAGAAATATATTAAAAATATTACAAAATTTAAAATAAAAAATAATTTTTTTTAATTTTTAAAAAAACTTTTAAAATATAAGTACAAGATATTAGTTATATATTATCATGCAAACAATAAAAAAACACAAATTGAGAGGAAAAAGTAGAATAAATGAAAAAACAGGGTCCAATACAAAATCTCCAACACTTGCTAGAGCAAAAGGACAAAGATAGTGAAAATGGGCACCTAATGGTGCTCCTCTCAAATTTAAAATCTAAAATAAATAAAATATAGAATAGAATAAAAACCAACGAAAAAAGAAAGAAAGAATATGTTTGTATGGTGGATATTGCAGCATAACCAGACCTGCCATGCTTAAGGACGAGAGAGACAGCCAGCTTGAAAACTGCTAGAGAGAGAAAGTAGCTAGAAGGAGAGAAATGGTCGTAGTGTTTTTCTGAAGGGGGTTTAAGAGAGGGTTTTAGGTCTACCAACTGGTTGTTAGGGATTGAACTCCTTAACCAAATCCTCAATCTTCAACAGCCAAACAAAGAGCCCTCAAGAATTCACAACAACAACATCAACAAGAGATAGAATTAGAAGCAACATCAACCACAACAAGAACAAGAAGTCAAGCACCAACTACTACTTCTTCTTGCACAACGGAATTATCAAGCAAAGAAAGAACCCTAAAGCCAAAGAAAGAAGAAAAAGATACACACCTCGAAAGCTATCATTTCTCTTGAGAGAGAGGCAGAGAGATGCTCACGTGGGGTTTTAATGGAATGATTGGTAGAAAGAATATATGATGAGAGAAAAAAGATAGAAAAAAGAGAGGAAATTCAGTGCTGTTTCTGCTCTCAATTATTATTACCACTTTCTTTTAGAGGATAAAAAATAAAATTAAAAAAAGCTGAAGCTTTTCTTCTCCTGGGATGTATGTGTATGTATTATGCGTACATACATAGGACTATTTAATGAAAAGTGAAGGGTTGTGTCGTCGTCGTCGTCGTCGTTGTTTTTTTGTATTGGGATCATCAGATTTGTGTATCAGCAGATCAAGTTGTGTCTTCGAGATTTTCTGTTCCCTAAAACACCCACAAGTGTTACTGGCTTCCAGGTAATTTTTTATTGCTTGTTGATTTCTTGGTCCTTTTTTTTTCATCTCTTCTTGTTCTTAATCTTTACTAGTATTTTATTATTATTTCTCTTTCATGTGTGTCCCTGTCTTCTATCTTTTTCGTTCCTGGAGATAGAGGAGATGATGACGGTGGTGATTATGTGATTGTAATTTGTGGACTTTTTTTTTATAAAAAAATTATTGGATATTTATTGGGATTTCAAGTGATGGTTTTGTCTTGCTTCCTTCTTTGGATCATGTTCTTTCTTCCTTTTTTGCTTGATAGACATCATAACTTTTGTCTTAGGATTTATTTAAATGGAAGTAACCCTTGAAAAATTTCAGTTTTTGTTCTTAGCTTGTGTGCTTAAGGGGGATTTTTGGATTTAGGTTATGGATTTTGTTGCTGCTTTAATACTTCCACATACTAGATTGGTTCAAAAAAGCTCTTTTTTAATCATTTCGGTACTGGAAATCACTAAATGCTAATGTTACATCAATATTTTTATCCTTTTGAAACTGTCAAACCACTTAAAAAGCCTTGTTTTTTTGCATAGAAGGATCTTTTGATGTTTAATTCTTCTGTTCGTCGAGTCCAAATTACCTGTATTGTTCACCGTTGATCCACTTAACTAAGAGCTTGTAAGCTTGCCTTTCAGCTCTTGATGCTGAATCACTACGGGCTTCCCTTCAGCTTCTTGTGTATTCTTTCAGTGGTTTATTTCTTTTCCTTAATATTTTTTTGAGCTTTTTCTCAAGTATGGGTGTGAGATTTAAATATAAACACAGGGTTTCGAGTTACAACTACAATACTGAGAGTGGTTAAGCAACCTCCAGGTAATGAAGTATACTTACAGTTGATGGTAATGGAAGTTCTTTCTCTATTCATTTCAGTTCCCTGAGCGGTATGTGATTGGGCTTGCATAACCAGGCAGGAAAGTCTCAACGTTTCAATACAATGGCTACCTATTACACTAGTTCGACTAATCAAAGAGACACGGCTGCAATGGTATATCTGCCTGGTTCATATCCGGAAGCACCGGTTCTTCATGGCAATATGATGATGTACATGAATTCTGGATCATACTCAGATAATTTGGCTGGGAATTCTCACCATCAAAACAACTGTATTGAATTTCAGTCCGTGGAGAATTCTGCAAACCCACAACAACAAGAAATCCTGTCAAATCTGGGTGGATCACGAATAGGGGAGCATGATTTTGGTGCATGGAGGGATGGTAGAAATGAGATGCTAGTCATGCAGTCAGTGAGCGGTGCTTCCAACGTTCTTCACAGTGCACAGAGTTTGCAGGGCCAGGGTTTATCTCTTAGTCTTGGCACCCAAATCCCTTCTGGAACGCAAATGCCTTCTATTCCTTACCGGAATACCAATCCAGGACTCACTTCATTCTTGAGTCCTAATTTTTCCATTTCAGGGGAGGGTGGTGGCAGGATTGGCTCTTCCAGAGATGAGCAGTCGAGAAATATTGAATATCTGACGCCTGTTTTTTCTGGAGGCAATCACGATGTGAATAAAGGTGATTTGTCCCCCTATGGAATGAATAGCGTTGGAAGAACGATTCCCAATTCCAAGTACCTGAAGGCAGCACAACAACTACTTGATGAAGTTGTCAATGTTCAAAAAGCTCTAAAGCAGCCTGATAAAGAGAAAAACCAGACCACAAGTGAACATGGACTGAACAGTGCAAAAGAGGGTGATAGTGGATTAAAGAACGGGGCTTCAAACCCTCAAGAATCCACCAACTCTCCAAGTGAGCTTTCGCATGCTGAAAGACAAGAATTGCAGAACAAGTTGACAAAACTTTTATCCATGCTAGACGAGGTAACGCCAAAATATTATTGTTTCCCTAAGCCTCGTCCTGAATTAGTCCTTTTCTTTCTTCTACTTGTCCAGGACATTGACTAATCACTATGATTTTTTTTGGTAATGCTTGTCCTAATCTTTTTCTACAATCATATATTTACTTGTGTCAACGAACTTGGGGACCTTGTTTGGCTATATAACCTGTTATTTGCTAATGTAAGGAAGCGAAACTAATGGTAACTGAAGCAATGATTCTGCAGTTGCCTCTGGGATTCCTAAGAATAATATAGTACAGTAACACTCTGGTTTAATAGTTAGGAGTTTTCACTCTGGAACAATCTTTGCTTTGATAATTGCGGGTTCTATCCAGCTGCGTGGATTTATTTCATTGTTCATGCTACAGTACAATCTTCAATGTGTCAATGAGCAGTTATTTTCAGGAAAATCTTAGTGTTATAACTTTTGCACTTTACTCTTGTGGATACACCTCCTTAAGTAGAGTTGATAAGAAGTTTTGCTGAGCTTCAGAACTGATGTTTCTGAAGAGCCTGCGGTTCTCTCATGTTGATGATTATTGTTCACAATATTTTATCACATTACCAATCAAGTCTGCACTAATGCCTTGTGTTTGACGTAAAATTTTCTACTTCTTCCAGGAACTTATGGGACTGGTGAATGTGCTGCAAGACACTGCTATTCTTTAGATTTTAGTTAGCATTCAAGAGAACCATATTTGGTAGATATCCCAACCTTATATGCTGCCAAACCATGCTTGCCTAACTGCACCTTTCTACACTGAGTATAATCATAGCATCACCTTAGGAAGTTGTTGCATTTGAGATGTCAAGCTAGAATCTAGTTTTACAGACTACCTGAACTGTTGTGCGATAGACTTAGACGGATCCATTCATGTTGTATCTTTTTTACTCATCTTTATATTGTTATTTTATGGTAGCAAGTTCAAGCATTGGGATCAGTCACTTCATTTAACTGAATGCGATGCTTATGGCACATGCATGCAAATGATTTCATTGTCAGTCTATCTGATTAATGTGCAAGCCCTGCCTGTAATTAATTTGCAAACAATTAAACCAACTTCCTTTTCCTAAAGGTCTAATTATGATCTGTTGTCACAGGTTGATAGACGATACAAACAATATTACCATCAGATGCAAATTGTGGTGTCTTCATTTGATGTGATAGCAGGATGTGGAGCAGCTAAACCATATATAGCACTTGCCCTCCAGACTATTTCACAACACTTTCGGTGCTTGCGTGATGCAATAACTGGCCAAATTCGTGCAACCCGTAATAACCTCGGGGAACAAGAAACCTCAGAAAATAATAAAGGAGTTGGAATATCACGACTTCGGTATGTGGACCAGCAGCTTAGGCAACAGAGGGCTCTCCAGCAACTTGGTATGATGAAACAGCATGCGTGGAGGCCACAAAGGGGTCTGCCTGAAAGCTCTGTTTCAATTCTTCGTGCTTGGCTGTTTGAGCATTTTCTCCATCCGTAAATCCTCTTACCTTAGTGTTTTCTGTTTTCACACGGATTCACACCTTTGTTGTTCTTGTAAAGAACCTACAGCTTCAACTATAGTTGATTGTCTTTTTATTGTTCACCAGTTATCCAAAGGATTCTGATAAGATCATGCTGGCAAGGCAGGCAGGCTTGACTAGAAGCCAGGTAAACACTAACTAAAACTTGTTTTTCATCTAGTGATTGGTCTGCAGTCTGACTGGAGAGTCCTTATCATAAGAGGGCTGAGATACATCGTCTCTCTGTAAAAAACAAACTAGAGTCAAAATAGATGTCGTCCTTTTGGCAGCATTTTGGATTCTGCATTTTAAGTGTTGCTTAAACATAAAGGATTTGGGTGGAAAATTGGGCGATGTTGAGAAAGAGCGGGACTTAATACTGTGAAGGTGGATAACCAAGTGAAAAACAGCATATACTCGCATTGTTAGATTTGAAAGTAAATAGAGCATTTACTGTTGTCTCTATTAGAAAAGGTATGAACTAGTTTTGCATGCATGCATGCATAACGGGGGACTTCAAGCAACAGTCTGGTGGGGAGGATTTTGAGTTGCCAACCAAATTGTTGGGGAATTATTCCTCTCTATACTCTTTCCTATATGAGCTATATCTCTATAGTTGTTAATTACTGACATTGTTATCAGAGTTGGTGAATATGCTAAAACCTGTATTTAAAACCTCTTGTGGGTCAACCCTTGCCTTCAATCAATTTGCGCCACACTTTTCTTGACAATGTCATATGATAAGACCAGGCATATCTTGACACCACTGTTGCCCTGCTCAGGTATCAAACTGGTTCATTAATGCACGAGTGCGTCTCTGGAAGCCCATGGTTGAAGAGATGTACAAGGAAGAGCTTGGTGATGCAGAGATGGACTCTAATTCGTCTTCTGAAAATGCAGCCAAAGCAACAAAAGGTGACATGGGGACCTCTGAAGAAAAGGGGGAAGAATTCCAACAAAGTGCTAGTTCCACAGCCACTGGAAGATGCAGTGTGGGACAATTGATGGATTCCAAGTCTGACCATGTTCCTGAGGTAGAAATGGCAGGAACAACTGCGAGAAGCAACTTTCATAATGGCACACATGGTGAGACTTATACCGAGTATGGATTACTAAAGTTGAGGGAGGACCAAAGGCCTGGTATGGAGGACTGTAGCCTCTTCTCTGATGCCATGGCTCACTCTGAGGGGGGTGGTGATAGGTTTATGGCAGCAGCTGCTGCTGCTTACCAAATGTCAGAGGCGAGGAGGTTTGGAAATGGAAGTGGGGTATCTCTTACATTAGGATTGCAGCACTGCGAGGGTGGTAGCCTTCCAATGTCGGGTACAACGCATCATGGTTTTGTTTCCATGAGAGGGGATGGTGATATCTACAAGGCAGCATCTTCTGTGGGGGCTGCTGAGCCCACAGATTTTGAATGCTTAAATCCAGGGAACCGGCAACACAGATTCAGTTCCTCCCATGTATTTCATGATTTCGTTGCTTGAAACAATTGATCGAGGAATTTACACGGGAATGAGATTACTTATGAAACAGTAGCTCCCAAACTTTTGTTGTTCCAGTAGGAACATTCATCTCACTTTCATATGGTTACAGGGAGATTGTGTATAAAACAGAGTTGTTGTAGTATACCATAAGAATTGGTTGGCAGGTTAGCATATTGTAAAGTGACATCTTTGGTATTGGAAAAGAAAGTTCGGTTTGAAATAAAGAGTTGGGAATGGCTCGTCCTTTGATTTTGGTAGTGAACTACAACCGAGAATAAATCTGTGAAATTATTCCATATTTTGGAAACGTCATTAAAACTAGCAGGGACACAACCACGAGCCAAGCAGCACTTTCCTAGAACACTTCGATTCATCACGCTCTTTCACATCAACCGTCTATGCTTCAAACCACGTTTTTGAATCAACTCCTTTCTGCAGCAGGTTAAGTAGTCTTGTTCCTCTGGGTGAATCTGTAGGCTATCAATCTATAAACATAAACTTTCATCTTTTGACCTTGCCGGAATGCACGCCCTTTTGCTTGACTGGTTTCTGAGGGGTTGAGACGGGCATCCGATATTATAATTCGGGATTGCACCAACCAAAGATATCCCTTTTCCGCATGCTTTAATTGATCTGAAGAAGATCTTAGCATCTGGGGAGCCATTAAAGTGCTCCATGAACCTCTCCCCATATTCTCTGCATTTGAGTCACCTGTAATCGTAAAAAGGCTCCTTTCCAGGACCACAGCTCTTTCTGTTTGCTGACAATCTCTCCCAAAGTTTCAGAGGCAGGATGTACGGGCTGAAAACCAGTAGCTTCTCACCAGCTGACTCACATCGGCCCAGTAAATTGAGGAAAAAACTTCACTTCTGCTCCCTCTTTCACATCCAACTGCTCCAGCGTTGCATCTATCTTATCACCATCAACTGCGGAGCCTCTCTCCATTTGCTGGATATTTCTCTGAAAAATATTTCAGCTTTGGGTGCATATACAGAGCACTTCCTACATAAGTTTTTTTGAACTCGCTCAGCTTCTTAATAGCTGTCTTGCAGTGAAAAAATAAAAATAATATATATATATATATATATATATATATATATATATATATATATTCAAAAGGATCAAATAAGAAGACAAAAAATTGAAAAAAAAAAACTAAGCATATATGTGACCCCACATGACTAGGCTTAGGAAAGCTTATGAGCGGAGGCTTTTCAGCCACGGTCTGCATATCCTTGCTGAGTTTTTTTATTTTAAAATCTATTTAAGAGATGAATGACGTGCTTTAATTTTTTTTGAAAAAAAAGAGCAACGTGTCCTTTACTTCTCTCTAGAATTAGGTCACAATCATGGCTGAAAAATTAAGAAGGTAATTTTTTTAATTTAGAAGCTCATTTTAATTCAAAAGCATTTATAATACACAGCATACTCTCTGTTCATCAAAATTGAAAATTTAAAATTCAAAGATAATTTTTTTTTTTAAAATGAGAATCAAAGGGTGTTTTTTGTGCAAGCTTTGAAGCCGCCATCAATTGTTTTGGACTTTTCCACTTTAATCGTGCATTGTTCAACAAATTAGAGTCAATTTACAATCACTTTAGCCACAGAAAGGCTTCATCAATGAGAAAAAGAATTCAACGAACAAAGAAAAAAAAAATTCATTGTGGCAATTAACAATGAATTATCAATTATGTGAATGGTGATATGATTTGCCCAATAGTTAATGACACTTGTATTTATTGCCCCGTTTCAAAATTACATGAGCTCACTGGTACAAGCAACCATCCAAAATGGTTACAATCCTGGAATATGATGTTTAGTTTAATTTGGTTCCGCTCCCTTGCCCGGTTGCCCCTAGGCTTGGTGAGCAAGAAAACTATATTTCAATATGAGAGGCACCGTTGGAGGTTTTAAGTTATAAATTTATTTTTTTGAAATTACTAAATTATTAATTTTAAAATATATAAAATTAATTAAAATTCGCGCCAGCTAACCCAAATTTTCAAGTTAAAAAAAAAACCATATTTCTGCTAAATGAGTTCATGGAACATAAATCTACAAGATGGGGGAAATAAAACGTACTCCATGACATTTCTGTCAGCAGCTCAACAAAGGCTTAACCAGACCGATGCACTCACAAGAAGGCCATCACTTGGCGTAAGAACACAGATTACTAAAGACGAACAAATTCATATTTGTCAAGCATTCATACTGCCATGGTTCCCTGTACACTTACAACCACATAGACAGGAAAACCATGACAAAAACTGATGAATATTTACAAAGGTTAAAATTCTGGAGGTAAGCCGCAAGTTCTTTCACTTGAAGATTTAAAAGAAGTTGGGTATAAAAACTCAAAAATGACAACTGAGCATCTGTTGTCAATCTTGCTTGCAACATCCAAGATGCCTTCCATTTCTTTATGTCCACGAACCAGGAAAGAATGTACAGTTTCTGGGTCAGAGAAGTCGGAATTTATTTCAGCCTACACCAGCGCTTCAGCTTGGTCAACCCCAGTCCTACCTGAAACATATGCAGGAGAGACAACGGATATTTGAATATGGGAAATCAACAAAAGTACTAATGTGCACTAAACTTTACAAAAGTACTATTGTGCACTAACCTTTTATACAGAACCCTCACATCATCCCTCACCAGTGAACTTTCCATGAAGCAATCTCCACTGTCATCCAACTCAACAGTCTCCACCTCAAAATCCTGGTAACCACAGTATTCATTCCACTCGAACCACATTTTAGCAATGGCTTCCTTCCTGAAGCAAGTAGTATGATCATCCTCTTCTGGTGAATCAGCAGCAACCAGCCTATATGCATACACTTTCTTCGTTTGCCCAGGTCGGAATGCACGTCCTATTGCCTGGCGAGTTACTGAAGGATTAAGATGAACATCTAAGATGATTATGCGAGAAGCCCCCACCAATGATATCCCTTCTCCGCATGCCTTAATAGACCCGAAGAAAACTTTAGAATCCATGGAATTGTTGAAACGGTCCATGGACCACTCACGATGATCAGAACTTGATTCACCTGAGATCACAAAGATATCCTTTCCCAGAATCCAGCCCTTTACTTTCATCACAAGTCTTTCTAAGAACTTCAATGGTGTGAGGTACTGGCTGAAAACCAGGAGCTTCTCCCCAGCTGACTCGCATAAACTTAATATATTGAGAAAGAACTTCGCCTTGGCTCCATCTCTCACATCTAATGTCTCTAACAAGTTATCCATCATATCATCAGTTACAGCAGAATTCTCAGAGAAGGAGTGCAACTTTGGGTGTAGATAAACAGCACTCCCAACAGAACTTCTCTTGAACTTCCCTGCAAACTTCTTCAACTTCTGCACTTCGTGCTTCTGTTTGGAACTGAGATTCAGCACTACAGTAAAATCAACTAGTCCTGGAAGCTCATCCAGAAAATCTCCTTTATAATAATGAAGAACCTTGCTAGTCATCTCACGCAGATCTTGTATAACAGTCACCTTCCTTTTAAAATCTTGGTCTTTCTGCATGGTGAGCTCTACCAGATCATAGAAAGCTGCATCTGCACCTGCTTTGAATTGCTTCCTTGCACCTGGAATGTTTACTTTACTCAAGATGCGCTTGACAATACCTCGGGAAGTATCCATCCTCAGAAACTTAGGACGAACTAGATTCAATACATTGAACACTTCCTTGACATGATTTTGGTAGAGGGTTCCAGAAAGCACAACTTTACGAGGTGTCTGCACTTTGGCTAGAGATTGCAGCACATCTGTATTCTCATTCCTCGGAGTGTGCCCTTCATCCAAAATTAGAATTGAGGGTCTCCTTAACAATATCTCCTGGCAAGTTACTGACACCTGGTTCTTCCCGTCATCACAGACTATAGAGGAGAACTGTTTGTACCCTAAGAAAAGGATACTCTTATGCTCCAACCACTGTTTTAAGACCTCCAATTGCTGATGCCTACTGTCTGCCTTAACAGAGTAAAAATCATAAAGTGGAATATCCTCAATCTGCCATATCTGAAACTCCTTTTTCCATGTAGACAATATTCCTTTTGGAAGCACCACTAACGGTTTTGCATGAGGATATTTGGCTAGGAAACTTTGCATGAAACTGATTATCATAAATGTCTTGCCGGATCCAGGAGCATGGGCTAAGATGCACCCCCCTGGGTTATCTGCCACCAAATTATTGCGAAGAAAATTGAAACCTTCCACTTGATGAGGTTTCATCTGCTTCATGTGCCTTGGATGAGCAGGGATGTCAGTTACCATCAAATCTTCTTCAAATAAATCAACTCCAACCATCCCATTTGAATCTCGGTCCTTGGCATTGCGGGATTCAGACATGTACGTCCTTGCATTCCTTTTGACCTGGATTCAAAGAAATATATATATATATATATATATATATATAACTTCAAAATGATTCCATACCAGTACAATTAGCTAAAACAACAAATGGCCAAAGCAGAAGAAACTGAAGCAAGTAGAGTTTGGATCACACTATCGTGTAACATAAAATCTATAAAGCATGATTGGGAAAGAACCAAGAGACAACCAGCACATACAAAAGTTCTGCGCAATTTGTTCAAGTCAAATTCCTATTTCCTGATAAACTCTTCTCCATGCAGAAAATTTGATCAAGAAATTTATAACAGCAGCAGCATTTACTTACATGTTATTTGTTGTTATACACATTACAACAGCAAAAAATGCAAAAAATGACAGCTTTACCTTGTTAAACTGGATCTCAATTATGGTATCAATTGCTTTCTCAATAACCCCACATATGCGACAAACATAACCAATATCATCCTTCAAGACAAAAGAGTGGTCGCAATAATCTTCATCTTCTTCCATGTTCTCATCAGATTGAGTATTTTCAACAACATCCTGTCAGAATCAGCAGAAATTCATAATAAAATACAATAAACCAAAAATAGGGTTTTTCTCATTCTTTCAGAATACTAGACTCAAATGCTGGATCTTAAACAAGCAATCTGAGCAAAAATATCAGAAGTCATTCATGATCCCTCAGCTAAGGAATGCGCTCAGAGCACAAGCGAAACATATAATGGAATAACAAACACAGCTTCATAAAATTCGATCACTTTCATTTCACCACTGGATGTCAAGTGATGATAGTTTCTTTTAGCATAAATAAATTGCTATTGATATTTTTGTTTCTTTTCATGACTAGTCATTCTGCTTGCTTTCGTAGGACAAATCATGTTCCCTTTTCTTCTCCTTGATAAATAACAAATTCAAAAGACTCCAAAAGAAATGTGAGGAAACCTTGTTTACAAGTCAGGCACAGAAATGTGCCAAAAATTAAAAAAAATAAAAATTTCAAAATAAGACATAGGTTCAGGAAATCAAAGCCTTCAAAATCAATCACCAAATAATGAATCCACAAAACCTGTCTTCTTGAAGGGAAAAAATAATTATTCAACCGAAAACTTCACCAGCATTTGTTGCACCCACCAGTCAAAGCAAAATTGAGACCATATCGGACATTAAGGCAGTTTTTGTCAACTAGTTTTTCTTTAAATTTTTATACATATTTCTAGAATATATATATATATATGTATGTATGTATGTATGTATGTATGTATGTATGTACCTTGGAAGATTCCAGTGCGAATGACATCTCTTTCCAAATATCTCCTAGGCCATCGTCTTCAATCCCTGTATCAACTTCATCCTCCTCTACACCAACATAAACTCCTTTATCTTTTGTGATGTTAGGTTCACCAGTAAGACTTACTACCTCTCCACGAATTCTTCTCTCAGCATGGTCACTAAACTGAAGAAATAACAATTGAGATAAGACAGAAATGGCATTGGAACAAGCAATTGTACTCGTATGAAATCCTGAAAACGAAAATAAAGGTGCTACTCAAAATAGACAAAGAATTGAACTTAGAATCAGCTTTCAAGAGTCTAAACTGGTAAAGCGTGAGAAACCAACACAAAAACAAAACTAAAATGGCAAAAACCGAACAATGAAATTCATAAATAGAAATCATCCTATAACATCATTGGACGACAGTGTATCACTGAAAAAGCATGCAGGCAACACAACGTGGTTTAAACTGTGTCAACAGTTGCATAACTCCTCTGCGATAAGCTAAGTATTCATTTTTCAACCCTCTCCCTCTCCTGAACCTTTTCATGTAAAAAAGAAAAAAACCATATTATATGCATGTACAGCACTCATAGCTATGGTTTGACACCCATGTAATAAAAGTCATAGAAATTGTTACATGTACAATCGCTAACAGCACATCTTTTAAACCACATGTATTAGCAACTTTTGCATCTTCAAACACACATGACTCCAGAACCACCAAGATGATCGAAACTTACCATAAGGTCAGTAAGAAATTGCCCCTCGGGCTTCGGCAAAACAATCCCCTGAAAATGCCCAGCCATCCTATTCTCATTACTCTCTACTTCGTCATCGGAATCAATAACCACAACCGGCATTCTTCCCCCAGCAACATTTCCACCATCACCCTCATCATCATCACCATCATCCAAATCAATCACATTACACTTTTCCTCACTGAAACTCATCCCTCGACCACGTGACTCATTCGCAAGCTCAGGATACATAACCAAGAAGGTATGTATCATTTGAGCTTTCCGGTTAAAAAGTGATCGTATATCATCCGTAACACTTCCATATCTCCCACTATCTAACCGGTCAAGCAAACCATGAATTGCAAATGGATCAGAGTAATCCGTTACTTTTTCTTTCACCTGTTTCATCCTCTTATTCCCATTAAAACGCGACTCTGTTAGCAAAAAAAATCACAAAAATTATGAAAAAAATCAATCAAATAAAATAAAGAGAGGGAGGGAGGGAGGGAAACGTACCGTTTGGAGCTGCGCGTTTTAGAGGCAAAATGTTCAGTGGAGTTTCCATTAGAGAGCTGAAATTGAGAAGAAAACACAAAACGACATAAATTTAATTCACGAAACGACGGTGGTCTAAACCCTACATAGAACTGATAAAGAGAACGCAATGAATGAACGAAAACCCTGGAGTAAGAAATTAAGAAACTAGCCGCTGGGTTTTAGCTTTGATTAGTTAAACGCAAACTAAATATCTGGAGCTAATTAATCATGGTCCTGGAGAAGAAGGGAGGACTGATGGGGTTTTCCCTTTTCTTTTTTTGCGGGAGAGTGGAGTTTTTTAATTTTTTTTAATTATAATTTAATTTATGTGATCGAGATAAAAACTTAGTTAAGTCCGATTAATTTAAAAAAATCAACTAAAATTTATTGATTTTTTAAAATTATATTATTTTTATTTTTTAAAAAATAAAAAATTAAATTGAGCTTTTAATCAATTGACTGATCTAAAACTCAAATTCTTTTAGTTAATTTTTGAATAGATTTTAAACTAATACACGAGTTGATTTTACAACCCATGTTATAAATAAGAAGGGGGGAATATTAAATATCTTTTTTGGCTGGAGATAAGATAATGAGATGATAAATAAAATTATAAATATATACTTGTTGAAAAAATAAAGTTAAATATTGTTTTAAAAGAAAAGGGTTAAGACAGTAAATGCCAAAAAAAAATATAAAAAAGTATTTATTTATCCTCCATGCCCTTCATTTCAGATTATTGATGAAAATAGGTAATCGTGTGTGTGAATGGTGGAACTAGATTAAAAGGGACTAAAATTTCAATTATTTTATTATTTAATTTAAAATTATAAATATTATTATGGAAATGGTTGAAAAAACATTTCTTGCAGGGGCCGGGGCTCTGCCTGCCCCGTGTCTCTACCCCTGTGTGTGTGTATTAGACAAGAAATATAATTATACTTTGTCAATCAGATTTTTTTAGTATTTACATGGATATTAATTTACAGCCATTATTTATTATTTAACAATAAATAAAATAGTAATATATAAATATATATTAAACAATATAATAACAAATATTATACATACATGTACATGTGTGTGTATTTTATAACAATGATAAGACATGTGCATATTATATTAATTCAAAAAATATAGATAAATGTTATGCAAGAGTATTTATATAAATACAATAACTATATTATATGCATTATCTATCAGGTTTGGTTGTATCCATGCATATTAGATTAAAATTAATTTTTTTTTATCACTCTAGTACTCAAATTCATCTCACCTTCGAAACTCGCGTGCAGCCCATCCAAATCCGTTGTTTTCCTCTTCTTTTTTGCAGATGGAAAGTACATAATAACCTGAAAAATAAATTTGAAGGCATAAAATATAATTTAAATAAAAAGGTCAGCGGGCAAGGATAGGGACCGGACCGGTGATAAAAAAATATTTACTTTGATACAGAATTGATGAATAAATTAGGTATTAGTTAATAAGAAACTTTTGTATTAAACTTGTATATCTAAAAATCTTTAGAAGATTTAATAAATAACTGCAAATATTTACACTAGAGACCACCTTAAAAAAAGATAGTTGATTTCAGCACAACCTACTCTAGTTACATGTGATGTGATTATACTTGTTGATGAAATTATTCTTATTCACATGGAAAAATAAAAATATTTTTTAATTTTTGTTTATGAATGTTTAGGAATATAGTAACAGTTATTTTTAAAAGTATTTTTTATTTAAAAATATATTAAAATAATATTTATTATTTTTAAAAAATTATTTTTAATATTACTATATCAAAACAATCTATAAATATAAAAATTAATTGTAAATGAAAAAAATTCAAAATTTATCAAACTCTTAGTTAAAATGTAAGACAAAACATAAATGATTATTAATCATGGAATGTGATTGATTGCTTGGTTTTTCTTTTTTTATAAAAAAACAAGAAAAGATTCATTACTCCCTGCGACGCCATCAAAGGAAAGGCTATATATATATATAAGGCGTAATAGTATCATTAAGCTTATTATAATACAATGACCAAGCAATGATCTATCAAGATCTATAAATTAAGCTAGATTTTAAATTAAATTAGATAAAAATTGATTTAATATAGCTTATTTGATTTGATTTGTGAAAATATAAAAGGGTAATTTAATTTGATTTTAAAAAGAATTAAACCAATATTGCTTTAATTGTTTTCTTTAAAAAAAAAACTTGAAACAGCGGCAGGTAAACTTACCATCTTGTAAAGGGGTATAATAGACAAATTAAGAATTTTATTTTAAAAGCCTACGAAGACAACCTAGCTGTGGTGAATTTGAAGTCCCTTGTCACTTGTCAGCACGAGCTTCCACTCGAACTGAAAAACCTCAAAAAAGCAAAAAAAACAGTCCCTCTCCGTTTACAAGCAAATAACAACAGAAGTCGCCACTGTTCTTCTTCTCTCAAGTTTTCCCGCCTATACAAATCCACTCTCCCAATGCTTTCTCATCGATTACAATTCCATCTCCTCTCTCAAAAACCCAAAAAAGCCTTTACCTTTTCCCCTCCTTCTCGCTCCAATCCTCACACTTTCCTTCACTTCTCGCCAAACACAACCAATCGCTCCTTTCCTGGAATAAAAAACAAAACCCACTTGAATTCCACCATGACTTCGAATTCTAATCAATCCAACCCTCTCCAATTAGACCTCACTGAAGCAGACATTGATGGCTTCTCTGATGTAGCCAACAAGCTTGCTGATGCCTCTGGTGAAGTGATTAGAAAGTATTTTAGAAAGAAATTTGAAATTCTTGACAAAGAGGATTTGAGTAAGTAATTCATTTTCATCTTTTGACTAATTCGAGATATTTCAGTCTTTTGGTGTTTAATTAATTTTGTTACAGGTCCTGTTACTATAGCTGATAAAGCAGCGGAGGAAGCTATGATTTCAATTATACTAGAGAATTTTCCTTCTCATGCAATGTGAGTTTAATTGAATGCATACTGTTGCTTTATTTATTTTTCTTGTAGAAGTTTTTGTCTGGTCACTGCGTAAAGTAAAGAAGAGAAACGAAATGCTGATGGGTTATTCTTAAATAGGGAACTTGTTGCTCTTGTGAGATGTGATGGTTAATGTTTTTGAACCTTCACTATGGGTTTCTTGCTGTTTTAATTGTAGTTTCGGGGAGGAGAATGGGTGGAGGTGTAAAGAGGAGTTTTCAGATTTCGTTTGGGTTTTGGATCCGATAGATGGGACCAAGAGTTTTATTACTGGTATGCCTCTTGCTACTGTTCCTGTAATGTTAATGCAGTCAGTGTTGAGCTTTGAAATTTTTTAACTCGTAATTTTATCTGTTTGATCATTTTAGGTAAACCTTTGTTTGGTACACTCGTTGCTTTGCTATATAAGGGTAAACCGGTAAGAATTGCATTCTGTTGTTTGCCAGTATAAAAGAGAAATGGTTTCATTTAGTGCTAATAAGCTTGTTACAATGTGTGTGAAGTGAATATTCTTCTTAAAATGCTGAAAATGTCCTTGCAGATTCTTGGCATAATTGACCAGCCGGTATTAAGGGAACGATGGATTGGCTTAAATGGAAGGAGAACGACATTGAATGGAGAGGAAATATCTACACGGGCTTGTGCCAAACTGTCACAAGCATATTTGTATGCTCTCTCATATTGTTATCCTATTCTAAGATAAACAGTGTAGGACTTGTGATTTCATTAAAGTAATTGCATCTCTTGTGAAATAGTCAACTCTCCATATTCATATCATGCGAGTAGCTTATAGCTGTCAACTCCTTTCTTTATGCAGGTATACCACTAGCCCACATCTGTTTAGTGGGGATGCTGTAGAAGCTTTTGCTCGTGTTAGAAGCAAGGTTTGTGTGATCTGTTCAAGATAAAGAGGTTTACCTGATACGGTTTAATGCCATTACAATGCCAACGGAAATGGAATAGAAACAATTAATAAATGAACAGGGTGATCTCTTTAAAATGATAAGATTTGAACTACAAATCTGCCTCAATCACACAACTATGGTATTATTTCACAATATCCTTAGAGATGACAATATCAATTCATGTCTGATGCTGGGAAATTTCCTTCCTTCTCCTTTTCGTCTTCCTTGTTCTCTGTTTCATGGTATATTTTCTGGCACCAGCATGTAAGTTAGGGATTTTGTCAACTTGCATCACTTGATAGATTATCTAAAGACTTGTCAATTTGCAACTGATATTTGTCCATGGACATCACCTCAATGTTTTCTGAGTAAACAATTGAATTGTACTTTTTCTCGAGTGTTTTGATCCCTTTCTCCCTCTTGTTTCATATTCTTTATTGTTTGCAGGTGAAAGTGCCATTATATGGCTGTGACTGTTATGCTTATGCTCTTTTGGCTTCTGGATATGTAGACCTCGTTATCGAGTCTGGTCTCAAGGTAACTTGTGCTTCTATCTACAATGCTGATCGAACTGATGTATCCTTGACGTGTATAACTCTGCACTATGGAAGACATGGGACTGCTTTTAGCACTTCAAATTGCTGTAATTAGAACAAGTCTTTTTACTTCAAATTTGGTGGCTAGCCTTTTCCCAGAAATGAATAGTTCAAAAGAAATGGAGTTTTTAGCGTCGTGCGATGAATTCTGTAGACGTAAAAGGGCCTTGCATTTGCATTTTTGTGCCTCTTTTGAAGTGCTTGCCTAATTTTTTTCAACAGTAAAACAAACCTTGTTGCTTTCATTCTCATACTGCATAAAGCTTTTGCTGAACAAACTTTATTGTCAATATATAATTCAATCATATTGCTCTTGTTATCAGCCCTACGATTTCCTTGCCCTGATACCTGTGATAGAGGGAGCTGGTGGCATCATAACAGACTGGAAAGGACACCACCTCTTCTGGAAGGCTTCTCCAGATTCTCGTGCAACAAGTATTCTAGTTTATACCAAGTTCTCTTTATTCTGATTTACCTTTATTTGCGACACACGATTCATCTTATCCATGTTAGAGTTTGAACTTAGCTTTGAAAGCAGGCATCATGCTGGTCCTCACCTATTTCATTTTTCAGGTTTCAATGTAGTAGCGGCTGGAGATAAACAAATCCACCAACAAGCTCTAGATGCATTACAATGGCATTGAAGATTTGCACCCGATTCTTACCTCCAATGTAACAATGTCTGCTCTTGTGGTTCCAATATTTACTATTTTTGAAACAGACCCCCTTGGGAAGCTAATTCGACTAGTACAAGTGAACTAGTTTTATTTACATCTCATCAATAATAAATCTACTTTTCTGTTTGTCTGAGTAACTGATCAATCAATTTGTGTTCATGTCAAACCTCCTCAGACACATTAGTTATAAAGACCAACTTAAAGTCGAGTGAAAGCATAACAGTGATATTCAGGGTAAATTGAGATGCTTGAATTGCTCACCAGTTGATTGGCAGAGGGATATAACGATCAAATATAAGCATTTCAGTTGAGTAGAAAATGATTCAGCTAAACCGGGTTAAAAAAAACAGCTATATAAATAAAATGGAAACGCTGCAATTCGCGTACTAGCACATTACAGTCAACAAGTGACAGCTCCAAAAGAACAACGTTGCTTGCCAAGACTGAAACCATAATAGAATTGCATATCTCCTTGCTGACACAATATTGTTTTCGTGAAATAGACAAGCAGCGATTCCACTGACAGTAACAACAAATGGTACAAGATCTGAACTCCATTTCATTCAGGGTCTAAGTTGCATTGCATGCTATCGGAAAAATCAAGCATGATAAACAGGGTTTCAATCCTTTCCAAAGTCAACATTGTAGTGAGCACTAGATTCAAGCTTCTTGGCCTCATTTAATTTCCAGACAGCCTGAAATGGCAGGAAGCCATAACATGTCAGACCATACAAATATACAAAACGAGAGTAAATGTCTAGATGTCCATTGTCACAGTAAGATGACTTAAAAATAAAGGGTTTTCAATTTTCATAGCTTGCACAGCAGAAATGTGGTCTATTTTGCTAATGATTCTCTTAGTAAATGGGCAGGAAAAAGACGTACTCTCTCAAAGAAAAGAAAACTGTCTGACAAGTAAAGGATTGAAGAGTTCATAAGCAAACAGACCTAACATGCATAAAAAATTCTGAAAATCTTACCTTCATGAAATCCTCATGGATGACGTAATCACGTTCTGCACGGATTGCAGACATCCCAGCTTCAGTGCAAACATTTCTAAGATCAGCACCATTGAACCCCTGCAACAGAGACACTTGATTTAATAGTCTGGTAAAAGAAACTAACAATTTGTACAGATAGAAGCATCCCAGGCTCACCTCAGCAAGCTTCACAACCGCTTCATAGTCAATATCACCATGTTTGGCAATTCCAGCAGCATGGATTTTAAGGATTTCCATTCTTGACTGCTCATTTGGCAATGGAATTTCAATCTTCCTGTCTAGACAGCCTGGTCGAAGAAGTGCAGGGTCCAGAACATCAGGTCTGTTTGTTGCCATAATCATTTTAACCTGGAAACACAACTCAGAGTCAACAAGTTTCTAGTAAAACAAGTGCTCAATGTCAAAACAAGTCATACATAAAAATTGAGGTATAGGATTGGTTTGATGAAAACAAAATTAAGCTACCTTCCCAAAGCTGGCAAGCTAATTAAGCAACTCCATGAGTGTTCTTTGGATTTCACAGTCTGCACTTGTTCCCTCACTGAATCGACGTCCACCGATGGCATCAATCTCATCCATAAATATAATACATGGCTGGCAAGCAGAAAACACTTATTAAGTTATGATTAATAAATCTTGTCACCGAAGGGAAAATATTCTATAATAATTTGAGCTCTTACTTGATGATCACGTGCGTACCCAAACATCTCTCTAATCAATCTAGCACTTTCACCAATATATTTATCAATAATAGCACTCGACACAACCTAAATCCACAAGTAAAAATCACATTTCTTGGTTAACACAAATACATGAATGTGCAATCACAAGGGCATTTTGAAGCTGATATTCAAATTGTAAACAGCAATTTCTAACCTTCAAAACAGTGGGCATCTATGTTGCTTGCTATGGCTCTAGCTAATAATGTCTTTCCTGTTCCAGGAGGTCCATAAAGAAGAACACCCTGCAAAATGTTGAATTTCAGCGTCTCCCCAAGTATTTTCAGTTTTCCAGGCCAACAGATGAAGCAGCATCAAATAGTGTTATTACCTTGGGAGGCTTGATTCCCACCCTCAAAAAGAGCTCTGGATTCTTGAGAGGCAGTTCTATAGATTCTCTAAGCTCTCGAATCTGATCTGAGAGCCCTCCCACAGCAGAGTAGCTAACATTACCAGGATCCTCATGAAGCATGTTATATACAACTGGATCAACCTGTAAAACAAAAATTCCACAACAGTTTAGGGCACATACACTGCTTGAACAACTAATAATTTCATCCAATAGTTTATAGCATCAATACTTACCTCACGAGGAAGAGCTCGCATGATTGTGAGAGTAGTCATATCAAGAACAACTCGGGTTCCAGCTGTTAGTTTTTCTTTGTCCACTTTACTACGACAACCAACCACATACCTAGGTCCGCTGCTTGCTTTAGCTATCACTAAGCAGCACAGCAATGTTTATTAGTTCCCCAATCTATCATATACCTAACTGCCAATAGACAGCATTCAAGGACAACAAAATATATATATATATATATATATATATATATATATATATATATCTATCATATACCTAACTGCCAATAGACAGCATTCAAGGACAACAAAATATATATATATATATATATATATATATATATATATATATCATGATAAAGAAGGTATTAATACCAGCAGGCTGCTGAAGCGAAATATGAATATAGTTTAAATATAAAAAAATTGATATGTTTAAGCTGCACTCTGTGAATGAAAGAGAAAAAGAAAGTGCACGGCTTAATGTTGTTTAGAATGAACAAAACCCTACAGTCTCCCAATTACTTTTTATGTGGAAAAGTAGAGATTATTACAGCGTTCATTGTCGAGTGGCCTGAGAACTTCACCAATGATTTGTCCAACACTCTGAAGGGACTTCAAATCATCTTCAGTTTTAGCAAATTCCTTCTTGGCAGCCCGCAAATTCTCTCTCACTGAATCCATCCAATTACAAAACATGTCAGTTCCTAACACGACAGACAAAAGCAATACCACAAGACTCCAACGACAAAACAATATTTACCGAAAATATAAATATGGGAAATTTGTCTACCAAAAAAACAAACTTATAACTAAGTATTAATTTCCTTCCCTTACATTTTATCCCCAAAATGGTATCTTTGTTAACACGACCACAGGACTAGAAAAATAAAACAAAGAATTGGTATTCCCTCTTCCTTTAATGTGATTTAACTAATAAGTAGTGAACATTTACATCTCAAACCCAAACAAACCTCAGTCCATTTTCCTAGTAATTCAACTTAATCCAGTCATTTAATCTACCAACCAGAAACCATGTCAAATTCACTAGTTGAGCTAGAACAAAAACATCGCAGCATTTCATTCAGTCATGTTTAGCTTGAACAAAACGCAAACTCAATCTCCTAAAGTTACATTACTAAACACAAACTAACAAAACCGAACATCAAGCCACTTCGAACTTTTGTCTTGAAGCATCCTAATCTAAATTCCCAAATATATAATGAATAATAAGAGGAAGAAATCTAACCTTTGGAATTGCCACACAAAACCCAGAAACAAAACTCAATTACAAACTTAAATCCTAGCTCATGATCCAAAAATCTGCTTAATTTCTTTAAAATAAAAAATTCAAGATTAACAAAAAACACTCTTTTTGTCTGAAAAAGAAATCCCTAAATCTGCTAGAATTAAAATCAGGGTTTTGTTGCGGTGACCTGTACGGACTCGGGATTCGAGCTCTTTATGGTTCAGTAGCTTCTTGCGGTACTCGGCGATCGCTGTACGGCGTCGAGCCGCCTCCTCTACTTCGCTCGACATTCTTTGTTTTCTTTTCCTGTTTGAATTACAGAGAGACTGAGGTTTGCCTTTCTTTCACAAATTAGCTCTCACTTGTTTTTCAAGAAAAAAATCTAAAGCAATAGACTTCTTTGTTTCTTTCTCTTTTTTGTTTACAGGTAAAGCCTAGCCTTCTAATTATTAATATAGTCTTAATTAGGTCCTTTAACCGTAAATTTTCCTTTTTAGAGGGGCGGGGATCCTTATGTTTGTTTCAATACCATGGATAAGCATTTACGGATAAAATCATAATTATTGAAATCAAAAGTCTGGTGGGTTGATAGGGGGAATTCATGAAGTCTAACCCCAGCTGGATTTTAATTTTAACGAAAAAAGTAGAAGAAAATGACCTGACTAAACACAACTGATTCTCAAGAAAAAGAATAAGAACTTCCTCGTGTGAATAGAATGCGGAGGCCAAGAAAACTCAAAGGCTTCCTACTTTCTTTAAGCTGGAAACCATGTAGCTACACTGATTGGGCAACCAAGAAAAAGGGCATTTTACTGTATTATTTGAGGTTTGCTAATTGACACTCCTTTAATTCTATTTTGCGATTGGTTTGAATTGGATTCCTTTTGCCATCTTTCTAAGATCTTGCTATGGCAATTCATTGCCGCACAGTCCGCTGAGGACGTGCCTTCCTTTTGCCATCTTTCTAAGATCTTGCTATGGCAATTCATTGCCGCACAGTCCGCTGAGGACGTGCCCCAAGTGAGTTTCATTGCTTATCTCGATCTCTCGCTCCCAGCCAAACTAGTCTAAAAGGGATTTAAGAAAATGAATCAACATCGTTATGATAAAAAAATAATTGACTCGAGTGGACCTGCTAAGTTGCAAGTTACTGGTGCTGAAGGCAGAACCAGCAGAATTAAACCTATGGTTTCGAAAACAGAATTGTATAAAAATTTTGAAATGTAGAGAGGAAGAGAGGCAAGAATGGAGTTTGACCATTTCAGATAAGATTAGCTATTTATGATCATTGTGTTACAAAAATAGGAGGTAAAACCAACTAATTTTTGCAATACAAAAATCTCCTCGCCATAAACATTGCCCCAATATTGGCAAAGCAAAAGCCATCTCACCTGTCAATTCTTCCCCTCCACTTATATTCAAGAAAAGAGAAGAAATGAAGTTAACCAACCCCATAACAGGGGGATTGAAAACCTTCCTTTTTGATATCTTTCTTTCTGTCTAACTCTAACCATCCCACCCTCACCCAAAGGAGGGATGGAGATGGAAAAAAGGAGATTAAAAGAATCAAAAAATAATCTTTTTCTACCTTCCTTATTGTCGACACCTATGGCTATCCTCCTTGCTCTCCTCTTACCCTTGCTTTCTTGGCCCAGCATTGTATCCGCGGGTGGCAATACCTTCAAGCCAGCTGATGAGTTTCTCATCAGCTGTGGAGCCAGGAGCTTGGCTTCTGTTCCTGATGGAAGACTCTTCAAGACCGACCATGAGGCCCAAGGATACTTGCAAACCAAGCAAGATATCTTAGTATCTGTTCCATCGGCAGACGTTCCTTCTCCTATATATCTCTCCGCGAGGATTTTCAAAGAGGATGCCACTTACGCATTTACATTGAAGAGTGCAGGATGGCATTGGGTGCGCCTGCATTTCTTTCCAATCAATAACACGGAATTCGATCTGCGAACTGCAACATTCTCTGTCAACACAGATAAGTATGCCCTCCTGCACAACTTCAATATAAATAACAATACTGAAGCTGTACTGAAGGAGTATCTAATTAATATGACCGATCCAAACTTTTCCATCCAATTTAAACCTCTGAAGAATTCGGCTGCTTTCATCAATGCCATTGAGGTTGTTTCAGCTCCTGACATTTTGATATCTGATCAAGCCACCAACCTTTTCCCAGTTAACGATTTTGCTGGTTTGAGCGACTTTGGATACGAAATAGTGTACAGGCTTAACATGGGGGGGCCTTTGATTACCTCAGAAAACGACACACTTTCGAGGAGATGGGTACCTGATAAGCCATACCTTAAGCACGAAGCCTTGGCAAAAAGTGCATCTGTCCCTACTTCCTCCATCAAATACGGTCCAGGAACCTCACCACTTATTGCGCCAGCAACAGTTTATGCATCTGCTAAGCAAATGGCTGATTCAGAAACAAGGATTCAAAATTTCAACATAACATGGAATTTTGTGGCTGATGCAACATTCAGCTACGTAGTTCGACTGCATTTTTGTGACATTGTGAGTAAAACCCTCAATGATCTCTACTTTAATGTCTATCTTAATGGCAAAAAGGCTATTTCTGGTTTGGACTTGTCATCCATCGAAGACGAATTGGCAGTCCCGTATTTCAAAGACATTGTGGTGGATGCTTCCTTGATGTCTAATGGACTCGCAATCGAGGTTGGTCCGATGGATGACGAAACTGGTACGAGAAATGCTATTCTGAATGGCTTGGAGGTTTTCAAAATGAGCAGTAAAGTTAACAGTTTGGATGGAGTGTTCGGGGTTGATGGTGAGGTGCTTGAGAAACACAAGGTAGTTACTTACGTAGGGTTCGGGTTGATGTTTGGTGCATTTATAGGCCTTGGTGCAATGGTGTTGAAGTGGCACAAGAGACCCCAAGATTGGCAAAAGAGGAATAGCTTTTCTTCTTGGTTGCTTCCAGTCCATGCTGGTGACCATAGCTTCATGACAAGCAAAACCTCAATGGGATCACACAAGACCAACTTTTACTCGTCAACTCTTGGTCTAGGTCGGTTTTTCTCTTTGTCAGAGTTGCAGGAGGCTACCAATAACTTCGATTCAAGTGCAATAATTGGTGTTGGTGGTTTTGGCAATGTCTATCTTGGAACGATTGATGATGGCACCAAAGTTGCTGTCAAAAGAGGTAACCCACAATCTGAACAAGGAATCACAGAGTTCCAGACAGAAATTCAAATGTTGTCAAAGCTCAGGCATAGGCATTTGGTGTCATTGATTGGCTACTGCGACGAGAACGATGAAATGATCCTGGTTTATGAATACATGTCCAATGGACCTTACAGGGACCACCTCTATGGAAAGAATTTGCCTCCATTGTCATGGAAGAAAAGGCTGGAGATCTCTATTGGAGCTGCTCGCGGACTGCATTACTTGCATACGGGAACTGCACAAGGTATCATTCACCGTGATGTGAAGACCACAAACATTTTGCTCGATGATTCCTTTGTTGCCAAAGTTGCTGATTTTGGGCTGTCCAAAGATGCACCTATGGGGCAGGGTCATGTAAGTACTGCAGTGAAGGGAAGCTTTGGGTACTTGGACCCTGAGTACTTCAGGAGGCAGCAACTGACTGATAAATCTGACGTATACTCGTTTGGCGTGGTGCTGCTTGAAGTATTGTGTGCGAGACCTGCCCTTAACCCTCAACTTCCAAGAGAGCAAGTTAACTTGGCTGAATGGGCGATGCAATGGAAGAGGAAGGGGTTGATTGAAAAGATCATCGACCCTCTTCTTGTCGGTACCATCAATCCTGAATCATTGAAGAAGTATGCTGAGGCTGCAGAGAAGTGCTTGGCTGAGCACGGTGTTGACAGGCCAACTATGGGAGATGTGCTGTGGAACTTGGAGTATGCTTTGCAGCTCCAAGAATCTTTCTCTAAGGGGAAAGATGAGGATGAAAGTAAAATATCAGCCACTGTAGCTGACTCCCCTGCTGTTGCAGCTACTTCCACCTCTGTCGCAGAAGACAACAAAAGCCCTGCTGAAGTTCAGGTCATTGATGAACATTCAGGAACTGCAGTTTTTGCTCAATTTTCTGGGCTAAACGGCAGGTAAATTGTATAACTTCCTTGTTTGAATCGATCAGTCACCAAGAACAGAAGAGTTTAAGCATCTCATGGAATATCTTAAACCTCGGAGCATCAATGGTGGCTTTTGCTCTTGCTTCAGAATGAGAACTTGATGGGCTAGCATCACTCTTATAATTGCATGTCATGATGTATGTTGCAAGTTTCCTATCTAGAGACTCTATTTATCTTCTTTCCTGTGTGTAGTATTTGAGTCTGAGTTTGTACAAGCTGTAAGAAAAATGAACTGATTAATGTACTGGTATTGATAGATGTATACCTGCTGTAGTCTTATGCCTACATCCTTCAACCCCTACTATATGACATGATGGGAATTTTGGACTCACTGTCTCGGCAGAATCTGTAAGTGGATTTTCAAGAATCGCTTCTGGCTGAGTTTATATACTTGCTTGAATCTATGTTTGCCAGAAAACACAGGGCGGTTCCTGGTTAGCGCATTCAGTCCGAGAGAAACTGTAGAACAACTTAAATGTTGTAGTCAAGCTTCCATTCGAGGCAAAAAGTATAATAGCTCAGAAACTTGTTGCTGAAAGTTTTGCTTAAGAATTAGCTTTGTACAGATTTGATCTTTAAGGTTTGTGAATGGACAATTTTTAATACAAGTATCCTCATAGTAGGTATAAATAGTCTAAACTGAACCGTTAACTATCCTGCTGCTGAAACAACATATCATTGTTCCAGTTGTTTGAACTATAGCTTCAGAAATCGTGTACAAGAAATGGCAGACAATCTTGATTCATTTATAACAAAAAGGTCACCTTAAAAGGCCCGAAGCCTAGCTATCCATGAAATGAAAGATATCAGCAGAAAGCTAGGAAGAAGAATCTCCATGGTGTTATGAAGAAGTCAAAGCAAGCTGCAGCACCAATCCAGTTCACAGTTCAGAATCCATAAATAAGATGTTTTCTAGATCAAAGTTAATGTATAAGTTGGGAGTTTAAGCCAATTGTCATTGATATTAAAATCCTACCGAGTGTAAACTATAGTTTCAGGTTAGCAGATAAGGTGCCTGACTGGTTGGCAAAATCAGCTGGGTCTGATGTGAAACAACCACTTGAGCTCAGAAATCTTGTTGTAAAAGACTTTTCTGCAGATGATTGAAAATGGCTCTTGTCGATGTTAAAAAAAAAAAGACAACTAATTCGGGATTAATTTCTAGCTTTGCCCTGGGCTTTGTCCAAATTTAATTTTTGGTTTTGATAATTAGAGTATCCTTGGAGCACCTTTTGACCTTCCATATCCCAACTGATGAAATTTTCATTTCACGAGAAATTTCTTTCTTGTGGCCTCCCTTCCAATTCAAACACGACAGACTTGAAGTTAAAGAAAATTGTAGCCGGTATTCATGTCAACATGGGGATTTTTGTAACGCAGAAACAAATATTCACGAAACAAGTGGGGAAGTCTCACGTTATTAGCACTAGCACAAAAAATGGAAATTTAATTAGTGAGGATTGATAAATTTTTCCTGACTTCTTGATGGTTTCAGAAACCAGTTTAGGTAGATGGAATATACCAATCCAGGACAAGTGAGTCAAGTGGCTGATGTGACAAAAAATATAAGGTGGGGCTACAAAGTGAGATGCCTCAAGAAAGACAGGTTCCATATTGAATGAACAAGAGCAAGTGTTGATAAGGGTGTGGATGTGTGATTAAACAATATTTCCGAAACCAAAAACCAATTCGGTGCATCTTTTCGTTTCAGAGGATGCGAGGCAACCCACAAATATCGAACCCTATTGTTGCTATAGAGACTTGTTATCCTATCCATGACGTGTGAGCTCTTATCTCCATTTACATCACATGGCTCTTGTATCTCCCAACTGTTTCTCATATAAAAGGCCAATGTTACCACTCAGAAACAACGCATCTCTCTCTCTCTCTCTCTCTCTCTCTCTCTCTCTCTCTCACACACACACACACACACACACACAAAATGGAGAACCAGACAGAACAAGTGACTTTTGACATGGATGCACTCAGGGCCAATCTTCCGCAAAAGTAAGGATACATTTTCTTTATCTTTCTCAACTTTGGTTTCGCAACTTGATATATTTCTTATGTTGTGGGGAATTGTTTTTTGAACAGGAGGGGGGGATTGTCAAGGTATTACTCAGGGAAAGCAAGGTCATTTACATGCATAGCTGATGTTCGTTGTCTTGAAGATCTAAAGAAACCAGAACGCCCTGATCTCAAGAAAAGGCAGAAATATTCAGATAGGAATGGCTTGCACGTTCCTCCATATCCATGTCGACGAGTATCTAGCTCCACCCAGTGCATCTCACCCTGTGTTGGTGTGTGAAAACAGCCAAATAAGCTTTTTGGCTTCCTTCTGCGATTTTCTTCTATTATTATTTTGACGCGTTGCCGCATTGTGTACAGGAGGAAATCTTCACAAGCATTTGTAAATGATAATAAAATTTTGTAGTTCATATCTAAACGAGTACCATGTGATCTTGAGAATGCCAGAATATTCGTGCCCATGGAATCATCTCCTCTTAGATTTGATTTAACAATAGATTATGTGTCTATTAAAGAGTTAATTTTTAATATATTAAAATAATATTTTTTTAATTTATTTTTTATATCATAATATCAAATCAAAACATAAAAATATATAATAAAAAAATAAAAAATATAATGAAGTGCATGCCATCAATTAAAAGTGAGGACATATTAATATCGCTGATCATTTTAATGCAATTTTGAATCTTGCTTGAAGCCCTCAACTGTTAGAACGCTAGCAAAGCAACCTGCATTGACGATCTACAATCATCCAAACAAGCAAAAACAGAAAATAAGACAATTTGAAGAATTCTGTCCCAAACTTCCATTCCTCAAAGTTGAATCCAACATACTGACACAAAAATCTTGCAGATTTCACATGTCTATTTTCAACGAATTCTGGTACTTGCTTGTTACAAATTCCACTCTGTTAATCTAGCTATGAGAATGCACATTGTAGCTAGAGACATAAACCAGAAAGGGGAAATGGAGAATAACAATTAATAGCATGTACTCGAGCAAAATACTAATAGATCGCAACCTAGTAATAAAAACTATGAGCACCAAAAGAATCACCATTTCTCCCTACTGATACACAATTAAGATGTAAGAAGCCCTACTCAATCAAGTTGGAGTAACAGCTAAAAACTACTGCAATCTTTGCTTCTTGCTTGTGTCCTTACCCCAATGATCAAGCATGACAAGGTCATCATCATCATCGTCATCATCAAGCTTTTGGATTTTCTTGTCATTCCTAGTTTCATCAGCCTCATTTGACTGATCCAGAGTGCAGCCCTCAGAAAACTCAGGCAGTTTTCTCTTCTTTCCTGGACTAGCAGTCCCATCTGAAATTTCTTTCACCTCGATATCTTTCTGGGCATCCATAGGCTCTGTTGGCAATGATTTTGATGTACTTGCACCATTTCCAATAGATGTTTCATCATCCTTCTTCTCAGGAGGAGCTTGTGTCCATCCTGAAAGAACCATTCCATCAGGTTCTTTCTCCTCATCAAATTCTTCTCTGTTAGATTCAAGAATATGGAAAATATTAAGCAGCCCATCCAATATCAGAGCATTTGAGCACATCATACAGTTACCCAATGACACTCAAATCAAAAGGAAAACCAAATATCCATCAATTATCTAATCAAACTGCGATTCGAGGAAGTACTGTGTTTACTACCATTAAACTAAACTGAGATTAATCTTTGCAAAAAAAAAAAACAAAAAACAAGAGGGGGAGGGGGAGGAAGAATCATTGGATAAAAAAATCTCCTGGTACGAACTCAAAATGGTTCAAAGAACAGCATCATTAAAGTAAAGACAAACCTATGCTTAATATAGATATTGCATGTGAACTCCTGTTGAAGATCCTCTACTGTGAGCATTTTCCCACCAATGACTGGAAAAGGAAGCTCAGATAGTACCTAATGGAAAAGAGAGGGAAAAATTGATATAGAAAACCATATTAATTTGAACTTAAGCCATACCATTTCCAGAAACAAAGAAAGGAATACCTTTTCAAGGTTTGCTGTATAATTTTCTATCATGTCTTCTTCAAGATCATCGCCAACCTCAAAAAGAAGGGCTGAGCCACACATAATCAGGGGGGAGTTCATACCAAGCTTGGCTTTTACTATCTTTTCAACAAAATCCCGCAGCTTTGAACGATGAGTATTAATCTCCAGTGACAGAGGTGTCTGTTCCCCACCATATCAAATGTGAGCAGAATGCATTCGTGGCTTGGAAAAACACGCAAAGGCAATCCAATGAAGAAAAGAAAGTTAGATATACCAGAGAAGAACAAACAAAGCAGGACTTGTTTGGCTCAAAGGGTTCCACTGGCATAAGAAGCATTTTTTTAGATGGATGTTCGAGACAATATGTCATCCTGCATAGATGTTTCATATGATTAGAATAAACCAGCTCTGACAGCATAACTATTAACATTTCAGAGTCATGTCCTTGTTTTCAGAAATAATACCTCATTAGCTTTTCTCTGAAAAACAAGGAACATAAAGAAAACAAAGTTTATTCAAGACAAAAAAACATGTGATGGTCAGCCTTAAACTTTTCCTTAACCTCATTAATCTGGAAACAAGAAAAGGGTCAGCCTCAAACTGATCTTTCAACCATTAATAAAAAGCAAAACTCCCAAATCAAGTATTCAGATACTAGAAAAAACCTTAGAGAAAATTGAGCCACACCTGTAACAGTCAGTATCCTTTTTCAACACCTTGATTGCTTCAATGACAATTAAACCAGCTACAATAGCATTTGTTGTAGCAACAGCATGTACAATATTCCCAGCAATACCTTTAGCTTCAAAAAGGCTGTGGGAAGGAATGTTAAATGAAGCAGCCCGAATATTTGCAGCGGCAGTAACAAATTCCACAGCTAGCTGATCATCTTTATCAAAACTCAGGTTCCCAATCTCCTGCCAAGGTAAAAGAATAAAAAGAATAAAAAGAAGATCACCCAAAAGTCAAAGGGTTTCATCAATCGCTTCTTCAAAAACAAGAGATCAACAAACCTTTTTTCTGTTCGTAAAAAATAGCTTCAAAGCTTCAAGAAAAACTCTTGTATTTTCCATTAGGCACCATATATCCTGTGGATTCTTTAGGCCTAAAGATGCCATGGCAGATGCTGAAGCAAGATCATCAGTTATATCAACATTTCCATTCCGTTGGGTCATTTGGTCAGGCAGGACATCCCTAACATATATGGGCCTTGGCTTATTGCGTTTTTTCCATGTCTCTTCATCAGACAAAGCTAGTTCAATGTTATAGCCGAAAACATGATCATATATTCTTCTTCCATAATGCTCGAAGTCTTCATCATCTCTCCATTCAAATACATCGTTTGTGTTTTCAGATGAGCTACAAGCATCATTAGAGCGCACATTTAAATCATTTACCTGGTTCTTGTCTCCAAATAATTTTGCAAAAAGCAGTTCCTTCGCCCAAACAATACAGTGAACAAACTGCAGTTTCAAACAATGAAATTGAAAATCAAAAACACAGAAGTTCCATCTTGATTATTACATCAAGAGCCATCATGGTTATCATTATAAATGATTTTCTGACCAAGCAACGACCTAATTTCTGGCAGAGTAAAGTTTCAGTTCAAATAAAATATTGCTGGCCAAGAAATTTCCATCTGTTAACAAAAACACTGATCTTCACAAACAAGAAAGAACACCTCATCCCCAAGAAGAAGTGAAATCAAGTTTGCTAATAAAAACCACAAAAAAAAACATTAATCATTCACCTTTGATGGAGTACTAGTAATTGTGCAGACAGGATATGTCTTTGGGGCAGGTTTAGGCTGACACTCATAGCACTCTGTTTTTCCCTTCACATGCACTGTAACCTGCCACCAAGAAATTATGAAGAAAAAAAAAATCATGATGTTTCTCAAAAACATTCAAACAAACAGTATAGGAATGTCAACTTCCAGACAGAGACAACTAGCAGGCAGAGAGAATGAGAGAGATACAAATATGCACTTTAAAAACATGAAATAAATCAACACAAGTAGATCAATATTTTCAGTTGCCAAAATAACTGTTCATTCATTTAAAAAAACAATGAGGCCCAAAACTGGTGGAAAATTCAAGTTGTTAATCATCAGACTTTAAAGGACAAAATATGAGTAAACAACAAATAATCCATAAACTTCAATTTTCAAACCAGCAACAAATGAAAACAAACTATTGACAAAACAGACTTTTCCATTCCTTTTGATCTTGGAAGGAGCAATTATACACAACAAAATATTACCTGTCCTAGGAACCCAGTAGTTCCACTTTCAACCAAAGGAACTTCAGCAGCCAAGCAAAGGCGGTTCACATGTCGCCTTGCATCCAAGTTATCAAGTCCATTCAGAACAACATTAAATTGCTTGAAGAAGTCGACATTGAAGTTAGAATCCTTCACATTTGCATGGTAAGGGGTAATGCTTATGTGAGGCCTAAATCTTAACACGGCATCACGAGCGACCTGGTTGAAACATTGGTGTGAAATAAGATAAGACATGAAATTGATCATTACCCAATTAATTCAATAACAACAAAAAAACGTTCATAAAAGCACTTGCCTTTGCTTTAGACTGTCCAACATGTGATTGACGGAACAGAAATTGTCTATTAAGGTTGCTTACTTCTATGGTGTCCATGTCAATCTGCAGAAAAATGCAAGCAAATGTATAAAGGAGTGCTGCATAAAGATGAGGGCCTTAACATGAACTATCTATGCAAATGCCCAATAAAATGAAAGTTCAAATCCAACATGTCTCTGCCTCAAACTACACTATCTCCTTAAGTGCTGCATAAAGATGAGGGCCTTGACATGAACTATCTATGCAAATGCCCAATACAATGAAAGTTCAAATCCAACATGTCTTTGCCTCAAACTACACTATCTCCCTAATTTGGTAGGGCATTAATTTGATTAAGATTTTTTAACCATTTTGTGAAGCAATAAATGCCTAGCCAAAAAACCCAATATGTAAGTTTCAGCTAAAGTTGCAACTTCCTGGTAGGGCAAACCATCCCCTTGCTTTTCAGCAGTTTCCCATTACAAAAGCTAGTTTGTTGATGATCATGACATACCTAACAAATAAGGGCAGCATATCTTCTTGGGTCCCCCTTATCTCACCAACCACCACTACAGCTTCACAAGGGCAGCCTTTAGTTCATACCATCACCACCTCCTTAGACAACCTTTCACCATAACCACCACCATGTTTCGCTCCTAAGAACAAAGAACACCAAACATAAAAACAATCCCATCACCTTGTACCTACATTCCTTATCATCTCCACCATCTCGCACATGAAAAACACCTTGCAAATACTGAGCCAAACCCTTCACTTCCAAAGCCCCAGACAACAACTGCAATCACCGCTTCATTTATATCCATCAATGCTATGTTCACTCTTATCACAGCTGCTGCATTCTATTACCACCAACTACTCATTACTTGGAAAGCATTTGCAACCTTATAATTAACCAGGTCAATAATATTCTCAGTCTCATTACATAAAAACCACTACTTTCTTAACCAGTAATGATTCATATTCAGGCATGTGTATTTTCATATGTTTCGGAATAATAAATAATTCCACAAGTTGATTCCCTCCTAGAGTTTTTAAATCAATACAAGTTCAAACAGATACAAACTGAAATTCAAAAAAAAAAACCCTTTTTGTCAAACCCTAACCGCGCTCTAAACCCTTCAAAAAGGAACTCCAATTGACAAAAATAAAATCATATCATAACCCCAAAACACAAAAATGAAGACTAATAACAGGTACTTAGTCCATTCAAACCCTAGAAAACTAGAACCTGGCTTGAAAAACAACCAAAACTGATCCCTGAGAAACACCCCGGAAAAATTAAAAAGAAAAAAAATAAAGATATACTCACAATATGAATATCTTGAAAGCCAGAAAGAGCAAGAGTCTTTAGTAACTCACAACCAATCCCACCTGCTCCAACCATAAGCACTTTCGCACCCTAAAAAAAAGCAAACACAAAACCCTTAAAAACTACATTTCAATTGACTAAAACAAAGAGAACCCATTAACAGTAAGCAAGAATTAAAAGCGGGCTTGAAAGAATTAGACAGTTTTAATTACCTTTATCGCTTGTGAGTGTTGAAGAGAAGCCATTATTTGGGTTTTCGAAGAAGGACGAGACAAAGAAACAGTGTTAGAAAGAAGTTGAAATGTTTTTGTTAGTGTTAAGCAGTATTTATGGATTAGTTTTGTTAAGCAACTAGCTACAGCCTACGGATAGAAAGTGATGGAGGATGGGAATCGAACACGAGACGTGAGGGCAAGTGGAGAGGATCTTAGATTGTTTAATTTAATTCAATGGGCTAGTGTGCTTGTAAAGGGGCGGCATCAGATGAGAGCGACTATTTAATGGCCAAAAGTCACGCCTTAACTAGGCATCCACCTAGGTGGCGATCTAGCCATTGAAGCTTTGTGATGGTTTCCATGCTCCGGATTCATATAAAAAATAGTATCTTGCCGAGAGTTGGTGGAAAATCAGATTTAATTTGATCTTATCGTTAAGAAAAAACTATAAATTTTGAAAATCTATTCGGATTTTGTCTGCGATATGTGCATCATCATAGTTAGCTGATGATATTTTATTAATTTGAATTTGAAATTAAATGATGGTATTTTTATATAGTAATGATACATGGAAAATAATGTGCAATGAGGGCTTCCGATACGTTTAGAAATGTAATTGAAGTTGAGATTAACTATGGTAAAACCCTAGATTTATATATATATATATATATATATATATATATATATATATATACACACAAACCTTGTCTTGTCACATTCCAATGAAATATTTGAGATAATATTAGAGGATTGTTTTTTAAATATTTTTTATTTTTAAAATATATTAAAATAATATTTTAACATAACATTTTAAAATGATAAAAAAATACAATAAAAAATAAATTTAAAAAAAAAAAAAGAAATCAAAACCGCAGCGCAAACACCAGCAAAACACACTCTCAAGTCTCAACGGATCAACAGGTCAAACTTTCAACTTTCGGAGCAGGGATGAATTATGCAACGAAGCATGGTCTTAGTTTTGACTTTCGGCGTTTTATTTTATTTTATTTTTGCATTTATGTGTTTTTTTCGAGGTAGCAAGACATAACCATTACTTCAGCCCCGAACATAGCCCTTCATTCGGCCGCTCGTATGCATGCATTATTTCAATCATTTTTTATTTATTTTTCAATGATGAAGTAATTACTGGGTGCATTATAAAAAGAAAACAAAGTAATTGTTAAGGGAAGAGTATATTATATTTGTTAGAATTAATTAAAAAATAATAAATGCATGTGTTGTGAAAAAAAAGTGTGCGTGTGTGTGTGTGTGTGTGTGAAAGAATCGAAGTTTTTTAAGGTGGAATCAGACTTTTTTGGGGAATTCAACACTCATTAATAACTTGCATGGAATAATAAGTGGAATCAGACTTCATTATTAATCGAGAAAGATATACTATAAGTGGTTTATTTATTGGTTTGGTGGAAATAAAAATTTAAAATAATATTTGAAAATTCTTGAAATTTTAATAGATAAATTTAAAGTTATTTAAGGGTTTGTTATCTAAAAATTTAATTTTTTCTAATTTTGAATAATTCTTTAAATATTTATATTATTGTAAATCACAAGTTATTTAATTATTTAATTTTTATTAGTAATTCACATAAACCACTAATAAAAAATTTCTAAATTCTTATTTATAACAGAAAAATTATTGTACCTAAAGTGTTAACTCTTTATTTTATAACTTACATGGTTTTTACCTTATCAAATAGCCTTTAAAAAAATAAAAAGCATGACTTTATATTTATAATGAATCATAAAAATTCTATAAGTAACAAAATATTTATTTACCCCTTAAATAATATCTATATATTATTTAAGAATAATGTTAGAAATTTAATCAATTAATTTACTACTTGATTATTTTATGACTAAAAAATTTAATCAATCAAATTTCTACTTGATTAGTTTATGACTAAAATTATAATCACTAAATTAAATACATTATATCACTTAACTTCTAAAATTATTTTTAATCATGTCATGTTTCATTAATTATCAGAGTTTAATTTTTAACTGATAATTTTTCACATGCGTGACTCATTAGATTCTTATTATGTTGGCTCAAATATAAATTATAATTTTATATAAATAGAATTAAATCAATCATACAATTTAATTTATCATTAATTTAATAATTGAATAATTTATATTTAAAGATCAAGTGCACTGTTTAGTAACTTGTGATGATCCCTCAAATATTATAAAAGTTACAGGTGGTTAGATTTAACATTTTAGTGATTAGTTTTTCAATGTAATTATTATCTCTTTATCAATAATATTTCAATTTAGGTATTTTAGCATAGAATATGTTTCTCATGTTAAGTCATATATGTCCTTAATATTATAGTCATTGATCATTTGAATAAGATCCAAAACTCTTTTCAAATCTCATTATATCTTGTACAAGAATTTAACAACCAATACTATTTATAAAAGTATAAAATATATTTTTTAATTCATCTAAAATGATGATCCCTCTTATAGTTTATATTACATCAAATATTTGCCATTTTTTTAGCTTTATCAAAATAACATATAACATGATCAAAACATAATATTTATTGTATAGAGATAACTTAGTGGTTTAAAATCTAAAAAGATCACTTACACAATCATTATGTGAACTTTTTTTATAAACACAAGTGATATCTCCATACAGAATTTTTATGTGAGCCAATTCAACATAGATATCTTATGACAAGTATCAATGTATTAATTTTAAATATCTTTTATACTTCAATTTATGAAATTAATTGTTTCCTTTCACACACACACACACACACACACATATATATATATATATATTAGTCGTCACGGCTATAATGAATATCTAGTATTTAAAAAAGTATTGATTAGAAGTATTTTTATGAAAAATACTTTAATATAATAAAATTTTTATAATTATAATAACTTTATATTTTTTATAAAATATTTTCATCTCACGAATTTTATATCTATTCTAAATTTATAAATTAAATATTAAATTCATCAATATAATATAATATTAATATTAAATATAAATTATTTTTTATTAATAATAAATATATATTTCTATAAATATAATAATAATATGTGTAACCAACAAAATGAATATAAATGTATTAAATTAATGTTATATTCTAGTATAAACTTTGGTATGTTTGGAAATGTAATTGTATTTATTTTTTAAAATATTTGTTATTTAAAAATATATTAAAAATATATTTTTTTATTTTTAAAAAATTAATTTTAAAATTAACGTATTAAATGATTAAAAAATATTAAATAAAAATAAAAAAAATATTTTTAAAACATAAAAATAAACATTATTTTCGTTACGATGGCCCACTCGTGAAGAGAAGGTCATGTCAGTAACCTTCAAAATTTAATGTTAAGCATTCACAATTCAAAATGCTGGTAAGCATGTATGGAGTCGAGGGAGTTCCACACGGAAATGGAGCTCAACACGTATCCGCGCTGATGGAGCCGGATATGGAGCCGGATTTTTATCCACAAAGGCAAAGTGTAGCTGTAGTATGTGATTTGGGTCGTGGTATATAATATTTTTTAAAAATAATTTTTTATTTAAAAATATATTAAAATATTTATTTTTATCCTGACTATCCATAATATTGAAAAATATCAATTTTATATTTTTTTAAAAACACGTATTAAATAAAAGATCGCGCAAGTCAGAAATAAGCTTCATGAAACGAGCCCTTATTTTAATGAAATATGGAACATTTTAGCTCTTCATACTATCATCAATCAATTTTACATATTGTATTTTTTATTTAGATTATATATTAGGGTGTTTTTTTTTTCCTGATGAAAATAAAAAACCTTGTAGACGGGAGATATAAAGATTTAAAATTTACTTCGATGAATATAAAAGTTCCGCGGACATGGAGATGAAAGATGTGTCCTCTGCTTGAGCTGACCTCCATGGCCATGCCAACACTCGTCCATTGTCATCCTAGACCGGCTAGTTGGTCGCGTCCTGCAGCGGGAAACGGGTAATGTTGTAGTTTTCTTATATTTTGCATGCTAGTCTATACGAAAATCTGAGATTTCAACACGTAGTGTTATTATGCAACCTAAAGCATGATTACATGCTTAATACATGTAGCCTAGGCAAATTATTACATAGCTCATAACCACACCAGCTAATCCACACAATTCAACCAACCCTGTCCTCCGCACTAACAACAGATTAACACCATAAAACACTGGACCATCCTAACATGCAGACTGCTTTAATGGTGGCCGGGCAATTTTCCCTTGATTTTTTCGATCACACTTTTCTTCTCCTGTTCCTGGTACTGTTCTCCAGCCGGACCTGTGGTAGTGGTGGGAACGTCAACAGTATGTCCATGCTCTTCCCTGTGCTTCCCGCCAGTTAATTTCTCCTTTATTTTCTGTTTCAGTCCCTTCTTCTTCTTCTTCCTTCTCCCTCCTTGCCCATCGTCCTCAGACTGCAATGTCAAGAGCCAGTTAACGATAAAAAAAATCCCTTGCGTGCACAAAAGACGTTAGCTTCACAACGGTTTTTAAAGAATCTGCCATTGTTCACACCTCATCATCACTACATACCCTGAGCTTTCCACAATAATTTTTTTAAAAATCTCGATTCATTCAAAATAAGGATTTGGCTGGTGATCTCTGTGTGATAATCAGTATTCCGTGTCCTAATTACATAGTTGAGTTTAACCGAATTTATCTCACCGAGCCAGAGCTTGAAGTAGATGAAGTCTCGTCATGCTCCTCTTTCTTATGCCCCCCCTGATCGCCAGCAACCTCGCCATGATGACCCGTCTCACGAATGTCACTCTTCATTGCATCTTCACTCCTGGCAGTACTAGACAAATGTTCGGTACCAGGCACCGTATCACTACTTATTATATCGCCAAGCGTTGAAGGTTGTTTGGTGGTGGCTACGCCAGCGATGTGCACAGGGTTACCATGTTCATCTGTTAATTTAACTGCGTTGCCATGTTCATCTGTGAGTTGAATTGGATTACCCAGCTCATCTACTACTGTAGCAGCTATCATTTCTAACCCAAAAACAGCAACAGTAAGATACGATTCGATATCGATGGTGAAGGATAGAGTTAAAGCTAGCTAGGCTGGCCGAATAAAAGGAAAATAAAATGGCGGTGGAGAACAGACATGGTTCATGCATGTAACCAGCCTTCTACACCTGGTGCTGGTACAAAACAGACATGAAGGGTTTTTGCCACGGTAGCCAAGACAGGAGACGTGTCACTCATCTGGGTACAAAGGTTTCAGGATTGACATGATCTTACCTGTTGATCATAAATACTTCCCGAAATATCCCGAATAATATCCATTGATAATTGGCATCATCGAGGTAAAATTCTTATAATTTGAAAAACATGAATGGATACTTCAAAATAAACATCATCAATCTTAATTAATCTTCAAGGACATTTGAAGCATTCTAAAACAGAAACCAGAAGACAAGTCGCATACTTTCATCATCTAATGAGAAGACCACAACACAGTACCAAATTCCGCGAGGAATGATGTTGACTTATTCATGTATGGGTCCATACATTAATCATTAATTTGAATCAATTCAAGCGCTGTGTTCCAAGCAAGAAACAAATTAATCTGTACAAAATACCAATACAATCACTAATCTTGTGATACATATTCATTCTACTAATCTTTTCATGATTTACAAGACTTCTATAAATTCCTTTACGTCTTTACAGTATAGCTCCACAAGGTAATCCTGGGAGACAGTTTAAAAAATGTGTCCGCTGATGGAGCAGTTCCAAACCGAATTCCTTAAGGAAGATGTCCCGCGGCCCCCACAATCCTTTTTTTTTTTTTTTGTTGACAACGCAGAGAAGGTCAGCACTGAAATCTGTACACCCATGAAAGTTGAAGTCCTGTTGAGTTTCAAGCATTGATGATTATTGTACCCATATAAAAAAAAGCAGCTTTTGCTTATTTTAGAAAGTTTCCATTCAATCTATATATTCACAAACACATCTAGCTAAACACATCATGCTTTCAAGCACTAAAGTTCGGAAGAAACAAGGTTCTTGCAATGACAATTTTGAGTGATTTGTATGAACAAAAGCAATATATACATGAGATGGAAGTACTCACCGCTTCACAGCTGAGATGGAAGTACTCACTGCTTCACAGCTGAGAAGAACCTCATCCCCTCAATGATTTTGTCCAGAAGAACCCTTTCTTTCTAGTTGAGTGAGTCTCCGTGGAGGATCTACTCCCTTTGGATCCAAATGAAAAATGTCTCCTCAAGAAAGGCTTCGCCAAGGAGCTTTTCATGCTGGCACTTGAGCCCATCTCGGGACCCTTTCCTTCCTGTCCACCACCTTTTAAGCGATCAAACATGATGGAATCACCATCAAGATCACTATCAACTACTCTACTCCTCAGTTTCTTGTTTCTAGCCTTCAAATCCGTTTCTGTTTTTAAAGCTTTTTGAGACAGCTGAAAGGCCTGCTTCTCTCCCAAGGTACAAAATGGGCATGCAGGATCATACTTATCAATTTCAGGTGTCAAAGCTTCCAAACACTCAGCATGATAAGCATGACCACAAGTTAAGACAGCAACAACGGAGAGCTCATTACTAGCAATAAGCTTCTGGCTGCTCCACAAAGATTTTTCAGTCAATAGCTTCAAGCAGATCCCACATGTTTGAAGATCAACCGGAGGAAAAGATGAGTTTTGACCACTGGATCTTGTTTTCTTATGATTAAAGCCCAAGCACTCGTTATCAAAAGACCACCTTTCTCTATTGGAAGTGGCCGTCAGCTCAGAAAATGCATGCATAGACCAACCATCTGAAGACTCGCCATGGCATCCCCGAGTTGATCCATTGCTCCCTGAAGGAATAGGAGGCCTCTCATCAGAAACTGGGATGCTCTTTGATGACTTCAATCCAGGGATTAGCGCATCAGATACTGGCTTTGTTAGTTGACGTCTAGAAGAATGCTGGAGCCACCTTGGTGTTGAGCTGGCAGGATGTAGGTGACCTTGGGATGGAAGCGGAGATGTTGACAAGGATGAAGATGAGGGCAATGAAAGCGAGGATTTTGCAGGAGATAGTTTCAGAACTGCAGTGGATTCTGCTGACTCTTCCACCTGTAAAATGAACAGATTTGGCAAGAAAGTCATATGAAGGAGAACAGATGAAGTCAGTCATAGAGCAAACGTGGATGTTCCTTCCATGAAAAGAAAAACCCTACCTGTTCCAAACTCGTGTCCATTGAGATATTCCTCGGGATGGATTGATCTGCAATAAGAGTGTAAATGATCTCAGATGCAGTGCATATCAGCACATGTGAGGTCAAAAACCGCACAATGAATGGATTTATTAGTAGGCGGTACATGTGCACCGTGAATAGATTAATTAGGAGGATTTTATCAAATGTTCAGTTAGTAAGAATCTTAATGTAAGGACGAACTGTATCTCATGTTTCATTGCCGTATCATACTTGAAACTAGGAGTACAAATTGCCAAAAAAAGAACAAGCAGGAACCATGCAGTATGTGGAAGATTCAAGTTGTCCATAGAAATGTATAGAAACAACAAATCAAACTCTAGTCGTGATTACAGCCATTATTCTCCCATTTAAAAAGATTATTCATTATTCTGGGCTACATCTTACAGAAGATATTTAAAGACACATAAGAAGAAGAAAAGAAAGTCCCCGTACTGTGAGGATATAGAACATGGCTTCTTGTAGAAAACACAAGAAAACAAACAGATAAAAATGGATAAAGAAAGGGTAAGAATGAAGAAGAAAGGTCAGGACAAGAAATGGCACAGAAAAAGTGGTTTGTGAAGGACTGCAAATTTGTTCTTTAAGCAGATCCTCAAGGTCACTCCATGACAATGTAAAACTCCTGAGGTGATATGCAATAATAGCAAAAGAACTGTTTTTCTCAGATATGCATTCAACATTTCCCTTTTGAGCTAAGCATCGCATGGTATCATACACCCTTTATGAGATATGAGATCAATTGAACCATAGACAGAGAACAAACAAGCCTGTAAGCAGACAGTCTATTTATGTAAATATTTTCTGCAAACCTGGTTGAAGAAAGCCCATCTTCAACCATGAAGCATGCCTACCAACGAAAAGGAGAGTACACATTCAGAACAACAACTTGGCTTAAGACAGAAGAAAAAATTCATAATACACCACAAAGAATATCAACATAAAAACCACAAATATGAAATTTAGGATTTCTTTTTGAAAAATGGGTTGAAAACATGAATGAAGACAGGATGAATAATTCTGCAAAATTCATCTGAAAAGTTTCTAGATAGGAAAGTGCACTTCACAATTCCCCTGAGGCGTCTAAACCTTTCTTACACACAAAATGAAGAAAATAACCTCTACCTTCACAGTGCAGTAATTGCAGATTAATATCTAAAATCATGAAAAACATGCTGCAAATTGAATGTGTAATGAGAAAGATATCTTATTCACCACCACCATCATCACAATCACTATTGTCTAACCATCATCACTAACACACAAGCTCTATTACTGGCGGAGGAATACACGTTCATATACTACTTATCAAGGGAAAAGATGGGGTAAAAAAGCAAAGAAAACATGTTCAAATTCTAGCCATAGGATCTGATAATATTGCTTTATAATCTCTAGCAAAATAACCATTCACAGTTCAATTGACAAGCATCATAGAAATGGTTGAATTATGAGAAAAGGATAGGTTCAGAACTTGCTACCTTAAAATGTTGTACAGACAGCTAAAGACACTCTAGCGATTTATTAAAGAAGACCAAAAAGTGAGGGCCCTATTAGTCTCACCCGGCGATTGATCTTGTTAATTAATCATGAAAATAAATCACATGATCATTTCAAGGTTTTTTTTAACAGAATTAGGACCCAGTGGCTTTCAATTATGCGATTATCCAAGAGTTGCAGACAGAAACTATATTCCCATTACTCCATTTCCTCTTTTTAGCTTTGCACTCATACTATTTGAGGCCTTCTATTTTTATTTTATATTTTTTGCATGATAGTATCACTCTATCTCATGGCAGACATTCATTTTATATATGCAACCTCCAAAATGTCAAACATAAACTTTCTAGCATGTAAGGACTCTCTGCCCTTTACATCTTAAATTTCTACTCCAGAGCCACAATAAGATTATCACGTGCAGACTCTCTCTTGAAACCACAATGTTTAGCCTTTGCAACCTGAAAGTCAAACCAGTCAGAAACAGGTTTCTCTAACATGGAAATTCTTTCCCGAGTGCAGGGTGAGCATGTGATGCTGGATCATATTGTCAGAAATTAGCATATAGAGAAGACCCTCATATACATCTGTAAATTTTACCATTATTGCTAAATTAATCAAAGTGTCTTCAGTATTGAGTTTGCAACCAAGAGGTTGCAAGATCAAAACCTGAGATTACACTTCATACAGAAAAGTTGAAGGGTATGATTGTCTCGGAATCTCATTTCCATAATATCATAACCAGGCAATGAGCTTATTTTAGAGTGTGTGATTGCTAATCTTTGCATAATTTTCCAAAACCCTGAGCACTGCATGAGTCCTGCTTTGGGTATTTATTGTTCCTTGCCACTGATTTTCAGTGATATTGGAGTATATTTCATCTTGAGTTTTGCTTCTCATTTACTGTAATAACTAATAACGTTCCATCACCAAGTCAAATGAATTCTTCATCCTCATCATCTATAACTATAAGAAACTGAAATAGTTTGATCTCTTCTAAATAGTAAATATGATCAATCACAAGGGAATTGCTTCTACTTTGCAATCCATGCATCGATATGCAATATAAAGCTAATTGCAACAGTATCTTAAATAGAGAGGGAAATTTCAGAATGAACTGAAAGATCATGTGAAATAGATCAAACAAATATTAATGTGAAGAACCCCATATACCAGAAGTTTACCTGAAGTAGGAGTCCTCAAACGAGAAGCTGTTCCTTCAGATGTTGGGGATTTCTGCCATGTACGTCTCTGGAAACTCTCTGTTGGGCTTCCATCCTCGGATGCATAGGTTGATTCATGTTTAATATCTGATCCATAATTCCTGCTAATTCCACCAGAAAACCAACTTATCGAAGTATCTTCCCCAGCTACTCGCCCTCGATTATCCCATCTAAAGCTCCAAGATGGTGAATAAAGAATATTTCTATGCAAGATGTCACCACCTGGTCCACTTACTATATTTTTATCTCTAGCAGCAACACAACAAGCACCTCCCATGCTCAAACGCAAACAAAAGGTGTCTCCAAATTCTAACACGAACCCAAAATCTTCAATCACGTGCTCCAACGTCCAAACAACGGCAACTCAAATTTCACTACCATCACTCTCAGCGGGCAAAACCCAGGTCCAATTCTTCCTCTGCAATTAAAACAGGCAAACAAAATAGAGCACCAATATTAATCACTAGTAATTTCACATTTAGCTCTCTGAAAACACAAAATCCAACACACCACATACGCATAACTGAAAAAACAAAAGAAAATGATCAATAACAACCAAACTCCTCTAATCTTTCACAGAGAGCACACTTTGATGATCTAAAGCTAAATTTAACCGCAAAGTGTTGCACCTCAAGAACCCAAGTGACAAAAGTAATATCCAGTGATTAAAAATTGGGTTTCAACTCGCCACCCGCGCTTTTAAATCCATTTCCATCACCAAAAACGCATAGCCAAAATCATTTCAACACGCACAAAAATAAAAAGTTCATATAAAAGACTACTATAACAAATAGAACATTAATGGGTGTTGAGAATTCTAGAGGCAGCAATTAAGAAAATTCCAAGTCAATTTTAGTTTTTAAAATAGTAGTCAATGATGAACTAATTACCAATAATTCAGTTCACACTAGCTGATTTCCGAAAAAAATAACTAAAGAAATTAAAAGGAACACGGAAATTGAATCGCCTAACTAACTCGTAAACTAAGGACTCTCGCTCCAAATCCAAAAATAATAATAATAATAATAATAATAATAATAATAATAATAATAATAATAATACAAACCACAAAACGTGATGATAATTTAAAAAAAGCTGTACTGAGCAGTCAAATTTGTAAGAACAATTCAAAATCCGAAACCGACTTGATCGAGAGAGGCTACCCTTACCTTGGTCAGAGGAAAGACGACAGCGTTTTAAAACGACAGATAGATTCTAGAGAGAGAGATGCGGAGCGGTTTTTAGAAAGAGAAAATGAAAGGAAGAGAGTTACGCTGCTGGTGCCTCTACTTGCAAGGAGGGGGAGCGGGGCGTCTTTTACCGGTTTCATGTTGACGACGTTAGAATTTGTTAACAGGATTCGACGGTTTGTATTTTGACGGTGGTGGTATAATTATTTTTCATCTTGTTCGCTGTAAAATTTTAAATGAAAATCAAAGGGTAAAATATATCTGGACTTAACGAAAAAATTAATATTTCCTGAATTACAAAATCTTTGATTTTTTGCTTTTAAGTATATATTTTAAAATTTATTCCTTTTATTGGAATTTCATTGAGAAATTGATGAAAAAACCTTTAAACATCCTTTCAGTTTCTTGCATGTTTTCCTAAGCTAGTAGAGAAAGGGATAGGAACTGGGAGGATTTTATGGTTCTTCCATCCATTTCTCAACAAAATCCTATGGTCTTCCAAACAATAATTGTTATTTTCAATTACTTGAGTGGTAATAATAATAAATAAATAAATAAACTTCGTAAATTTATATACATTAATTGCATTTACAAGAATTGATTACATCCCACGTATACATTTGAGTCTAGATCGTCATGAAATAACAAAAGGAATGGGCGTCACCGTCAAACCAAGAGCCTTTAAAAAACGCTACAGTTAATTGAGAGTGTAAATAGATAAGATATCACGGGGGTGTTTAGAGTAGGGCAACGATTTTTTTAGCATAGATGTATTAAAATAATTTTTTATTTGGCATAAGTTGATTTTATTTAAATTATATTTTAAAAAAAAAGATAGTGATAGCAAATAAAAAAATCAATCATGATAATATAAGAAAACATTTACTTAATTGATTATGTTTAATAAATTTTTTTATTGAAATCAATTTGTAATAAAAATTAACACACAAATGAATTTGTTAGATAATATAAAAGAAAAAAATATTATATAATGTTACATGTATTAAAAATACAATTAAAAAATAAATATTTAATTTATATAAAATATAAAAAAATATAAATGAATCATCATGGCCTCTTAAAAAATTAAACATGCCTAGTATAATTAAAAAAACTTGTCATGAAAAAAAACTAAAAAAAGAAAAAAGAAAAAAGAAAAAAGAAAAGGTATTAATTAGAGTGTAAATTAAAATAAAAATAAAAATGAGATGTAAAAAAAGAGCACTAATAAAAATAAAAGAACAAAAAAAACTAACATGAAGAAAAAATACACTATTGACATGAATCGGAACGTCACATTAAAAATACAAAATCATAAGTACAGGAATCAAGTTGAAAACATCATTGCACGATTAAAAAAAATCAACATGCAGAATTTTTCATTGTTCCTTTTTACATAAACAAATTCATAAATATAAATTTTTTAAAAAACTTATACCAATTTAATTAAATAAATAAAAAACTATTATGTAAATAAATAAATAAAATCATTAACAATATATAAAAACATAATTAAAAAAATAAAAAACATGTATCGATAAAAATATTTAATATCATAGAATGAATTATTTAATTAATTATGTTAAATAAATTTATCTACTAAAATTATTTTGTAATAAAAATCAATACACATAAAGCTTGTTAAATAAAAGAAAAGCATATTGTGCAAGGTTATGTATACTAAAAATATTATAAAAAAAAAATTAATTTATACAAAATATATTAAAAAATATAAATGAATCATATTAATATTTTTAAAAAATAAATATTCCTGATTTAATAAAAATAATAATTGCTATTTAAAAAGGTAAAAAACATTAAAGAGAATGGTATTTACTATGACATAAATCAAAAAATTATATTTAAAAATATAAAAAAAATATTAATTAAAAATATAATTTAAAAAAAAAATACAAGGTCAAAAGTTACTGGGTCAGTTAGCCAAGTCAGGCATATCATCTATTGAGAAAAGCCCAGTACAAACATCTTTATTTTTATTTTTTACTTTATTGGATGACCTAATTATTAAAAAAAAAATAAACAATATTTCATTTAAAACTTTTAAAATATGACAACTGTGTAGCAAGAAAAATAGAATTAATGGTTTTCTCACCCAAAAACCCATCTAAATCATTTTTTTAATCCAAAAATATGTGAAAAATATTATAAGAGCATTGTTAAACCAGTTAATGACCACTAAAAGTGCAAAACCTCGTTTTATAACATGAAATCAACCAAAAAATAAAAATACATAATTTTAAATCTTTTTTCATATAAAACCACTTAATATAAAAATTAATTATTTTAATGATTGAAGTTACCGTCAATGATATTTTTTCCTATCAATATTGGAATCTAAGGACCCTCCCTTTTTCATCTACCAAGACAATACTATGAAATGAAGAAATTAAATTTGATATCAGGATTAATTTTGTTAAAAAATAGAGAGATAGGTCACATGAGAGCTAAAAAAATTGAGAAACAAAATTAACTTTTTTAAAAAATATCAAAGCCCATGTTATATGTATTTTTCACTTTATTTGTCTTTCTTTTAACTCAATTATTTATTTAAACAAAAAATAACCGATCTCAAATTTAGTTTTAAAACAGCCCAATCACGCTAAAAAAATAAAATTAAGAATTAAAATATTTTTTTAAAATATATCATTACATTCCACAGTAAATTACAGTTGCTATAATATTTTATCCACGAGCATTAGTTTTTATGAATAATTCTATAACATAAATCTAACTCCAGGATTTATATATATATAGATTAAAAAAAATTCTAAAACAGTGAATGAGGATGAAAAGGAAAAAAACAGAGGATGGCATTGGTGAGAATCACTAACGGCAGCTAAACGATTGCCTTTTTTATTCTTAAAAAAAAAAGATTTTAGGTTTTTTCAAGAGAAAAAAGAGAGTTGATATCAATTAAAAGACAAATTAATTAATCTTTTTAATATCTGGCACCACTCGTCTAATATCCTAGACGGAAAACAAAAACACACAAAAGCGGGGGCACGCTAATGGCAGGGAGAAAGAATCTTTAATCAGAGATCTCTGGATGCTTGAAGAATTACGAAAGAAGGAAAAACAAGGGAATATGTTGATGAAAAAAAATAAAAAAATGGAGGAATAGACGGCAGATACGGCGGTTAACCACAATTTACCGGTGGTGCCTTCTGCAGTACGCGAAGTGCGCAGTACGCATACGATTCTTTTCACGCTCCAAGAAGAAAATACAAATGGTGGGGTTAAAATCCTCTCCTTCCTCTACATTTCCTCCTACTTAATCACAAAATTAAATTAACTCTTAGCCTTTAATCTGGATTCCTCGGTGGCCTGAGTTATTTTTCTCAAGATTTTTAAAGTAGAGATTGAGATTCTGTGAACTAATTATATCTTTGAAAATTTTTATTTCTTTATTTTCAAATTATTTTTTTATTTTTAAATATAATATGAAAAATTAATTTTAATCCATTTCTAAACTAAAAATATTTTAAAAATCAATACTCCCCCCTACCGAATTCTTAAATAAACACTCTTAAAAAACAATATTTGAAAATAAACTCTCAAATACTTCCGTAACATTGGTCTCTGCTCTGCTAGTGACGTCAGTTAACAAGAAATTTTGTGGCACAGCAATGACTTTCAACTGGTGGTTAGAGACGGAGGGGGAAACGTAGCAAACAAACCGTCTAACATTTTGACTCGTGCACGTAAATGGCAAAAGGTTGGTTGATAATGTGGTTCAACCTTTTGTATTGCTTATTATGAGCAGAGAGTCAAGAATAAGTGGACTTTTAACGGCAAGCTTGTTAATGGGATACCAAATATACCCTCCAAAGGATAAGAGGGATAGAAACGACTTTATTGAACACTTGGGCTTAGAATCTGGGCAAGGTCTCTGTCGAGCTGGTGGAGTGTGGTGCTAAATTAATCACATAATTAATATTAAAAATCTAAATCAAGGGGGATTAGGTGAGTCACCTTTGCCTAAGTGTTTAGGTTGCAACTCTCTTATACTGTGATCATGAGCTATTTGAGAGTGCTTGGGAGTGTTGTAATAATTGTCTTTTAAAGTATTTTTTTTTCATGAATCTATTAAAATAATAGTTTTTTTAAAAATATCATGATTTGAAAAAATTAAAAAAATAATTTGAAGTAAAAAATAAATTAATTTTTTTCAAAAAAATTAAAACGTAAAAACAACGAAGTCTTTTATTTTAGAAAAAATATAAAGCATGAAACATTAATTACTTTGATGGACTGGTGAAGATCGACCGATCATGTTCACGGGGGATTTCTCCCCGGGCAAATTCCGGTGACATGCATGACGACCAAAGCTTGCAGCATTACCAAAATCTAACACCACCCGTTCTCTTATCTTTCCTTTTTATGAACCCTATTCATGGATATTATTCTGGACATCCATTGTACTATATGAAAATCAGGCAAGTTCAGGACGGAGACGTGTATGAATTTACTAGTCCAGTGATTACTAACCAAAGCCCAAGAGCGTGTATTATGGGATATGGAAATGGGCTCGAATCGGCTTCAAGCTAAAAACTAGACCAGACAGGTACGGAGGCCCATAGTTAGCCCTGATGAGCCTAGCCCGATAAAGTAATAATAAAAAGAACTATATTTACAAATGTAACCCATATTTGCTAAAAAAATATATGGATTTATAATTAATACATAAATCTATATCATTTAATTTCTCTTGTGATATATATTCTTTAAGATAGGGATATCTTTATGCCAACTTTATTTAAAAAATAAGTATTTTTCTTGATTACTTAATTTCTAAGCAGAATATTAGAAAATGATTTTTTTTTTCTTGCAACAGGATTCGAGTTTAATATAACAAGAGACTGTAAATGTAATGGGACGAGATAAAAATAAAATTATGTGCTATGTATTAATATTTAATAAATCTTCTTCTTACCTTTTATCAAATAAAATAATGGATGCATCACTAATAAGCTCGACGAAAACAGTGAATATATTGAGTGCAGTATATGAATATAATATACAATCTCATGGAAATTGAACTATTTTAGATATTACTTGTATTCTATCCAGCTAAACAGTATTATTATCTAATTAATCTAAATCAACCCTTCTTCTTCTTCTTTTTCCCTACAAATTTGCCAATATTGGCTAATGATTGGAGAAACTTGGTTTTTTTTACTATAAGTTTTTTCCCTATATTCTGATATTCAAATTTAATTAGAAAATCATCATGGTTAATTATTAACTTCTCCTTTTTAAAAACAAGAAAACGTGAAAACATTTGGAAGAAATGTTCAGCTTAGTTTCTTCGAACATCCTGCTGCATAACGAAAAAAGAAATATTCTTCAGGAAAAGTATCAGATTCATATTGTGTCAAAATCTTCAAATTGATATTTTTTTCCCTCTAGTTTTCTAAATAGAGATGGATTTTCGACGAGAAAAATTATAATCCAAACGAGTTTGTTCATGTGCTGGTTGGAAGGTCACGTTATATTTCATACTCATCAAACCCACATGTTATGTTCATCACGACATTGGCGTTCAAGCACTTTACGTATACAGCACATGAATTTTCTGATAGCCCGTGATATGTATATATGCTAACGAAGTATCAATCCAGTGATTAAACTTCATAAATTGAAGCTGTACATGGGAGTTAGATTAATGTCCAGAGTTAAGATCTCTCAAAATATAAATTCTAGCAAAGCAAAGCAACAGCATGTAGAGATAATCAAGTTAATTTACCATGCAAAACAACTCGTAGATACTTGCGTACGTTCATCCAAAGCTATATATACATAACGTTGTTACAGGGTGCAGAACTTAGCGTGTGTGTGTGTACATATATATGGGGGATATATATACTAGTCTAGGACACACACAACACAACTTACATACGCATACGTCTGGATTTCGTTTTGCTTTATTTATTCAAATATACTACTGCTCGGACTGTCTCAACCTCTTTAATACATGCATGACTGAACCAAACATCAGTTTGGTATGAGCTTGAAAGGAGGCCTAACAAGAGCTGGAGCTGGATTATAGTTTCCATAGTCTTTGGAATTAACTCTCAGAAGCCTTTCATGGATAGTTGTCGCCTCGTTGCTGTGCGATGGCTTGCTTGATTTCTCCTACCATGTACAATAATTGTGAGATGAATCGTTAATTGGAAAGAACTTGATGAAACAAGAGAGACTTGTTATGAGAATCATAACGTAGCTGCTAACATTCTAACAAAGATATTTCATGATATAAACTGGGCATGTGAGTTATATTACATTGATCCATGGTTAAAGGGCAAGGCTCGTACGTGTTATGGATAAATCTTGCACCATCAACAGCAGCGACAACGAAAAATCTCATGATTATAATCCAAGAAATTTACCAGCCTTGTTAATTAATAACTTGTCATTGCTTGCTCCATAATTACAAAGAATTCAAAGACTTTAGAGATTTAATTTTGTTTTTGACCGTTTACTAGCTATTTACAAACCTCGTAAGTGGCGGCACTGGCCTCCACTCCCTCCGCCAACTTGTTCACAGACTTGGACCGTCGACCTGCAATTTGAAGGCGTGTTAATGGCAAACTAATTCTCCTGCTACAGGTCACAAATTCCCAAAATAAGAAAAAAAGAGAGTTAAATCGATCAAATTCCCTTGGAATGTTTGTTTGCATGCATGTTACCCTAGCTAGCATGCATAATTGCAGGTTTGACACTTGGTGTCCAGAAATATCTGAAGGTTACAGAAGGCACAGTTGATTGAATCTTGTCTATATATTTATACTGCATCCTTTTTTTTAGTGTGTGATCGTACGGATGTGCACCAAAAGCTGCAGCAAAGAGACAGAAAAAGGAGCACAGCCACCTGCAAAGGAAGTTGATAGAAATGATGCTGAAATAAGGAGGAAGAGAAGGCTAATCTTCTTGAGAAGCATGAGACCCATGTTAGGCAACTTTGTCTTTCCAATCCTCTTCACGGAGAGCACGCTTAACTAAACCTTCCTCTCTATGGTAATCGGAAGCGCTAGTCTTAGAGTGGAAGACTTGTAGATTATAAACCGAATAGCGACTAATTTATTAGAAACTTTAGCTTTTAAGTATAAAATTCAAAATAAAAAGGTAAAGACGACCACTTTTCTTTTGTCGGGACTACAAGTCTACGAAGTTAGTGGATTTATATAGTTGTTAATCCAGAGAGGGTGGCCTCAGAGGAAACTACCAAAATCTCCCTCCATCTTTAGAAGCTGGAAATTAAGTTACTTTGGTCTGCATGATCGATGGAAGGAATTATCTTCAGAAAATAAAGCAAATAAAACCCATATATATATATACGATGGAAGGAATTATCTTCAGAAAATAAAGCAAATAAAACCCATATATATATATATAATAGGATAACGAAAATATAAAAGATGCTTTACGAATAACTGAATTAATTCCCTTGATTGAACAATCGGGTATTTATAAATATTAATTATATATGGTGGTAGTAGCATGTAAGACATGATTCAAAAAGAAATTATTAGTTTTTACACATCACATGGAATTAAGTTTATCGAGCTCTTGTTAAATTAATTTTGAATTTTAGATAATGATGTGTCAGAATTAAAGAGCACTGATTCTCCATAAAAGATAAATATATATAAGTGAAAACTAGGTCAAGAATGCTTGCTGATTCGAGTATTGTTTGATCTTTGGTTGGTGCCCTGATTAATTAATTAATTAAAGATGAATTAGGTTGCATGAAATAGCTTTTAAATACGATTGTGCTTCCAATTATATCCTCAACGACAAGGACATCCCATCAAATACAAATGAAAAAAAAAAAAAAACTAGTGGAGAATAAACGAAGTCACCGTGAGATCACAAAGTAACTTTATCTTCCTATTCTTTTCTAATAAATTGGTATTAGGAGTACCCCTACTCTAGTTAATTTATCATTCCCATGAAATTAACAAATACAAATAAAAATTAATAAATATAAAGAAAAGCTTTGATAGATTAGGAGTAAATTTATTATTTAACATGCTTTTTTTAAAATCTATTTATAATAATCGACAAAAAATATTCAGTAAAGTAATTTTATTTGTGATTATGTGAATACATTTTTTATTAATAAAATAAGTGTGTAACCACCTACAAAAGAAGTGTTAATTTTAGTAAATCCATCCTTAATTATCAAATTATTGACCAATCTCCTTGTTAACACTTCTAACTACAATGCATCAAGTTTGAACAGAAGTACACACGACTAGCAAATATGATTAGAGAAGATTTATGTGACTTGTGGTGTTTATCATGGACTAACACATCAGCTTAATTGGCAATGTTCATATCATCTTCTTCGACCTAGAAATGTGACACACGGGGCAACGAGAAGTTTGTGGTTTCTTTTAGGGAGTGATTAGTAGTGTAATAATAGTTGTTTTTTAAAATATTTTTTATTTAAAATTGAATTAAAATAATATATTTTTTACTTTTAAAAATTATTTTTGATATTAATATATTAAAATAATTTTAAAACATAAAAAAATTAAAAAAAATAATTTTTTTTTTAAAATAAAAAAAAAAACAGCGAAATTAAAAACCGAAGATAAAATGCAAGAGCATGCTTGTCTTAATAATTCCCACTCTCCCAACAATATTATCATGGTGGTTCGTCCCAATATTTTTAATATCCGCCACTTCCATAAAGCATGCCTTAGGCACCTACTTTAGCATATCTTTTGCCTTGTGATCTCCAGTGAATCAAGGAACACCCATCTATACCCAAATAATTAATTATAGCACTATAGCCAGCTCCTTGCTAGACCCAATATATAGAAACATAAATTAATTACAAGCAATTCGATTATACAATCACTGTCTTTCTCTTTTTGATAAGGGATAAAAGAATAAAGCTAATTCACGTAACAAATTCCAGTGAAGAAGAAGGAGCTCAGTTCATGCTAAAAGTGGTCAGAAAAAATCTAACTCGAAATGGGAAATTTCGATTGTTCTCGTCCTCCAAGCTTTTCTTAAAGGTTTCATTAATAGCGTATGAAAGGACGACGGCGAGAAATAATTTCATCTTTTTTATATAAATATATCTATACTCGAGTTAAATCTTCACATCAAAACTATTAGATTATATGTTATAGGCAAAGTTCTTCAATTTATCCTGTATTTACATCAATTATTTAATTTTAACTTTGTATTTTTATCTGGTAGGAAAAACCCTTAGGTTTATTGCTGATTAATTGTGGTTAAATCTCTAGTTAAATATGATGGCATGGCTTTTGGTGGGGGTAAGAAATATATATATATATAAAAAAAAACTATTATTTCTTTCTCGTACGGATATGGACAGCAGGAAGACGGCAAAGGAGCACATCCACCAGCAAAAGAAGTTGATGGAAATGATGCTGAAATTATGAGGAGGGAGAGAAAGCTAATCTTCTTGGACACCATTTTAGGCAACTTTGTCTTTCTAATTATATGTTGTTTTTCTCTCTTCAGAGAGGGAACGCCAAGACGGGCCTCCCTCTCTATAATAATTGAAAGCACTTGGAATCGAAGTCTTAGAGATAATAAACTGATTGACTATTAATTTATTTGAAAAAGAAAACCAAACTTTAGCCTTTAAGTTTAAAATTCAAAATAAAAGTTGAAGAAGACCACTTTTCTTTTGTCGGGGACCGAGTCGATGAAATTAGTGGATCTATGGGGTAGTTGATCCATAGAGGGTGGCCTTAGTGGAAATTATTAAAATCTCCCTCGAATTTTAGAGACTGAGAAGCTTGGTTAGATGATGATGATGATGATGATGGAAGGATTTCTCTTCAAAAACAAAGCAAAGCAAAGCCAACGCATAAATATAGACAGGATAAAGAAAATATATCAATATAGTGTTATTGATTAACAAAAGATGCTTTACGAATAGCTGAACTCACTTAATTGAATAATAAGGTTATAATTAACTTAATTATTCATGGTGGTAAGTAACATGCAAGACATAATTAAAAAAGAATCATGTTATATGATTTTTTAAGAACACTTTTATAAAATGATCAAGGTTGTCGAATTAGTTTTCACACGTCAAAATTTAATGAAGTCTTTCCTAATCTAATCTTGGTCGGAACATCTAGAATTCTATGTATAAAAAATATCGAACATATTAATTTTCAAATTTAAGATATTGATGGGTCAAAACTTAATATATGCCCAGTTAATTATTCTCCATAAAAGATAGATATGTCAATATCAATGAAAACTAGGTCAGGAATGCTTGTTGATTTGAGTTTTGTTTTTCATTTGGTTATGTTCTAAAAATGAGCTAGATGGTATAAAATAGCTTTTTTAAGACAGCCAGTGAAAATACTTCATATAAAATATGGAGTTTTTATTACTATATCTTGGGTCGAAAGAGACAAAGCTTGAATTTGGATATTTGTCTAACTCAGGTTGTTCTTAAAAACCAATTCTTAATAATAATATGAGATACTATAATGTTGAAGTCAATACATACATACATACATACATACATACAATAATGTACAAGAAGAGAAAAATAAAATGAAGATATATAGAGTGCGTAACTGTGTGTAGATGTATATGAACTACAGAGATTATGTGACATAACTTGGTCGGTATAGAGACAAATATGTGTACGTATAAAGAAAATTATATATGTTGCGCCATTGTGAAAAATAATAATAAAAATATATTAAGGTATGTTTTTGGTGAGACAAAGATCCTCTCGTGTGGATCTGCTCAAGCCTCTAATGAAACCCGACACACATGGATTTTTCTTAAAAAACATTATGTGTTTTCCGGATAATCTTTAACTACGAAAAGGATAACCCATCATGTACAAATGAAAAGACATTGATGAAAAATAAAGGAAGTCATCGTGGGATTATAAAGCATCATCTATCTTCCCTGTATTCGAAGAGGCTAGCTTTAGGAGAAGCACTTCGACCATAGTCAAGTAAACCCTCCCTTCCTTGCCTTGTGTATCCAATTATTGGCCAATCTCCTTGTTAACACTCCTAAATACGTGTCAAGTTAGACCAAAAATACATGATTAGCAAGCATGATTAGAGTAGATTTATCATTTTATGCGACTTAATTATGTGGTGTATATCATGGACTAAGAGATCAGCTTGGCAGTGTTTGTACCATCTTCAGCATAGAGGGAGTTTGTGGTTTCTTTTCACCAGTGATCGGAGGACTGGGAGAATAAAATGCAAGAGCATGCTTGTCCCACTAAATATTATCATGGTGGGTCACTCCAATATTTTTAATATCTGCCACTTAGTGAAGCATGCCTGGGCACCTGTTAATTTTAGCATGTCTTTTGCTTTTTGATCTCCAATAAAAAGATACACGCAGGCCCCTTGACCTTATCAGATGCTCCAATCCAACATAGAATAAATCAGATCACATTATTTTCTTTTCATTTCATCAAGTCTCGTTGCTTTTCATCAAATACATGGAATCGAGGAAGGAACATCCATTTATAGTTTATGCTACCAAGCAATTAATTAATTAATTACAGCACTATAACCTACTCGCTAGACCCAATGGAAACATAAATTACAAACATTTCGATTATATGATCGTTATCTCTCTCTTTCTGAGAAAGTTTTCAAGTTAAATCATGCAGAAAATCTCCGTAAAGAACAAGGAAGCCAGTTTATGCTAATATTGTTCGGCAAAAACCTAATCCGAAAGAAGTTCTACTTCTTATTTTTTAATTCCTGATCCTATCAAATACCATGTCATCATATTTGACTATCAAATTTAACCATGGTTAATAATAATATAATTTAAAAAAAAAATTAAAAACACAAGGGTTTTTTTTTAACCGAAATAAAACCAAGATAAAAAATAATTAATCAATACAGATATAGGATTAAATTACTGAATTTCACCTATAATATATAGACTGTTCAGTTCCAAACACATCGAAGAGTCCACATGTCCACATGCACCTGTAGAGATGAATAATTGGGATCTGCCAAGTATCAATCGATATAACTATGATGTTGAACCGGTATTTAATGCCTTGTCATCTTCATGGCGCAAGCTGTTGGCTCGACTGTAAGCAGCCTTGGCACCCTGAGAAACAAAGGGAGATTGAATTGATGAGACTGTTTAATGCTTCATCATGAAAGAAATATCAAACCACAACTCTTTAGATGGATACAGAAGGAGGCGAGCAATACTCACTTGGAAGATTGTTCCAAGTTTTCTCAATCCTTTAGCCCGTGACTTCAGGACATCACGGGACACACTAGGGTCTTTCAGTACCTGAAACAGAAAACATAGTTAAGAAATCTTTTGTAATTTCAGCATGAACACCATCGTTTCTCATGCAATCCCTTGCTAGAGATCAATCCATACAAAATGTCTGCTGAGTCTTAACACAACTTTAAATCATTTTTGTAACCTCTTGACCCTAACCAAACATTCAGAACCAAATAGGCATTCATAGGATATCAAATCTTGCATTGCACAAAAAAAAATAATGGAAGACATGATGCTTCACACGAACTAAATCCAAGAAGCATGCTGGTGCCAAACTTCAACATACAGCAACTTGAGGGCATGCGATACGGTCAGCAAGCGTTGACGGAGGTGTATGTTAAGCATTTTTCCAATGAAGTCAACTGTCACCTCATAATTTTCAAGCATGTCAGCCTAGAACTTTGTGACAGGATAGAAAGAAATCACCAGGTAAAAATTGGAATAAGGGCATCTATCAAAAACCAGTGTGTTTGTTTTATAAGGCAAGTGAATACTTTAGGTTCTTGATAACAGATGAAAATGAATTCTAGTTCCTCTTTAATCTCTTTGAACTACCAATAAGATGTGAAAAGTTCTAAATTAGCAACCATCTAATTCATTCTCTTTGAGTCTTAAAAACACTTGGAACTGCAATTTAATGTCATGAGCCTGTACACTAATAAAAGCTGAGGGATAACCCATTTGACCACCGCTATTCCATAACATCATAACTCGAAGGCTTGCAGGATAAATTAAGACGACATGAGAACAAGAAGGGAAAAGAGAACAACTTACTGCTTGGCACACACGTGATAAAGTACTCTCAATATCAAGCACATTGATCTGCCAAAGTGATTGAAGCATTGAATCCTTCTTATCTTCAAGGATTTTCTGCATGCTTTCTTCTTGGTTTTCTACTCCATTCAACTTCTTTAACTCCTCCCGTATTTGAATTAAGGAAACAGCACCTGCAGATTCAAGAGAAAATACTCTTCTTAGGTTCTGTTTAAATTATAAACTAACATGAATGACCTTGAAGCCCGTTTCAAGATATTAAAGCTTTGATTTCAGAGAACTGTACCTGAAGCAGCCATTACTTGTGATTTCATCAGGTGTCCTTTATCCCGTACCCATTCTGCTAAAAATGGTACCTTCATATACCGTCTGTCCTTTCCAAGCTCCCTAGCAGCTTTCCTCGTGTAGATATAACCAATGGTGTGCAGCATAGCCTCACCAAATGCTGATGATTTTAGTTTAGAAATTCAGGAAATTTTATTTTAGAAGCAAGAAGTTGACGAAGCAATTCCAGCAGCATTTGAATAATGCACAATTACTAAAATAATACTATTTTCTTATTGCTATGTAGCTAAGACTTTTAAGAGAAATATTTGAAAGATAACTCCTGCATGGCTGAAAATCTTCATAAACTCAATATTGGGTCCGATCTACCACTGCCCTGTGGACTAGGATGGGCAGAGCAGCTTGGACAATATTAGCATCACCTAGGCATTGCCATGGAATCCTGAGTTATGTCAAAGGATATAGACAAGCTTCACAAAAGGAAAAAAGAAATGAAGTGATGGTGCATGACATAGTGGCAGGGAACAGGACCTAATTCCACATCAAAAGAGTTATTCTCCAGAATACTCTAGCTGCACTTATATGCTCAAGAAGAAATCATCGGGTTGGACCACACTGATATACCCCAGAAACAACCACTAAAACGAGAGGACATAAAAATTCCTTCTTACAGCAGCTTTTCCAGAGTCAACACTTCTCAGAGTTCCTTACCTATTTTAAGTGATTCAACGTGTTAAATGAGGAAGAAAATATACCAGCTGTAGAGAGGCGGCATGCCTCTGACTGGGCCCAATTTGTAAACTCATTCTCCTGGCCTTCAACAAATGTTTCAAGACGAATTTTGAGATTTGTTATTAGCTTTTCATCTCTCTCTTTCTGCAGCACCTGTTGATTAAAAAAAAGACGGGCTTTAATGGAGTGCACCAAACGCTGACATTGAAAAACTTGAGTAAATAAAATACCTTCATCTTCTCTTGATTTCTCTGCTGTTGCATTTCCTTGTCCTGTATGTCGTCTTCATTTTCAAAAGATGATAACGTAGCCAGTGCAAGTTGACCAACATAATCTTCAAATAATTCACTCCCAAATAGCATTCCAAAGACAGCTGAAGGATCCAACATGATTTCCCTGGAAAATAAAGTATCTCTCATGATTTTTTCTGGATTAAACAAGATGTGGGAAATGAAACAAAGATTCAAAGAGAAACACAACAATGATTAACAGAGGGACCCATTTCAACACAATATTAGTGCAAGATAAAGGACAAGTCATTCCCTGATAAAATTAGTATTTGGCTAATCGGTAAGAGCCCTGGAATTGAACAAGTCAGTGGCCAAGTATATTGAATGGATTAATGTGGTTTTCATGGCAGTGTGCAAGTCCCAACCTGGCTGTATCCAACTGTTTTTCTTCATCGTGAGAAAAAAGATTATCATTTTCTTCTTCAATTTATCTACTGTAACTTCTATATTTTAACCTGTGTAGCATGTATTTAAGCTTCATTCCCTTTTTTTATTGTTAACAAATTTAATTCCACTAGCATTAATCGGCTAAAATGTAAGCATATTTGGAGCTGTTTTTGTAATGAAACATGCTACCTTCTATTTTCCTGCAACTAAAGGCATGTACCTGATTTTGCATTTAATCTTCATCAACTTCCCATTAAAAACTAAGGGAATCAGCATCTTAGCAAAATGAAATATTTCTATAACTAAAAGTGTTCCTCTATGTTGTGTTCCAGAAAGTCACCGATGAAGTTTAAGTAGCAGAATGATAGCAAGCAATTTATGGTAGAAAGTTTTACAATCTCGTTTTACATTATTTAAACTTACTCTGTTATTCCTTCCTTTCCATACTTGTCGTATCCTTCACGTTTCTGAGGATCACTTAAGATCTGGTATGCTTCACCAAGTATCTAAAAACATGTATCATAGCAATTAAATAAGCACACAGAAGCTCAACAACACATGAAAGTTGACAGATAAATGTCTTCTTGCATTGTTTAGGATTGTCAAGCTGACTGCTATATCATGGATCCCTTTTTTGGAGGAGAAACTATGCATTTTTGGAATTGAAAATGCTCAAGATCACGCCTTTCATAACCATCAAGGAATGAAATGAAAAGGCAATGCACTCCGATTTTCCAAGCAAGGAGGCACACTAGGTCCAAATAAATGACAATTGTAATAGACATTAGAACTTGGTTTTCCTTATTCTGCAGTACAGTTGAATATCAATACAACTTAACTCTACCATAGGATTATTTGTTCAAAACGACAAATAACTGACTAGCACTAGACTATGCCACAATAACCAAGATATAGTATTCAACGATGATTAGCTAACCTGAAAATTATCTGCAGCTTTTGGATCGCCGGGGTTTTTATCTGGATGGACCACTTTTGCCTGTACAGAACACATAAAACCACACTCAATTACAATCCCACGAATCTGAGTAAATGAGCAGGAAAAAAATGCGCTTTCACATGTTCATGATAAAAACAAAAAAATTGTAGCTGCAAATTATGCCCATCTTTCGAAATTCACAGCCCCCTCAAAAGAACAACTTAAGTGCATTATTTTTTTTCCGCCCATAGGATTGAAGCTATAAACCGCGTGGCTAATCCACGAGATAGAAACTACTTCCATTGAAAGCTTAAGCTCACCTTGAGATAGTAAGCCTTCTTGATCTCTGCCGATGACGCCTCGACACCAACCCCCAAAATGTCATAAAAAGTTGTATCTTTCACCATTGGTTTTGCTTTCAATCTTGATTTACGAGAACTACATTTAAGGTCAGAGAAACCAAGAAAACGAATCAGCCTCATTGACAAACCAGAGAGAGTAAATTCAATTCAGCAAACTGTGTTCATTTCTAAACATCAAAAGAATCTTTCTTTCTAAGAGAAACAGCATGCGTTGCTTCCAAATTATAGAATGCCATGCAGCATAAATATAGCTTCCTCATTGATAAACGACATGTAGCAGAATCGGATAAAAAAACCAGATAACAAGATCGGGTTTTTGATAAAACAAGGAGATTCTTCCCATGATCTTAACTAATACTAAGAAAAAAATAAAAACCTATAACATAGAGCATTAAAGAAATTACAACAAAACAACATCAGGAATCTTGAACTTACATTACAGAAGATTAAGAGAGAAATTAGAGAGGGGATTGTAAAGACACGGAGGCTTTTTGTACTTTCGAAAGTTTCTAATTTGTTAAAAAAAGAAAAGGAAACATAAACCAATAACCATATCAATGATTATAAGAAACGGTAACGTTTTTTTCAGGAACTTAAGAAATTAATTCTGTTATGTTTTCTAACTTAAACTCACTTTCCAATTAATTCTGTCGCTATAACTTTAATAACATCGAGCAATAAAATTAAAAGAAAAAAATTATAGTTATTCGTACCCAGGGTAAGGTTTTTTTTTTTAAATCAACAGGTAGTTTAGCTGATTTAAATGTTATTTATTTTTATATTTTAAAAAAATTTTAAAAAAAATTAAAAATATTTTTTTCTATATTTTAATTTAATATTTTTTTATGTTTTCAAATTATTTTGATATATAAATATTAAAAGTATTTTTTTAAAAATAAAAAAATATTATTTTAATATATTAATAAAAAAAAAAAACTAATCGTAATTGTACTTTCAAAGATACCGTTCCCTCCACCTGAAGCAGCACTCAGTTAATCCGATTAAAAATTTATTTAATTTTAAAAAATAATTAAAAACAGCGTCATTTTAACCCCTTTTTTTATATATAATAAAATTTAAAATGCGTCAATATCATTTTAAATGGGCCTTTTCACTTTAATCAGAGTTTAAATGGGCTTCCTAATGGCATACCAATGTTACTTGATAGGCCTTGGGCATCGCTGATCCACTAATGGCCTTGCCTAGACCGTAGGCCTAATCCAGGATTCCACATGGGCCATGAAAGCCTGCTTTGTCATTTCTATTTATCCCTTCCGTGATGGAATCAAATGAACCTCCACTTCCCATGCGGCACGGACCCTGACAGGCGTAGTTGCTGTTTTTATATATATATTTAAAGTATTTTTATTTAAAAAATATTAAATTGATAGTATTTCTTATTGATATAAAAAATTAAGAAAAAAGGGCTCTCTCCTAGAAACTTCTCATTGTCTAGCGTCCAAGGATTCGGATATCCATTTGCTTTTAAGAAAATTTAGTCCAGAGGTTGTGGGTTCAATTTCTGCGAGAAACAACTATTTTTTAAATCATTTTCTTTTTTTTTTAAAAAAAAAACAGATCTGCCCCCATGATTAAAAAAAAAAAGTTCTTACCTTGTTTGTGACTTCTTCTTTCTTCCACGTGTTTTTTTTTCAGGTATAAATCTTTTTTATCCCGCTCACTTGCTTTTTAATTTTAATATTTTTCTTAAATACTATTATAAATTTTAGTTTGAATTCATTTTTTTTTAATTATTACATATCAGAAAATAAAAAAATAATAACATTGTTTATGAAAATTCTATTGAAATTACCTTTATATTATTAAAATGTTTAAATTGATTTTAAACTTGATTTTATCACATTTGTGATTTGTTTTAGTTTTCAACTACACAAAACATGGAAAAACTCTTTGATATTTTTTTTGACAATTTGCCTTAACAATAATAATAATAAATTAAATATAATTAATAATTTTAGTTTAAAACATTATATTGGTTAAGATAAACAGAAATACTCCAATAAAAAAAATTATCTTTACAAAAAAAAATCTATATTTTAAATTTAATAATAATGCTAAAAAATTTATTAAGAACTGAATGTGTTTTAACATATAAAATTTTTCGAGTCCCCAGTAGCATATCACGGACATTCAGACTAGTATAGCCCAAAAATACTGTGAATATTGCTAGGGAGATGGGAGTCGAGGCATGAAGCGTACATGCTATATCTACCTACGAGCACCAGGCCTAGTAACTAAAGAACACTCGACGAAAGAAAAGACGACGAGCTTAAGCTTGATTAATTACCCAGATATCACAGTTCAGAACTCAAGACAATTTTGGGATCCATGCTCACATTTACCTCTGGGATCACTTATCAAATTCTTAACCGAAATGTACATTACTAACCGGGAATTTTTTATATTATCTGTTAGAAAAGGGGCTAGCTTCCTTGAGTGGAAGCCATGCAACTCCTTTTGTCATTGATCCGTGAAGTCCTCCATGCTCGGATTCAAACGAGCCTCAAATTCCAAGCAGCATGGTCTTTACTAAAAGCTAAAGTTCAATCTATGAGCTAGGACTTTACCAAAGCTGTCCGCCCTTGCTTCGTCGAAAAGAAAAACGTCGAAAAAGTTTCTCGAAAGAAAAAAGGAAAAGTAAAAAACGTCGAAGGGACGTAAGCCAGTATCTATCCAAAGGAACTCGGATGCATAAAGTCGTAAACTACAGTACGTTCTTTTATAAATCTGCTGCTTCCATGGAGGAAACAGCCGGTAGTACATTGCATATGACCTCTCCGAGTGAAAAAAGCAAATAGCACTTGGTACTAATAGTAATCCTAACAGCATGCTACATGGTGATTATCCTACCTGCAAGTTATATGGTGAATAGTCATAGTCTGTGAAATGCACATGCAAAAAGAACTTTGTCCGGCACGTCTACTAATCCCACCAGGAGTGAGCACTGTTAAAAAAATTAAACTCTAAATTTTCCGAACAATTAACATAACAATTTATTTCAAATTCCAGGATAATTTGGATAATTGCTTCTTCTTCTTTTTTAATAATGGTAAAAAAAACTTGGGTTACACGAATTATATGTTTTTATCTATAGACTTTAAAAACCGATGAGCTCTGGTTCTGTTTACAAGAACCCAGTTAATCCATGAACTGGTGAGTCACGTGGCAAGGGCCGGGCGAATGGCTCGGATGCGGAGTTGTTTGCAGCAAGCGGCACTAAGAATCAAACCCAGGAAGCTAAAGTCCTAAACCACCGGTCTCAAGCGAGTTCTTGACTGCTAAGCCAACGGTACGAGGTCAAATGCAGGGGCTCTCAAACAATGGACCAGGCACAACCATGTGGCCACAAAACAGAGAGATGGCTAATGAGTCTTTTGCTCCAATACAGGAAAGCAAAGTTCTGTTTCACGGTCCCTTTTCTCGTCAGATAGTGTGGAATTCTAACAATCCAAGACAATAATCCAGGCCAAAGTAGGCGAGCAGGCGTGCCGAAGTTTTCATCAACTTGAAAGAGGTCTTGCTTTATTTAAAATATTTGATTAGCAACAAATATTCCAATTCCATAGATGCACGGTCTTCACGTGTGATGGCTGGTTAACAAAACCAGTGAACTTGTCCTTGTTAAACCAGCGGACCCTTTTGTTAGGCAATAATTTTTTAAACATTGCAAGATACAGAGAATATCTCAGGATTCTTGTCTGTCAATCTCTCGGAAAGTCCAGAGAAAAAAAAAACTTAATTTGAAGAACAATTTATCCCCATCTAGTTTTCAAGAATTCTGGTCGGGACATGCCTTTCGATAAAGTTAAAATTGTTATGCTCATTGAAAATGCAAATGGAATGAATTTAATGAAAATGCATGTATTGTCGGTCAAATCAGAATAAGAATCGCCTGCTTAAAAACTATATATGAACCAAGGAGTCGGGGGAGAGCATCGAAAAAGATATGCTAAAATATTTTTGATAGAGTGATCTCGACATGAAACAACATGCCCATCCATAAATTTTGTTTCTGGATTTGGTGGGCTTAACATTAGCTGTACTGTCCCAATATTCCTGCTGCAAGTATTCAAATCCTGAGGGTGGGATTTCACAGCAAATATAGATGCAGGCCTCGAGAGATATAGTTTAATTAGCCAAATTATAAATTTAATTTTTATAAATTATTTATTTAAGTATCATAAATGTTAAAATTTTAGAGACTTATCTTAACTTTAAAACTTTGAAAAATTATTCAAGATATATCTAAATTTATCTTAAACATCAACAGAAGCAGAGCTCATCTCTATTCTCTCGGCCTCGAATAAATATATGTGTCTCTCTCTCAATCAATGATGCTTAATGTCTAGTTAAACGTCATGAGCACCCATCATCTGTATTCAACTAAAAAGACATCACTGCTAATGAAAGCCTTCGTCTTTTTCTCTTTTCGCTAATTTAATCATTCTTTGAGAGCCAGCAAAGCCTTGGATCACTCCATGGCTAACATCATCGCTATTAAGTTACTCATATAAATCCCATTTTAAAGCATACAATCTTCCCATCTAGCAAGGCCAGGATACAAGACACCTTTTTCTTCAGAGCATGTGGACCGTGGAATATCATGGCTGGCCACATGCCATCACCTTCCCCTCCCCGACACTATTTTTTTTCTTCGTCTTTCTCGCATCCAACCAAATCCAAAAAGAAAAAAAAGGCATGGGAGGAGATTTCATCACCCTGTGTGCCCTCTCTTTACATGGTGGGTCTATTAACAATATCCACCTGCTATAATTTCTTTTGCTTATCACCGACTTTTTCACTTTTTTTCTTTAGTTAGTACTTTTCTTCCTTTTTTTTCTTGCCAGCCAGCTGCAGCTAGTGGCATGAAATGAGAAGAGGTGGCATGCATCTATATAATACTGCAATTTGCATGTCGTTACCTAATAATTGATCCATTTTGGATGGTAAATGTCACCTTCAATCTCTTTTATTAAAGGAAGATAGGTAGGTTTTAGTAGGTAAAATCATACCATCGAGTTTTTTGTTTTGTTATTGAAGCCTCGGTTGAGGAATGCTATGCATAGACATCCCTTCCCCGTCCTTCTGTTTCTAGAAAATTAGAATAGATATTAAAATTGAATTTAAAAGTTACTATAGTGGTAAAAAAACACAATTGGTAACTTGTTATCGGTTTAATTTTTTTTAAAAAAAAATCACTGTCGAAGAAAATTATTTCTTCCCAAACCCTGAAATAATTACTCCTAGGAAATTTATTTTTAAGGATTTGGGAATAAACGATATTTTTAAATTTACTATTCAATAATATGTGTGTATTTAATATATTTAGAAAGTGTAATTTAATGTATTTATCTGTAGTTTTCAACAAAACTCTATTAATTTTCACCATCCACGGGTCATGAATCTCACCATTTATCTTTATTTAGTTTACAAACCAGGTTCGAGAGACCATGCTTGACCGTTGAAAAAAAAATTAAAATTTATCACGTCCAAATTTTATAATAATGAAAGAAATTTAATTAAAAAATCAAACTGAAGAAACTAAGCGTATTTTTTTACATGTGCTTGTACGCTTAATTAGAGGCAAGCCATTACGATGGGCGGAGAAAGAGACAAGAAGGGGGGTGCATGTGATAATGATAAATAATGTTTTTTAAAATGTTTTTTATTTAAATGTATATTAAAATAATATTTTTTATCTCTTTAAATTTATTTTATATATAAACATATAAAAAAAAAAGTAATTAAACAGTTATTACACTAACATCCAAAAAGTAAAGTCACTTGGGAATTGGTTTGGATAATAAATGAGTTTGTTTATTTGCATAAATAGGCAAAACGGGTTTGTTTCCTTATTATTTTTTCGAATTCTTTCAAATTAAAAAAAATGATATCTTAAAATATTTTTTCATGCAACAAATGATTTATTTAAAACACTCTACCTGCTTCTTCGTGCATGTTATCAGGGTAGCTCCCAGTTGCCATCATGGGCCATCGTGCCCAGTTCTATCGTCTTCAACCTCGTCTTTTCCCACTTTTTTTCCCATTCCCGTGACAAAAATAAATTGCTTCGGTCGAGCGTGATTGATATATGCCACATTTGGAATTTCTCCCTCTATCTCGATTTATTTTTATTTATTTGTTTATTTCCTTTATTGGGAGGCTTGATAGGCCCTCAAAGATAACCATCTCCTAGTATAAATCAGAGTCATTGAACTCAAACCTGTTCTATTAAAAATGGCTGGTTCACGCCATGCATGGCTATTGCCTGTTCTATTTTCTTGCATAGCAACAAATTAAAGTAACAAGCATGCCTCTCTCTCTCTCTCTCTCTCTCTCTCTCTCTCTCTCTCTCTCTCTGTGTATATATATATATATATATATATATAGATAGGCTCCTTTAAGCACGATGGCTTTAATCCTGTACCATTTATACTTGGTCAACACTCAATGAGATCCCTTTTTTTATATATAAAATGATCAAAAAGTTGGATGAGGCTTATCTATATTGACTTAAAATAATATCATTTCGTAATTAATCACGTTTTTAAATTAAGTTAAAAGAGAGGGTAATTGACCACCATTGGAGATGGCCCAGTAAAGGCATGTAATCTGCCGGGACACCTCGACGGGTTCTGATGGACGACAACACGAACTTGGATTTCGCTTTCTTTCTCCATTTTAATTCAAATTCGGCTTCGCCATCTTGCTGAAATATTAAAACTCTGTTAAATGTTTCTATCTATTTGTTTGATTCTAAAAAAAACCAGTGATTTGTGTTTTGTATCTTATAGCTTATAGGTGTGTAACCGTATCCTTCGTACCTCCAGCAAGTTTTAGAAGTTGATTTTCGTAAGCTACAAATACCAGCAACCCAAAATCCAAAGAAGCTCTAGCTTTTTAATTTTTTCTAACTAAATATTAATTTTGTTTAATGTTTTGTACTATGTTGATATTAAAAATTATTTCAAAAAATAAAAAAAAATATTTTAAAAAATAATACAACTGCACTCCAAAATAAATTTAATAATAATAACAATACCAAAGCTAGATATCTGAATTTTTTATTCGTCATTTCCATATCCATGTGAAATCTTTTATTTAAGCATACTCGTTGACTCTTTAAAAAAGGATTATAACTCCACTGCTTTTAATGAATTGTCATGGCCTTAATTTGAAGTTTAATCATGTATAAAGTTTAATCTGCCTAGTGTTTTACCGTTGAGCAGTTCAATCCACATTAAATTTACAATTCTGTCATTCAATAACCTAAAAATTGAAAACACACTGAGGAGTAAAGTGGTATTTTCTCATTTTATTGCGCAGTATAATTATGCTCATACTTTAAAAAAAAAAAAAAGACATCTAATATTTAAATGGCGTGTTTGAATCTTCATATTTTTTATATAATATAATGACCATATATCCCTTGTTTTTTTTTTTGGTTTAGGATCAAATAGTATTTTTAATTTTTTAACTTTTAATTACCGCGGGAGGTAAGGTTAAGGGGTGCTGGTTTTTTGATAGATCCGTGGGCTGCTGGATGAATAAAGCAAAAAGAAGTGGTCACATCAATTACTCACGAAAGAAGCCTTCTTTCTATCCAAATAAACGGTGGGTGATGGGGCTGTGAGCAATGGCATGGTCACAGCTGGAAGGTGACAAAATGGGTCCTGAGCCTCTGTCCCAGCGGTAAAGAGTACATCTTTGAATTGAACGCTGTAAACCGACTTGGAGCCGTATTTAAAAGTTGAAAGTAAAAACAATAGATATAAATTGGATTGCAGAGTGGCACAGTGACAGTGTACTGTATGCAGTGACTGGATGGGCAGATGTTCCGTCAAGTCGGTTTTCTCAAAGCATTAAGGCGTTCGGAACTGTGATATTGATATTTAAGGTCATTTTTTTAAAATATATTAAAATAATATTTTTTTATTTTTAAAAAATTATTTTTAATATCAAGATATTAAAATAATTTAAAAATATTAAAAATATATTAATTTAAAATAAAACTTTTTTAATTTTTTTAAAAAAATACTTCCGAAATATAATGCATTTTAAATTTTGATTTTTTTTAAATGTTAGTGGTGTTAAATGTGTGATTTAGTTGCTTTTTAAGGTAGTATTTGAAGTGTTATGTCATTTTTTAATTGGTGAATTTTTTTTTTTTATTTGGAGTGTTTGTGTCAATTTGTGCGTCTATAATTAATCCTTACGACCTACTAAAAACCCTGCAAACTTAGAAGATATATAAGATACTACAGAAATAATAAATATACACATTAAAACTTGAATTTAAATATAATAAAAAGATACAAGTCATTTTCATCATGAAGTTAAACCCTGAAATGCCCTCTAAATGATGAACTTGATGAGCTAAGACATGGTTGTAGTATAATTGTTAGTCATCTTTCAAGATAGCGTTTAAAGTATTATATCACTCTCTAAATTATGAGCTACACGTGCTTGTTGTTAGGTTATAACATATGATAATTTTTCTCTCTCTCTCCAACCTTAAAAAATATGTTTGCCTAATAAAATTATAAAGGGTCCTTGATTTCTTAATTTTTTGATCTGGTTTATTTATTTATTTAATTTTACCTATTAATATTTAATTTTTTATGTTTTTTAATTAAATTTGATTACTATTTTTTTATTCTTATTTATTTTGTTTTTTTTTCTAGTTAAAATTTATTTTTTGATTTTAATTCAACCCCGTTTTTATGATTACAATTCTTTTTATTTTAAGTTTATCAATTGATTAATTTTTTATATATATAACTTCTTAGTTTTTTTTTTGCAAAAATCTAGTGTATAACTAAGAAGAGACTATACGCCGGAACCATCAACCAACATTCTCAAAACTCAATCCAAGCCTCGCTGGAGTGTTTGGAGTTTCTGGAGCTCCAAGCTTTGAATCCCAGCGAAGAAGCTCCATTGTTTTTATGAATATATAATTTTTGTATTGAAGTCCATGAAAAATATGTATAGAATTCTATAAACATTTCATATTTGCTTGTACAATATATAACACGTGAATATTTAATTATAATTTCCAGTAGAAAATAACTTTCAGTCCCGTTTTTTAACCAAGTATCCATATTTTTTTAGCCTGCTCCAAAAACTACTGTTCTAGAACTTAAAAAGCCAAGGCCAGTACTGTTGATCTCCAAGTCAAGAAAATGCTTAGAAAAACCTGCGATGATGTCGACTAGCTTTCTCTGGTGTTCAATGTTGTGTCTCACTTTAATTTAAGATTAATTTGATCTTACCGGCTCCCTAAAGGCTGTTGAAGAACGCCATTGAGAAAAGAAGAACCAAGCAAGTTCAACTGCTTGCGGAAACGTGTGACTGAGACCAGGGCATTACAATGTTTGTCACCTTGCTATGTTTTGTATTTATTTACGTGGAAGGAAGATGTAGCATCAAAGGACAAATTTGGCGTGATTGAAACTTATAAAATAGACCTTCATTATTTTTTTTATAAAAAAAATTACATGCAAGTGTAAATCCACAGCCTCCATTTCCCAACAAACGAAGCTGGAGCCCATTTGCCTTGTTTCCTGCTGCCTTTTTCCTCGCACGAAAATTACTAAGCTCAGTTTTTCACCTCGTTCTGGCTGGTCGCTTAAATCATTGTATTCTTATATACATGTTTAGGTAATTCAACAAACTATGCAGTGTTTGTTTATGGTAATCGAAAGTCGAAACATGCTAGTTTTAACGGCTTTATTTGTCTTAGTTTGAAGAATATTTTTTAAATTTTTATTTGTTTTAAATTATCTTTTATAATTTGAGATCGATATGCTGATATGAAATAAATTTTAAAAATTTATAATAAATATTATTTTAATATATTTTTAAATAAAAATATTTTAAAAAAACTGTTATTACCATCTTAACATTTAAAAAACAATCCTTTAACAGTCCGGATATTAATAACATCTTTTGGATATAGAGATTAATTTCGTCTTTGGTGAATTTCGAATAAACCATTTACATTGTTTATGAAGATGTAAGAAAAATAAAATTAATCAGAAGTATAATTACTTTTATTTTTCACCATAATGTGTCTTTAAGTATTGTTCCCTGCACGGGGATTCGCTGCATAACTCCAAGAACCATAGCTATTTGTGAAATCATGCTGTGTCTTTTCAGCTTTAAAAATCCTATTACTATTTTTGTGTATCTTTAATAATTTTTCAACTGTTCAGTTACCTTTCTTATTTGCTTTTCATCGCTCCTTTCTCTTTAGCGAGAGCTCATTTGCATCCATCTAGAGTTTATTCGTGTGAACGGGAACCAGCCCCGGCAACGGCACCGTGAATTATAAAAAATGTGATTGCGAGTTAACTTGGCTGGTATTTGAATGGATCAAAAAAGTTGATTTAATTTCAACACCTGAAAAATGATTAGAAAATATTACTTAGCCTCGAGGGAAAAATATCTGCCGGAGGCAACTAAACCAGTCCCTGGGAGTTTCAATGGTCCTGATCCATGGATTCAATATTTAACTGCAACTCTCCAGTCTCACAATATTCGAGTAAAGATGCTGAGGGCCCTTGGCCACTCCTCCTGGGATCTTGTCATTCAATTAATCTGCAAACGAGAGGTTCTAAATATACAATGCAAGTCTGGATCAGATACTTGTTCTCGTTAACAATCCCGTTCTTTCACTTCATACGAAGATAATATCGGTAGAGATATCATTGCAAAATGACTTGGAGCAAAAGTATCAGATCATGACCTGTTGTTTCAAATGAAACAATCATAGGTGGTAACTCTCTGAAACTTCTCACAGTGTATGAAATCATTTTGTAGCTCACAAATTCAAAGGGCAGTATATAATCAGCACGCACTTCTTCATCGCTCCAAGCCAGTTGGTTAAAAATATACCACTACAGATATAAAAAACTCCATAATCATTCACTTGGAGGAAGAACGCTGCTTTGTTTTTATACACTTTTGAATTAAGTATTGTGTTTGTACTCAGTTATTTCAGTCTGTCAAAACATAAGAGACCCCCATAATTGTTTTTTCAGATATTTTTCTGAAGAGAATACTGCGAGAGCCATAGAACTGATGTCAGTGTAAAGACCATTCATTCACACAAGATGGAACAATTAAGAAGCAAAACTCATTAAAATACCATTACATATAGGATAACAGCAAATTCCTTCAACATCAAACAGCAATACTAATAACCCCATTTACAGAACAAGAACCTATAGCCACAACCCCTTTGTTCTTTCTTACATATCCGCTCTCACACCGGACCTTTATTCCAAACCACTTGAATTCTTAACAACTTTTAGGTGATAGTTTCTTGAGCTTCACTGTTAGTGCCAAATGGATCTCTCTCTCTTCTGTTAGAAGTCCTAGAATCACGCCCATAATGGAGAACAAATCAGTATTGAAACATATCTGCAGAGGCACTTATCGGCTGATTCAGATAGGACATGTTCAATGGGTTCAAGAAGCTGTCGGCTGCTGGCTCATTAAAGATGCTTGAATCTCCAAAGAGGCCGTTGCTTGAATTCAATAAACTAATGATCCCGTTCAAAAACTCCAATCTGTGGCTGAGCTCACTAACTTGAGCTCTCAAGATTGAGTTATCAGCCTCCACATTCAAATAATGTTGAGTGGTGATATTGATGCTGGTAATAATCTGGTGATTCTCCTTTTTCAATTGAGCCACTTGAGCCACTAGATCATCCAAATGCTTCTGTTTTCTCATTCTAGACCTCCTTGCCGATTCACGATTCGATATCATTCTCTTCCTCTTCCTCTGATCCATCAATGCCTGCAAATTCTCTTCAGAACCCGAGTTCTGAATCAAAGATGACCCTGAAGATGTTCCACTGGACGAAGCCATGAGAGACCCACAAAACAAGCAATCAACTTTTACACAAGAACAGCAACAAAGAAAGAGTTATGGCAGGACCCAGATAGCAACAGACTCAAAACTAATGCAGACAACAGTAGTAGATATGGTAATATATATATTATATATAAATTATAATCTGAAGGTCAGATTTTGAGCAAAAATCATGAAACGTAATACAACCAGTAAAGGAAAACAACTGAGAATGATTGAACTAAATGGGTCCTGCGCCTGAAAGTGGAATTTATCATACACCCAGAAATGAAAATCTCACTGAGAATTGGAGACATGAATCTCAAACATTAAGAGCAGAAAACTTATCATCAAGACAACTTTAAAAAAATCCCACCAAAACCCAAGAGAAAAAGATTGTGAGTACTAGTTGATATTATAAAATAGCCTAAAACCTCTTCTTGGCACAGAAAAATTGCACCAAGATGGAGAAAATCACAGCGTACTAATTGATTTTGGATTCAAGAAGCTGAGATCCAGGATCAAGATTGGAGAACAGAAATGGAAGAATATAGCTTCAGTTCAAAGCTAATTTGAAGGACAGAAATACATTACTAGCAAAATATCTCCAAGGAAAGGAACCAAGAAGATGATAAAGATTTAGTAAGGGAGAGAAGGGAAGAGGGAGGGGGACTTGAAGTAATGAGAGGATGGAATTTATAGATAAAAAGAGACTACCAAGTTGATGGGAAATATAGTTTTAAAAAATAAAAATGAAGAGAAATTAAATAACTTCGTGGAATCTCTCTCAAGAGGAAAAAAGAAAGTTGCAAGAAAAAAGTTTAGATGGGACAACGTGAGGAGAAATGGGGGTAGCATTGAACTCCAGAACTGTCCAGATCCAGCTGGGATCAACCACCAGTCTTTACTTTTTTACTTCCAGGGTGGCGGCTAGTGAAATTTATGTGATTCGTATCGGATTCACTGTCGAGTGAGGCAAAAGGTTCGAGGCGACACCTCCACATCTGGTGTACTGATTGGTGGGGAGGTAACGTTTTCAATATGTCATTAATATTTACGAACGCAAACAGCAAGAAGATACAATGAGAAAAGCACTTGATTTCTGGATGTGAAGCCCTGGGAATGTTGAGATTTCTTTCTTAAGTAAAGAAAACAGAGCTTTTTTGGAGATACTGTAATGGTTTCTAAAAATATATTATAACATTTTTATTATGAATCTATATAAATATTTTTCTAGCAATAATTAAGCCAGTAAGAAACAGCGACCGCATTATTGAAAAAAGGAAAGAAAAAAAACTAGAAACAGTGAGTGGATTTTCTGCATGTCTCTGGATTTAGATCAAATATAAACATCAGATCCAGTACATGTTCTTGGTTTTTGATACACCTTACCCCATTACCATCACAGATACAAATGTTTTCACCAATAAAAATTCGATTTTTTTTTATAGTTTTTCCTCCCAAAGAGAAAATCTTGCTGTTCTTTTATCACAACAAATTTTATTTCTTGAACCAGTCTTCTTCCAAGCAGAGTAAAGCATCCGGTTTCAAATCTAACATTATATTTTGATTAAACTGTAAACCCAATTTTAAGAAAACTCTCATGTCCTTCCATATACATGTACGAAAGTTATGTTTAGAAACTTGGTAAATATTTTTGTAAAGAATTAACTAAAAAATATATTAAAATAATATCTTTGTATTTTTTAAAAAATATTTTTGATATTAACATATTAAAATTATTAAAAAATTTAATTAAAAAATAAAAAATATTTTTAAACACATGGAAATAACTAGCTCAAAATCCTTTTCCAAATTCAATAATGTTTGGTTCCATACCTAACATCACATTTAATAAGAAACCCGGTTTTAAGAAAAGCTTTCTTTCTGTTTTCATGCACAAGACATGTACTTGCACGTTTATAATTGGTTCCACGACTACAAACTCCGAAGTGAAAGCTGAACCTCCATGGCTGCATGCCATGCTCACCTCGCAAAGTAAAGCTTTTGCCTTTTTCACTCTATCACGAGCCGAGACTACCTAGGCAAAATCGACAAAACGGCGTCGGATTACGAGCAACATAGAAATTGGTGCAAGGAGGAGGCAGGATCACACATCCCCAAATGCTGCCACCATTTCGCCAAAAAAACCAGAACCAGATTTGAGCTTTTTTGGTAGTTTATGTTCAGTGTCCACGGATGATGTCTTGACACGAGTCACCTAGAAAAAAGCAAATCTAGGGATGTAGGGTGTAGCCCTTTATTACACCTTGGGTTCTGTGTTCGGCATCTAAATAATTTATTTGTTTTCAATATCCGAATTCTCCAGTTTAGCCTTGTTCTCGTCGTCGGACTGCACGTACTCTCCCAAATATAATAATACTACTGGGATTTTATATTCAAATATATATTGTTTTATTCGTAAAATTTAAAATATATATTAATATAAGCAAATGTTTTAGCAACTTGAAAAATTAATTTTCTATTATATTTCATAAATTTACCTTTTTATTGTAAGTTTAATTTAAAATATTTTATTTTTTAGTTAACAAACTTATTTTTTAAGATACCTTTTAATTTAAATGGGTTAAACTAAAATACCAGTATAATTACTATAACTTATAGTTTCAATTTTATACGAGAAATATTATAATTCTGTTACCCTTCAAGTTTGAGACGATAATTAAACCGATCCAACAAATATATTTTCTAGGGGGGTTTTAATGTTTTCATTTATAGATATTTTAAAATATTTTTTTATTATTTTTAAAATTTTATTTTTAATATTAGCATGTAAAATGATCTAAAACAATAATTTAAGACTAAAAAGATCATGTTAAAAAAGATAAGGTTCTAGAATGCTCAATAGTATCTAACACGCTTCGTGTTGTTATTATTTAAAAAAAAATATGTTGTTTTGTTTTTTTTTAAAAAAATCTAAAACACGTTTTATATTTTTTAAAAAATAATTGCTTGGAAAAAAAACTTGAAACATCGTCTAATGGTATAATTGTTTAAAAAAAAAATTCAAAGCTTGACATGTATCCTCAAATCAACCGTTCTAACCCACGATACCATTAACAAGCAGACCACAGTCTTGTAACCACGGTTCGCAGTTGGTGGTAAACAATGTATTTGCGAGTATTATTGTAATTATTTTTTAAAATGTTTTTATTTTTAAAAATATATTAATAATATTTTTTATTTTTAAAAAATTATTTTTAATATTAACATATAAAAAAATAAAAATATATTTTTGAAAAATATTTTTGAAACAAAGTGACAAATAAGCCCTCGAATCACAACATTAGAAACGTAATTTTGCCCTCTGCTGACGGACAACTGGGCCCCTTCTTTTGGCCCGATAACAAGTTCAATGCAACCTGTGTAAATTGCCGCCCAAAGGTTGTTCTTCTGAGTTCTTTTCCTTTCCTTTTCTTTTTTTTTTGGCAGTCGAAGAGTGGGTAGAAAATGCCAGTTCAGTGGTATTTATGGGCTGTGACTGAAGGGTTATTGAGAACGCATTAGATTTTTTAAAAATCAAGTTTTTTTAGTTTAAAATTATTCTATATGTTTTTTACTGTTTTGATGTGATAATGTAAAAAAAATTATTTTTTATATTTAAATAAAACAACATTTAAAAAATAATCACAACTCAACTAAAGTTTTTTTTTTTTTTTTAAATATTGATTTCAATTCATCTTGTACGAGATAATAGACAAGAAGAGAGTTCACTGATTTTTAGGAAACTAATCATAGGCTTTCGGACCAAAATTGATGAAAAACGACCACCAACTACTTTACTACAGCATTGCAATGATAGCCAGATTGAAGAAATGGCCGTGACACAAAAGAAGTTGAGCCCAAGGTTGGCGGTTGGCTTAATGATTCAGATGTAACGGCACTACTTCTGTCCTGAGATTCGGCATCGCTTGTCCTCACAACATTTTAAATGATTTTGTGCTGCTTTTGCATCAACATAGTAATCTCCCACGTGAACATCCATTTTCACTTTTTACCGCTGGAAACCGTGTTTTTAAAAATTTTATTTTTTTATTTAAAATTATTTTTAAAATCTTAATAAAATGATATTCAATAATATTTTTGAATTATTATCATAATTCCTTGTGGAGGGGTCAAACCAATTCACTCTTAATTCAAGTGGTGTTCATGCGAGTAAGAAGGCGAAATCTCAAGTCCAAGCCTCGCATTCAATAGCCAGGTTCGGGGGTTTTTTTGGTTCTATAATCCGTCCAGGGAGGAGTTGAACTTAAGAAACAGCTGCATACATGTATAAGAATGTAGTAATCATTGTAGGAAATGTTGGTTTTTAATTAATATATTGGTTGTGGGAAAGAAAGTGGGAGAAGCTATTCCTACCGTTCAATCGGAATAATATTACGCTAATAGCATTCGTGTGTATTGTATAAAACCAAAAGGGTGTCCATGAACTTGCAGTTCTCTTCATAAAAGTGGAACCTTTTGAATTGAATATATATATATATATATATATATATATATATATATATATATATATATATATATAATTTTAAACTTCAATTTTTTTTAAAAAAAAAACCTGGTGGATTCAATAATAAAGTTAGTCATGATAAAAAAAATATATATATTTTTAAAAATTCACCCTATTAAACTTTGATAATCAAATGATTCGATTTTATTTGAAAATATATATTAATATATGTATGTTTTAAAAAATTATTTTTATTTATACATTTATTTTTTATATTATATACTGATCTCAAAATTAATTTAAAAAAAAATAAAAAAATAATTTTATATAAAAAACACTTTAAACTAGCCATAACCATATAATTAGACAAGCTGGAACCAGGTGAGATCATGCTGCTTCTTTTTTTAATCATAATACCTAATTTCTTCTCATGGTCAGTCTCCTCTTTAGTTCAAGTTTCTTCTTTCTAATCCACATGTAGAAGATTTCTAGATTTTAACCCGAAACCAGCTCCAGGACATTTTTATACGAGAATAAGAAATAAATAAACAAATGTACAAAAGAAAAGAAAATTGGTGGTGATGGTGGCGACTCGTGGATGGTGATCTGCTGGAGAAAGTGATAGAAACTCGTGGTTGTAGCGTGGTGGGGAGACTGTTGTGTTTTGGGTGGAGAGACAGAGGAAGGGAAAGAAGGTGGTTGTTGGCTGGTGGTGACTTGTTTTATAGACGCACTCTGGCTTTTGGTTTCCACCCTTCATTAACTTTTTGAACACATTATTTATCTCATTAAACTCAAATCATCCTATATATATATATAAAACAAATTCCTAAAAAAATAAATATTAAAAAATTAAAATTAAAAAATAATCATGCAAAAAAAATTATTTTAAAATATCAATTCAAATAATAAAAATTAAAATTACTATTATTAATATTAACAACTAATATCATTACTGTTATTTTCATTAATACTATTATTTTTTTTATTAAAATTATTGTTATTGTTATTATATCATCATCACATTATTATCAATATTATTACTGCTAATATCATTATTGCGGGTACTCATACTTACAATTCTACTAATATTGTTATTATCATAGCAATAATTATCACGATATTATTATTATTGTTACTGATATTGTTATCAACATTATTGTTATTAGTATTTTTATTATTATCATTATTTTTTTTCTTCTCTCGTGCATGATAGTAATAATAATAATAATTATTATTGTTATTATTATTATTATGATTAATATTTTCACTATAATCATTTTTAATACTATCAATACTATTATTATCAGCGTAATAACTTTTTTTTATTATTGTCATTAAAATTACCATTATTGCCATAATTATTATCATTATAAAAAATTATTATTACTACTACTATTATTACAATCATTATTTTTTCTATTACAAGTATCATTGTTGTTATTTTTATCTCTGCAATTATTATTATAGCTATTAATATTATTATGGTTGTTATTTTCATTGTCATCACTATTAATAATAATAGTAGTATTATTATCACTATCGTTACCGCTACTATTATTTTTACTATCTTTATTAATATCATTCTTATTATACAAATTAATTTAATTATGGTTGCTGTTGTTACTATTATTTTTATTATTATTATTATCATCAATAATATTATTAATTTTATTATCATTGTATTTATTATTATAATTATCATGATTATAAGAATTGTTATCATTATTATATCTAATATTGTTATTTTTCATTAACATCATCATGATTATTATTAATTTTATTATTATTAATGTTATTGATATTATTCTTACTATTAAGTATGGGAGTGGATTTGACGGGAGAAAGGCAAATCCAAAGTTGGGTATACGAGCGGGTGGCAGTTCGAAGGAGAGATGTGCCGTGGAAACATTTTGTCTCCTTACACAATGAATGGATGGATGCTGATTTGTTGCAACTTGCAGCATATTCTCTTGATATTTCTCAATTCAAAGTCTCAAGAAAACTAATGATTGCAATCAATTGCCAATCCACCTGCCACTTGCACGGTTGCGCTTAATTTTTATCTAAAACAATCTTAGTCTATTCCGAAGCTGACTTTTTAATTCGAGATTCATAATCCGATCTGATGTATTATTGGAGATCGGATTTTAGAACTATATAAAAAGAAGAAAGTTTACACAGCCAGCATCATGGGTCTCCGAGTGCCATCGTGCTCAGAGCATAGAACGGGCCAATGCTCTACCCCTGCTGTATCTGATACAACACATGAAATGCTGTCATCCACTCTCGAATTGAAACTCTGCCTTCAGGACGAAGAAAGGTGCAAGGGGGGCACACATTCGCAAAACGAAGGCGCTTGACGTACTACCACCAAAATATCCCAATTCCATATTGCAGTAGGGTCACCAAAGATATGGATCCAATTTCTCTTTGCTTTTTGCCCAGGTGCAAAATGTATTTCATGATTATCCTCGACATAAAAGAAAGGTACAGGGCTCCCTTTTATTTTATCGGAAAAGAAAATAATCACGCAGACCCCGGCTAATCTATGCTGTGAAGATAGAACTCGAGACCGGAATGCAGTTGTATTTCGAAAATGGGACAAAAATTTGTCTCCCAGGAGAGCAACCCTTCTCCACCAATCGCAGCCTCTAGTTTTTTAAAGTAAAAAATTGACCACTCATTTACTTGAGATTTTTTCTATCGGCTGTCCAAAGGCTCCAGCTGAAGTTGCTTTCTCGATCATCGAGCCTTACCAGCACAATTTTTAAAGCCTTGCCTAGGCGAGAATTTCCTTCTAGCCTCAGACACAGTGTTGAAGTGTGAAAAAAAACAGTCATAGCCCAGCCTAGCTCTCCGTGGGCGGGGCATCACCTTGCCTGGGCCACAGCCCCGGTGAAGCCCACCCATTCTGGGGCGAGGTAGACCTTGGACCTGGGCATTCCATCCGGGTCGACTCAACCTATCCAGAATATGTTTTTTCTTCATCATAATAATTGACTCCACACATGAAAACTCATGATTGACTCTCAACACTCATTGAACGAGAGAGAATGCACAGATTTTTTATATACACAAAAAAACATTATTTTTCATTTTCTAGAAATCTAACTGCTTGTCATTTGATAAAAAATAAAAAACATAACTTAAACATTAGAGTATCTCTCATTCTACAAAAAAATATTTTATAGGATCAATACATGCCCAAGACTTAGCAGCCAATGAAATTCCATTTATGCGTGTAGTTTTTTTGTTTTAATGAAATCATCACACTGGATTTTCCATCGGTTTCCACTTTGTTGTTGGTTAGCCTCGGTCATAAAATTGTTTTTCACAAATTTGTAGTAAAAATTATCACTCGCATCATTGTAGAACCCACTTGTTATGACATGCCATTGATTTCCAGGATATTTTGTATGGAATTCAATATTCTTGCACTCAAACCGAATCCTTTCCCAAGTGACTGGCGTGGAATCCTTCGCTCCAACCCCCCCATCATTTCACAATTATTCGAAACTATCTTACAGGTGCTGCTGGGAACTAGAAATTCTTTGCAAACCACCCGCATCTAAAATCCTACATTAACAAAAATAAACTTTTTTTTTTCCTCGCTGTATTTCGTATGGGTTCCAACCTGAATGTTAATGAGTGCCCTTGATCTCCAAGAGATCTGAGTTGAGGAATATCGTGTTAGCACTTGGAAGTACTGAATAATCTCTGTATGATATTTTTCGAATAATCCCTAGTTGCCGGTTCCTTTTCTTAGAGCCCACTAACTAGCAACAAAAATTGATATAAGCTCAAACCCAACTTGGACCCAATCATGCCTAATCCAGCCTTTTCATACTGGACTTTACTCACCGCTATTACACATCATTTAATTTATCATCACCTCTTACCGGGCTGCTGATACTGGCGCTCCCTGGATTTATACTGCGATCCTCTTTATATATATATATATTGTAACGTGCCCCAGAAGAATGACCTAGTCGAAAAGTTGCGAGATGAAGCTTGCTGGATATCATGTGTTTTAAATGTGATTTAGTTTTGCAGATCACTCGTTTTTTGAATAGTTAATTGAGCAGATGCAAGAAGTTGCTGCTGCTGCTCAGGAGCAACAAGAGTCTTACAAGATGACATAGTTGACGAGTCAGGCGAGGAGGATGCAGAGTTGAATGCTTCGAAACTAATGTCTGCAATTATATTAGTGGTAATTATTGGGAATTTGGATCGGAGTTATTTATTGAAGGTATAATTTTTAATATGGTAAATTTTCTATATTCACATAAGAAATTAATGTTATTACAAATAGATGTAAAAAGAATTACAATATAAATAAAACAAAAGAATCACTTTACTCAAATTCAACTCTTACTATTTTTATATATCGTTCTATATGACAGAAAAGATGATGCTCTTAACATATTTTTTTTTCTCTCTCCACTTTCTAACTATCATTTATTTTACTATTAAATAATATTTCTATTTATAAGTAATTTAATAATTAACAAAAAATCATAAATTATGGCATAAATAATAACAATATATAAATTATAAATTGTATGATTTTATCAAATGTTAATACAACTTATTTAATAATACACACTAGACATTATAAACTTTTAATAATAATAATTCTTTTTTAGAATAGGGTTAAGATGTTGTCACATAAATGTTAATATTCTAATAATAATTGTTTAAATTTTTTTTATTTAAAAATTTATTAAAATAATTTTTTATTTTTAAAATATTATTTTTAATATTAATAGATTAAAATAATTTATTAAAAATTCAGAATTTTTAATAACAGTAAAACCAAATACTCTTGTAAAAGTGGAGGGAAGCCCAGCTGTGGGACCTGGACATGGCCTCCTGTGAATTTTTCTTATATGTTTATGATCACTGTTCTCACAGTGACGTCTTTCAGTGGCTTATCCCGTGTTTCCCGTGCTGCTTAGACGCGGCAGCCTAGTCTATAGTAGCGGCGCCAACAGAGAGGAGATGGAGGGTTGCAGGCTCAAAATCTACCGTTGAAACAAGCACGCATTTATGCCGATATTCATGGCACCAAGATTATTCTTTTTTGTGGTCAAAGTAATTGACCGAATCCTTTCCCTCCCCCATCTCTTTTTCAAGCAACTTCGTCTAGCTCTCTCGGCATCGAGAGATTGAAATGTAAAAAAATAGAACTTGCAACTGAAATGTAATATTATAAACTATTAGGTGTAAAAAATAAAGTTGGAAGGACTAAAATGAAGTTCTCTATGCTTTGAATAATGTAGAAGCAAAAAGGGCTTTTTTGCCTAGGTCAATTTTAATTCTTGGTTTTTTAATTTTATTTGTAATAACTTAAGAATTTATCATGTAGAATCAATCTTTTATTTATCGCATAAATATGAAATGATGTTTCATATGCGTGGAGCATCCGAACCAAAAAAAAATTAAAACCACGACAGTATAATTTAATAGAACCAAATTAAAAGCAAATGTAAAGTTTAGTTACCAAAGTGGAAAGGGATAAAAATCCGAGAAACCTAAGAGGAAAACCGACATAATAAACATTGCTATAAATAGCAAGTTCGTAAATGAATTACAAGAAACACCGTGGAACATTGAGCTCCTTCAATTTCTTTTATATCATGGCGTACAGTATTATAATTTTAGTCTTAAGTCTGCAGGTGGGTGGAGAGTCTTGTCCAGACTGCTCATTGGTCAATTTTCTGCCTTCATTCCAAAGCTCTCGTAAATTATTTTTTTTAAAAAATAATCAACTACCACAACCAAGTTTTTAAAAAGATTATAAAATTAATTTGAATTTTATTAAATCTAGAGATGAATCCATTGGTAATGGATTTAAAATTATATCTTATTAAGGTTTTTTAATGATTATGAGTTTAAATTTTATTAAAATAATTAAAAATTTATATAATTATTAATTTTAAAATTTATGATAATATGGTTACCTATATTAATAATAATAATAAAATAAAAACCATGCCTTACATCCCCATCATTCACTCGCACCTCGTGCCATTCATTCATTATAACTTTTCCTGTGTCCATCGGTGCCTGAAAGGATGTCATCATGTAAAAAGAGCAACCAAAACGGTGGGAATCAATCCTCAATTATACCGGAGTTGACTTTTTTATCATCATAAATCAGGGAAACAAATCCTTCGTGAATATTTTAGCATTAGACCTTGGTAAGTACAGCATGGCGTGGACAGCATGCGCTTGGCACTTGATAGGCAGTTGCATTATACATTTCTTAACCTGTTCCTACTGTTAGATCGGTGACATACATTCTGATTTCTGACATTTAGCGAAGAAGTTAAGGTTTTTCAATTGCCAGCAATTCAGTTTTTCTATTCACTTCAACGTGCCCAGAATCCTTTCTATTCAGACAGCTAAAAAGCTTTAACACTTTAAAATATTTTATTTTTTAAATATATTTTCATACCAGTATTTTAAAATGATTTTTTTTAAAATCAAATGGAATCTAGCTTTCTGTAATTGTTTGACTGGCTTTTTGAAAATGGCCTGGTCTGCACTGGTGTCTCCCTTTTCTTTTTCTCAGAGATTAGTGCACCTGGTTCTCTCCGCTGTCCTTGGCTTTTGGAAAGCCATGAGCACCCTTGCATCCGCGGCGCGACTTTTTCATTTCTCCATGCAATCACGCAGCATATCTTGCTCCACGCTATGTTCTTGCCTGGCATTCGCAAAGTTTGAGGGTTAGAGGTAGAAAATATAAATTATTTTCTATTCTAAATCAATGAGATGACCAGCTGCGGTAAGAAAATTTAATTTTTTTAAAAAATATGGTTGTTGTACAACACCATCAAACGGTGGCACACGGCAGGAGAGTTGACCGGAAGTGGGTGCCCCTGGATGTGATGGATCGAAGCCATTGATGATTTCATTTTGTAGCACCATTTTCGGAAAATAAAAAATGTACCATAAATAATTATCATGATGGTCACGCAAAGAAATTTTATTTTCTAGTTTAATATGTCAGTATTTATCATACAATGGAAGAGAACAGAGTGGTTCTCCGTTCGTGCACTGGTAATCGTGAAGAAACTAAAAGGGAACGAGTAAGGAAAATTATTTTATTTATTTTTATTCTCTTTCCTTGCCAATGCTGCGGTCCAGATTACCTTGACTGGATAGAAGAATTCAATACTTGAATTTCGAAAAAAATATTTTTCTTTTATTATAACTTCTTAAATTGGTTTCGAATTTACCCATCAATTATCTAACCTTATTTTTTATTTAAAAAAAGAGAATGGAGTGTGTGTGTGTGTATATATAAAACAAGAGCAGAGGTAACAAAAAGATAAATGAAAAAAAGGAACAACTACCTGCAATAATATCAACTCATGATTGCTCATTACAAAAGCGAGCAAAATTCTTCGGATTCCTTCCTGTTCACATGAGACAACGGCAGCTTCGAGATTTGTGCTTTATTTTACGCCGTGTTAAGATTGTTTTTTTAATTTTTTTATATGTTTTTATTATTTTAATGTATTAATGCAAGAAATAATTTTTTTTAAATAAATATATTATTTCAATTTATTTCTAAAAACAACACTTAATTTTTTTTTTCATACTGCCAAACATATCTCTATATTCTTCATGCTAAATAAGTTTGATATTTCTTATTATTATTCATGGTGAAGATTTGAGTTTTTTTTTTTTTGTAATAAAGTATACCAGCTGGAATTTAAATTGGGTGCGTAGCTTTTTAAGAATGTAGTTATGTTTATTTTTAAAATTACTTTTTATTTAAAAATATATTAAAATATTAATTTTAAAATAATATAAAAATTAATTTTTTTTTAAAATAAATATTAAAACATAAAATCATAGAGCTCGAACCGCGGTAAACTTCATTCTCATTCATGGGCTAAAAAAAGGCGGCTCTGCAACAAAAAAATAATATTCTCTAATACTACATGTCGTCTCGCATGCCATTTTTTTCACACAGTGACTGTTATGTTCCGGTTATCATAAATGTAATGTCCATTACACTTTAAAATTTAATCTTATTATATTACTCTAAAAACAAATATATAATGAGCCTATCTGTCAAAAAAAAAACCACCGGCACATTGTTAATTCAATGCCCACCCGACTCTCCATCTGCCACATGGCAGCAACCTAAAAAAAATCAATAAAAAACGAAAACGAGTAGGCCCTACGACCCAACCACCCACGATTCGCTCCCCTACTATAAACCTAACAAACACCCCTCTTCCCTCCCCCTCCATCTCCGCAAGAAAAAGGGCTCTCGTTTTGCCGTCGAGATACTCGGCGAATTTAATTTATTTCCCCTATTTCTTATTTATATATTTACTAATTATCATCATCAGCTAATTTTGTAACCAACCTTCCGTTTACAGATTATATTTCCTCTTTCGCTGATTTGATGCGTTCATAACCATCCGATCTAACTCGTGATCCGTGTTAAAGGAATATAAATTATTTATCATATATCCCTAACTAACTAACAACAGGTACTACCTAGTCCATACATTATGCTGCATTCATCGTTTCTTTCTCCTAATCTTAGTCAAATGCTGTCTTGATTTTTCTCTAGGGTTTCTGAATCTTTTTTATTGAAATGTGAATTATATACCGGCTGTGATTATCTGTAGGTAAATTTATTGTTATCGGTGATTGATGCAGTGATCGATTTGATTTTATCGAGTGAAATTCAGGTGCTTTGCATCAATTTGTGATGTCGGGCCCGTTGGATCGATTCGCCAGACCTTGTGAGTTTTTTTTTTTTTACTGATTTTAGTGTTTCACTGAAAGTTTCATACTTGTACGTTTTTTAAATAATTTGTTTTTATTTGCCTCGATCGCTTTAAATCATAGCAATCTATCTTAACCTCTGCTTTTTGGGTTTTTTTATTGTATTTATTTTATTTTCTTTCTCACTTTAGATTGCTACGCTTTTGCTTGATTTTTTGTTTTTTTTCCTTACGTTTTAAATTGTAATTTTTTGCGATAAGCATTATTATTATTTTTTATTATTTCTAATTCTTTCTGAGTTAAATTTTACTACAGTACTTTACTTTACTGGAAGCAAAATTGATGCTATGAATTTTGACATAGAAAGTCCTTTTCTTTTGTTTGTGTTAATGTTTTGGTGTTATTTATGTGGGCAGGTTTTGAGGGGTTTTATAGTAGTGATGAGCGGAGAGAGAGGAAATCTGATTTTGAGAACTCTGAGGACGAGAGGAGAACTAGAATTGGGTCGTTGAAAAAGAAAGCGCTTAATGCATCTACTAAATTCAAGCATTCTCTGAAGAAGAAGAGTAGGAGAAAGGGTGATGGAAGAGTTAGCTCTGTTTCCATTGAGGATGTTCGAGATGTTGAGGAATTACAGGCTGTTGATCGATTTCGACAGACTTTGGTTATGGATGAGTTATTGCCTGAAAAACATGATGACTATCATATGATGTTGAGGTAATCTGTTGAGACCCATAATGAATTATGTACCTTTTCGAGTCTCATGTTTTCTTATGGTTGATAAGTAATAATGGCCAATAATCTTATGTGATTTATATCCTTCAGGTTCTTGAAAGCAAGGAAATTTGACAATGAAAAAGCTAAGCACATGTGGGCTGACATGCTTCAATGGAGAAAAGATTTTGGTGCTGATACCATTATGGAGGTAATGATGTTATCTAACAATTCCCTTAAATGCTTTGCTATTTGACATTTTCCCCTATTCACCAAAATTTACCTTGTATGTTATCAGGATTTTGAATTTAAGGAGTTGGATGAAGTTTTGAATTATTACCCTCATGGTAATCATGGTGTGGATAAAGAGGGGAGACCTGTTTATATAGAAAGGTTGGGAAAAGTTGATCCTAACAAACTTATGAATGTTACAACCATGGACCGGTATGTGAGATACCATGTGCGGGAGTTTGAGAAAAGTTTCGCAATAAAGTTTCCAGCTTGTACTATTGCTGCCAAGAGGCATATAGATTCAAGCACGACTATTTTAGATGTTCAAGCCGTGGTATGTTACTTGTAACATTGCAGCACATGTATATCAAGATTTCAGTCAACTGCTAATTTCTTCTCTTTCTTGCTATTCATTCAGGGCCTCAAGAACTTTAACAAGTCAGCAAGGGATCTCATCACGCGGCTTCAGAAGATTGACGGTGACAATTACCCTGAGGTTTGCAATCTGATTTTAGTTGTTTTGATAATCCCTTGCTTGAGATGTGTTATCATTATTGGGTACTTGAAACTGGATTTGTTGCACTGCTTTAATTGATGCAGACACTCCATCAAATGTTCATCATCAATGCTGGTCCTGGATTTAGGCTTTTGTGGAACACTATAAAGACTTTTCTAGATCCTAAAACTACATCAAAGATTCATGTATGTTAAGATTTCTACTCTCCTATATATTGGAATTTGCTGTTGTATGCTTGTTACAATTTCTTAACTCCTTGTATGTTTGTATTTTGGAAATAATTTAGGTTCTCGGGAACAAGTACCAGACCAAATTGCTTGAGATAATTGATGCCAGGTGAATTGGGCTGGAATTAGCTATATAATACATATCTATTTTGTAATTTCTACTGCATGATTCTCACTCAACCTTTTATTTTGAAATTCTTGATATTTGTTAATATAAATGTCACAAATTGTATTCTCACTTATCAGAACTTTGCAAGTTTCACAGTGAATTGCCAGAATTTCTGGGTGGTACCTGCACATGTGCTGATCAGGGGGGTTGCCTTCGGTCTGATAAGGGACCATGGAAAAACCCAGAAATATTGAAGGTTATTTACTGTGTACTTTAATATATGTGATGTGCATGCTGTTATAATTTTTAGGTCACCGCGCCACCAACCTCCTTGGCTGTACATGCTAATTTGTGGTATACAAACTACAAGCAACAAACAAATGAAAAATTTGATCACTTTGATATTGTTGCAGATGGTTCTTAACGGTGAACCACGCAGAGGCAGGCAGGTTGTAAAAGTTTTAAACAGCGAAGGCAAGGTTATTACTTATGCTAAGCCACAGTATCCAATGGTGAGATTCTCTATCTTCATCTTGATGTTGACATGTGCAAATTTTGTTTTTCCTAATGTTAGCACATTGCCTTGGTATCATGAGGCAGTTCAAAGGCAGTGATACATCCACTGCAGAGTCAGGATCTGAAGCTGAAGATGTCACTTCCCCTAAAGCACTGAAAAGTTATTCCCATCTTCGACTGACACCTGTTCGTGAAGAAGTATGTTTTTTATCCATGAATTTTTACCTGCTATTTTGAGACACTGTTCTTGCAATACACAATGTTTTTTTTTTTATGGTTGTTACTTTACAGAGTCAAAATGAATGATGAAGTGACATAGCCACAGGGTTGAGTTCTGTTTTAAAATATTTTTTTCTTATTTATTCTAGCAATTCCTTTTGTATTATATTTATTTCCCCGGGAATATCTTCTGCACTCTTAAATATTTCTGCTCTGAGCAGTTGCAAAGCGAAAATGTCATCTGGAACTGACTATTCTCAGTTATACTGTCTGAAGTAACCAATTATGGTATCTAGCAGCTGGTCAAGTGCTGAGGCCTGGTCTTGTCATATTTATTATATTTATTTTCTTCATTGAATTTGCAGGCTAAGGTAGTTGGAAAGGCAGGATATGGTGTTAGCTTCTCAGGGTATGATGAATACGTTCCCATGGTTGACAAAGTTGTTGATGCTGAATGGAAAAAGCAAGCATCCATCCAGAGGCCTTCTGTTTCCAAAGGTCAGCAAGTATATTCTAGTGTTTTACTGTATCATGTTTATTTGCCATTGCTATGCATTTGTCCACGGCCTCTGTTAATTATGTTGCATATGATTGTAGGAGAGCAACTCGCCTGTGAATTCATACTCACTTGTTTTTCGCCCGAGTACAATGCATAATCCTCTCCCCACTTTTCAACTTGATATGAAATAGGTCATTAAGGTTCCTTAGAATTGTGCAATGATTTTTTTTTTGAAAAAATAAGTCTGGATCTGAGTGCTCCATAATTTCCTTTCTACCTCGTCACGGTTAGTTGTGTACAAGCATGGGGAATAATTATTACCCATTCCAAAGAAGGGCCTAGATCAAAGTAGTGGCGGGGACTATTTCTTTCCAAAAAAAAAAAAAAGAGGCTGTGTCTAGTAAATGTTTCCTAGTGATAAGTCAGATTTAGGGAATCTACTTTAGTGTAGTTTTTTATTTTATCCTGTTCAGTGTTTAATATGATCCATGTATAAAAATTTGTTTGATTTAATGCATTCCCTCGATTATTTTATTTTATTTTAGTAGACGTTGAAATTGAAAAATTCTGATGCAGCTACAACCCCCCAGCCCAACACTGAAAAGACTCCAGAAGGGGTTCATGTTCGAATTTTTGTAGCTGTTGTGGCTTTCTTTATGACACTTCTTACTCTATTCCGCTCACTGGCATCCCAAGTAACCAAAAGGCTTCCCCACACCTTGTCTGATTGTGATCAGAGTTCTCCTGAACCTGCTCTTGATGCACCTCAAAAAGAGGAGTGCCTTCCCTCTTCACCAACTTCTGCTTTTACTGAGGCAGACCTTCTCTCCTCTGTACTGAAAAGGCTTGGTGAGCTTGAGGAGAAAGTTGATACACTTCAAGCAAAGCCATCAGTGATGCCTTACGAGAAAGAGGAATTGCTGAATGCTGCTGTTTGTCGCGTGGATGCGTTGGAAGCAGAGCTGATTGCAACTAAAAAGGTGTGATTTTCTTTAGACTAGAATTCCATCTACTTGCAGACACATTGATCTCATTATAGCTCCTTTTCCATTAGGCGAATGTATTGTTCAACATCAAATCTGTGAGCTTGCATTAAGAAACTTCTGCATGTAGCATGCGATGGTGTTTCTTTTTCTTTTTTTTTTTAACATGAGCTTCCACAATGTGATGATTCTCGTAGCATTATACTAGAAGCATCACCAATGGGGCTTCTGCCTGTCTGTTTCAATTTTCTCTAGTTTTCACTCTTAAGGCATATCTCCATGATCTTACTGCATACCATTCAGTGTTGTTACCTCTTTACGGCTGTGGGTCAATTTATATATTGGAGACCACTTCAGCTATCAAATGGAAATTCTAATTGCTTATTAGCTTTTTGAATAGTTTACTCTCGGGGTATGTCAGAAAGCTTTTATTGCAAAAATTTTGTATCTCTTCACAAATGTGCATATGTTAGTCTAATTGCATTTAGTTTGTCATGGATTTTCTTCTCAAGTTTTGTGATGACTTAAATCATTTCTGCTTCCTGAGCAGGCTTTATATGAAGCTTTAATGAGGCAGGAAGAGCTGCTTGCTTACATAGACAGTCAAGAAGAAGCCAAGTTCCGCCGGGTAGGGAGACAGATCTCTGTTTAATTCTATATAGGAATTACATTATTTTTTTAAAAAACCGTGTGGCTAACATTGCTCTTCCTGCATATCAGAAAAAGAAGTTCTGCTGGTAAAAACGTTTTTGCCAAGTTAGAGACTATGATGGCGTTCTTATCGGGTACTCATAGATGTTGTTTCTAGACGAGTGTGCGCATACAGAGTGCATGACATACGATCACTGATGTTGTCTTTGCTGGGATACAACATTTTCTCAATTAATGTAATTTTCTGTCACTTTGGGAAGAACACAGACCAGACCTTGTGTTGCCTGAGCACTGTCTTCCCAGATCTTGTTTGGGACCTCGTGTATGAAGAGTTATTGACTACGGCGACTTTGGTAAACACACTTTATCACCGAAGACAATACAAATTTAAGATACTGATTGTGGTTATGTAAACTCTTTTTATTTTCTTAATATTTTATTTGAAAAGGTATTAAAATAATATATCTTGTTTTTTTTTTTTTAAATTTAGTTTTAACGTGATCATCTCAAAATAATTTAAAATTAAAAAAAAATTGATATAAAGAAAAAAGAATTCAAATTTTTTTTAATGTTTATTTTTTAAACCCAAAAATAAATATATTTTTAATTTGCATGCATGGTTTTTATCGTTACAATCTTATATTTTATATCATATGTCTATTAAAGGCCTGAATTTTTTGTTCATTTTTTTGTGAATACCCACGACCAATGGTTGTATTCCAGTTAAACCCGTCGTCGTTAAATCTCACATGCCTTGTTGTAGGAAAATTAAAGTTATTTCCTGTTTTGGCGGTTAATATCAATCATAAAAAATCGCCGAATCTTTTTAAAAGTGAAAAAAAGCCAAAATGTTTTTTTTTATCATTAAATATATCAATAATAACAACGCCTTATGTGTCAAAAATTAAAGGAAACCATGGCCATCGGTTATTTCATTTTTTTTTTTAAAAAAATGCTAGACAAAGCAGAATATTTCAGATAAAAATTTGTACGCATTTTTTTTACTTCAAGGACGTTTCTGCACGTGTATACAATCAACATTGATATTAAACTAGTAAGATTGGAATAAAAGAGACAAATCATGGGGCCATCCAAACATATTTTCCAATTAAGGATTAAAATAGACTTCTAGAATTTAAGGGCCAAAGTATATATTTGATGAGTTCTAAGAATTAGAAGTAGGGTAGAAGTCCATGAAAAGCTCAAAACTTTTCTGTCCCTATTTGACTAATAATCAAAATTAGGTGGCCGGATGAACTCAATAATAGAGGTTGGTTTCCGATTATCCTTAATCAGCCCCAGGGGTGAATGGTGTTGGAGTTTTATCCATAACCAATTAAATTTTCTTTATTACCAATATTTATTTACCTTTTCTGGTTTAGCGAGAGACAGACCTGTTGGGCTAATTTAATTTGTGATGAATTTCGCACCATCAATTTTCTTTAATTAATTCATTCCAACCTTTGCACCACGCTAGGTGTAGAAGACTAGACATTAAACTAGGTCTTTGTTCAATTTACAGAATCACATCATGAAGATGATAGTATATAATAACAATAATAAATAAAATACACGAGCTTTGAGTTCAGTGTTGCACAAGGCAGACAAGGTCTGAAAACATTCTGGTATTGTGGGGCTAAAAATCTCTACCGCCACCATTTTCGGTCCCAGTATATGTTACTTTCATCTGCATGAACTCTTAATTTCAAATCCAAAAATCTGAAAATATGAACAGACGGTTGATTAGAACAATGTTTCATGCATGACGCAGTTTTGCCGAGCAATATCAGAGATCATGTAAACTTACTTTCTTTTTCTTCTGTTTCTTGTCAATGTAGGCTAGGAGTTCCTGCTGTTTAGCAAGGGCATCCTCAAGTGCCTGGACAAACAAAAAGCTCAAACATTACATTCAGTTGAATATTTTTTCCCCACAATATTGGAAACAGCTCCAGATAAAATAAGTGAAAACCGAGTGGGTACCTTCTTGGCTATTGATAGCTCTTGCTCAAGACAATCGGCCCGCCTAATAGAAGCATTCAGCATTTCCTCTTTCTCAGGGAGCATGACTTGAGGTTTGGAGCTGAGAACATTCAGCTTCTCTTCCATTTCGGCCATGCGCGACATCATGTTCTTGTATTCAGAAGTAGAGATGGATGGTGCTGGCAATGCATGGCTTTTAGCCATTTCATTAGCATAAACTTGACTACCGTAAACAGCAGCCTCAGCAAGTTTTCTAGGCATGTTGCTTGATATGCGAACCATGGTGACAATTCCCATCACGACGGCCATTATCCCGTTTACTATCTGACTGCTCCGTCTTTGAGCCTTGTAAACATCATGCTCCAGGCGAGACTCTGTAGCATTGACAGACAGAAAAGTTTTGTTCATATGAATCCCAGAAAGATTTCAAAAGTTTGGCAGTGCACAAAACATTTCCTTCTCTATGCCAAAATATGAGGTACTTTAAGAAGTTGTGTTAAAATTATAAACTTGTCAAACGAGACATTCATGTGGTTTTGATAAGGCTAAACTTTGATGAGAACTACTGATTCTATGAAAGATGTGTATGAAAAGGACAAATTATATACCTTTAGAGAGGTCATATCTATTATTCTGCCGTGTAGGCCAAGCAGCATCAATGGTCTTTTCAACCATTGGAATGGAGTAATCATACTCTTGGTCACTTTTGTTCCCTTTGCTTAAGGGAGACTGCAATATACAGAGAACATCAGAAATGAATATACAGAAGATCAAAAGGTGACAAATAATGTTCGAAGATTTTGACATGGTTCATTGTACCAGTTGTGATATAGTATATTTTGTTTCACCGGAAAGAACACCCAAAAATCTGTTCGTTCCAAGTTACAAAGGCAAGTGTACGAGGAACAAAATTCTGAGATTAGCGAAGGATGCAACTTGATGACTTTCCAATTTATAATGTAACGATTTTACGAAGCTCAAACATATTACTAAGGATTCGCAATGTCCGATTTGAATCCTGATAACTCACTTCTGGAACTGGAGAAAGAATCTGATGTTCCCCGTGATTCCTTGGATGTCCATAATCAGTAGCATCAGCAGCTGTTTCTTTGCTGAAAGAAGCGTTCGTCTTCATGTTGCCAGACAACCAAAAAAATGTTAGGCAATCAATCATTGGCATGAAATTGGGTGTCTCAGATGTGAATAGAGAAGGTCACAAGATAATGAGTACCTTGATGCATGGCTGATCATCTTCAGAGATTGCCTTCTCGTGAATTCCTGAAAAAGTTCTCCTGTGGCATTTGGCTTCACCATTTTGGACCATCTATATCATTAAAATGAAAGAAGGATACATGATTTTCTTATTTGTCTTATGAAATGCTCGGCAAACAAAGAAATGTAATCAACAAAAACAAAATCATACGTGGGAAAAAATGTACCTTTATTATGTCCGTATCATTCCATGGACCCTTATCAGAACGCATACAGCCACCCTTATTGGCACAGGTGCAAGTACCACCAAAAATCTCCGGCAATTCACTGGTTATAATCCAGAAAAAGAAGAAGAAGAGGGCACCATGAGTGTCAGAAGACGAGTTCAAAAGGCGTTGGAAAAGCGAAGTTTCATGTCATCAAGAATAAACTTACCTAGCATCAATTGCTTCAAGCAACTTGCTCTGGTATTTGTTACCCAGAAACTGATAAAAATAGTTACAACAGATTAGTGACTCTACAGCAATGGCTTAGTTTGGAGATTTATAGAATTTTTCTTTCCTTCATTCTTTTCTTTTATTTATTTTTTATTCTGAGAAAAATAGATCAATGCTTACATGGATTTTTTGGGCAGTCTTGGGGTCAATGAACTGTTTAACTGTGCTCCACAAAAGCCTGAATCCAGGACCACCATTAATGATGAACATCCGATTTAAGGTCTACAATAATCAGGACATTCAAATAGAATTAGGCGAAACGAGAATAATTTACTCATCTAAGGGAAGAAAACAAGCAGAAAATAAAGTTAAAACGATAGAGCTGATTACCTCAGGGTAATTGTCGCCATCAATCTTTGAAATGTGGCTAATAAGTTCCCTTGCAGTTTTGGTGAATTGTTTAAGCCCCTGGCCATGAACATTCTTGTAGTGTTATTCTAATAGCACAACAAGTAAACTTGATGCAATTCAATGTCTGATAGTTGCCTATTTTCTAGCAGTAATAATCTTCACGTACCACTCCTTGCACATCCAAAATAGTGGTGCTCTGATCAATATGCTTCTTCGCTGCAATCGAACAGGCTGGAAACTTGATATTGAAGGTTTTCTCAAACTCTTGCACGTGGTATTTCATATACCGATCCAATGTTGTGACTTGTACCAGCTTGTTAGCATCAACTTCACCTAGTCTTTCAATGTAAACTGGTCTTCCTTCCTTATCAACTCCATGATATCCTTGTGGATAGTATTTCAAGACTTCATCTATTTCCTTGAATTCAAATTCCTGAATGAAGAACCAGTAAGCAAAATAATTCAGAAACTACCATATGGTGACATTCTTAAATCTTTTATGTAGGCAAGTAGGTTACCTCCATGATTGTGTCAGCGCCGAATTCCTTCCTCCATTTGAGCATATCAGACCACATTTGCTTTGCCTTCTCCACATCAAATTTCCTGGCCCTTAAAAATCTGTGTCGTGATACAATATGTGAAAAAACCAGGCAGCTTAGAGCAGGTCAAAGAAGTGATTTTCATGAGAGTTATTGAACATGCCTTTCTAAACATTAATGATTTGAAAATAGAAAGTAACCTTAGCATCATATGGTGATCATCATGCTTAGAGGGTAGTAGCTCATCCAAAATAAGTGCTTGGCGAAACGCATCCACTGCCTGTAATTCCTCAGCATCAAGGTCATCCTCAATTGAAATAGACATTACTCTACTGTGTCTGCGTCCTTTCTTTGTCAAGGAATTCCTGAACTTGTTCGAGGCACTAATTGCCTTCTTCTTCAATGATCCAAGCTTTGTCTTCCTCTCATCCTCAGAGTGTTCAGTATCGGATTTTTCATGACCTGCTCAAATCATCAACAATGGAATGCAAAAACTTCAAAATTTTGAATGGAACTACTTTCAGTCAGCACATTTCAAAGTAACTCATTATAGGGAAAGGAGTTGTTCAGCAAGGGAATGTATCGTTTCCGTTTGCTGCATATTTCCTTTCCAGGGTTTCTATAAACCATAGCATTACAAAAGAACCAAAAGGATGGCCCGTCTTATCAGCCAAAATCCATATTTCCTTATCTATTAGAACTCCAATTTAAGCTGCGAATATAAGAAGTAAAGAGATAAATTGAAGGCAGAAAAGCTCTGGCTTCGTAGAGCAACTAGATATGTATATATATATATGCCGAAGATGGAGGCAAGAATCACAAAAGGATTGAACAAGAATAGCTCATCAAATAAAATCGATGTTTTAGAACATTTACCCCCTTTGATAGGTGGATCGAGTGGTCCAGACAGAGTATCAGCCATGACTAAATTTTGCAGTGCTGATGATCTATTTGTCATCTCAAACGTAGCTGGAGAATCAAGCACCCGGTAAACTATTGCCCCTCACTAATAATATTTTCAGGCCTAAGACCATATCAAAATGAAGACAAAAAAGATCAGAAAGGAGACAAATCCAATGCAACTGAAATTACATAACAATTTTCTCAACCTGTAAATCTTAGGAGTCAAATGCAATGAATACATTTGCATTATTTTAGGCTTAGGATCGGCTAGGATACCGAGGAAGATAAAAAGGGTCAAAAATGAATATTAAGCATGATAGGAAACTAACGAATCAACATCATATTAATTACTCCACACATCCAACAACAAAGCCCAAAAATATTACACAATCAATATTTCCAAGGGAAATAATAGTAGGAAATTATCAGATCAAACTGGAATGAGAATAAATCAAGTGAAAGGTCACAGCATCATGGACATCTTCTAATTCCCTATAGAGGATAGCACAGCAATATCGTTTTAGTTTTTGTGCTTGAAAAGCTTGCCCGAAGCTACCACATAAGTTTCGCCGAGGAAACAACCCCATTTCTCAATACAAGCAAAACGGGGAAGGGGGAGTTTTGTCCATGGTTTATCTTTGGCTATATGTTTTGTCCGGGTCGAGCTTCAAACATCAAACCTTCGTAATGGAAACTTGTATGGACATTAAGAGTTTAATAATCAGAAACGAACCATACATGTGTACGCATCTAAACACTTCAAAATGTATGTATTCTAGCCAACATAAAATCAAAAGAATTCTCCATAAGAAAAACATACATTGCTCAATCCATGCAAATGAAGGAGCTAATTCCCAAAAAGGGTGAGAAAAATGCAAGAATTTGAAGCAGGAACAATTAGGTTTTTCCAGTGAAGATGGAAGAGAAGAGGAGGAAAAGAAATTACCTACTGGCAAGAATGCAGGGAAAGAATCCGAAGTGTGCAAATAAGAGAGAATTTAAGACAGACTCGCGTTAATCTCTCAAAGAGGGGGTGCTAATTATAAAATGTACAGCGAAGATGATATTGACAGAATTAGAAGTCGATGAATATATACAACTCTTTTTAATTTCTTGTCTTCTATTGACATGGTCTAATTTAAAATCTAAAGGCATTGTCTTTCAGTTAAAGATCAGAGAGATGTAGCCATAGCTAAATGCAAGCAACTCCCTTCATTTTGGTTTTAAAAAACTCCCAAAGAAACTTTAACTAACTTTGCATGACGTCTTCTCCTTTTTCCCGGCAAAATTTCCGTCTGTTTTTTATATGTTACTATAATAATATCAATTTTATCACGTATATTCTATTTTCTTGTCCAAATCTCTTATATATCGAAGGAGTGAAGCCCCCTTATGGATCTCATAAATCTTGAAATATATAACTGGCAGAATCTTCAGACACTAAGATTGTTTTTCCTTTTCTAGCATTATTCCTGTGCACCTGCCTATCTATCTTTGGTTAGAATCAGAAGTGGTTGACTAGGTAGTTAAAAAAATATGATTCATTTCTTGATTTTTTAAGTTTAAATTGTGATTCTAGCACTCAAGAAAATTTAAAGAGGTGATCTTAGGTTCCTCTATTAATAATGCATTTTTATTGCGTTTTGGTTGACAAATATAACAAATAAAAACTTTTTAAAATATTTTTCCACTTGTTTTCATATGTAAATGTCAAGAACAATAAAAAAAAAACATTAAATTTAGCATACATTTTTACAAAAATATTTGAATCACGTTACAAACATATATACGCTTGGTTATGGATGTGATATTCAGACATATATTATATCTAGTTAGAATAACCGCTACATTTAATGTATTTATTATGAATAATAATTTGTCGTGTATATCCACTATACATGTTCATTTCACGTATTTATCTAATAAATTACGAGGTTGGTTGGGTGGTTTGAAGATGATTTGTTCTATGAAGTCGTCGGCATTCGTTAACTATGATCACGAAAGCTTTTTGACATTTTATAATTTTAAAGCGACCACAGAGCCACTATGCACAAGTCAATTGCTTGTTTGTGGAGCTCCACAACTTCACTAATTGCACTAACGAGTCCATTGAAAAGATGATCTATTTGAAAAATGCCTCTTGAGGACGGCATGCCAATCGATATTATATATATATAATAGTGATTGTCTAGGATTAAGATTATTGGGATACTGTAAAATAAATCTTCTATTGGGTTAGGGAATCCTAAGTGCATGTATGGAAGGGGGGATGACGCTTGAAAATACTTAATAAATAATACAAATACTGGTAGATAAACCGCAGAATCTAAGATAGCAGAAGAGAGTATTTGATAATCTAAAATCTAGGTCTAAATTCTCTTTCTTGTCTTGTTGCATGATAGTAGAATTATTTATTATCATGACACTAAACTATATTGACAAGGGATGTGTGACCTTGATTTACATAGAATATCGCTCAACAGGAAAAATAAAATAGAATTGAGGCATGCTTACATTTAAATTTTATCTAGCATTGTATTCTAATCATGTTTTTAGAATTTTTTAGATCATGTATAAAAAATAAGTTTTAAAAAATAAAAAATATATTACTTTAATATATTTCTAAAAAAAAAATCTTTTAAAATCTATATTTACTACCCTCATAAACTAAACATTTTGTCGATCCTTGTAAATGGTGTAAAGTATGATGGGCTCTCCAAGTTTTGGTTGGGCTCGTCTATCTATGCTCGAGACTTCTTCATCTATGTGTTTCTTCGGCTTTCTCTTCGAGCAAGATCTTCTTATCCATTTCTATCTAGGATGGGTTACTTATTCCTACAGCATGAAGCTGATCCAAGTAGAAGAGCCTTGATGGGAGATAACGGGCCTTCGAGGGTACACGTATACCATGGGAGTATCAGCATGCTCTTACAGTAGCCAGCTCTTTTTTTTGAAGCTTTGCTGATGCCATTACATGGTTGATTTCACGCTCCTCTTTTTCTTTTTCTTTTTTTATTAACGTATATGTTTAATAATTAATAATTTTAAAAAAATAAACACAAAATCTGACGAGGTAAATTAATGGGTGATTCACGCTCTTGGCAAGAAGAGCATTTGACCTGTTGTATATCGCACCATGACATGGCATGTCGTTTCAGGTGCCTTTCATCAATCTGCCGGCAAAAGCGTCCCTCTGCCGCTACATGTTTCGTGCTTTGGTGGCTGTTTTTTTTTTTTTTTTTTTCATTTCCTTTTTCCTCTTTCTGGGTACATGATATTTACAAATTTCTGGGTTTGATCTTTTTTTATTCTTGGAATTGAACGTGTAATTGAATAAAAAGAAAAGGTGTATGTAAACGGTAAATTTTAAGATGAAAAGTGCAAAATCTGGTGATTTTTTGTAAAAAAAATGCTACTCGCAAGCAGCCATGGAAACGACAAGTATTCTGATTGTTGTTCAAACTCTATTACAACATGTTTCTTTAATGTGAAATGCAAAATAAAATTCCAACGGCAGGCAGCTCGTAACCTCTCTGCTGCCTGCTACTATTCATCTGACTTTCCCATTAACGCTTCGCTGTAAAACCCTAAAAACAAGTACTTTTCTCTCACACTCGCTTCACCTCTATCAATGGCGGCTGCTACTAATTTCTCTCACTCACCCTTCATTTCCAAAACCCTAACTCACTCTCTAAACCATAACCCATTTCCCAAAAACCGAACTTTGCCTTTCAAACTCTCAAAAAGCTACTCTCTCAAGGCAGTTATATCCCAGCAAAACCCTGCTACAGCCACAACAAATAAAACCACACAGTTTAAACATTGTTTTACAAAATCCCAAGATGGATTTCTCTACTGTGAGAATCTTAAGGTTCAGGAGATTATGGAGAGTGTTGAGAAGAGACCATTTTATTTGTACAGTAAGCCACAGATTACTAGAAATGTTGAGGCTTATAAGGATGCTTTAGAAGGATTGAGGTCTATCATTGGGTATGCTATTAAGGCTAATAATAACTTGAAGATTTTGGAGCATTTGAGAGGGTTGGGTTGTGGTGCTGTTTTGGTTAGTGGTAACGAGCTTAGGCTGGCTCTCCGTGCCGGTTTCGATCCTGTGAACTGCCTTCGGTCTGATAAGGGACCATGGAAAAACCCAGAAATATTGAAGGTTATTTACTGTGTACTTTAATATATGTGATGTGCATGCTGTTATAATTTTTAGGTCACCGCGCCACCAACCTCCTTGGCTGTACATGCTAATTTGTGGTATACAAACTACAAGCAACAAACAAATGAAAAATTTGATCACTTTGATATTGTTGCAGATGGTTCTTAACGGTGAACCACGCAGAGGCAGGCAGGTTGTAAAAGTTTTAAACAGCGAAGGCAAGGTTATTACTTATGCTAAGCCACAGTATCCAATGGTGAGATTCTCTATCTTCATCTTGATGTTGACATGTGCAAATTTTGTTTTTCCTAATGTTAGCACATTGCCTTGGTATCATGAGGCAGTTCAAAGGCAGTGATACATCCACTGCAGAGTCAGGATCTGAAGCTGAAGATGTCACTTCCCCTAAAGCACTGAAAAGTTATTCCCATCTTCGACTGACACCTGTTCGTGAAGAAGTATGTTTTTTATCCATGAATTTTTACCTGCTATTTTGAGACACTGTTCTTGCAATACACAATGTTTTTTTTTTTATGGTTGTTACTTTACAGAGTCAAAATGAATGATGAAGTGACATAGCCACAGGGTTGAGTTCTGTTTTAAAATATTTTTTTCTTATTTATTCTAGCAATTCCTTTTGTATTATATTTATTTCCCCGGGAATATCTTCTGCACTCTTAAATATTTCTGCTCTGAGCAGTTGCAAAGCGAAAATGTCATCTGGAACTGACTATTCTCAGTTATACTGTCTGAAGTAACCAATTATGGTATCTAGCAGCTGGTCAAGTGCTGAGGCCTGGTCTTGTCATATTTATTATATTTATTTTCTTCATTGAATTTGCAGGCTAAGGTAGTTGGAAAGGCAGGATATGGTGTTAGCTTCTCAGGGTATGATGAATACGTTCCCATGGTTGACAAAGTTGTTGATGCTGAATGGAAAAAGCAAGCATCCATCCAGAGGCCTTCTGTTTCCAAAGGTCAGCAAGTATATTCTAGTGTTTTACTGTATCATGTTTATTTGCCATTGCTATGCATTTGTCCACGGCCTCTGTTAATTATGTTGCATATGATTGTAGGAGAGCAACTCGCCTGTGAATTCATACTCACTTGTTTTTCGCCCGAGTACAATGCATAATCCTCTCCCCACTTTTCAACTTGATATGAAATAGGTCATTAAGGTTCCTTAGAATTGTGCAATGATTTTTTTTTTGAAAAAATAAGTCTGGATCTGAGTGCTCCATAATTTCCTTTCTACCTCGTCACGGTTAGTTGTGTACAAGCATGGGGAATAATTATTACCCATTCCAAAGAAGGGCCTAGATCAAAGTAGTGGCGGGGACTATTTCTTTCCAAAAAAAAAAAAAAGAGGCTGTGTCTAGTAAATGTTTCCTAGTGATAAGTCAGATTTAGGGAATCTACTTTAGTGTAGTTTTTTATTTTATCCTGTTCAGTGTTTAATATGATCCATGTATAAAAATTTGTTTGATTTAATGCATTCCCTCGATTATTTTATTTTATTTTAGTAGACGTTGAAATTGAAAAATTCTGATGCAGCTACAACCCCCCAGCCCAACACTGAAAAGACTCCAGAAGGGGTTCATGTTCGAATTTTTGTAGCTGTTGTGGCTTTCTTTATGACACTTCTTACTCTATTCCGCTCACTGGCATCCCAAGTAACCAAAAGGCTTCCCCACACCTTGTCTGATTGTGATCAGAGTTCTCCTGAACCTGCTCTTGATGCACCTCAAAAAGAGGAGTGCCTTCCCTCTTCACCAACTTCTGCTTTTACTGAGGCAGACCTTCTCTCCTCTGTACTGAAAAGGCTTGGTGAGCTTGAGGAGAAAGTTGATACACTTCAAGCAAAGCCATCAGTGATGCCTTACGAGAAAGAGGAATTGCTGAATGCTGCTGTTTGTCGCGTGGATGCGTTGGAAGCAGAGCTGATTGCAACTAAAAAGGTGTGATTTTCTTTAGACTAGAATTCCATCTACTTGCAGACACATTGATCTCATTATAGCTCCTTTTCCATTAGGCGAATGTATTGTTCAACATCAAATCTGTGAGCTTGCATTAAGAAACTTCTGCATGTAGCATGCGATGGTGTTTCTTTTTCTTTTTTTTTTTAACATGAGCTTCCACAATGTGATGATTCTCGTAGCATTATACTAGAAGCATCACCAATGGGGCTTCTGCCTGTCTGTTTCAATTTTCTCTAGTTTTCACTCTTAAGGCATATCTCCATGATCTTACTGCATACCATTCAGTGTTGTTACCTCTTTACGGCTGTGGGTCAATTTATATATTGGAGACCACTTCAGCTATCAAATGGAAATTCTAATTGCTTATTAGCTTTTTGAATAGTTTACTCTCGGGGTATGTCAGAAAGCTTTTATTGCAAAAATTTTGTATCTCTTCACAAATGTGCATATGTTAGTCTAATTGCATTTAGTTTGTCATGGATTTTCTTCTCAAGTTTTGTGATGACTTAAATCATTTCTGCTTCCTGAGCAGGCTTTATATGAAGCTTTAATGAGGCAGGAAGAGCTGCTTGCTTACATAGACAGTCAAGAAGAAGCCAAGTTCCGCCGGGTAGGGAGACAGATCTCTGTTTAATTCTATATAGGAATTACATTATTTTTTTAAAAAACCGTGTGGCTAACATTGCTCTTCCTGCATATCAGAAAAAGAAGTTCTGCTGGTAAAAACGTTTTTGCCAAGTTAGAGACTATGATGGCGTTCTTATCGGGTACTCATAGATGTTGTTTCTAGACGAGTGTGCGCATACAGAGTGCATGACATACGATCACTGATGTTGTCTTTGCTGGGATACAACATTTTCTCAATTAATGTAATTTTCTGTCACTTTGGGAAGAACACAGACCAGACCTTGTGTTGCCTGAGCACTGTCTTCCCAGATCTTGTTTGGGACCTCGTGTATGAAGAGTTATTGACTACGGCGACTTTGGTAAACACACTTTATCACCGAAGACAATACAAATTTAAGATACTGATTGTGGTTATGTAAACTCTTTTTATTTTCTTAATATTTTATTTGAAAAGGTATTAAAATAATATATCTTGTTTTTTTTTTTTTAAATTTAGTTTTAACGTGATCATCTCAAAATAATTTAAAATTAAAAAAAAATTGATATAAAGAAAAAAGAATTCAAATTTTTTTTAATGTTTATTTTTTAAACCCAAAAATAAATATATTTTTAATTTGCATGCATGGTTTTTATCGTTACAATCTTATATTTTATATCATATGTCTATTAAAGGCCTGAATTTTTTGTTCATTTTTTTGTGAATACCCACGACCAATGGTTGTATTCCAGTTAAACCCGTCGTCGTTAAATCTCACATGCCTTGTTGTAGGAAAATTAAAGTTATTTCCTGTTTTGGCGGTTAATATCAATCATAAAAAATCGCCGAATCTTTTTAAAAGTGAAAAAAAGCCAAAATGTTTTTTTTTATCATTAAATATATCAATAATAACAACGCCTTATGTGTCAAAAATTAAAGGAAACCATGGCCATCGGTTATTTCATTTTTTTTTTTAAAAAAATGCTAGACAAAGCAGAATATTTCAGATAAAAATTTGTACGCATTTTTTTTACTTCAAGGACGTTTCTGCACGTGTATACAATCAACATTGATATTAAACTAGTAAGATTGGAATAAAAGAGACAAATCATGGGGCCATCCAAACATATTTTCCAATTAAGGATTAAAATAGACTTCTAGAATTTAAGGGCCAAAGTATATATTTGATGAGTTCTAAGAATTAGAAGTAGGGTAGAAGTCCATGAAAAGCTCAAAACTTTTCTGTCCCTATTTGACTAATAATCAAAATTAGGTGGCCGGATGAACTCAATAATAGAGGTTGGTTTCCGATTATCCTTAATCAGCCCCAGGGGTGAATGGTGTTGGAGTTTTATCCATAACCAATTAAATTTTCTTTATTACCAATATTTATTTACCTTTTCTGGTTTAGCGAGAGACAGACCTGTTGGGCTAATTTAATTTGTGATGAATTTCGCACCATCAATTTTCTTTAATTAATTCATTCCAACCTTTGCACCACGCTAGGTGTAGAAGACTAGACATTAAACTAGGTCTTTGTTCAATTTACAGAATCACATCATGAAGATGATAGTATATAATAACAATAATAAATAAAATACACGAGCTTTGAGTTCAGTGTTGCACAAGGCAGACAAGGTCTGAAAACATTCTGGTATTGTGGGGCTAAAAATCTCTACCGCCACCATTTTCGGTCCCAGTATATGTTACTTTCATCTGCATGAACTCTTAATTTCAAATCCAAAAATCTGAAAATATGAACAGACGGTTGATTAGAACAATGTTTCATGCATGACGCAGTTTTGCCGAGCAATATCAGAGATCATGTAAACTTACTTTCTTTTTCTTCTGTTTCTTGTCAATGTAGGCTAGGAGTTCCTGCTGTTTAGCAAGGGCATCCTCAAGTGCCTGGACAAACAAAAAGCTCAAACATTACATTCAGTTGAATATTTTTTCCCCACAATATTGGAAACAGCTCCAGATAAAATAAGTGAAAACCGAGTGGGTACCTTCTTGGCTATTGATAGCTCTTGCTCAAGACAATCGGCCCGCCTAATAGAAGCATTCAGCATTTCCTCTTTCTCAGGGAGCATGACTTGAGGTTTGGAGCTGAGAACATTCAGCTTCTCTTCCATTTCGGCCATGCGCGACATCATGTTCTTGTATTCAGAAGTAGAGATGGATGGTGCTGGCAATGCATGGCTTTTAGCCATTTCATTAGCATAAACTTGACTACCGTAAACAGCAGCCTCAGCAAGTTTTCTAGGCATGTTGCTTGATATGCGAACCATGGTGACAATTCCCATCACGACGGCCATTATCCCGTTTACTATCTGACTGCTCCGTCTTTGAGCCTTGTAAACATCATGCTCCAGGCGAGACTCTGTAGCATTGACAGACAGAAAAGTTTTGTTCATATGAATCCCAGAAAGATTTCAAAAGTTTGGCAGTGCACAAAACATTTCCTTCTCTATGCCAAAATATGAGGTACTTTAAGAAGTTGTGTTAAAATTATAAACTTGTCAAACGAGACATTCATGTGGTTTTGATAAGGCTAAACTTTGATGAGAACTACTGATTCTATGAAAGATGTGTATGAAAAGGACAAATTATATACCTTTAGAGAGGTCATATCTATTATTCTGCCGTGTAGGCCAAGCAGCATCAATGGTCTTTTCAACCATTGGAATGGAGTAATCATACTCTTGGTCACTTTTGTTCCCTTTGCTTAAGGGAGACTGCAATATACAGAGAACATCAGAAATGAATATACAGAAGATCAAAAGGTGACAAATAATGTTCGAAGATTTTGACATGGTTCATTGTACCAGTTGTGATATAGTATATTTTGTTTCACCGGAAAGAACACCCAAAAATCTGTTCGTTCCAAGTTACAAAGGCAAGTGTACGAGGAACAAAATTCTGAGATTAGCGAAGGATGCAACTTGATGACTTTCCAATTTATAATGTAACGATTTTACGAAGCTCAAACATATTACTAAGGATTCGCAATGTCCGATTTGAATCCTGATAACTCACTTCTGGAACTGGAGAAAGAATCTGATGTTCCCCGTGATTCCTTGGATGTCCATAATCAGTAGCATCAGCAGCTGTTTCTTTGCTGAAAGAAGCGTTCGTCTTCATGTTGCCAGACAACCAAAAAAATGTTAGGCAATCAATCATTGGCATGAAATTGGGTGTCTCAGATGTGAATAGAGAAGGTCACAAGATAATGAGTACCTTGATGCATGGCTGATCATCTTCAGAGATTGCCTTCTCGTGAATTCCTGAAAAAGTTCTCCTGTGGCATTTGGCTTCACCATTTTGGACCATCTATATCATTAAAATGAAAGAAGGATACATGATTTTCTTATTTGTCTTATGAAATGCTCGGCAAACAAAGAAATGTAATCAACAAAAACAAAATCATACGTGGGAAAAAATGTACCTTTATTATGTCCGTATCATTCCATGGACCCTTATCAGAACGCATACAGCCACCCTTATTGGCACAGGTGCAAGTACCACCAAAAATCTCCGGCAATTCACTGGTTATAATCCAGAAAAAGAAGAAGAAGAGGGCACCATGAGTGTCAGAAGACGAGTTCAAAAGGCGTTGGAAAAGCGAAGTTTCATGTCATCAAGAATAAACTTACCTAGCATCAATTGCTTCAAGCAACTTGCTCTGGTATTTGTTACCCAGAAACTGATAAAAATAGTTACAACAGATTAGTGACTCTACAGCAATGGCTTAGTTTGGAGATTTATAGAATTTTTCTTTCCTTCATTCTTTTCTTTTATTTATTTTTTATTCTGAGAAAAATAGATCAATGCTTACATGGATTTTTTGGGCAGTCTTGGGGTCAATGAACTGTTTAACTGTGCTCCACAAAAGCCTGAATCCAGGACCACCATTAATGATGAACATCCGATTTAAGGTCTACAATAATCAGGACATTCAAATAGAATTAGGCGAAACGAGAATAATTTACTCATCTAAGGGAAGAAAACAAGCAGAAAATAAAGTTAAAACGATAGAGCTGATTACCTCAGGGTAATTGTCGCCATCAATCTTTGAAATGTGGCTAATAAGTTCCCTTGCAGTTTTGGTGAATTGTTTAAGCCCCTGGCCATGAACATTCTTGTAGTGTTATTCTAATAGCACAACAAGTAAACTTGATGCAATTCAATGTCTGATAGTTGCCTATTTTCTAGCAGTAATAATCTTCACGTACCACTCCTTGCACATCCAAAATAGTGGTGCTCTGATCAATATGCTTCTTCGCTGCAATCGAACAGGCTGGAAACTTGATATTGAAGGTTTTCTCAAACTCTTGCACGTGGTATTTCATATACCGATCCAATGTTGTGACTTGTACCAGCTTGTTAGCATCAACTTCACCTAGTCTTTCAATGTAAACTGGTCTTCCTTCCTTATCAACTCCATGATATCCTTGTGGATAGTATTTCAAGACTTCATCTATTTCCTTGAATTCAAATTCCTGAATGAAGAACCAGTAAGCAAAATAATTCAGAAACTACCATATGGTGACATTCTTAAATCTTTTATGTAGGCAAGTAGGTTACCTCCATGATTGTGTCAGCGCCGAATTCCTTCCTCCATTTGAGCATATCAGACCACATTTGCTTTGCCTTCTCCACATCAAATTTCCTGGCCCTTAAAAATCTGTGTCGTGATACAATATGTGAAAAAACCAGGCAGCTTAGAGCAGGTCAAAGAAGTGATTTTCATGAGAGTTATTGAACATGCCTTTCTAAACATTAATGATTTGAAAATAGAAAGTAACCTTAGCATCATATGGTGATCATCATGCTTAGAGGGTAGTAGCTCATCCAAAATAAGTGCTTGGCGAAACGCATCCACTGCCTGTAATTCCTCAGCATCAAGGTCATCCTCAATTGAAATAGACATTACTCTACTGTGTCTGCGTCCTTTCTTTGTCAAGGAATTCCTGAACTTGTTCGAGGCACTAATTGCCTTCTTCTTCAATGATCCAAGCTTTGTCTTCCTCTCATCCTCAGAGTGTTCAGTATCGGATTTTTCATGACCTGCTCAAATCATCAACAATGGAATGCAAAAACTTCAAAATTTTGAATGGAACTACTTTCAGTCAGCACATTTCAAAGTAACTCATTATAGGGAAAGGAGTTGTTCAGCAAGGGAATGTATCGTTTCCGTTTGCTGCATATTTCCTTTCCAGGGTTTCTATAAACCATAGCATTACAAAAGAACCAAAAGGATGGCCCGTCTTATCAGCCAAAATCCATATTTCCTTATCTATTAGAACTCCAATTTAAGCTGCGAATATAAGAAGTAAAGAGATAAATTGAAGGCAGAAAAGCTCTGGCTTCGTAGAGCAACTAGATATGTATATATATATATGCCGAAGATGGAGGCAAGAATCACAAAAGGATTGAACAAGAATAGCTCATCAAATAAAATCGATGTTTTAGAACATTTACCCCCTTTGATAGGTGGATCGAGTGGTCCAGACAGAGTATCAGCCATGACTAAATTTTGCAGTGCTGATGATCTATTTGTCATCTCAAACGTAGCTGGAGAATCAAGCACCCGGTAAACTATTGCCCCTCACTAATAATATTTTCAGGCCTAAGACCATATCAAAATGAAGACAAAAAAGATCAGAAAGGAGACAAATCCAATGCAACTGAAATTACATAACAATTTTCTCAACCTGTAAATCTTAGGAGTCAAATGCAATGAATACATTTGCATTATTTTAGGCTTAGGATCGGCTAGGATACCGAGGAAGATAAAAAGGGTCAAAAATGAATATTAAGCATGATAGGAAACTAACGAATCAACATCATATTAATTACTCCACACATCCAACAACAAAGCCCAAAAATATTACACAATCAATATTTCCAAGGGAAATAATAGTAGGAAATTATCAGATCAAACTGGAATGAGAATAAATCAAGTGAAAGGTCACAGCATCATGGACATCTTCTAATTCCCTATAGAGGATAGCACAGCAATATCGTTTTAGTTTTTGTGCTTGAAAAGCTTGCCCGAAGCTACCACATAAGTTTCGCCGAGGAAACAACCCCATTTCTCAATACAAGCAAAACGGGGAAGGGGGAGTTTTGTCCATGGTTTATCTTTGGCTATATGTTTTGTCCGGGTCGAGCTTCAAACATCAAACCTTCGTAATGGAAACTTGTATGGACATTAAGAGTTTAATAATCAGAAACGAACCATACATGTGTACGCATCTAAACACTTCAAAATGTATGTATTCTAGCCAACATAAAATCAAAAGAATTCTCCATAAGAAAAACATACATTGCTCAATCCATGCAAATGAAGGAGCTAATTCCCAAAAAGGGTGAGAAAAATGCAAGAATTTGAAGCAGGAACAATTAGGTTTTTCCAGTGAAGATGGAAGAGAAGAGGAGGAAAAGAAATTACCTACTGGCAAGAATGCAGGGAAAGAATCCGAAGTGTGCAAATAAGAGAGAATTTAAGACAGACTCGCGTTAATCTCTCAAAGAGGGGGTGCTAATTATAAAATGTACAGCGAAGATGATATTGACAGAATTAGAAGTCGATGAATATATACAACTCTTTTTAATTTCTTGTCTTCTATTGACATGGTCTAATTTAAAATCTAAAGGCATTGTCTTTCAGTTAAAGATCAGAGAGATGTAGCCATAGCTAAATGCAAGCAACTCCCTTCATTTTGGTTTTAAAAAACTCCCAAAGAAACTTTAACTAACTTTGCATGACGTCTTCTCCTTTTTCCCGGCAAAATTTCCGTCTGTTTTTTATATGTTACTATAATAATATCAATTTTATCACGTATATTCTATTTTCTTGTCCAAATCTCTTATATATCGAAGGAGTGAAGCCCCCTTATGGATCTCATAAATCTTGAAATATATAACTGGCAGAATCTTCAGACACTAAGATTGTTTTTCCTTTTCTAGCATTATTCCTGTGCACCTGCCTATCTATCTTTGGTTAGAATCAGAAGTGGTTGACTAGGTAGTTAAAAAAATATGATTCATTTCTTGATTTTTTAAGTTTAAATTGTGATTCTAGCACTCAAGAAAATTTAAAGAGGTGATCTTAGGTTCCTCTATTAATAATGCATTTTTATTGCGTTTTGGTTGACAAATATAACAAATAAAAACTTTTTAAAATATTTTTCCACTTGTTTTCATATGTAAATGTCAAGAACAATAAAAAAAAAACATTAAATTTAGCATACATTTTTACAAAAATATTTGAATCACGTTACAAACATATATACGCTTGGTTATGGATGTGATATTCAGACATATATTATATCTAGTTAGAATAACCGCTACATTTAATGTATTTATTATGAATAATAATTTGTCGTGTATATCCACTATACATGTTCATTTCACGTATTTATCTAATAAATTACGAGGTTGGTTGGGTGGTTTGAAGATGATTTGTTCTATGAAGTCGTCGGCATTCGTTAACTATGATCACGAAAGCTTTTTGACATTTTATAATTTTAAAGCGACCACAGAGCCACTATGCACAAGTCAATTGCTTGTTTGTGGAGCTCCACAACTTCACTAATTGCACTAACGAGTCCATTGAAAAGATGATCTATTTGAAAAATGCCTCTTGAGGACGGCATGCCAATCGATATTATATATATATAATAGTGATTGTCTAGGATTAAGATTATTGGGATACTGTAAAATAAATCTTCTATTGGGTTAGGGAATCCTAAGTGCATGTATGGAAGGGGGGATGACGCTTGAAAATACTTAATAAATAATACAAATACTGGTAGATAAACCGCAGAATCTAAGATAGCAGAAGAGAGTATTTGATAATCTAAAATCTAGGTCTAAATTCTCTTTCTTGTCTTGTTGCATGATAGTAGAATTATTTATTATCATGACACTAAACTATATTGACAAGGGATGTGTGACCTTGATTTACATAGAATATCGCTCAACAGGAAAAATAAAATAGAATTGAGGCATGCTTACATTTAAATTTTATCTAGCATTGTATTCTAATCATGTTTTTAGAATTTTTTAGATCATGTATAAAAAATAAGTTTTAAAAAATAAAAAATATATTACTTTAATATATTTCTAAAAAAAAAATCTTTTAAAATCTATATTTACTACCCTCATAAACTAAACATTTTGTCGATCCTTGTAAATGGTGTAAAGTATGATGGGCTCTCCAAGTTTTGGTTGGGCTCGTCTATCTATGCTCGAGACTTCTTCATCTATGTGTTTCTTCGGCTTTCTCTTCGAGCAAGATCTTCTTATCCATTTCTATCTAGGATGGGTTACTTATTCCTACAGCATGAAGCTGATCCAAGTAGAAGAGCCTTGATGGGAGATAACGGGCCTTCGAGGGTACACGTATACCATGGGAGTATCAGCATGCTCTTACAGTAGCCAGCTCTTTTTTTTGAAGCTTTGCTGATGCCATTACATGGTTGATTTCACGCTCCTCTTTTTCTTTTTCTTTTTTTATTAACGTATATGTTTAATAATTAATAATTTTAAAAAAATAAACACAAAATCTGACGAGGTAAATTAATGGGTGATTCACGCTCTTGGCAAGAAGAGCATTTGACCTGTTGTATATCGCACCATGACATGGCATGTCGTTTCAGGTGCCTTTCATCAATCTGCCGGCAAAAGCGTCCCTCTGCCGCTACATGTTTCGTGCTTTGGTGGCTGTTTTTTTTTTTTTTTTTTTCATTTCCTTTTTCCTCTTTCTGGGTACATGATATTTACAAATTTCTGGGTTTGATCTTTTTTTATTCTTGGAATTGAACGTGTAATTGAATAAAAAGAAAAGGTGTATGTAAACGGTAAATTTTAAGATGAAAAGTGCAAAATCTGGTGATTTTTTGTAAAAAAAATGCTACTCGCAAGCAGCCATGGAAACGACAAGTATTCTGATTGTTGTTCAAACTCTATTACAACATGTTTCTTTAATGTGAAATGCAAAATAAAATTCCAACGGCAGGCAGCTCGTAACCTCTCTGCTGCCTGCTACTATTCATCTGACTTTCCCATTAACGCTTCGCTGTAAAACCCTAAAAACAAGTACTTTTCTCTCACACTCGCTTCACCTCTATCAATGGCGGCTGCTACTAATTTCTCTCACTCACCCTTCATTTCCAAAACCCTAACTCACTCTCTAAACCATAACCCATTTCCCAAAAACCGAACTTTGCCTTTCAAACTCTCAAAAAGCTACTCTCTCAAGGCAGTTATATCCCAGCAAAACCCTGCTACAGCCACAACAAATAAAACCACACAGTTTAAACATTGTTTTACAAAATCCCAAGATGGATTTCTCTACTGTGAGAATCTTAAGGTTCAGGAGATTATGGAGAGTGTTGAGAAGAGACCATTTTATTTGTACAGTAAGCCACAGATTACTAGAAATGTTGAGGCTTATAAGGATGCTTTAGAAGGATTGAGGTCTATCATTGGGTATGCTATTAAGGCTAATAATAACTTGAAGATTTTGGAGCATTTGAGAGGGTTGGGTTGTGGTGCTGTTTTGGTTAGTGGTAACGAGCTTAGGCTGGCTCTCCGTGCCGGTTTCGATCCTACGAGGTATGTCTATGTGGATTTTATTGTGCATTTGTGTAAAGAGTTTGTGTCCTTGTATGTGTGCTGGGTTATTGGAAGACTAGCCTTGTTTCCTCATTTGTATTTTAACTTGAAGCAAAGTATGTGTCTTTTAAATATATTTTGTGTCATTGGAAGATCCAGTCCTGTCTTGTTTTTGCTTCTTTTACTGTTTTGATGTGTATGACTCGGTCAGTTTTGAAATTTTATGTCCGAATTTAAATGAGCTTGGTTTCATGGTAGATTGGGATTTAGGTTACTGTGTTATAGAGAGGTGATTGGTGTTGTATTTGTGGGAGTTTTTGTGGTCTGATTTTAGGGGTAATGTGTGGATGGACAGGTGTATTTTTAATGGAAATGGAAAGCTGTTGGATGATTTGGTTTTAGCTGCTCAAGAAGGTGTTTTTGTTAACGTGGATAGTGAATTCGATTTGGAAAATATTGTGGCTGCTGCTAGAATTGCTGGCAAGAAGGTTAATGTTCTACTTCGGATCAACCCAGATGTTGACCCTCAGGTATGTAATAGCTACCATATCAGCAAGTGATTTTGATGGTGCAGAAAAGGATAATGCTTGCTGATTTATTCATATATTTTAAAACTGGCACCACAAAAGTCATGTGAGTTCTTTGAATGAGTTAATTCATGGCCTATGTGAAGTTAGATAAATGAGATTTTTGTGCAGAGAATCAGTTAGAAATTTGAAGTTGGAACTGATGGAGCCTCTAGCTATTTTTGAGTCAATAATATAAATGTACAGGCAGTGTATGCTCAACACCTTTTCATCTGCTGCAGCTCTATAATGTAATACCTGTCAACACTTCATTCTTTTGGAACTCCAAATTTACTGCCTTTAACAACACTGCAACTCTTATTTTTGTCCATAATGTTACTGAATAATTTTATCTCTCATTCCACCACCACTTCATCCAGGTCTGTCATCATATTTTTAATCTTTTATTCCTGATAAGCTTTCCTTTTCATGCTTCAAAATCAATATTATAAATTTGTGGACATTTAAGTTTGTGCTGGTTAAGTTTCTAAAGTTATGTGATAGAGATTTGGTGGAGGTTTCTGGGTTTCAAATGCATTTTGTGTAATCAAATACTTTATGCTTGTATTCCTCAGGTCCATCCTTATGTTGCTACTGGGAATAAGAACTCTAAATTTGGTATTAGAAATGAGAAGCTGCAATGGTTTCTGGATGCTGTGAAGGCACACCCTAATGATCTGAAGCTTGTGGGGGCCCATTGCCATCTTGGATCAACCATCACCAAGGTATCTCAACTGCGAATGCTCTTTTCTTTTGTGTGTGCTTGCACGCCCACGTCCTTTCTACTAATTGTTGGCTATGAATGCTTGACATATATTTATCATTTATCATTCTTTCTTATTCTATTTACTTCTATTAACACCACTCTCTACATTTTTCTGGGGCATATATAATTCATTCATGTATTTTCTCTACATAACAATTATTTTAGTGTTTGAATGTCCAAGTTGAACCTCTCTTTATTATGTCTTTTAGGTGGACATATTCAGAGATGCTGCAGTTCTTATGGTTAACTACATTGATGAAATCCGAGCCCAGGGCTTTGAGGTTGATTACTTAAACATTGGAGGTGGTTTGGGTATTGATTATTATCATTCTGGTGCTGTCCTTCCTACTCCAAGAGATCTCATTGACACTGTAAGAATCATTTTCCAAGATCATATTCAGTACACTCTGATATTTACAGTCTCAAAACTTACATTATCGGTTGTTTGTTTTAGGTTCGTGAACTGGTGCTCTCACGAGATCTCAATCTCATTATTGAACCTGGGAGATCTCTCATTGCAAATACTTGCTGCCTGGTGAACAGGGTCACTGGGGTTAAAACTAATGGAACAAAAAATTTTGTTGTGATAGATGGAAGCATGGCTGAACTTATCCGTCCTAGTCTTTATGATGCTTATCAAGTGAGTGTTGGAACATGATAAACCCTTTTTAATATTGAGTTTGTTATGTTTGACTACAGGAATTATTTTAGTTTATTATGATGTCATTTTTTTTATAAATATTTTGTCATCTGAAAGTGGTTACTTGATAGCAACACTTAGATATCATGATGGTTTAGGCATCCAGTTTTGATCTAGCCTTGTTGTAATGTATATTTTAGAAGAATACAGTAACACTTTTGTTTGCCTTATGACTAGGATTTTAGGCGGTACTGAATGATTGCCTTGAAAATGATTTAGGTGTCTAAACTATGTTTGACCTTCTTTTGGGTTGGTGGTGATGTTTGACTATTTTCAGGATGGCCTGCTGCTAATGTCTACGCGTATACCCATCTATTGCTATAGATCGATATAATATCTTATTAGAGTGAGGAAATTTGGGTTTCCTCAGGCTTTCATGTTGCTATATGTATTTGTATTATCTCCCTTTCGACAACTGTTTCTAGTTACTATGGGGCCTTCTTATTTCTTTTTCCCCACTTGAATGTCATTACACTGTTGTTTTCTTTCTGGCTTGGAGTTGACTCGTTTTGTGTTTGGTTTCAGCACATAGAGCTTGTTTCTCCTGCATCACCCAGTGCGGAAGTTTCAACTTTTGATGTGGTTGGTCCTGTCTGCGAATCAGCAGACTTCCTGGGAAAGGATAGAGAACTTCCAACTCCTGCTAAGGTTATTCTTCTTCTTTTTTATTGCCCTCCCCTTTCTTTTGTTGTGGTTTGCAGCAAGAATTAACATTTTCTTATCAAGAGATTTTTCTGCAGGGAGCTGGTTTGGTTGTTCATGATGCAGGTGCTTACTGTATGAGTATGGCGTCCACATACAATCTCAAGATGCGCCCTCCTGAGTACTGGGTATGGAATAACTTTGGATCTTGCAATGCCTTAAGTTATGAATCATGGTAGAATGTTTGTCTCGCTAACTCATATCGTTTGTTTGCTAATGTCTTCATATAACAAAAGACCGCTGTTAAATTTTGGAACATCTCATTAACAATAAAAAAAATTATGATTTATGCTGTTCAAATGGTTTTTGGCCAGAATAATGGTTCTTAGAGTTTGAATTTGTGTTTTTAGGTTGAAGATGATGGATCAGTGTCCAAAATTCGACAGGGAGAGACATTTGAAGACCATATTCGGTTCTTCGAGGGTCTTTGATTGCAGACTTGTAACCATTTCTGCTGAGGCAATTAGACCTAATTTTTGCCTCTGTCGTGTAATCTGCATTTCCCACTCTGCGGGTTATTATGTACAATCCAGATATTCAATTAGCAGCTGCATTGTTGTCAAAATCGTCAGTTTCCTCGTAATATCTGTAAAATAATGAGTTTGCGAGTTAACTAAATTTGACTTTTGAAATTAGTTTTGACTTAATAGTTATAAAAATTAAAATATTCTATAAAAAAAATTGTTATTATTTTTTATAATAGTTACAAATATTTTAAAAAACTCATTTAAAATAATTTATACCATTTCTATTCTTGCCTATATTTTTATTTTCTATCATTTGACATATAATTTTTATTATAAAATAATATTGTATTAAAATTTAAAATATTATTAAATTAGATATCAGTATTATTACTTTTAAAGCGATATTTAGCAATAGTCTTGTCTTATATTTGACACTGTTAAATTAAATTATTTATTTCCTTTCTTTCTGTTAAAGAAAACCTATGTTAAGAGATAGCGTAAAATGAGTTTATATTTTTTTATCTTTTCCTTGCATTTATTAAAAAAAAACTTTCTAATATTTGTCATATATTTATTAATTATGTTACAATTTACATCATGTAAGCATGACAGGTGAGAAAAACCTTGAGTTTTACGGGGCCAGATTGTGTGTTGTCTTCTTTTCTTCTACAATTTAGGTTTCATTTAATTTGGAGCTTTTCTAATTGGAAACTTGGAGCGGAAGAAACAATCAAATTGTCATTAGGTTTAGGTTTAATTCTTATTATTCAGTGATTTTCTCCTTGTATTAAAAAGTTTTGTTCTAAGATATTTTATTTTTTTCATGTTATTAATTTATTAATTCATATTATTTCTCTTTTATTTTATTTAGATCACTAATTAACTAACTATAATAGTATTGATTTTTTAATTAATTTTTTAACTGGAATTATCAATCTATAATCAATTAAGAAAAAAGTAGACGCAAGAAAACAATAGAAATAATGTCTCCCTCCTCTCCTAAAGTATGCTTTAAATGTACAATGAAGTTAATGTCGTCAGCATTTTGGAGCTGTGAGATTCTCCGTTAGGAGAGCTTTGTGAGATTCATTAACGCAATCAAATAGTTTGTCTTCTCGGGGCCTCGTTCATGGGTTTGGCACCTTGACCTTTTTCATGTCAGAGATTGCCCCTTGGCAAAACTTAACTCATGGGCTACTAGCATTATCTTCTTGCTTCTTCTCGCCAACCCCTGTTCTGTCCTCTTATTTGGACTGCTGCTCCCGTAGTCTTCATCATAACCGTGCAGATAGCGGAGAAAGCAGCTTCGAACGCAATGCTAAATTGATAAAACCTAGTCGACCTGACTTGTAACTTAGATTGAGTTTGAAAAAAAGTTCAACTCTGAGTTGACACTAGGTAAACCCAACATATAAATCTATTTTTTAATTAATAATATTATTTTAATTTAATTTTTAAAAATTAAAATGATTTCATTATTAACCCACTTAATATGTTCAATTTATAATTTAAAGATTTTAAACTGAGGCGTAGATGCACTAGATTTAATAATTTTGAAATTTACTAGTTAACTAGCAAATAAAATGCTTTTATTCATGTGTTTCTAAAGTATGATTACAATTATTTTTTAAAGTAATTTTTATTTATAAATATATTAAACTAATATTTTTTATTTTTAAAATTAGTGTATCAAAATAATCTAAAAATATCAAAAAAATACTTTCAAAATCAAATAGGTAATAATCTACCATCCTATTATAAACCACACAACTCAACATGGTAACCATACTGTCTGTATATTACTCGTATCCTTTTTAGGTAGGTAAAAAAATGAGGATGAAGAATCCAGGCATCTATAAAAACTACTTTTTATGACATAAGAGCATCAATCGGCAGGCTTTACAAGTTCCCAGTTTTGCCATTGTAGTTCCTTAAGAGTTTCAATTTTACTGGCTAGCAAACAAAAAGGCTATCTTTTCATATTTTTTGTTTTATTTCCCCACCTTCCCCCACTCTCAAGTCCCCATGAGTGCTCTAATATGTTACAGGAACAGTAAGAAACCTCAGAGGAACTGAAAAACCAAATTTAATACTTAATGACTGGGATAGCATCGGAACTTATATATAACTTGGAGATAACACCGGGGAAATTTAAACTATAAGGATAAAAGTGAAATATAGATGAATTTATAAGGGTTAAATTGAAGTTTGCCCTGCGATCTAGTGGATAATGGAAATGAACTCTTGCTTTTTAAAAAAATTTATAGTTTAAAAAATTTAACTTCAAGTAAATTTTTTTTATCAATGATATGTAAACTTAAAATTTAAAAATTTAAAAAATATATATAGATTAATATATTTAATCATAAAAAATAGGATATATTATCAAGTTGTATTTACTAAATTTATTTATTAAAATATATAGTTTCTATTTAAGAAAACAATAATAAAAATATAAATATAAATTAAATTGATCGAATAAAATGAAAGGGTAAAAATATTACGAAATATTGTATATATTAAAAATATTATCTTGAAATAAATTTGTTTATTTTAAAAAATAAAATTCATGAATATAAAAAGATATATATATATATATATATATATATATATATATAAACTTTTCAAATTTAAATGCACAGCTAGAAAATATAACTATAGTTAAAGAGGTTCTCGAAGTAAAGTGAAAGAGAAAATGCACTGATTTTAAAAAATAAATCAATAATAATAATTATTATTTTTTATAAAAAAAGCTAGAAAACAAAAAAAATAAAGACTATGTCTAACCTATTTTATTAAGGCCTTACAGGCCGCACAATTAAACTTTTTATTTATTTATTTTTTGTAATTGAAACAAAAAATATGTTGTTTCTCACAAATGTTTTGAAAAGAAAAATCAGATGACAAGTTTTTATGCGGGGTTTAAGTTTTTTTTATCAAAAAAATCATTTCCAATCCTTTTTTGTTTGGACTTAGAAACATCTATAAAACAATATAGGAAACGTAGCAAATTTATTTATAGCCTAAAATAAGTTTAAAAAATCAAAAATCAATCCGAATTTATATATATATATATATTTTATGAAATTTAAAAATAAAAAAATATATAATATAAACTCTTTTCATTAAATAAAATTATTTAATACAAATATTATTCATTTTAACAATTTAAATTAGTGTTAATAACATCTTTTATTTTTTATCATTAAAATCTGGTGATTTTTTTACTAGAAATCAGAAATTATTTTTTATCAAAATTATATTAAAAAAATATTGAGATATTAAAATTATATATCTAACTTAATTTTTAAAATTTAAAGATTAAGATATATTTTTTATGGAGTTTATAGCATGTCACTCTATCTAATATCTATTTTATTTTAATTTTTTTTCTTTTGATTCCATGTTTTTATAAAAAAATAAAACTAATTAATTTTCAATTGTGACTAAATCATCAAGAATAAAAATAAATTATAAATTAAATTAAAAAAATATAAAATTTTATACAACTCTTCGTGATAATATTTAAAAGGCTAAAGAATAAAATCCTGTACGGTAAAAAAGTCCACTTCTTTTAGAGAAATACTTAAAGATTAAGATTATGATAAGGATAATCGGTTAGATTTCGTAGGAATCAAGGAAGAAACACGAGGTAAAGGAACCATTTAGGAGATGACATATGAAATGGTCTTTGCTTCTCTTCAGTAAAGGATCATGTGGTTTTTTATCATGGTCTGTTGGCGTGTTCATCCCCCCTGCCCTCGTGTTTTTTTCTTTTTCCTTTTCTTCTCAAGTCAAGACAAATTATTTAAAGTTTTTTTAAAATATAATTATTTTTCAAAGTATTTTTTATTAAAAAATATATTAAAATAATATTTTTTATTTTTAAAAATTAATTTTAATATCAACACATCAAAATAATTTAAAAATACAAAAAAATATTAATTTAAAACAAAAAAATAAATTTTTTTAATTTTTTTAAAATATAAAAATAAACAACACCTTAACAAATTTTGAAACTTTGGTCGGTAAAATCAGTCCAAATGACCCAAGCCAGGGCTAGCCAGATTGAAAAGAAAATAATGAAAAATATTGACTTTGCTTCATCCAAAAACATATAATTTGAGATACAATCTGGTTAAAAGGTTGAGTCACATTGAATTTTTTTTTATTTTTCTTGATTATTTTTGGACATGCTAGATCTTGGACTTAATGTTGAGGAGAATATTTTTTCAAAATTTCCTACCATCAACTTACATAATAATGTTATATATATATATTAAAATGCAAAAAAAAAGAAGATTACAAAAAAAAGGAACCCTGACGTCATAAATTCAAAAACAACAAAGCATCCAAGTATTATGTAAGAATAGTGAGAGCAAAAAAGAAGAATGGTGTCCCTGACGGGGAAAAGAAGAGCTCTACAAAAATAAATCTCTAACCCTACAAACGAAGTTAATGCTGTTTATATATAAATAGACACGAGCGGTCTAATAGACGTGATGGGGATGTAGCTTTTCTTTGTATTTACCAGGCCTGTAATAGACATGAATGGACTGGAGGCCGTAAAAAAACTGAATTTATATCTAGGCTCGTAATTTATTATTTAATATATATATATATATATATATATTAAAAGTTAATTATTAAAATATAAGAGTTGACGAGATCAATATCTAATTGGAGTTTTAAAGATTATACTACTTATATTGTGATAATTTGACACCCTCGGGATTTTTATCTATGTTTTTTTTTTTTTGCCTATGGAGTATAGAAAAGAGGAGCAGATGCCTTTATTTGAATGTTTCCAACTACAAAGGCTCGAATGTAACTCCCTCTGTGGTCACTGTATCCTTTTGATATCCTTTGTTGTTTCCTTTCAAGCGGAGCTGGAGTGTTGTGAATCGTTCGTAGCGAAAAAGCCCCACCGAGGGGGGTCGTCTAAAAGTACAAGGATAGACTTGAAAATATGCTAAAGCATGGAAAGATCACAGGGAAATATAAATTATTTTTGAAGGAACCAAAAAACTGCTTACTAGGAGATGATCTTTAAATGTAAGTGTAACAAAAAAAAGAACAAAAAAGAGAGACTTTCGGGGTGCCTCTGCCATGCCCACCCCAAGGCCACGGCAAAGAAATTCTCGCCAGTAAATTGACAGGGAGCAAATATGCTTACTTTCTTCAATGCGAGGGCAAGTTCGATGCTTAGTCAATTGAATTGATTAGATGCTTAATCCATCAATCACTTCACAAAAAATATCGACTTCTCCGCGTGAATTGTCTTCACCACACCCACTTTCCTTCCCTTATTCGTGAAAAACGAATAATTTAGCCCATTGAGAAGGAAAGAAAAGATGGCCAAGAGAAAGCAATTTCCTAGTGGTCCTACCTTATCTGTGCATGACTTTGACAGCCACTGAACAACCATCTACTTGAAACCGAAACTAACATCGACTCCGAGCAAGCTAGTGCTAGTTGCCCATGCATCTCTGGATTGTGATCTTGACATTGCCCTTGCCCCCCCATTTTCAGCTGAGATCTAAGAACCCTTTACCTATACTTTCTAAGCATAGTAAAAACCCGACCCTAGATCAATTCGATGCAAGAATCGAGTTACATGTTGAGTAGGTAAATTTTATTTAATTTTTTAAAAATAAAAAGATAAATGAGTTTCGATTGGGTGGGAGAATACCTTGTCAAATAGGTTTAACAAGTACTGGGTCACATGCATCACGTTGCAATGAAGAATAATAGCAGCCATTTTCTCATCGAGCATAAAAATCCTGCCACCTTTGACAAAATGAAGATAAAGATTTGTTCGTTAAATTCTATTTATCATGCAGACGGAGAATAAAAAAAAAAAAAGAGTAACAACGTGATGATATAAGATTACCAAACATAACTATAAATTAAATCTCTTGATCTACCATGATTATAGTTTAAATTACATAACTTCGAGGCTGTTTATGCATTTTCAGAAAAACTGTCTAAATTCACCATTTATGAAATCGTGAATGCATTTAGCATCCCAGAGTCTATTATTTCAGAGAAGTTCTTCGTTGCCTGTGGATGGGTTCTTAACAAAATAAAATTCGAGGACGAGAAAAATATCACGGGGATCAATTTACTTTTCTCCTCTTTAAACCACTGGCTGTGGTACACGTTCCAATCAACTGTTGCATCCCTCAACGCAAACATCCTCAACATTTCCTGATATAGCAAGGATAGATCTGCGTCCGAAAAGATTCTCGAAAATCACAACACACATCACAGACCACAAGTCTCACGATTCTGACGTCAACGGCTGAGATTTCACCTTCCACCCGTACGTTGAAGGAACACCTTGTCTCTGATCCATGACAATGGAGTCCATCAAAAAAAGCTATTGACCAGTGACAACCCTCGTGGATTAGTGGCAAGTGTAAGGTCAGAAGTCATTTAAAAATGGAACAATGTGGTATTGACAAGTGTCATTACGTAATTGGTTCGTTTATGAATTTCCTGCCATCGCAGGCATGGCAAAAGTAGCAACCTAGCTTCGCGGCCCATTTTCATTTCACCGCCATGCAGGTATTCTGAGACAAGTAAAGTAACAGAAGGAACATGCTATTTAAACCGTCATTAAAGAGAAATTTATTATCAATAAAATAAAATAAAGTAACAGAAGGTATAAATTTTCTCAAGTTATTTCAAAGTTTAGATCACTTTTAGTTTGCAAAATACATTTTTACAGGTATAAATCTTATGATGCACTCGCCGTGCACTCAATAAAATTTACGAAGATAATCCAGATATATTTAAAAGGTATTTGAAAATATAATGGTGAATTTTTTAAAATATTTTTTTTATTTAATAATATATTAATTTTTTTAAAAAAAATTATTTTTCACACTAATATATTATAAATGTCAAAAAACTTAAAAATAATTTCAAACAGACCAGCTTTCATTTGGGCCGTAGTTGTAAAAGTACACTTGACATTGTAAATATATACCTGTAACACTTATTTAAAATTGTATTTTTTTGAAACATTTTTTACAATAAGATAATTTATTTTACAAATCTTATAGTATAATTTTGCAGTTTAATATGACTTTCGTATTTTTTTAAACTATGATATAAATTAAAATATCTTGAATATATTAGCTCGCGTGGTAAATAAGTATGCTTCCACTGTGAATTTATTTACAGAATCATCGTCTTGTTATTTTTGGATTTACATAAACAGTGAACGTGGTAAATTACGATGATAATTGTAACGGATCTGTTAACTATTTTAGACGGAAGAATCACATTGAAAACTAATTCAATCAATCGATGAGGGGTATACATGCTCACACCGTAATAAATAAGGGACACCTTGGGCAGATGCCCACGCACGCGCGCGCCTATATTTTCTTTCACTTTGGCGGTACCCCGCGTCTACCGTGCTTTTGGATTTTCTTTCTTTTTTCTCGCTCCCCTCATTGAAAACGAAAGAGAAACAGAGAGAGAGCAGAGAGATCAAAAGCTAGAAGCAAGCGGTTTTTTTAGCTCCCTGTTTCACCCGCATCCTCTCTCTCTCGCCATCTGTTTTACTCATCTTCACTCTAGCACCAACAAAAGCCACTCTCATTTTCACCAAACGCCTAACAGAAAGTTAGGGCTTCAAGCTATCAAGACTTCTGTGATTCACTCTGAGATCAGCTACTCACTTACTCAAAATGTTGCATTCTGTCTTATCTGCGTATATTGCACGTTTCTCTGTTCTCTTTTCTTTTTTCAATTCCCCTGTAATTTTAACTCTTTTTTATTATTTTTTAATCTGTTGTTGGCGTTATGGATTTTATTTTGTCTTGTTTTAGTTAGTTTAGTTTAGTTTAGTTTAGTTTAGTTTGATATGGAATTATATAAATCATATTTTAGGCTTTAAGTTTTTAAGTTGATATGGTTTTTTTGACATGCAATTTTTTTCTTTTAACACGTTATCAGATTTTTGTTAACTAGGTGGTCATGATTTGAAATCTCACCACTCCCATTCTATTTCATAAAAATTAATCACAAGAAATTGTACCCAAAATTGACATATTTTTTTAGATTTCTAGTGAATTTTATTAACTGGTAATATGCGTAAAAACTGTGAAATTTACTGTTCTTTATTTTACCTTCCAGTGTATGTTTTTGGATCATCAATTGTTTTTGATAGATCGAAGAGGTCGTATTATTTGTTTTTTGAGTTTAGCATTTCAGACTTAATATTTTTGGTTTTTGTTATAGATTTCCAAATTCTATCTATTTAGGTAAAAATTGTGAAGTTTACTGTTATTGATTTTGCTTTGTAATATATTATTTACGGATTATCTATTAAATTCCTTTATCATCTAGGGATTATTTATTAAATTAATTAATTTGGATGTATTGAAGTGAAAGTGTTATTTGCCACTTTCAGGGCTTACAGCTCTACCAAAAAAAGTTGAGCGTGCAGTGCAGGTTAAGAGGCGTTCTTTTTTGAGATTTTCCTGTGATTTTTATTCGACCATGTTTGGGGATTCTATGGCAAACCTTTCCAATGGAAATGCGAATACGCAGCAGCCTGATCCTCGAAGAACTTACCAAGTGGTCGTGGCTGCCACCAAGGACATGGGTATAGGGAAAGATGGGAAGCAACCATGGAAATTGCCTTCGGATGTCAAGTTTTTTAAGGATGTGACCTTGACCACGTCTGATCCTGGGAAGAAGAATGCGGTTATAATGGGAAGGAAGACCTGGGAAAGTATTCCACTTGAGCACAGGCCTTTCCCTGGTCGGCTTAATGTTGTTTTGACTCGTTCTGGAAGTTTTGATATTGCTACCGATGAGAATGTTGTGATTTGTGGAAGCATGGGTTCAGCCTTGGAGTTGTTGGCTGCATCTCCTTATTTTCTGTCGATCGAGAAAGTGTTTGTAACTGGAGGTGGTCAGATATTAAGGTTTGTGCTCTGGAAAGTTGGATTAGTTTATGGATGATTTTTTCTTGTATTGATCATGTTTTAATGCAGGGAATCTTTGAATGCGCCTGGATGTGATGCTATCCACATTACAGAAATTGAGACGGATTTTGATTGTGATACTTTTATCCCTGCAATTGATACCTCTGTATTTCAGCCTTGGTGCTCTTCTTTTCCCAAGATGGAAAATGACATACGATATTGCTTTACAACTTATGTTCGAGTGAGGAGTTCTGCGGTCGATTCCCATAGTCAAAATAATGGTGTGAGCTCTGATGGTAATTCAGAAAACAGTGAGTTTGAGGTAAAAAGTTTCTCGTTCCTTCCCAAGATGGTTTTTGAGAGACACGAGGAGTATTTGTATCTCAGACTGGTTCAAGACATCATCAATGATGGCAATTTGAAGGATGGCAGGACAGGAGCTGGTACTTCATCAAAATTTGGTTGCCAGGTAACATCAACCCTTGATTGCTTACATTTCTGTCTGTGCTTCTTAAATTATGAGTCCATGCAATTACAATTTTTTTAGTTAATTATGATTGCTAACTGATCAATTTATTCCATTTGATACACAGATGCGGTTCAACCTGCGCAAAACTTTTCCGTTTCTTACAACAAAGGCACGTTTATTTTCATTATTACTTATTATTTCTGTAACCAAATTAGTTCTTCTGTATACATTTCCTTCTTTCTTTCTTACTAATCTGGATTCACTCATGCTTCACTATGAGGTCAACTTAAAAAGAAAAAGAATCATTTATTTATCGCATTTATAAGTTGACACAAACTGTTTCAATTTGTTTTTAGAAAGTATTTTGGCGAGGTGTTGTTGAAGAGCTCTTGTGGTTCATCAGTGGTTCAACAAATGCCAAGGTAATCTTATCTTAGTTGTATGCTTTATTTTCCATTTCTTCCTACCAGTCTTCTATGTTTTGATGGGAGTGGATGGGAGCTATCAGTTTTTATTGGTCACCAGTTGTTTTAGAAACTTTACCATGTGATTGGCGCTGCAAAGTGACTGATGTATTATTCTTCCTATCTTGCTTTAGAGTATGATATTTATGATTATTTAGCTGCATGTAGGAATGTCAGGGTTGCAAGATTTGCTATTTGGCATGTATTATTTGTTTCTGCTACAGCTTCTAGCTGACCGTCAAATACTGTTGTGTATCATATGAAAGTCACTCTATTTGCATGAGTTCTCTATAATAGTCCTTGAAGACTTCCTCTAATGTTAGTTGTAGATGACAGAATATAGCTGTATGAAACCCAATTCTAAATGCTGCTACCATGAGCAGGTCCTTCAGGAAAAGGGTATTCACATATGGGATGGCAATGCATCCAGAGATTATCTTGACAGGCACATATTAGCTTTTAGTTTCCTTTATTTCTGCTTATTTTTATATTTTAACCACTGCTCATATATGCAGTTTCTAAATGATATTTTTATTTGTAATAGCAGTGTTGGGTTAAAGGACAGAGAGGAGGGTGACTTGGGATCTTTCTATGGGTTCCAGTGGAGACACTTTGGTGCTAGGTTTGTGGAATTTCCTTTATGGATGTTTAGCTGTAGGATCATACAAGAAAGAGTATCAGGGTAATTGTGTTGCATACATGCTACACGTTTTTTAGGTATACTGATATGCATGCTGACTACACTGGCCAAGGATTCGATCAATTGTTAGATGTTATTGACAAGATCAGGAACAATCCAAATGATCTTCTGATTGTACTCTCAGCTTGGAATCCTTCTGATCTCGAATTGATGGTGCTTCCACCTTGCAATATGTTTGTTCAGGTCTGCATTAACGTTGTGTTTCTACTTTCTAAATCATTTTCTTTATTGACAATTAATCCTGATATTTTATTTCAGTTCTATGTAGCCAATGGAGAATTGTCATGCCAAATGTACCAGCGTTCTGCTGACATGGGCCTTGGTGTGCCCTTCAACATTGCATCTTATGCTCTCTTGACACACATTATTGCTCATGTCTGTGGTATGTCTTTGCAATCATACCATTAATTTACCAATCATGGTCGTTGAATTGCTAGGGTGTTTAATGTTCTAGATGTGCATGTTCAGGCATTTGAAAGGGTGATATGAGTGAACTGACACCCACAAAAGTCAATGGACCCATGACATTTGATTTACTGGTCTTTAAATTGGTAGTTTGGTTGATAACACATGGAAACGTTCAGTGAACTGATGATTTAATGGACAAAAGGAGACCTCTGCTGATGGATCTGGTGGCATATTATTGTTAAGGACACCACTTTTTGGACCTTTGCAAATTCAAATTGATGAAAGAGATTTTTTATAACTATGATATTAGCGAACTTGCATACCCTGATGGAAATATTTGAAGGACTCAGATATAGTCACATTAAGGGGGGATATTTTGTGGATTCTTTTGTGCTTTTTTTGGGGGCATAGTTTCTGTTATCAGGATGGAAAATTTTGTGGTTTCGAGCACTGGACTTTTACCATTATACCGGTCTGCTCTAGAAAAATAGATTATTCTTATAATAGTTTTAATCTCTTTAGCATTGCAATTGCTTGTCTTCAGAATCTGTATGCCTTTACTCTTGTCATGTGCAGATCTCGTTGCAGGCGATTTCATTCATGTGATTGGTGATGCTCATGTTTATCATACTCATATCAGGCCTCTGCAGGAGCAGCTTCGTAAAATGCCAAAGCCTTTCCCTGTAAGTATAATAGCAGAACTTGTGCTAATTCACCTCGAATTATTTTGCTACATGTTTTCTTCCATTCTCTATGCTATTTTATTAGATTCTGTTATCTACTTCATGCAGATTTTGAAGATCAATTCTGAGAAGAAAGACATTGATTCTTTTGTGGCGGATGATTTTGAACTCATAGGCTATGATCCTCACCAGAAAATTGAAATGAAAATGGCAGTATAGAGAGCTCCATTAAAGATTAAGTGAAATTAGAGACTCTGATCCCTCGGCAATATATGCTCATAGTTTTGTGGCAAGAACATATATGTTGCAATTTTCCTCTTTCTTCTTTTAAAGGTATGAATGCTTTTTATATGCTGAACGGTATGGATGCATTTTATATGCTGAACTTTGCTTTGCCTTAGCTAAGTTCTGTATGCCAATCAATATAGATATGTGGTTTGTGTCTATGATATATAACAGTCCATGCCTGGCATACCTGCCACCTAGAATTCCTCTGCCGGTTGCCTCTTACTTGATGATATAGTCATGTAACTTGGTATCATTTAGTAGGACCTCTTAGTAAGGCTGGTATGCCTCATGGGTGGTGTGAAAACAGTAAATGGTGCACCTGAAAGAGCTGGCCACCTAGTGATTTAGGGCCTTTGAGGATCTCTGGAGGGCTGTTGTAGGAAAGAACAGTAGCAACCTCTACAAGGCATTATTCTAGACACTAAGCTATTAGGTGATTTTTTTTTTTTCCTGGTAGATTGAAGTTAGAACCGTTTACTATCCTTTAGATTAAGGATTTATGGTTCTTGATTAGTGCTTGGGGAAACTTATAATAACATTCATACCAGAAAATTGTCAACAAATTCTTGGATCTGAAGCTTTGGTTTCTTTGTAATGTTTCAGGCACCGATGTGGGAAGCTCATCATGCTATAGAGTGTGAAATGAATGTCAAATATAAATGTGGTAGTTTGGGATATACTTCAAGCTAATGCTTACATAGTGAGAATCCTTTAGTTCCACTCCTAGTCGTGGTTCCAAGGTGATTTAGGATCTGTATTTTCTTTTTCTCTTAACAAGCGTTCTTGTTTTCTTCTTCATGGATCCATCACTTTAACCGCAACAATACTCGACAGTGCTTTTGTTTTTGGTTTTTGAAGTGGATTGGAATTTGGACAGCTATTTTCCTTTGCAGTGCTTTGCTATTGGTGAATTTGGTGTTAGGTCCCGAATTATTGGAAGTAAAGAAAAATGAAACGACGAGATTATGAAAGTAAATATTCCTGAACTTACTGCTGGTTCTTCTCCCTGCTGCATTTTTACTTGTAATGTATGTAAAAATTGTTAGTTAAATTGATTAGTTTGAATAAAACTTGACTCGTGGCTTTTATCAATATCAAGAATTAATGGAATAAAATTAAAAGATTTCCAATTAGAGCGAAACTAGAAGCAGCATGCTTCTAACGAGATCCGATAGGAAGGGTACAAAGTAATGTATTTACTACCGTTAGTTATGAAAGAAGACATTCTTATCTGAGATCATGTGAGGACAAGATTGTCAGGTTATTAAAACCTACGAACAAGTTTAGGAGCAATTTTACTGGCACACGTGTCGCCCTGTTCCATCTAGGAGGTCTGTTTAAATGCGTCCGTTAAAACATGTTGTGTTGTTTAAGGAAATAACAACTATAAATTTAGACTGTTTTAAAGCTTGCTTTGAAGGAGGACAAGCATGGCAGCAATTGAGGATTTTGGATTAGGGTTTCGGGACGTGATGACTATGATCCTGTCCATGTTTGCTCTTGCTCCATGCCGTCCAAATTTTGGTTACTATAAAAACCAAGCTTGAAACTAGGTTTATCATCGGGTAATAATTGTTTGATTAATCAACATCTAAAAATGACAGAATCTTCCGATGGGAAAAGTCCCAAGAAGCTGTTTTCAGGGAAGCAGTAGTGCGTAAACAAAGCAAACAGAAAGGAAATGGGAACCCAAAATAACTCTACGTTTATTAGCAAGCGCGACCACATTCCTAAAATAAGCTTTAAATTACTGGATCTTTACCATTGCTCCCCTACTCCTACCCTCCTCTTTCACAATTTCACCATTTTCACCATCTGGCTCTTGTGCAGCTTCCTCTTTTTTCACTACTTCACCAGTACTCTCGTCAAGCTCTTTTTTCACAACTTCACCATTGTTCCCGTCAAGCTCTTGTGCAAGTTTTCCCTCTGCTGTTCCTGATTCTCCATTGCTATCTTTGTTTCCGTCCTCTCTCTTCAGTCTTTCGCTCTTATCCTCAAGGAACTCAATAAGACCTGTTAAAGCACTCTCTGGCTCCTCGTATCTCAGCAGTTGCTCACCTACTTCTGCAGGAGTAACCCTTGCTTTCTCTATTAGCGCTTCGACACAAGGGAAAAGTGGGTGCTCTGTAAACCCAAGGTAGTTGGAGGCCAGCAATTTGAATCCACATGGAGTGCAGTAGGACATGTGAATGTGCACATCCATACGACCAGGTCGCAACAAAGCAGGATCAAGTCTTTCTTTGTGATTGGTAGTGAATATTATGATTCGTTCATCCCCACAGCTTGACCATAATCCATCCACAAAGTTAAGCAATCCTGATAGGGTCACCTGATACTATACAAAATCATGTCTGTCAAGAATGGGAAACGCTGCAAGCTTCATTAAAATAGCTATAAAAGCTTGTGTTTTGAGCTTTGTCATCTATATATCAGATCCCCGTATGGGGAGGACCTTCAGTCATGCATGGAAATTGTTTACTTGAAGAGAATATCTGGTATATAACTCATTGCCTGAGACATTACTCCTTATCACACAAACTCCTGTATCCAACCAGTCATAATCTGGAAAGAAAGTGTGAACCAGTAATACCATGCCATTCTTGACTTGGAAGAAGGAAAAGGTCAACGATGTTTCATTAGTATACCTAGTAATCTCATCATAATATGGATTTTATCAAATCCTCCTCAGGACTAAAATATAGTTTCTGAACGCAAAATAAAATCGAGAGGGATAAGTACCTGGTTTACTTGGTCATATGGTGGACGACGTCGAGAAGGCATCATTGCCCTGGCTTGTGCAAGCCTATCCTGTAATTCAATGGAACAGTCGATGTCCTCCACCACAAGTACGGACTTGTTCTCAGTTGAGATCAACAAATTTCTAAGCTCAGAATTGGTCCTAAGATCAGTCAATTCCAGATCATAAATATCAAAATTAAGATAGTTAGCTATTGCAGCAATCAAGCTCGACTTTCCAGTCCCTGGTGGACCAAACAGTAAGTACCCACGTTTCCATGCCTTGCCTACCCTCCTATAGAACTCCCTTCTCTTCACAAACCGCTCAAGATCCTCCATGATCAACCTCTTCCCTTCCATATCCATTGCTAACGTATCGAATGTAGCAGGATGATGAAGATTCACTGACTGCCAGACATCCCCTCTCCCTCCCGACATCCTGTCATGCCTAAGCGAGAAAAGCTTCAAACTCTTCTTCTCCTCTTTCGTTTCTTTTGATTTTTTAATCACGTGCTTTAAATAAACATCAATAACCATATCCTTATGCTTCTTGTGAGAGCTCAACTCAAAGAACTTATCCTCAGATTTTGGCATAGAATTAAAATTATCAGGGCTTGGAATATATTTTAATGGCACTTGTTTTGAGATGAACTTCCATTTCAGATTAACCCCATTAAAGGTATCAACAATTTCTTGGTTTCTATCTAAAGAGAATGAGAACTTACTCTCTTTCTTGGCGAGTGAGATCTTGAGTTTCTTCGCATCCGGAGGAATTATGGACTCAAGATAGAGCTCTGCGGCTTTGAAGAGATTGTTGTGGTTAAGGTTGTCATATTCTTCAATAACTAAAGTGAACTCCGAAGAAAATGAGTTGATCAAGGTTTTGAGTTTGTAGAAGATGTAGTTTTCGAACTCATAAGGAAGATACTCTTTAACAATGGAGCGGAAGAGCACAATTGTGGCAGCAGCTGAGGCTCCTGCAGAGATCATAGTCTTAACGGAGGGTATTTGGGTGGCTGAACTGCTGGGAAACATGGTTTTAGGCCTCCAAAAGATTTGTGGGCTTGAAGGACTCTTAGCGTTTCTAATGCTGGAGGATTTGTGGTGTTTAGTTTGTTGCTTTCAGATCCTTTGGCAAATGCTATCGAGGAGACTCTTTGTTTATTATAATGCAAAATCTGAGAGTAGGAATGGTGTTCGCGAAGTGCAGAGGAAAGAGTGACGAGTGAATGACGGTTTTTTTGATTGATGCTGTGCACCAAAGAACATTTGTTTGATAGCCACGAAAACTTTTATGCTTTTCATTTTGTGATCAACGTCATAATTTGGATTTTTATAAATGATTTAATAATCCATATAGAATTAGAAATTAGGATTTCACTCATTATTCAATTATTGAAATAAAAAAATCAATTATATAAATAAACATTCCAATAATTAAAAAAAAACAAGTATAGAAATAACATACGAAAACAACTGCAACTTTCTTCGAGTACTTTAGCCCCACCAAGAGGATTTTTTCTTGCTCTGCCCCCTACTCTTGCCAACGACTTAGCATGCTGACTCTGGTCGTCAAGGAGTTAGGTATTCTATGCTCACTATTGCACATTGTGAGTGAACAACACGGTCCAATTCTCACTTGTTGACGGGGAACGGACAAGCTGCCCGACTGAATGGTGTTTTCCATGCTCTGTAGTCGAGTGTGTAGTTAGGTTTTTGGTTCTTGATTCGTTGTTGCTACGAAGTTTCTTGCAAACTTGCTAGTATCTCTTCTGATGGAGTCACTTTCAAGCCTGATGGCTATGTATGGTGTTTGGAGTGCCGTTTTTAAATTTTATTTTATTTTATTTAAAATAATTTTTTTATATTTTTAGATTATTTTTACATACTAATATTAAAAATAATTTTAAAAAATAAATATTTGTATTTTAATATATTTTTAAACCAAAAATACTTTAAATTACCAGAACCGTTACAATTCCAAACATATCCTTACCTAGTAAAGAAAGCGTAAAAGAAGCATTGGTCGATGCAAAGGGATCCACAGAAATTGCAGAGAAATAGAAAATATATAGCTGAAGCAAATTGACGAAGAAAAAAATAATTTTTTTTGATATGAAAGTCGACTATGACTGGTCTCAGTGAATTCACAATCACCGTGTGATTGAGATTCCTTGATTTTTAAGTGTTTTTTATTTAAAATTTATTGAAATAATTTTTTTATTTTTTAAAATTATTTTTAATGTCCAAACAATAAAACAATATAAAAAAATAATTTTAAACAAAAAAATTTCATTTTTTTAAAAACATAATTTTAACTAATATCTCAGTAAAATATGATATATACCACCATCACTTGGCCCTTGATCATTAAGGGACCATGCTACTATATTACTTTATTGACTAACAACATTACGAGAATTTTTTTTTAAATTTTGATTTAGACATTCTAAAATGACAGAAGGTGTTTGATTTAAAGCAAGTCCTGCATTAAGATCCTGTTTTACTCGATTTAGATCTCTAGCATGGTTCATGTTCTGCTTTGAATCTACAAAATAAAATTCGAATATAATAAAATTAGAGACCTAATCTTCTCCTTCCCACTGAAAAAAACCTTCTCCATCATGCAGTTTTGTTTTTCAGGAAAAGCATATTCAATTAATTTCGAAAGCTGTTTTCATTTATTTACGTGGTTGAAAGACGGTTTAAGAAGAGTAGTTTAGGCAATAAATGAGTCATTAGAAAACAATTAATTAGAGAGTCAAAAAAGGGGGGAAAGCAAAAAACAACTTCTTCTCTTTTCTTTCTTTATTAATGAAACCTTCTTCTCAGAAGATGAGTCCAAGACTCCTGGACTCAGCAATTCAACTGTGCTGCTTGAAAAATGAGAGAGCCATGCATCATTGAAAAACACTCTATCCAGCCTTTTGAATATGGTATTGGCTAGTTTCTTATTAAACCAAAGAGTGAAAGTGGCCAGTGAAGGAATGATCATCTAGTCCGCCATCATCAAGACACTGATCGAAATCGTTCATAGCAGAGGAACTATGACCTGAACTTCCTGTTGTTTCTGTGGATTGTCTGATTATGCTGGAATCTCCAGCAACAAAACAAGGAGAGCCGTTTAAAGTGGAGCTGATACTGACCATTTTTCTTTCATCAAAGCTTCTCTAACAAAATCATTATATGAACCATATACAAATGATGCATCTGATAAAGAGGAGCCATCTGGTAGCAGAATCTGACAGCGTACATATTATACTGATCATGCTTAGCAATTATGTGGATATTTACAGTATTCTTTCAAAGGAACCAAATTCTACCCAACGGATTCTCGTTGTGGTTGTAAACAAAATTCAATGAAGAGAGATTGCCATGTATCATAGAAAAATGCGTATCCTTCTTCACCCGTGTTTCAGCCATACATATTCACATGAAGGATGTAGTCTAACTTGTTATGTTATAAGTTTGTTTTTTTTTTTTAAATTATTGGTTTGAGTGTGGTAAGTCTAAATTTTAAAAATTATAAAATTAGTTGAGATATACAAGATAATTTAAACACTTACACTAATTAAAAAAAAATCAACCTAACTTTAATACCAGAGTAAAGGTATAAAATCTAATCCAAGTGGGTCACATGAAATCATGTTAGCTCGAGCCTGTTAATTTTTTTAACAAAAATAAATACATTGTCATTTTATAAAAAATTAAAAAAATTAATGTGTAGATTAATCATATTTTATTATATCAACTCAGATAATGTAAACCAAAATTTTTAATCAAGCCACTTGTGTTTTTCCTTATATATATATATATATATAGGTCTGGTTTTATAACAGTGTTAGAGAGCTATTAAACCATACAGTATTCGAGAATTGACCATTAGATGGTAGGGAGGGAAGACTTACTGCTCCCCGTGACGTAGAAGCACTGGTGCTAGGCTTCTTTTGCCTCCTGTTTTTTGTGGTGATTTTTGGCATTAATTCAGAGACCCCTACTGTTGCTTGACTTGTTTTTTTCTGTGGAAGATTTTGTAATAGTTTTCAACAATTTTGTTTGTTTTTCTTTGTGGACATTGACTAATTAGTTTCTATCCTGGACATTGAAAATTCAAGTCTTTGCGCGTCCGGAGGAATTATGGATTCAAGAAATAGCTACGTTGCTTTGAACAGAACATCGTAGTAACGATGGTCGTATTAATGAATGTCCACAGTGAATTCTAAGATAAAATTCATTAAGGTTTTGATTTTTTTTTTGAAATTGTGATTGAAGTTATATTTGAGTATGCTTTAAAAATATATTTTGTTTGAAAAATATTACATTAATATTTTTTAATTATTTTTTGATGATTTTAATGTGTTAATATAAAAAATAATAATAACAAATTAAAAATTTCTAACGGGCTAAAATAAATCTAAAAAGGGTGACCTCCGGTAATAATTATATTTAAAAAATATTTTTAAAGGGTTAAGGGGGACTTAAAGAGAGTACTCTCGGATGATACTCATACTTGAAATGATTTATAAAAAAGATGGGAGACAAATCTAAAAAAAGTAGTTTTATAGCATCAAAAAAATCAAATTAATCTTTTAAAGAGTGATCATACTTAGCATGAGAGGTATATACTTAGTGTAAGAGGTATGTGACCTCCTAGGATGGAAGAAGGCATGGAAGCCTTTAATTAAAAAAAGATCTAAAAAGCGGGAGGTCTGTACAAGTCTTTTTTATGATGGTGTAGAGATTAGGAAGCCTCTCACTAAAGAATAGTCAATGGTATATAAGAGATATATAATCTTTCTATAATATCATGAGATATGAAAGCCTCCCATTAAAGAGTGATGCTAGTTCAAGATTGTATTGGATAAAGAGAATCTAAGATCAACCCCTGATGAATTGATGAGAGATCTTTTTACATTACTTGAAGAATGTGTCAGTTCTTTATTGCAATGAAAAGTGAGGGGTTCGAGATCAACCCCTGTTGAATTTGTGATTGGCATTACTTAGAGAATGTGTCAGTTCGAGAATGCATTAAAGAGTGGAGGGTCCAAGATTAACCTCTAGCAAATTGGTGAGAGTCCTTTTGACATCACTTGGAGAATATATTAGTTCAAGATTACACTAAAGAGTAGGGATCCGAGATCAACTTTTAATGATTGTTAGGATATTGTTCTAGAGAGATCAAGTCAATTTCCTTCAAGTAGAGTGGTTGGAAGTCCTCATTAAAAATTTGTAATTAGGGAATATATGTCAGAAATACATTATTTTTATTTAAAAATAATCTTATATTTCTATTGTGGATTATGCATCCTAAAATGATTTGAGTTATAAGTACATGGAAGGTTCTTACAAGCAACATGTTATGGAGTTGGCATCATGATATTTTCTTTGACTGTTTAATAACTTTAAATGAGTGATTCTTGGGATATACCAAACAATTATTGGTTAATCCATTAGGGTTTTTTCTTGAGCTTTTATTTTTACTAGCAGAATAAATTCATTTGGAAGGTCCTTGATTGTTTATATAATAAAAAGGGGGTTATATCATAGTAAATCAACCTTTTTTATCGGTATATAATTTTTCATGACTTGTTTTACTTTAAACAAATTTTTGTCTAGTAAAGTATAAAATTTTCTCTAAAAGGCATATTCTCTTTCTCTTTTATCAAGACCTTCATAGCTACTTGCTCAGGGAATTCTTTCACCTTGAGTACCTCCTTATCAAATCTCTTCAAATATGTTTATGTAAGCTCGTCTTCTTGTTAAGTAACCCCAAATAGTTCTACAAAACTTTTCTTTATAGGTATGATAGTGTTAAAGTGTTTCTTTCACCTTGAATATCTCCTTATCAAATCTCTTCAAATATGCTTGTGTAAACTCGTCTTCTTGTTTAGTAATCCCAAATAGTTCTACAAAACTTTTCTTTACGGGTATGATAGTGTTAAAGCATGCTATTAGCTTAACACATAGGTTACCAAACCTATCAATGGAGCTTGGATTCAAATTATTATACCATTCATGAGCAAACCCCCAGAAGGTTATAAGAAGGATTTTTCACTTTGAGTCATTGTTCTAGATGACAAACTCTAAGCTATCATGTACATTTATACATGCTCTATTAGATCGATTAGGTCATTATAGTTGTTCATATTTATTTTTGTGGAAATATGATCCTTAAAAAATTGATTGTTTAATATTTTTTTTTATAAATTAATTTAATATTTTTTTTATAAAATATAATTCAAACATACTAGGCTTAGGCATGACTGAGTCCATAAAAATACTTGGGTTTCTAGTGCATGAGCCCAAGGTATCACACTTGAGTATTTTAAAGGATTTCTTTGGATACGTGCGGGGTTTTTTGGATCCATTACATATAAAATTAAGGGTTCTTAAAACCAAATGGATTGCTTTCCTATAATCAAAGACATGATAAAATTTGAAATTTTCTCTTTCTTTGAATAAAAAGGAGAGTTGATATATATGTAACATTCCTTTATCGCCACTCCTACGTTGTAGAGCTTCACGAACAATGAGAATATAATTTCTTCTAAATAATCTTTTTTTTTCATTATTTATATTGGTTTGGATTTTCTAAAATCTGTGAGAATGACAAGTAAAATATTTTTTTTTTAGTATTTTCCATGTTAAGCGTGTGTGTGGAGCCTTTGATTCATACGGACCTTCTTGGTTAGGGAGGATCCCAATTTTCCTTCGGTAGTTCAAAACTGATTGTGTGCGGAAATTATCTGCTGATGGGGTCCTTTCTAGCCTCTGTTCAAAAAGTTGAGATTGACCAGTAGCTGTGAACAGGGTCGTTAACAATTTTGGGAGTCTTTACCAAGGTCCAGGAAGTATCCTTTCAGCTTGCAAATGTTAAAAAGAAATAACATTTTAGGCTCTCGAGGGAACTCGATCAAGCCTCTTAAGTTGCAATCTTCAATGATCGTCATTTATATATTAAGTAATCACAAATGAAGATTGCAATATTTGCTCGTCTATAGGAATCACTCACATTTGACGTGATATAAAAATTGAATTGAAACATTATCCAACCATATCAGGGGTCCAAATATCACGATCCCTTGGCCACGGAAATGACCATACTTAGCACTCTCCACTACCTTCCTAGCAAACCTCCATGATCTCACTACCAGATTTACTATCTTGACTGGATTCTATCACCACTCTTATGCTCATTGTTATGTACTTACCTCTTGCTTATTTATCAAAACTTAAGTCATTGCCCATGCAAGCATCCCAGTCCACTTAAAATAATTTGAATCGTTCGATATTGAGAGATCCTTCCTTTTTAATAGCATGCCTAGGTTATTCTGCAGGAGCTGCACAATGGGGCAGATTGAACCTGTCCAGTTCTGCCTCTTCTATGAGAACTAGCTATACTTCATCCTTGGTTTAGTTTTACACCAAAAATGTTCTTAAGCACCATAGCAACATTGACCTAGGCACATCGTAAGGTTGTAAGATTCAGTAAACTATCATAAGCAGGAGCCCATGTAGGGAGAGTTGTTCTAAGACAATGTCATTAAGATGTTCCTAGTAGCACACCATGTTAGGTTGGTTGCCATTAATGAGCAACAACCATTGACTATTGCACTAACCATGTGCACCCATCCAAGATGTCAAAGGTTGGCAGCCACCATTGTTGAAGAAGAGTTAGAGTTGGCGGCCACCTTTGTTGAAGAAAACCCTCCATAAATGCCTATAAATAAAGGTATATGTGAGAGAGCAAAATGAGAGAGGAAGTAGAGCCAAAGAGGTGAGAAATGTAGGAGAGAGTGCTGCCAAGAGCAGCAAGTAGTAGCTGTCATTGCAGCACTGCAAAGAGAGAAATAGAGTGAGGTTGAGAGTTGACAAAGAGGGGATGATTTCTCCTCCTCTATTGTTATAAATCTTGTACTCTTCCTATATAATGTAATGGCTTCTCCCGTGGATGTAGGCGATTTACCGAACCACGTAAAATACCGTGTCTCAGTATGCTTCCCTCCTATGAGCAAATATCAGTACATCACCGATCGGAATTCCCAACACACTATTGGTTGCCAGAAAAGTTAGCTTTGCTATCACTGCCAATCACAATGAGGACCATATGACCTCCAGGGATCATTTCTTCTGAACGTGATTTCAGAGACACCATGAAATCATTCTCGAAGGCGGGGTTGTCTTGGAAAGACGGAGATCCTTTCGGGTGGCAAGCATACTTTTTAAAGAATTATATAAATTATATACTATGCTTCATCTAATTTTCTAACAGTAAATAGTCTAGAGAATTCAAAATAAATCAAGTAAAGTGGAATTCTCAACTTTACTTGAAGGTTTAATCTTTTCCTTTCATTTCACAGGTAAAAAAAAGAATTAATGAAGTTGATGAAGAACAAACCATTGCTTAATATTTTCAAGGAATTTTTTTAGCAATCTGGAAATTGTACAAGTCATCATGACGGTGCTGTGAAAGGAAAACTTCAGGAATTGCTAACTGGTGAACGCCATTGAAGATAGAATGAGAAAAATTGTTAGGAAACAACCTTCCATAGAAATTTTCAAGCATTCCTGTATGAAACATGGCCCAAAATCACTTCCCTTGTCATTCTTGATCTTCCCATAGAAGCTAGGCAGCGACCTTAATATTACGTTGAAATCATGTCATGGAGGTTCATTCAGGAACACCTGAAATGTATGGTCCTGATGAGCATCTAAAATCATTTCAAAACTACTGCTCCATGCTGTGCAAATTTTGGTTACTGGTAAAACTAAGCTTGAAATTAGGTTTATTATCGGGTAATTGTTTGATTAATCATGTTGAATTAATGTCTCAGAAGCTGCTGATGTGGAAGATGGAAGGAGTTTAGTGTTAAATACAACTCATTCTAAATTGAAGTTTTCGAAGTTTGTGAGGATTTGCCATAATCTAAATAAAACTCATTCTAAATTGAAGTTTTCGAAGTTTGTGAGGATTTGCCATAATCTTCTTCTGTTATATAACAAGCAGCAGCAGATTTTCCTGCTGTTTATTTGCTTTTGTTTTAAGGAGGTGTTTAAATAAGACTTACGTTTATCAATAAAGTCAACCAAGTTTTCAGAATAGCTTTGTTCTCTGTTAACATTTAAATTTGCTGTCAGAACCATCAAATTGGTACCAGAGCCATAAACTTTTCGGGAGACCTGTGAGGTTGAGAGAGCATAACACTTACCACCTTCCTTAATCAAAATACAAAAAACCAATCAACTTCAAATGAGTTCAGACTCTCCATTGAACCAATTATCAAGCGTGGGCTGTACGAATGGAAGCATATCTTAACGCGACTAATAGGTGGGAAGCTATTGCAGATACACATGAAGTTCTTCCTTTGCTTGACGATCCAACCATCGCTCAAATTAAAAATCATATAGAGAAGAAGCAAAGAAAATCATAGGCAAAAGCTAATCCAGTTCTGATTTCTCTGATTCAAGGATTTTTCAAACAATTTCTTGTAACACTTCCTGAAAAATTTGAAGCTACAATATCATCAATAAAAAACTCAAAGGATGCATCAAACATCACTTTCGCAGAACTGCTAAATGCACTGCAAGCTCAAGAACAGAGAAGACTTATGAGGCAAATAGATTATGTGAAAGGTGCTTTTTTTGCTAAATCACAGAACAACATACAACAAAGAAACAAAAATAACAGCAATAACAACACAACATTTCCATCATGTCCCTACTGCAAAAAATCCAATCATTCACAAAACAGATGCTGGTGGAGGTCGTATATTGAAAGGGTATGCAAATCTCAACAACAACAAGAAGGAGAAGTCAGAAGTGCTATCGAACAACCTGAAGACGAGCAACTGTCTATAGCATCATGCTTTGCTACCAGTAGCTCAACAGAAAGTTGGCTTATAGAGATGGTGGTTGTATAAGCCACATGACCTATGATCAAGAGCTTTCAAAAAGCTTGATAAAACTGCCATTTCTGAAATAAGAATTGGAAGTGGAGCATATCTAGCAGTAAAGGGCAAAAGATTATTTTCATCATACAGCTCTACTTTTTATAAAGTTTGTTAGGATTTGTCATAATCTTCTTTTCTGTTATGTAACAAACAGCAGCAGATTTTGCTGCTGTTTATTTGCTTTTGGTGTTTCGAGGAGTTGTTTAAATAAGATTTATGTTTGTCAATAAAATCAATGAATTTTTCAGAATAGCTTTGTTATCTATTAACATTTAAATTTTCTGTCAAAACCATCAAATCAACATCTAAACATGACAGAGAATCTTCTGATGGGAAAGGTCCCAAGAAGCTGTTTTCAGGGAAGCAGTCGTGCGTAAGCAAAGCAAACAGAAAGGAAATCGAAACCTAAAATAACTCCATGTTCCTAGGACGATAACAAGTCCTTATTAGCAAGCACATTAAATTACTGGATCTTTACCATTGCTTCCCTACTCCTACCCTCCTCTTTCACAATTTCACCACTTTCACCATCTGGCTCTTGTGCACCTTCCTCTTTTTTCACTACTTCACCAGTACTCTCGTCAAGCTCTTTTTTCACAACTTCACCATTGTTCCCGTCAAGCTCTTGTGCAAGTTTTCCCTCTGCTGTTCCTGATTCTCCATTGCTATCTTTGTTTCCGTCCTCTCTCTTCAATCTTTCGCTCTTATCCTTGAGGAACTCAATAAGACCTGTTAAAGCACTCTCTGGCTCCTCGTATCTCAGCAGTTGCTCGCCTACTTCGGCAGGAGTAATCCTCGCTTTCTCTATTAGCGCTTCGACACAAGGGAAAAGTGGGTGCTCTGTAAACCCGAGGTAGTTGGAGGCCAGCAATTTGAATCCACATGGAGTGCAGTAGGACATGTGAATGTGCACATCCATACGACCAGGTCGCAACAAAGCAGGATCAAGTCTTTCTTTGTGATTGGTAGTGAATATTATGATTCGTTCATCCCCACAGCTTGACCATAATCCATCCATAAAGTTAAGCAATCCTGATAGGGTCACCTGATACCATACAAAATTATGTCTGTCAAGAATGAGAAACGCTGCAAGCTTCATTAAAAAAGCTATAAAAGCTTGTGTTTTGACCTTTGTCATCTATATATCAGAATCCCATATTAGAGAATAATATAAATCATATTCTAAAACTTCACCTAACAGTTTAAGTTTTTAGGTGAGATGATTTTTTAACATGATATCAGAGTCTTGATAATCAAACAGTCACGAGTTCGAATGTTATCATCTCTATTTATTTGATAAAAATTAAGCACAAAATAATATAGGTCTGTGTAAGTTTCGAGTCCAAAGAACTTTCACTTAAGAAGATTTCATTTAAGGGGATATATTAAAGAATAATATTAAGACATTACTCCATATCACAAACTCCTGTATCCAACTGGTCATAATCTGGAAAGAAAGGATGAACCAGTAAATACCATGCCATTCTTGACTTGGAAGAAGGAAAAGGTCAACGATGTTTCATTAGTATACCAAGTAATCTCATCATAATATGGATTTTATCAAATCCTCCTCAGGACTAAAATATAGTTTCTGAACGCAAAATAAAATCGAGAGGAATAATTACCTGGTTTACCTGGTCATGTGCTAGATAATGTCGAGAAGGCATCATTGCTCTGGCTTGTGCAAGCCTATGCTGCAATTCAAAGGAACAATCGATGTCCTCCACCACAAGTACGGACTTATTCTCAGTTGAGATCAACAAACTTCTAAGATCAGAATTGGTCCTAAGATCAGTCAATTCCAGATCATAAATATCAAAATTAAGATAGTTAGCTATTGCAGCAATCAAGCTCGACTTTCCAGTCCCTGGTGGACCAAACAGTAAGTACCCACGTTTCCATGCCTTGCCTACCCTCCTATAGAACTCCTTTCTCTTCAGAAACCTCTCAAGATCCTCCATGATCAACCTCTTCTTTTCCATATCCATTGCTAACGTATCGAATGTAGCAGGATGATGAAGATTCACTGAATGCCAGACACCCCCTCCCCCCCGCCTTAGTGAGAAAAGCTTCAAACTCTTCTTCTCCTCTTTCTTTTCTTTTGATTTTTCAATCACGTGCTTTAAATAAACATCAATAACCATATCCTTATGCTTCTTGTGAAAACTCAACTCAAAGAACTTATCCTCAGATTTTGGTATAGAATTAAAATTATCAGGGCTTCTTGAAATATATTTTGTTGGCATTTGTTCTGAGATGAGCTTCCATTTCAGATTAACCCCATTAAAGGTATCAACAATTTCTTGGTTTCTATCTAAAGAGAATGAGAACTTACTCTCTTTCTTGGTCAGTGAGATCTTGAGTTTCTTCGCATCCGGAGGAATTATGGGCTCAAGATAGAGCTCTGCGGCTTTGAAGAGATTGTTGTGGTTAAGGCTGTCATATTCTTCAATAACTAAAGTGAACTCAGAAGAAAATGAGGTGATCAAGGTTTTGAGTTTGTAGAAGATGTAGTTTTGGAACTCATAAGGAAGATACTCCCTAACAAGGGAGCGGAAGAGCACAATTGTGGCAGCAGCTGAGGCTGCTGCAGAGATCAGAGTCTTAACGGAGGGTATTTGGGTGGCTGAACTGCTGGGAAACATGGTTTTAGGCCTCCAAAAGATTTGTGGGCTTGAAGGGCTCTTAGCGTTTCTAATGCTGGAGGATTTGTGGTGTTTAGTTTGTTGCTTTCAGATCCTTTGGCAAATGCTATCGAGGAGACTCTCTGTTTATTATAATGCAAAAATATGAGAGGAGGAATGGTGTTTGAGAAGAGCAGTGGAAAGAGTGATGAGTGAATGACGGTGTTTATGGTGGTAGACTCCTTATGCATGATTGACGCTGTGTACGGAAGGACATTTGTTTGGTAGCCATAGAAACTTTTTTGCTTTTCATTTTGTGATCAACGTCATAATTTGGATTTTTATAAAAGATTTAATAATCCATATAGAATTAGGGATTAGGATTTTACTCATTATTAAATTATTGAAATAAATCAATCAATTATATAAATAAACATTCGATCGTCAAGGAGTTAGGTGTTCTATGCTCTCTACTGCACATTGTGAGGGAACACCAATCTCTAATTCTCACTTGTTGATATGGACAAGCTGCACGACTGAATAGTGTTTTCCATGTTCAGTTCTCGAGTGTGGAGTCATTGTCGCTGCGAAGTTTCTTGCAAACTTGCTAGTGTCTCTTGGGATGTGGTCCCTTTCAAGCCTGATGGCTGTTTAGGTTGTCTTTGTTTTGTAACTGCTGTTATGTTTGTAGTGCAAAAAATATATAAAAGGTGTTTGATAACAGTAAAAATTATGTTTTATATTATGAAATTTATTGAAAAAATTGAGTTTAAAATTTAGTTGGCGTGAAGTAGTTTTTACATGTTTTTTAATTGAATTTTGTAAAATATTATTTGTTTTTTAGTAAAGTGTTTTCAAAAAAATTTAAATTTTTTTATTTCAAATTAATATATTTTTTATGTTTTTAAATTATTTTGATACTTTAATATCAAAAATATTTTTTTAAAATTAAAATTATATTATTTTAATATATTTTCAAATAAAAAATATTTAAAAAAATAGCTACAACTACACAAGTTCTAAATATTTTATACATGTCTTTTGCTATGTATAAACTTTAACTATAATTTTTATTAAATACATATTTAAATTCAATTAATCTCAACTAACTATACTATTGTTACACTTATTTTTTTAAAATAATAACCATAAAAAATAAAATAAAAAAGAAATATAAAGGCTGAAGCAAACTAACAGAAAATATTGTATTTTGATACAAAAGTCACTGGCAGATAACTATAAATAGTGAATTCACATCGACCATTAAAAGGTGATTATGAGTGCAGTTTAATTATTTTTTAAAATATTTTTTATTTAAAAATATATTAAAAAAATATTTTTTTCAAATTATTTTTGATATCTAAATAAAAAAATAATATAAAAATATAAAAAAAAATATGGTTTCAACTATATTTCGAAACGAATAACTAAACAATATGGATTCTCGTTCTGCAAAATAAAATTCATCAGGCAGTCTACCCCACGGATTCTCGTTGTGGTTGTAAACAAAATTCAATGAAGAGAAATTGCCATGGATCGTAGAAAAACGCATATCCTTCTTCACCCGTGTTTCAGCTACACCAAAGACATCACCCTTTACTACGAGACTAATAAGCTAGCCTCCTATTCCAGAAAGCAAAGCTGTAAAACCCAACCCACATGGAGTTTACTGTTTTTTAACAAAAACAAATACAAGAAATCTAAAAAAAAAAAAGTTAATTGATCAGGTTTTATCAAATCCCGAATTAACCAAAAACTTTTATCAAGTCACTTGATTTTTCTCTTTTTATATATATATTTCAATCCAAACTAGTTTACGTTGCAGGTCAATTAAACAGGCTGATCTGGATTTTATAATAATGTATAGACTTGTTAGACCATGTAGTATTTGAGATTAAGAAATTTACCATTAGATGGTAAGGAGGGAAGACCTACTGATTCTCTTATGTTAATTTATTAAAATGATCTAAAAACATAATAAATTAATTTAAAATAAAAAAAATTAATTTTTTTAAAACAAAAAATAACCAATGTTAACAAATGTAGATGGTAGGCTTCTTCTGCCTCCTATTCTTTTTGGTGATTTTTAGCATCAATTCAGAGACCCCTACGATTGCTTGACTCTCTTTTTTTTTTTTTTTTTTTACTTTTCCGGGGAAGATTTTGTAGTATTTGCATCACTGTTATCAACAATTTTGTTTTTTTCTCTACGGACATTGATCGCTTAGTTTCCGTCCTGGACATTGAAAATTCAAGTCTCTGTGCATCCAAAGGAATTATGGGTTAAAAAAATAGCTATGCTGCTTTGAACAGAACGTTGTAGCTAAGATGGGCATATTGTTGAATGACTAGAGTGAATTCCGAAGACAAAATTCACTAAGGTTTGGAGCTTTTTTGTTTAGGATTATGGTTGAAATTATATTTGAATATGTTTTAAAAATATTTTTTACTTATAAAATATTAAATTAATATTTTTTATTATTTTTCAATAATTTTAATGTGTTGATGTAAGAAATAGTATTTAGATATGAAAGTCAACTATCAATAGTCTCAGTGAATTCACAACCAACATGTGATTGATATTCCTTGTTTTTTAAGTGTTTTTTATTTAAAATTTATTGAAATAATTTTTTTATTTTTTTAAAATTGTTTTTAATGTCCAAACAATAAAACAATATAAAAAATTATTTTAAACAAAAAAAAATTATTTTTTTTACAAACAGTCATTAGAAAACAATTAATTAGAGAGTCAAAAAAGGGGGGAAAGCAAAGAACAACTTCTTTTCTTTTCTTTCTTTATTAATGAAACCTTCTTCTCAGAAGTGAGTCCGAGACTCCTGGACTCAGGAATTCAACTGTGCTGCTTGAAAAATGAGAGAGCCACGCATCATTGAAAAACACTCTATCCAGCCTTTTGAATATGGTATTGGCTAGTTTCTTATTAAACCAAGAGTGAAAGTGGCCAGTGAAGGAATGATCATCTAGTCCGCCATCATCAAGACACTGATCGAAATCGTTCATAGCAGAGGAACTATGACCTGAACCTCCTGTTATTTCTGTGGATTGTCTGATTATGCTGGAATCACCAGCAACAAAACAAGGAGAGCCCTTTAAAGTGGAGCTGATACTGACCATTTTTCTTTCATCAAAGCTTCTCGAACAAAATCATTATATGAACCATATACAAATGATGCATCTCATAAAGAGGAGCCATCTGGTAGGAGAATCTGACAGCGTACATACTATACTGATTTCTTTGGATACGTGCGGGGTTTTTTGGATCCATTACATATAAAATTAAGGGTTCTTAAAACCAAATGGATTGCTTTCCTATAATCAAAGACATGATAAAATTTGAAATTTTCTCTTTCTTTGAATAAAAAGGAGAGTTGATATATATGTAACATTCCTTTATCGCCACTCCTACGTTGTAGAGCTTCACGAACAATGAGAATATAATTTCTTCTAAATAATCTTTTTTTTTCATTATTTATATTGGTTTGGATTTTCTAAAATCTGTGAGAATGACAAGTAAAATATTTTTTTTTTAGTATTTTCCATGTTAAGCGTGTGTGTGGAGCCTTTGATTCATACGGACCTTCTTGGTTAGGGAGGATCCCAATTTTCCTTCGGTAGTTCAAAACTGATTGTGTGCGGAAATTATCTGCTGATGGGGTCCTTTCTAGCCTCTGTTCAAAAAGTTGAGATTGACCAGTAGCTGTGAACAGGGTCGTTAACAATTTTGGGAGTCTTTACCAAGGTCCAGGAAGTATCCTTTCAGCTTGCAAATGTTAAAAAGAAATAACATTTTAGGCTCTCGAGGGAACTCGATCAAGCCTCTTAAGTTGCAATCTTCAATGATCGTCATTTATATATTAAGTAATCACAAATGAAGATTGCAATATTTGCTCGTCTATAGGAATCACTCACATTTGACGTGATATAAAAATTGAATTGAAACATTATCCAACCATATCAGGGGTCCAAATATCACGATCCCTTGGCCACGGAAATGACCATACTTAGCACTCTCCACTACCTTCCTAGCAAACCTCCATGATCTCACTACCAGATTTACTATCTTGACTGGATTCTATCACCACTCTTATGCTCATTGTTATGTACTTACCTCTTGCTTATTTATCAAAACTTAAGTCATTGCCCATGCAAGCATCCCAGTCCACTTAAAATAATTTGAATCGTTCGATATTGAGAGATCCTTCCTTTTTAATAGCATGCCTAGGTTATTCTGCAGGAGCTGCACAACGGGGCAGATTGAACCTGTCCAGTTCTGCCTCTTCTATGAGAACTAGCTATACTTCATCCTTGGTTTAGTTTTACACCAAAAATGTTCTTAAGCACCATAGCAACATTGACCTAGGCACATCGTAAGGTTGTAAGATTCAGTAAACTATCATAAGCAGGAGCCCATGTAGGGAGAGTTGTTCTAAGACAATGTCATTAAGATGTTCCTAGTAGCACACCATGTTAGGTTGGTTGCCATTAATGAGCAACAACCATTGACTATTGCACTAACCATGTGCACCCATCCAAGATGTCAAAGGTTGACAGCCACCATTGTTGAAGAAGAGTTAGAGTTGGCGGCCACCTTTGTTGAAGAAAACCCTCCATAGATGCCTATAAATAAAGGTATATGTGAGAGAGCAAAATGAGAGAGGAAGTAGAGCCAAAGAGGTGAGAAATGTAGGAGAGAGTGCTGCCAAGAGCAGCAAGTAGTAGCTGCCATTGCAGCACTGCAAAAAGAGAAATAGAGTGAGGTTGAGAGTTGACAAAGAGGGGATGATTTCTCCTCCTCTATTGTTATAAATCTTGTACTCTCCCTATATAATGTAATGGCTTCTCCCGTGGATGTAGGCGATTTACCGAACCACGTAAAATACCGTGTCTCAGTATGCTTCCCTCCTATGAGCAAATATCAGTACATCACCGATCGGAATTCCCAACACACTATTGGTTGCCAGAAAAGTTAGCTTTGCTATCACTGCCAATCACAATGAGGACCATATGACCTCCAGGGATCATTTCTTCTGAACGTGATTTCAGAGACACCATGAAATCATTCTCGAAAGCGAGGTTGTCTTGGAAAGACGAAGATCCTTTCGGGTGGCAAGCATACTTTTTAAAGAATTATATAAATTATATACTATGCTTCATCTAATTTTCTAACAGTAAATAGTCTAGAGAATTCAAAATAAATCAAGTAAAGTGGAATTCTCAACTTTACTTGAAGGTTTAATCTTTTCCTTTCATTTCACAGGTAAAAAAAAGAATTAATGGAGTTGATGAAGAACAAACCATTGCTTAATATTTTCAAGGAATTTTTTTAGCAATCTGGAAATTGTACAAGTCATCATGACGGTGCTGTGAAAGGAAAACTTCAGGAATTGCTAACTGGTGAACGCCATTGAAGATAGAATGAGAAAAATTGTTAGGAAACAACCTTCCATAGAAATTTTCAAGCATTCCTGTATGAAACATGGCCCAAAATCACTTCCCTTGTCATTCTTGATCTTCCCATAGAAGCTAGGCAGCGACCTTAATATTACGTTGAAATCATGTCATGGAGGTTCATTCAGGAACACCTGAAATGTATGGTCCTGATGAGCATCTAAAATCATTTCAAAACTACTGCTCCATGCTGTGCAAATTTTGGTTACTGGTAAAACTAAGCTTGAAATTAGGTTTATTATCGGGTAATTGTTTGATTAATCATGTTGAATTAATGTCTCAGAAGCTGCTGATGTGGAAGATGGAAGGAGTTTAGTGTTAAATACAACTCATTCTAAATTGAAGTTTTCGAAGTTTGTGAGGATTTGCCATAATCTAAATAAAACTCATTCTAAATTGAAGTTTTCGAAGTTTGTGAGGATTTGCCATAATCTTCTTCTGTTATATAACAAGCAGCAGCAGATTTTCCTGCTGTTTATTTGCTTTTGTTTTAAGGAGGTGTTTAAATAAGACTTACGTTTATCAATAAAGTCAACCAAGTTTTCAGAATAGCTTTGTTCTCTGTTAACATTTAAATTTGCTGTCAGAACCATCAAATTGGTACCAGAGCCATAAACTTTTCGGGAGACCTGTGAGGTTGAGAGAGCATAACACTTACCACCTTCCTTAATCAAAATACAAAAAACCAATCAACTTCAAATGAGTTCAGACTCTCCATTGAACCAATTATCAAGCGTGGGCTGTACGAATGGAAGCATATCTTAACGCGACTAATAGGTGGGAAGCTATTGCAGATACACATGAAGTTCTTCCTTTGCTTGACGATCCAACCATCGCTCAAATTAAAAATCATATAGAGAAGAAGCAAAGAAAATCATAGGCAAAAGCTAATCCAGTTCTGATTTCTCTGATTCAAGGATTTTTCAAACAATTTCTTGTAACACTTCCTGAAAAATTTGAAGCTACAATATCATCAATAAAAAACTCAAAGGATGCATCAAACATCACTTTCGCAGAACTGCTAAATGCACTGCAAGCTCAAGAACAGAGAAGACTTATGAGGCAAATAGATTATGTGAAAGGTGCTTTTTTTGCTAAATCACAGAACAACATACAACAAAGAAACAAAAATAACAGCAATAACAACACAACATTTCCATCATGTCCCTACTGCAAAAAATCCAATCATTCACAAAACAGATGCTGGTGGAGGTCGTATATTGAAAGGGTATGCAAATCTCAACAACAACAAGAAGGAGAAGTCAGAAGTGCTATCGAACAACCTGAAGACGAGCAACTGTCTATAGCATCATGCTTTGCTACCAGTAGCTCAACAGAAAGTTGGCTTATAGAGATGGTGGTTGTATAAGCCACATGACCTATGATCAAGAGCTTTCAAAAAGCTTGATAAAACTGCCATTTCTGAAATAAGAATTGGAAGTGGAGCATATCTAGCAGTAAAGGGCAAAAGATTATTTTCATCATACAGCTCTACTTTTTATAAAGTTTGTTAGGATTTGTCATAATCTTCTTTTCTGTTATGTAACAAACAGCAGCAGATTTTGCTGCTGTTTATTTGCTTTTGGTGTTTCGAGGAGTTGTTTAAATAAGATTTATGTTTGTCAATAAAATCAATGAATTTTTCAGAATAGCTTTGTTATCTATTAACATTTAAATTTTCTGTCAAAACCATCAAATCAACATCTAAACATGACAGAGAATCTTCTGATGGGAAAGGTCCCAAGAAGCTGTTTTCAGGGAAGCAGTCGTGCGTAAGCAAAGCAAACAGAAAGGAAATCGAAACCTAAAATAACTCCATGTTCCTAGGACGATAACAAGTCCTTATTAGCAAGCACATTAAATTACTGGATCTTTACCATTGCTTCCCTACTCCTACCCTCCTCTTTCACAATTTCACCACTTTCACCATCTGGCTCTTGTGCACCTTCCTCTTTTTTCACTACTTCACCACTACTCTCGTCAAGCTCTTTTTTCACAACTTCACCATTGTTCCCGTCAAGCTCTTGTGCAAGTTTTCCCTCTGCTGTTCCTGATTCTCCATTGCTATCTTTGTTTCCGTCCTCTCTCTTCAGTCTTTCGCTCTTATCCTTGAGGAACTCAATAAGACCTGTTAAAGCACTCTCTGGCTCCTCGTATCTCAGCAGTTGCTCGCCTACTTCGGCAGGAGTAATCCTCGCTTTCTCTATTAGCGCTTCGACACAAGGGAAAAGTGGGTGCTCTGTAAACCCGAGGTAGGTGGAGGCCAGCAATTTGAATCCACATGGAGTGCAGTAGGACATGTGAATGTGCACATCCATACGACCAGGTCGCAACAAAGCAGGATCAAGTCTTTCTTTGTGATTGGTAGTGAATATTATGATTCGTTCATCCCCACAGCTTGACCATAATCCATCCATAAAGTTAAGCAATCCTGATAGGGTCACCTGATACCATACAAAATTATGTCTGTCAAGAATGAGAAACGCTGCAAGCTTCATTAAAAAAGCTATAAAAGCTTGTGTTTTGACCTTTGTCATCTATATATCAGAATCCCGTATTAGAGAATAATATAAATCATATTCTAAAACTTCACCTAACAGTTTAAGTTTTTAGGTGAGATGGTTCTTTGACATGATATCAGAGTCTTGATAATCAAACAGTCACGAGTTCGAATGTTATCATCTCTATTTATTTGATAAAAATTAAACACAAAATAATATAGGTCTGTATAAGTTTCAAGTTCAAAAAACTTTCACTTAAAAAGATTTCATTTAAGGGGATATATTAAAAAATAATATTAAGACATTACTCCATATCACAAACTCCTGTATCCAACTGGTCATAATCTGGAAAGAAAGGATGAACCAGTAAATACCATGCCATTCTTGACTTGGAAGAAGGAAAAGGTCAACGATGTTTCATTAGTATACCAAGTAATCTCATCATAATATGGATTTTATCAAATCCTCCTCAGGACTAAAATATAGTTTCTGAACGCAAAATAAAATCGAGAGGAATAATTACCTGGTTTACCTGGTCATGTGCTAGATAATGTCGAGAAGGCATCATTGCTCTGGCTTGTGCAAGCCTATGCTGCAATTCAAAGGAACAATCGATGTCCTCCACCACAAGTACGGACTTATTCTCAGTTGAGATCAACAAACTTCTAAGATCAGAATTGGTCCTAAGATCAGTCAATTCCAGATCATAAATATCAAAATTAAGATAGTTAGCTATTGCAGCAATCAAGCTCGACTTTCCAGTCCCTGGTGGACCAAACAGTAAGTACCCACGTTTCCATGCCTTGCCTACCCTCCTATAGAACTCCTTTCTCTTCACAAACCTCTCAAGATCCTCCATGATCAACCTCTTCTTTTCCATATCCATTGCTAACGTATCGAATGTAGCAGGATGATGAAGATTCACTGAATGCCAGACACCCCCTCCCCCCCGCCTTAGCGAGAAAAGCTTCAAACTCTTCTTCTCCTCTTTCTTTTCTTTTGATTTTTCAATCACGTGCTTTAAATAAACATCAATAACCATATCCTTATGCTTCTTGTGAAAACTCAACTCAAAGAACTTATCCTCAGATTTTGGTATAGAATTAAAATTATCAGGGCTTCTTGACATATATTTTGTTGGCATTTGTTCTGAGATGAGCTTCCATTTCAGATTAACCCCATTAAAGGTATCAACAATTTCTTGGTTTCTATCTAAAGAGAATGAGAACTTACTCTCTTTCTTGGTCAGTGAGATCTTGAGTTTCTTCGCATCCGGAGGAATTATGGGCTCAAGATAGAGCTCTGCGGCTTTGAAGAGATTGTTGTGGTTAAGGCTGTCATATTCTTCAATAACTAAAGTGAACTCAGAAGAAAATGAGGTGATCAAGGTTTTGAGTTTGTAGAAGATGTAGTTTTGGAACTCATAAGGAAGATACTCCCTAACAAGGGAGCGGAAGAGCACAATTGTGGCAGCAGCTGAGGCTGCTGCAGAGATCAGAGTCTTAACGGAGGGTATTTGGGTGGCTGAACTGCTGGGAAACATGGTTTTAGGCCTCCAAAAGATTTGTGGGCTTGAAGGGCTCTTAGCGTTTCTAATGCTGGAGGATTTGTGGTGTTTAGTTTGTTGCTTTCAGATCCTTTGGCAAATGCTATCGAGGAGACTCTCTGTTTATTATAATGCAAAAATATGAGAGGAGGAATGGTGTTTGAGAAGAGCAGTGGAAAGAGTGATGAGTGAATGACGGTGTTTATGGTGGTAGACTCCTTATGCATGATTGACGCTGTGTACGGAAGGACATTTGTTTGGTAGCCATAGAAACTTTTTTGCTTTTCATTTTGTGATCAACGTCATAATTTGGATTTTTATAAAAGATTTAATAATCCATATAGAATTAGGGATTAGGATTTTACTCATTATTAAATTATTGAAATAAATCAATCAATTATATAAATAAACATTCGATCGTCAAGGAGTTAGGTGTTCTATGCTCTCTACTGCACATTGTGAGGGAACACCAATCTCTAATTCTCACTTGTTGATATGGACAAGCTGCACGACTGAATAGTGTTTTCCATGTTCAGTTCTCGAGTGTGGAGTCATCGTCGCTGCGAAGTTTCTTGCAAACTTGCTAGTGTCTCTTGGGATGTGGTCCCTTTCAAGCCTGATGGCTGTTTAGGTTGCCTTTGTTTTGTAACTGCTGTTATGTTTGTAGTGCAAAAAATATATAAAAGGTGTTTGATAACAGTAAAAATTATGTTTTATATTATGAAATTTATTGAAAAAATTGAGTTTAAAATTTAGTTGGCGTGAAGTAGTTTTTACATGTTTTTTAATTGAATTTTGTAAAATATTATTTGTTTTTTAGTAAAGTGTTTTCAAAAAAATTTAAATTTTTTTATTTCAAATTAATATATTTTTTATGTTTTTAAATTATTTTGATACTTTAATATCAAAAATATTTTTTTAAAATTAAAATTATATTATTTTAATATATTTTCAAATAAAAAATATTTAAAAAAATAGCTACAACTACACAAGTTCTAAATATTTTATACATGTCTTTTGCTATGTATAAACTTTAACTATAATTTTTATTAAATACATATTTAAATTCAATTAATCTCAACTAACTATACTATTGTTACACTTATTTTTTTAAAATAATAACCATAAAAAATAAAATAAAAAAGAAATATAAAGGCTGAAGCAAACTAACAGAAAATATTGTATTTTGATACAAAAGTCACTGGCAGATAACTATAAATAGTGAATTCACATCGACCATTAAAAGGTGATTATGAGTGCAGTTTAATTATTTTTTAAAATATTTTTTATTTAAAAATATATTAAAAAAATATTTTTTTCAAATTATTTTTGATATCTAAATAAAAAAATAATATAAAAATATAAAAAAAAATATGGTTTCAACTATATTTCGAAACGAATAACTAAACAATATGGATTCTCGTTCTGCAAAATAAAATTCATCAGGCAGTCTACCCCACGGATTCTCGTTGTGGTTGTAAACAAAATTCAATGAAGAGAAATTGCCATGGATCGTAGAAAAACGCATATCCTTCTTCACCCGTGTTTCAGCTACACCAAAGACATCACCCTTTACTACGAGACTAATAAGCTAGCCTCCTATTCCAGAAAGCAAAGCTGTAAAACCCAACCCACATGGAGTTTACTGTTTTTTAACAAAAACAAATACAAGAAATCTAAAAAAAAAAAAGTTAATTGATCAGGTTTTATCAAATCCCGAATTAACCAAAAACTTTTATCAAGTCACTTGATTTTTCTCTTTTTATATATATATTTCAATCCAAACTAGTTTACGTTGCAGGTCAATTAAACAGGCTGATCTGGATTTTATAATAATGTATAGACTTGTTAGACCATGTAGTATTTGAGATTAAGAAATTTACCATTAGATGGTAAGGAGGGAAGACCTACTGATTCTCTTATGTTAATTTATTAAAATGATCTAAAAACATAATAAATTAATTTAAAATAAAAAAAATTAATTTTTTTAAAACAAAAAATAACCAATGTTAACAAATGTAGATGGTAGGCTTCTTCTGCCTCCTATTCTTTTTGGTGATTTTTAGCATCAATTCAGAGACCCCTACGATTGCTTGACTCTCTTTTTTTTTTTTTTTTTTTACTTTTCCGGGGAAGATTTTGTAGTATTTGCATCACTGTTATCAACAATTTTGTTTTTTTCTCTACGGACATTGATCGCTTAGTTTCCGTCCTGGACATTGAAAATTCAAGTCTCTGTGCATCCAAAGGAATTATGGGTTAAAAAAATAGCTATGCTGCTTTGAACAGAACGTTGTAGCTAAGATGGGCATATTGTTGAATGACTAGAGTGAATTCCGAAGACAAAATTCACTAAGGTTTGGAGCTTTTTTGTTTAGGATTATGGTTGAAATTATATTTGAATATGTTTTAAAAATATTTTTTACTTATAAAATATTAAATTAATATTTTTTATTATTTTTCAATAATTTTAATGTGTTGATGTAAGAAATAGTATTTAGATATGAAAGTCAACTATCAATAGTCTCAGTGAATTCACAACCAACATGTGATTGATATTCCTTGTTTTTTAAGTGTTTTTTATTTAAAATTTATTGAAATAATTTTTTTATTTTTTTAAAATTGTTTTTAATGTCCAAACAATAAAACAATATAAAAATTTATTTTAAACAAAAAAATTTATTTTTTTAAAAAACAGAGTCCTTAGAAAACAATTAATTAGAGAGTCAAAAAAGGGGGGAAAGCAAAGAACAACTTCTTTTCTTTTCTTTCTTTATTAATGAAACCTTCTTCTCAGAAGTGAGTCCGAGACTCCTGGACTCAGGAATTCAACTGTGCTGCTTGAAAAATGAGAGAGCCACGCATCATTGAAAAACACTCTATCCAGCCTTTTGAATATGGTATTGGCTAGTTTCTTATTAAACCAAGAGTGAAAGTGGCCAGTGAAGGAATGATCATCTAGTCCGCCATCATCAAGACACTGATCGAAATCGTTCATAGCAGAGGAACTATGACCTGAACCTCCTGTTGTTTCTGTGGATTGTCTGATTATGCTGGAACCACCAGCAACAAAACAAGGAGAGCCCTTTAAAGTGGAGCTGATACTGACCATTTTTCTTTCATCAAAGCTTCTCGAACAAAATCATTATATGAACCATATACAAATGATGCATCTCATAAAGAGGAGCCATCTGGTAGGAGAATCTGACAGCGTACATACTATACTGATCATGCTTAGCAATTATGTGGATATTTACTCTATTCTTTCAAAGGAACCAAATTCTACCCAACGGATTCTCGTTGTGGTTGTAAACAAAATTCAATGAAGAGAGATTGCCATGTATCATAGAAAAATGCGTATCCTTCTTCACCCGTGTTTCAGCTATACAGAAGACATTAACATGAAGGGTGTAGTTTTACTGGTTCTAAGTTTGTTTTTTAAAAATTATTGGTTTGAATCTTATAATTTTAAGTATTATTAGAAATTTATATAATTATTAATTTTAAGATCCTATAAAATTAGTTGAGGTGCACAAATTAATTTAAATACCTACACTAATTAAAAAAAAAATCAGCCTTTAACTTTGAAACTAATAAACTAGCCTCATATTTTACATGGTAAAGATAAAAAATCTAATCCAAGTGGGTCACATGGAATCAGGTTAGCTTGAAGTTGTTAATTTTTTTAACAAAAATAAATACATTGTCATTTTATAAAAAAAAATTAAAAAAAATTAATGTGTAGATTAATTATATTTTATTATATCAACTCAATATTCAATCCAAACTAGTTTAGGTCTGGTTTTACAACAGTGTTAGAGAGCTGTTAAACCATATAGTATTCGAGAATTGACCATTAGATGGTAGGGAGGGAAGACTTGCTGCTCCCCTTGATGCAGAAGCACTGGTGCTCGGCTTCTTTTGCCTCCTGTTTTTTGTGGTGATTTTTGGCATCAATTCAGAGACCCCTACTGTTGCTTGACTTGTTTTTTTCTGGGGAAGATTTTGTAGTATTTGCATCGTTGTTTTCAACAATTTTGTTTTTTGTTTTTCTCTGTGGACATTGACTAATTAGTTTCTATCCTGGACATTGAAAATTCAAGTCTTTGCGCGTCCAGAGGAATTATGGATTCAAGAAATAGCTACGTTGCTTTGAACAGAACATCGTAGTAACGATGGTCATATTAATGAATGTCCAGAGTGAATTCTAAGATAAAATTCATTAAGGTTTTGATTTTTTTTTTGGAATTGTGATTGAAATTATATTTGAGTATGTTTTAAAAATATATTTTGTTTGAAAAATATTACATTAATATTTTTTAATTATTTTTTGATGATTTTAATGTATTAATATGAAAAATAATAATAACAAATTAAAAATTTCAAACGGGTTAAAAGAAATTTAAAGAGGGTGACCTCTGGTAATAATTATATTTAAAAAAGATTTTTAAAGGGTTGAGGGGAACTTAGAGAGAGTAATCTCTAATGATCCCCGTACTTGAAAAGATTTATAAAAAAGATAGGGGATAAATCTAAAAAATATAGTTTTATAACATTAAAAAAATCAAATTAATCTCTTAAAGAGTGGTCATACTTAGTGTGAGAGGTATGTGACCTCCCAGTATAGAATAAGGCATGAAAGCCTTTAATTAAAGAAATATCTAAAAAACAGGAGGTCTATACAAGCCTTCTTTATGATGGTGTAGAGACTAGGAAGCCTCTCACTGAAGAATAGTCAATGATATATAAGAGATATATAATTTTTTTATAATAGCATGAGACATGAGAGCCTCCCGTTAGAGAGTGATGCCAGTTTAAGATTGCATTGGATAAAGAGGATCTAAGATCAACCCCTAATGAATTGATGAGAGATCTTTTTACATTACTTGAAGAATGTGTCAGTTCGTTATTGCAATGGAGAATGAGGGATTCGAGATCAACTCCTGTTGAATTTGTGATTGACATTACTTGGAGAATATGTCAGTTCAAGAATGTATTAGAGAGTGGAGGGTCCAAGATTAACCCTTAGCAAATTGATGAGAGTCCTTTTGACATCACTTAGACAATATGTTAGTTCAAGATTACACTAAAGAGTAGGGATCCGAGATCAACTTTTAATGTTTGTTAGGATATTGTTCTAGGGAGATCAAGTCAATTTCCTTTAAGTAGAGTGGTTGGAAGTCCTCACTAAAGATTTATAGTTAGGGAATATATGTCATAAATACATTATTTTTATTTTAAAATAATCTTATATTCCTATTGAAGATTATGCATCCTAAAATGATTTGAGTGATAAGTACATGGAAGGTTCTTAAAAGCAGCATGTTATGGAGGTAGCATCATAATATTTTCTTTGACTGTTCTAATAACTTTAAATGAGTGATCCTTAGGATATACCAAACGATCATTGGTTGATCCATTAGGGTTCTTTCTTGTGCTTTTATTTTTACTAGGAGAATGAATTCATTTGAAAGGTCCTTAATTGTCTATATAATAAGGAGGGGGTCATATCGTAGCAAATCAATCTTTTTCACCGGTATATGATTTTCCATGACTTGTTTTACTTTAAGCAAATTTTTGTCTAGTAAGGTATAAACTTTTTTCTAAAAGGCATATTCTCTTATCTCTTTTATCAAGACCTTTATAGCTACTTGCTCAAGAAATTTTATCACCTTGAGCATCTTCTTATCAAATCTCTTCAAACATGCTTGTGTAAATTCGTCTTCTTGTTGAGTAACTCCAAATAGTTCCACAAAGCTTTTCTTTACGGGTATGATAATGTTAAAGCGTGCTATTAGCTTAACACATAGGTTACCAAATCTATCAATAGAGCTTGGATCCAAATTATTGTACCATACACGAGCAAACCCCCAGAAGGTTACGAGGAGGATTTTTCACTTTGAGTTATTGTTCTGGATGATAAACTCTAAACTACCATGTACATTTATATATGCTCTATTAGGTCAGTTAGGTCATTATAGTTGTTCATATTTATTTTTGTAGAAATATGATTCTTAGAAAATCGATTGTTTAATATTTTTCTTTGTAAATTAATTTAATATTTTTTTGTAAAATATAATCCAAATACACTAGGTTTAGACGTGATAATCCAAGTCAATGAAAATACTTGGATTTCTATTGCGTGAGCCCGAGGTATTACACCTGAATCTTTTAGAAGATTTCTTTGGATATGTTGGGGGGAATTTTTTGGATCCATCACGTATAAAATTAAGGGTTCTTAAAACCAAATGGATTGCTTTCCTAGAATCAAAGACATGATAAGATTTGAAATTTTCTCGTTATTTGAATAAAAAGGAGTGTTGATATATATGTAACATCCCTTTATCGCCATTCCTACGTTGTAGAGCTTCACGAACAATGAGAATATAATTTCTTCTAATTAATCTTTTTTTTTTTCAATTTTTACATTGGTTTGGATTTTCTAAAATCTGTGAGAATGACAAGTAAAATATAATTTTTTAGTATTTTCCATGTTAAGCGTGCGTGTGGAGTCTTTGATTCTTGCGGACCTTCTTGCTTTGGGAGGATCCCAATTTTCCTTTGGTAGTTCAAAACTGATTGTGTGCGGAAATTATCTGCTGATGGGGTCCTTTCTAGCCTCTGTTAAAAAAGTTGAGATTGACCAGTAGCTGTGAACAGTCTCGTTAACAATTTTGCGAGTCTTTACCAAGGTCCAGGAAGTAGCCTTTCAGCTTGCAAATGTTAAAAAGCAGTAACATTTTAGGCTCTTAAGGGAACTCAATCAATGATCGTCATTTATATATTAAGCAATCACAAATAAAGATTGCAATATTTGCTCGTCTATGGGAATCACTCACAATTGACGTGATATAAAAATTGACTTGAAACATTATCCAACCATATCAGGGGTCCAAATATCACGATCCCTTGGCCACGGAAATGACCATACTTAGCACTCACCTTTGTCCACCTCCGAATGCTGCACTACCTTCCTAGCAAACCTCCATGATCTCACTGCCAGATTTACTATCTAGACTGGATTCTATCACCACTCTTATGCTTGTTGTTATGTACTTACCTCTTGCCTATTTATCAAAACTTAAGTCATTGCCCATGCAAGTATCCCAGTCCACTTGAAGTACTTTGAATCGTTCGATATTGAGAGATCCTTCCTTTTTAATAATATGCCTAGGTTATTCTGCAGGAGCTGCACAATGGGGCAGATTGAACCTGTCCAGTTCTGCCTCTTCTATGAGAACTAGCTATACTTCATCCTTGGTTTAGTTTTACACCAAAAATGTTCTTAAGCACCATAGCAACATTGACCTAGGCACATCTTAAGGTTGTAAGATTCAGTAAACTATCATAAGCAGTAGCCCATGTTCTAACAGAGGGAGAGTTGTTCTAAGACAATGTCATTAAGATGTTCCTAGTAGCACACCTTTGGTTGCCACAAAAATTAGCTTTCCTATCACTGCCAATCACAGTGAGGACCATATGACCTCCAGGGATCATTTCTTCTGAACGTGATTTCAGACACACCTTGAAATCATTCTCGAAAAGAACAAGCAACTTTAAACATACTGGGGGGATTGGGGGGGTTGTCTTGGAAAGACGGGGATCCTTTCGGGAGGCAAGCATGCTTTTTTAAGAATTATATAAATCATATATTATGCTTCATCTAATTTTCTAACAGTAAATATTCTAGAGAATTCAAAATAAATCAAGTAAAGTGGAATTCTCAACTTTACTTGAAGGTTTAATCTTTTCCTTTTATTTCACAGGTAAAAAAAAAGAATTAATGGATTTGATGAAGAACAAACCATTGCTTAATATTTTCGAGGAATTTTTTTAGCAATCTGGATATTGTAAAAGTCATCATGACGGCGTTGTGAAAGGAAAACTTCAGGGATTGCTAACCGGTGAACGCCATTGAAGATAGAATGAGAAAAATTGTTAGGAAACAGCCTTCCATAGAAATTTTCAAGCATTCCTGTATGAAACATGGCCTGAAATCACTTCCCTTCTCATTCTTGATCTTCTCATAGAAGCTAGGCAGCGACCTTAATATTACGTTGAAATCATTTCATGGAGGTTCATTCAGGAACACCTGAAATGTATGGTCCTGATGGGCAGCTAAAATCATTTCAAAACTACTGCTCCATGCTGTGCAAATTTTGGTTACTAGTAAAACTAAGCTTGAAATTAGGTTTATCATCGGGTAATTGTTTGATTAATCATGTTGAATTAATGTCTCAGAAGCTGCTGATGTGGAAGATGGAAAGAGTTTAGTGTTGAACAAAACTCATTCTAAATTGAAGTTTTCAAAGTTTGTGAGGATTTGCCATAATCTTCTTTTCTGTTATGTAACAAACAGCAGCAGATTTTGCTGCTGTTTATTTGCTTTTGGTGTTTCAAGGAGTTGTTTAAATAAGATTTATGTTTGTCAATAAAATCAATGAAGTTTTCAGAATAGCTTTGTTATCTATAAACATTTAAATTTTCTGTCAAAACCATCAAATCAACATCTAAACATGACACAGAATCTTCTGATGGGAAAGGTCCCAAGAAGCTGTTTTCAGGGAAGCAGTCGTGCGTAAGCAAAGCAAACAGAAAGGAAATCGAAACCTAAAATAACTCCATGTTCCTAGGACGATAACAAGTCCTTATTAGCAAGCACATTAAATTACTGGATCTTTACCATTGCTTCCCTACTCCTACCCTCCTCTTTCACAATTTCACCACTTTCACCATCTGGCTCTTGTGCACCTTCCTCTTTTTTCACTACTTCACCAGTACTCTCGTCAAGCTCTTTTTTCACAACTTCACCATTGTTCCCGTCAAGCTCTTGTGCAAGTTTTCCCTCTGCTGTTCCTGATTCTCCATTGCTATCTTTGTTTCCGTCCTCTCTCTTCAATCTTTCGCTCTTATCCTCGAGGAACTCAATAAGACCTGTTAAAGCACTCTCTGGCTCCTCGTCTCTCAGCAGTTGCTCGCCTACTTCTGCAGGAGTAACCCTCGCTTTCTCTATTAGCGCTTCGACACAAGGGAAAAGTGGGTGCTCTGTAAACCCGAGGTAGTTGGAGGCCAGCAATTTGAATCCACATGGAGTGCAGTAGGACATGTGAATGTGCACATCCATACGACCAGGTCGCAACAAAGCAGGATCAAGTCTTTCTATGTGATTGGTAGTGAATATTATGATTCGTTCATCCCCACAGCTTGACCATAATCCATCCACAAAGTTGAGCAATCCTGATAGGGTCACCTGATACTATACAAAATTATGTCTGTCAAGAATGCGAAACGCTGCAAGCTTCATTAAAATAGCAATAAAAGCTTGTGTTTTGATTTTTGTCATCTATATATCAGATCCCCGTATGGGGAGGACCTTCAGTCATGCATGGAAATTGTTTACTTGAAGAGAATATCTGGTATATAACTCATTGCCTGAGACATTACTCCTTATCACACAAACTCCTGTATCCAACCAGTCATAATCTGGAAAGAAAGTGTGAACCAGTAATACCATGCCATTCTTGACTTGGAAAAAGGAAAAGGTCAACGATGTTTCATTAGCATACCAAGTAATCTCATCATAATATGGATTTTATCAAATCCTCCTCAGGACTAAAATATAGGTTCTGAACGTAATATAAAATGGAGAGGAATAATTACCTGGTTTACTTGGTCATATGCTAGATAATGTCGAGATGGCATCATTGCTCTGGCTTCTGCAAGCCTATCCTGTAATTCAATGGAACAGTCGATGTCCTCCACCACAAGTACGGACTTATTCTCAGTTGAGATCAACAAATTTCTAAGCTCAGAATTGGTCTTAAGATCAGTCAATTCCAGATCATAAATATCAAACTTAAGATAGTTAGCTATTGCAGCAATCAAGCTCGACTTTCCAGTCCCTGGTGGACCAAACAGTAAGTACCCACGTTTCCATGCCTTGCCTACCCTCCTATAGAACTCCCTTCTCTGCACAAACCTCTCAAGATCCTCCATGATCACCCTCTTCCGTTCCATATCCATTGCTAAGGTATCGAATGTAGCAGGATGATGAAGATTCACTGACTGCCAAACATCCCCTCTCCTCCCCGACATCCTGTCAGGGGTTAGCGTGAAAAGCTTCAAACTCTTCTTCTCCTCTTTCGTTTCTTTTGATTTTTTAATCACGTGCTTTAAATAAACATCAATAACCATATCCCTATGCTTCTTGTGAAAACTCAACTCAAAGAACTTATCCTCATAGTTTGGTATAGAATTAAAATTATTAGGGCTTGGTATATATTTTCTTGGCCCTTGTTTTGAGATGAACTTCCATTTCAGAGTAACCCCATTAAAGGGATCAACGATTTCTTGGTTTCTATCTAAAGAGAATGAGAAATTACTCTCTTTCTTGATCAGTGAGATCTTGAGTTTCTTTGCATCCGGAGGAATTATGGACTCAAGATAGAGCTCTGCGGCTTTGAAGAGATTGTTTTGGTTAAGGTTGTCATATTCTTCAATAACTAAAGTGAACTCCGAAGAAAAAGAGTTGATCAAGGTTTTGAGTTTGTAGAAGATGTATCTTCGGAACTCAGAAGGAAGATACTCCTTAACAATGGAGCGGAAGAGCACAATTGTGGCAGCAGCTGAGGCTGCTGCAGAGATCATAGTCTTAGCGGAGGGCATTTGGGTGGCTGAACTGCCGGGAAACATGGTTTTAGGCCTCCAAAACATTTGTGTGATTGAAGGGCTCTTAGCGTTTCTAGTGTTGGAGGATTTGTGGTGTTTAGTTTGTTGCTTTCAGATCCTTTGGCAAATGCTATCGAGGAGACTCTTTGTTTATTATAATGCAAAATCTGAGAGTAGGAATGGTGTTTGCGAAGTGCAGAGGAAAGAGTGACGAGTGAATGACGGTGTTTTTGGTGGTAGACTCCTTATGCATGATTGATGCTGTGTACCGAAGAACATTTGTTTGATAGCCATGAAAACTTTTATGCTTTTCATTTTGTGATCAACATCATAATTTTGATTTTTAGAAATGATTTAATAATCCATATAGAATTAGGGATTAGGATTTCACTCATGATTCAATTATTGAAATAATTAAATCAATTATATAAATAAACATTCCAATAATTAAAAAAAAAAAGTATAGAAATACTATACGAAAAGAAATGCAACTTTCGTCGAATACTTTAGCCCCACCAAGAAGACTTTTTCTTGCTCTGCCCCCTACGCATGCCAACGACTTAGCGTTCTGACTCAAGTCGTCAAGGAATTAGGTATTCTATGCTCACTATTGCACATTGTGAGTGAACAACACGCTCTAATTCTCACTTGTTGATGGGGAATGGACAAGCTGCACGACTGAATGGTGTTTTACATGTTCTGTTGTCGAGTGTGGAGTTAGGGTTTTGGTTCTTGATTCATTGCTGCTACGAAGTTTCTTGCAAACTTGCTAGTGTCTCTTCTGACGGGGTCCCTTTCAAGCCCGATGGCTATATAGTAAAGAAAACGTAAAAGAAGCGTTGGTCGATGCAAAGTGATCCAACGAAATTGCAGAGAAATAGAAATATAGAGACTGAAGCAAACTGACAAAGAAAATATGGTATTTTGATGCAAAAGTCACTGGCAGATGACTATGAATAGTCTCAGTGAATTCACAACGAATGTCAAGAGAGAGTGATTATGAGTGTGTGGTGCAGTTGTTTTTTAAAATATTTAATAATATTTTTATAAAAATTATTTTTGATATTTAAATAATAAGATAATATAAAAATATAAAATTAAATTAAATTAAATTTTTAAAAAATATGATTTCAATGCATTTTTAAATTAACTTTTAACTAAAATAATATATATATATATATATATATCATCATCATCATCAGATAGGCCATGATTATTAAGGGATTATGCTACTTTATTGACTACCAATATTATGATAATTTTTTTAATTTTGAATTAGACATTCTAAAATGACAGAATGTGTTTGATTTAAAGACAAGTCCTGCATTAAGATCCTGTTTTAGACATTCTTAGATTACTCGATTTAGATTTCTAGCATGGTTCCTGTTCTGCTTTGAATCTAATTAATAAAATTCAAATATAATAAAATTAGAGACCTAATCTTCTCCTTCCCTCTGAAAAAAACCTTCTCCATCATGTAGTTTTGTTTTTCAAGAAAAATATATTCAATTAAAGTGGAGCTGATACTGACCATTTTTCTTTCATCAAAGCTTCTCTAACAAAATCATTATATGAACCATATACAAATGATGAATCTCATAGAGAGGAGCCATCTGGTAGAAGAATCTGACAGCGTACATGGTGATCATGCTTAGCAATTATTTGGATAGTTACTGTATTCTTTCAAAGGAACCACATTCTACCCAACGGATTCTCGTTGTGGTTGTGAACAAAATTCAATGAAGAGAAATTGCCATGTATCATAGAAAAACGCATATCCTTCTTCATCCGTGTTTCAGCTATACAAACGGCATCAACCTTGACTTTGAGACTAATAAGCTAGCCTCCTGTTCTAGAGAGCAAAGGTACAAAACCCGACCCACATGGGTCATATTTCACCAAGTTAACTCAGGTTTGTTAATTTTTTTAACTAAAAAAATCTATAAAAAAATTTAACAAGTTGATTGACCTCAGATTGCGAGTCAACCACAATTTTGGATCAAGCCACTTGGTTTTTTTCTTTATATATTTCTTTTTCAATCCAAACTAGTTTAGGTTCTAAGTCAATTGAACATCCTCTTCCAGGGTTCACAACAGTGTTAGAGAGTTGTTATATCGTATAGTATTCGACATCAGGGTGATGTTTGTTTCTTAAAAAATAATTTTTTAAAAATAATTTTTCAAACTTTCCTATATTTGTTTGTTATTAGAAAAGTTGATCAACAAAAAATATTTTCCGATTAATAAAAAACACTTTCTGGTCAACGGAAAATACTTTCTAGTGAACGAAAAATATTTTTCAGTCAAAGAAAAATTTGGCTTGGTTTTCAGGAAAGTGTTTTCCTTTTTAGATGTGTTTATTTTCTGAAAAGTGGTTTCTGGAAAAATACTTTCCAAACTTTCTTGTGTTTGTTTTCCAGAAAGTGGTTTCCGGAAAATCACTTTTCAAACTTTCTTGTATTTGTTTGTTGTTAGGAAAGTTGGTAAACAAAAAGTATTTTTCAGTCAAAGAAAAATTTGGCTTGGTTTTCAGGAAAGTGCTTTTCTGAAAAATTTGGAGGAAATACTTTCTGGAAGTTATGAAAAATTTAGGAATGTCGTTATTTGCTGATTATACCAAATTTGATCCTCATATCTATCAAATTTGGTCCTATTTTTTTATTGTTACTTATTTTATTTGAAATACTTTATGAAATGTTAATTATTATTATTTTAATTTCTTCATGTTTTTTTAGATTTGATCTTTATTATTTTGATAATTATTTATTTTATTTGAGATAATTTATGAAATTATTTTTTTTTTCAATTTTATTATTATTCAACTTTTTAATTTGTAAGATTTGTTCCTCATTATTTTAATAAAATTGAAAAAAATAAAACATTAATAAATTATTTTCCAGTTAATTTTCCATAACATAACCAAACACTAGAAATTATTTTCCAATTTATTTTTCATAATACTATCGAATATCAAAAATTAATTTACTTTTCAGGAATTTATTTTTTTTTTAATTTATTTTTTTAAAATTTATTTCTTTTAGAATTTACTTAAAAAAACATTTTTTCTACGAACAAACAGAGCACGAAAAATTGACCATTAGATGGTAAGGAGGGAAGACTTACTGCTCCTCTTGATGCAGAAGCATTGGTGCTAGGCTTCTTCTGCCTCCTGTTCTTTTTGGTTATTTTTGGCTTCAATTCAGAGGCCCCTGCCGTCGCTTGACTTGTTTTTTTTCAGGGGAAGATTTTGCATCGTTGTTTTCAACAATTTTGTTTTTTTTGTCTACGGACATTGACTACTTAGTTTCTGTCCTGGACATTGAAAATTCAAGTCTTTGTGCATCCAGAGGAATTATGGGTTCAAGAAATAGCTATGCTGCTTTGAACAGAACGTTGCCGTTACAATGGTCATATTGTTGAATGACTAGAGTGAATTCCGGAGACAAAATTCATTAAGGTTTTGAGTTTTTTTTTTTTTTTTTTTTTTGCATTGCTGTTGAAGTTATGTTTAAGTGTGGTTTAAAAGTATTTTTTATTAAAAAAATATATATTAAATTAATATTTTTTTTATTTTTTTTAGAAAACATGTTATCTACCTTTCTTATCAAAACCCCTTAGCTAGTGGTTTAAAAAATTCTTTTACCTTAAATATTTTTGTTTTATTTAACCTTTAAATATGTTCACGTAAATTTATTTTCATACTCAATAACACTAAATAATTTCATGGAACTTTTCTTTATGGTTATACTAGTATTCAGCTTAACACATTGGCTTTTAGAAAGTTATGGGGAGAATTTTTACATTGAGTCATTATCTGGATGACCAACTTTAAGCTACCATGTACATTTTATACATGTTCTCTTAAGTCGGTCAGGTTATCATAGATATACATATTTATTTTTATAAAAATATAATTATTAAAAGTTGATTGTTCAATGTTTTTTTTATAAAATATAATCTAAATATGCTAGGTTTGGGTGTGACAACCTGAGTCCATAATGGTGCTAGGGTTCCTGGTGTGTGGGCTCGGGCTACCACACCCGAGTCTATATTTCTTGAACGTATTTTTAAGCTTTTTTTTAGAGAATTTTTTTTTTATTTTGGAAATTTTTTGGGATTCATCATAGATAAAATTAGGGTTTTTAAAATCAAATGGATTGCTTTCTTGGAATCAAAGACATGATAAGATTTGAAATCTTTTCTTTCTTTGAATAAAAAGGAGAGTTGATATATATGTAATTAGCATCCCTTTATCGCCATTCCTAGATTCTAGAGCTTCACGAACAATGAGAATAAAATTTCTTCTTATTAATCTTTCTTTTTTCATTTTTTTTCATTGGTTTGGATTTTATAAAATCTGTGAGAATGACAAGTAAAATATAATTTTTTAGTATTTTCCGTGTTAAGTGTGTGTGTGGAGTTTTTGATTCATACGGACCTTCTTGCTTTGGAAGCATCCCAATATTCCTTCAGAAGTTCAAAACTGATTGTGTGCGGAAATTATCTGCTGATGGGGTCCTTTCGAGCCTCTGTTAAAAAAGTTGAGATTGACCAGCAGCAGTGAGCAGTCTCGTTAACAATTTTGCGAGTCTTTGCCAAGGTCCAGGAAGTAGCCTTCCAGCTTGCAAAAGTGAAAAAGAAATAACATTTTATGCTCTTGAGAGAACTCGATCAAGCCTCTTAAGTTGACATTTTATGCTCTTCAGGGAACTCGATCAAGCCTCTTAAGTTGCAATCTTCAATGATCGTCATTTATTAAGTAATCACAAATGAAGATTGCAATATTTGCTCGTCTATGGGAATCACTCACAATTGACGTGATATAAAAATTGACTTGAAACATTATCCAACCATATCAGGGGTCCAAATATCACGATCCCTTGGCCATGGAAATGACCATACCTAGCACTCACCTTTCTCCACCTCCGAATGCTCCACTACCTTCCTAGCAAACCTCCATGATCTCACTACCAGATTTACTATCTAGACTGGATTCTATCACCACTCTTATGCTCAATGTTATGTGCTTACCTCTTGCCTGTTTATCAAAACGTAAGTCATTGCCCATGCAAGCATCCCAATCCACTTGAAATACTTTGAATCGTTCGATATTGAGAGATCCTTCTTTTTCAATAATATGCCTAGCTTCTTCTGCAGGAGCTGCAGATTGAACCTGTCCAGTTTTGCCTCTTCTATGAGAACTGGCTATACTTCATCCTTGGTTTAGTTTTACACCAAAAATGTTCTTAAAAACCATAGCAACATTGACCTAGGCACATCGTAAGGTTGTAAGATTCAGTAAACTATCGTAAGTTAGGCCTTTTTTGGCAGTATCAAATGCAGTAGTCCATGTTCTAACAGAGGGAGAGTTGTAATATGCCTCTAAGACAATGTCATTAAGATGTTTCCTAGTAATTTTCAAATAGCTCATCTTTGGTTGCCAGAAAAATTAGCTTTCCTATCACTGCCAATCACAGTGAGGACCATATGACCTCCAGGGATCATTTCTTCTGAACGTGATTTCAGAGACACCATGAAATCATTCTCGAAAAGAACAAAGTAAGCTTTAAACATACTGGGGGGGTTGTCTTGGAAAGATAAATATTCCCTTTACTCAATGGTGATCCTTTCTCATTCACAAGCCTTTTAGGGAGCAAGCATGTTTTTTTTTTAAATAAATATTAGAGAATTACATAAATCATATATCATACTTCATCTAATTTTCTAACAGTAAATAGTCTAGAGAATTCAAAATAAATCAAGCAAAGTGGAATTCTCAACTTGAAGGGTTTAGTCTTTTCCTTTGATTTCACAGGAAAAAAAAAACTAAATGGAGTTGATGAAGAACGAACCATTGCTTATTTTCGAGGAATTTTTTTAGCAATCTGGAAATAGTACAAGTCATCTTGACGGTGTTGTGAAAGGAAAACTTCAAGGATTGCTAACCGGTGAACGCCATTGAAGATGGGAATGAGAAAAATTGTTACGAAACAGCCTTTCATAGAAATTTCCAAGCATTCCTGTTGTGAAACATGGCCCAAAATCGCTTCCCATGTCATTCTTGATCTTCTCATAGAAGCTAGGCAGCGACCTTAATATTACGTTGAAATCATTTCATGGATGATCATTCAGGAACACCTGAAATGTATGGTCCTGATGAGCATCTAAAATCTGTCATTTTAAATGATCTTCCGGGAAATGATTTCAACTGAATATTGCTGCAGTGTAACTTTTCCGCCTGTGTATCTTAGGTTAGAGTAGCTGGTCCCAAACCCGGATAAAGGAGGAGGGTTGTGGTATAAACCCAACTTTGGCTTTATCAAAATAGCTTCAAACTTCATGTGGGAATAGCTTGGTTTGTGGAAGAACATTTGTTGTTTTTTGCAATCTTTGAATCTCTTCTATAGTCTTATGTGGATTCATGACTGGATCAAGCTGACTTGCAACTTTCATAATTCAAATGTTCAAAGAGCTTGATTATGCTACCAATGATGAAATTAAAAAACCAACCTGCTCTCAATTAATGGATACAGTGCAAGATATAGCCCAAATCTTACTTTTTTAATTACTAGCAATGTCCAGAATCTCTAGGCTGCCAAAAGCAGGCTGAAAGAAATGTCCAGCTCTACACTCTCCCTTTTCACATGGATCTAAGCCACTATGAAAATATGGAATAGGATTTAAAGGAATGGAATAGATAGTAAAAGAAAAATCCAGTGATGAAATGTAAAGAGATGCATGCAAGGAATAATTTTTTCAAAGGGCTTTAATCATATGCCAGGACAAGCCTGGATTGATGGTCCCAGTCATAAGATGCCAATCCTTTCAGATAAAACTCCAAGGATGAGATGAAAAGCAAACTTATGTCAATCACCCACACAAATTTTCTCTAAGCAAAATCTATTGGTTTTGTTCAAAGCCAGAAATCGATTTTCAGAAACTTTGTCTGATGACAAATGAAAGTACTCATATTATCTTGTACTAATGTGCACGAGCAAATTCCATTGTTGATTAAAAGAAACGAGTACGCTGCAAGTGGGAAAGAGTCATAAATCATAATGATGTTATTTTTCAGTGAATTCCAGCTCACACAACACGTCTACTACTTGTTCCAGAATTTACTTGTGCCAGAATTTATACTCTCTCCTGGTTTGGTTATGCTTTAGACTTGTGAGAGAAAAGATAAAGACGCTATTATATTATATGGGTTGTGCATGGAAGGCCTAACCAGTCACCAGTCAAAAAATAGAGCAGCTCTATTATCTTTGCTTCATCCTTGGCAGTGCTCTTTGTTGAAAAATTCAAGACATGACCAACTAGGCAACACTAGAATCAAAGCATATATTCGTCAAGAGTTTAGAATGTAAATCTTCCTATTATGCCATATCCATCTTACATTAAGAGCATGGAAAGTCTTGGACCTCAGGAAATTCCGTATCTGCATAGACTATCCAATCTCGAAATCAGAATTGGCATCTAATTGACTTTGCTGGAAATTTGCAAGAATTAATCCTTTTTTCTGCTAAGATTTTATACTTGATAAAGCCATGAAAATGTAAAGCATAAAGTTGTAAATTGTAATTCACACAAAAAAAGAGCTTACAGGTAAATTTACACTGCGTTTATGATTTAGTAATGTACACACGCCTATAGTCTTACAGATATGCAACCAAAAAAGGGAAAAAAGGAACTTGGATTTTTCTCACACCCCTGTTTTTACTATAAAATATAAGAGTTCTCTTCGTCTATTAGAAACCTCTTTTGCCTGGCAATGAAAGCCTCGATCGTGCTCCGAAACTCATCGTTGCTCATTTTATCCTTGGGAAATGAACTTTTCTCCGATTCCTTAGCAGAATCAATGGTTTTCCTGCATTTATCAGTCGCTGACCTCCTCAGTTCCCGGCTACTATCTGGCCTCTCCAATTTCTCTGATTGACTCCTGTGATATTTCTTTCGTTCTAAAGAAGTTGAAGTATCCTCAGTGACTTTGTACTCAACAAAAGTGACCTGTTTCTCTCTGCATTCAGCTTCATATTGATGAGTTTCCTGACTCTTTTCACTCTTCTCTACAAACTCGTCATAAAGATCAGTGCTTGGATTCTTCCTATTAGAATCTTGACCTGAAAACTGGCCTGACTTTGCAAAGAGAGTGATGACTATCATGTTACCAAGAACGAACACAAACCAAGGACTTACGAGGATTACTGTTAAGTCCTTGAAATACTCACTAGAGTTCTTGATAGCAACCGGGAGTTGAATGGAAAACCTGGCAATCAAAGCTAGAACAGCGCCTATTTCTATTAACCTGAACAAACTTGAAATCTTTTGAATCTTCCTATGCTTCTTGATCGCTTTCGCCTTCTCAATCTTGATGCTGGTGATGTTGAATGAATCCATTTACAGATGGGAATTGAGAATTAAAAGCAACAGCAAGGTGGCAGAGAAGATGTAGGATTATGGGTTTTCACTCAGAGAAGTTGTAAACAAGCAAAGCGCCGGTAGCTTCCATTTCTCTGTGTAGAGTCAATACTGAATCTACCATACCTATAGTATACAGTGAAGGTATTATGCTGCCAAGGAGCATGGAAACTGATAGAAAGAAAACAATACAAAGGAGAGAAGCAGGGGAATCAGAGCGCAGCTCTGTTTTTTCTCCCTCTGTGCTTGTCAACTAGAAAATGTCGCTGTTCTTGTTGAAGCCGTTGGTTGTTGAGGTAGACTATTTATAGATGGTGGAATATGTGATCCATTTTTTTTTCCTTACATCCAATCTTTCTTTATATGTTTTTAATTTGTAATTTTTTTGGGTAAAAGTATTATATTCCATCTTTAGCATTTTTCGAACTGTGCAAGTTGTGGGATTTTTCCACACCATTATTACTTCTTTTTATCTTGCCCTATTATTCCCACCTCCCTTGAAGCTTAGATTTTACACCTAGTAGAAGACTCTCTTCAACTTTGGTGGGAAATTATTCTGCCGAATATACCCACATTCTTTTAGAATATCCCATGAACCGACTAGAAGAGCAGGCATACATTGAACTCACCAGTTTCGTTATTCAACACTGACCTGCGCATCATGATGTTCATGGAATATTAGAATACATGAGCAATATTACAAGATAGAATCTTGTTCCATGACTAGGTTTAAGTTCCAACTTTCTCATGAAATAGTCGCATTGCACTCAATCCAGTTATGTTACATCAAGTACTACATGTTATCAGATCTGGCTCAAGGTTTGTCCCGAAAAAAATCCAAGTTACTGTGTTGTTGGGTAAATTTATAGGTTAGCAAGTCAATTCTGATCTATTATTTTTATTAAAAATAATATTATTTTTTTATATTAACTTGGTAAAGTTTAGACTGAGTTTGATCGTATTAAATTGAGTTATGGTCAATCTTAATTAAATTAATACTAAACCACTTTAATTTGAAAAATAATTTCAATAAAATTCTAGATTGTATATTTTCTTAATATTTTATAAGGTTTAGTTGGGTTTAATAACTATGTTATTTACTAAAATTATCTTCATGTTAGCTAAAACCAAAAAAAATTAAGCTCCTCGGAAAAATTGAAAAAAAAAGAAGAAAGAACAAGAATCCCCCTTGTAATCAAAACAAATAAACACAAAAGTTCTTTTTACATGATAGATAAAAAGATCTGGTAATCTGGTAGATTGAATCTTGTTGAAGGATGACCTGAATGTCACTGTAATAACACTATTTCGTAGAATGTTAGGTAAAAAGTTTGGGACATGGCAATTACAGTAACAAATTATCGGGAAAGCAGGTCCATTTCTTCCATACTAAGAAAAAAAAAATGTTGCTTTTCTCTCCTTATTTCCATTATTTTATCAACTTTCTTCACCTTCAACCGGCATTCCGTTACTGAATCCTCCTGTTCTTCAAGACAAGACCCACCAATGATCCCGCAACAGAGTGGACGACCAGCTTTCTTTTCCTTGCGCGTTACATTCGTTATGATAACACGTGGCTCTTTGTTATCTTCTTGTGGGTTAGCTTCAATCTCTCTCTTTCTCTGTCAAAATCAGAACTGTTCGTGTTCTTTCATGTTGTTGTTTGATCCGAGACCCTGAATGATTCAGGAGGCATCAACGGTTCGGTTCTTACCCTCTTTTTTCCCCTTCTTTTAGAAACAAGTTAAAGCAGTACCTTTCTTCCTTGAATCCACTGCCTGTAATAGACAGGCCTGACTCTCAAAACTTTGAGATCAAATTAATTCCGACTGGTTTTTTTAGTTTTTCGGCTTATATTACGAGCTATTAGCCTCTCGTTTCCCAAATCCCTCCCGTCTTTCAGGTAAGCGTTATTGAATCCAGATCACTTAATTGGCATCCACACTCGATGTTTGATTATTAAGCAAGAAGTAGAGATGTTCCAAGCTTTTGTCCTCCCTAGTTCCATTAAAATAGCTTACATTGTCATGAAGGAAAAAGAAAAAAAAAAAATCATTAGGGAAAAAGAAGAAAAAACACTTGGCAGACAAATAAAAGAATTGAGTATTGGACTTTACAGGGTTCACTTTAACTTCAAATGGGCCTAGATCTCTGGGCTCCATTTGCTCTATTATTTTGACAGTGACGGGGAAAAAGCATAAAAGAGACAAGAAGCGGGAAAATAAAGAGTCTTCCTGTTTTTTTAAAGATGGAAACGTGGCTATCAACTAAGGAGTCGATTCGGAATGGGGTCCGAACTCGGAAGCAAAGAATTTCGAATCCCACGTTCATTCCAAGAATAATATTTCTTTTCAATATGTTAATAAAGCAAACTTTCCTTGCATGTAAAGGTTTTGGAGTCTAGATAAGGCGTTAGAAAAATAACTGAAAGCTTAATTTGGGTGATTAATTAATTGTTTCACAAGTTGAGTTGATGTAACATCAAGCTCCCTTTTTTTTTCTCGGTTTATTTTATTTTTGATCCTCCTCCGAAGGATTGGAGGCTGATTCAATGACACGGGAGCTTAAGATTCACCCTCTGTTTTTGTGACACAAAGTTTATAAATTCCTTTATGTGGATAGTTATATGATATGAAAAATATATATTCTTTACCAAAAAAAAAAGAAGAAGAACAAGGGAAAAAAAAAGTAAATATGCCCTCGGTTTGCTTACTTGCCCACAAAATCAACTACGTTGGATTCGGTGATTATTGAGTCGGATTCCACTACCTGTGTTTGTTGCTCAGTTTATTTCCTTAGCAAGAGCTTCTCCTTTTTTCTTTTCTTTTTTTTTTAATTTATAAAATGTCCACTCCGGCTATTATTATTATTTTTTCTCAATATCAAATGATAGTATATGATTATTTTAAAAGAAAGATGCGAGGTAGATGTTGTTTTTCAAGATATTTTTTATTTATAAATACATTAAAATAATTATTTTTTTATTTTTTAAAATTTATTTTTAACATTAAAATACCAAAATATTTTTTTAAAAAAAAAAAAGAGCTGAAAAAGCAAGTTACATGGTGGAACTATGTACTTACTAATTAAACCAGGTTGGGTTGATGTAGGTACCTAACTATCTCTGGACTCTGATCCAAAATTAAAATCAACGGTTGGATCAATTAAATGGATTTATTAGAGGACAACCTTCGAGGCCCAAACTCTAGAGTCCGAAAAAGGATTATCCGACCTGCCGGATTCGAACCAGCGACCTAAGGATTACAGACACCACTACAGTCCTCCGCTCTGCCAACTGAGCTAAGGTCGGTTCTGTTGATGATTATGAGTTAAAAGATATTAATCTAACCTATAAAACAAGGTATCGCAAGATACTTTATTGAATTAAATAAAGAGTAGAAGGACTCGATCAGTGAGAAGAAAAGAGTCTCCAGCCTAAAGAAATTGAGGGAGAAAATCTGCATAATACCACAACGAAAAGAGAGGAGAAATTCATGTTTTATGCTCAGTATTGTATACTGACATGTGTTCCATGGAGGCCGGTTGCAGAAGCGGAGCAAGACATGGACTTGCTTTTGTGGCAGCTCGCCAAACTGTGACCAGCAGTGCAAAGAATGAAAGGACGGCATGCATGGTGCCTGCCACTTTGATTTCCCTGGATTTGCATGCTTCTGGATCCTCGATTGAACCATGTATGTGTATCACCTGAGAAATCGTCGAGTTTTAAAGAGATTGCAAGTTGGATCCTCTCCTTCCTTTTCTACGCTATAAATCAGTCTCTTTCTGTGCTTATAAGAATGATCTCCACGAGATTGATGGTTGACCCATGTGGATTTACAATAAGGTCATGAATAATTCAAAAACTTTTTTCAGGCATAGATATAAAAAAGTGAAATATATCGAGGTGACATTATTTTTTTAATTCAAAAACTATTCTAAGATCATTGAGAATACTGATAAACAACAGCATTGTTGATCAGACATTAGTTAAACATATAAAAGTCCTATACTAGCTCTCTTGTACCATCAATTCATGATTTATTTATTCAACTAAAAAATTTGCATGAATCAAAACCATCACCGAGCGAACATTCCATAAAAATCTTGACTCCCTAAAAATACCATCCGAAATCACCTTTCTAAAGATTTAGGATTCGCCCACTTGAATTTTGAATAGAATGTTCGGGGAGTTTCGAAAGTTAAATGAAATTAGCAGTGCTCAAGAATATGGGCCGAAATATACTTGTTCATGGGCTTAGCACAAGATTAAAATAGATACGTTGCTTTCTAACAAATAGCCCATACAGGCCTTTTAACTCAACTTGAAACAATAAAAGCAGCCCAGTAAACAAACTGAACTTCCCTAGAAACCCTAGATACACTACTCAAATAACAGCAACACAACGCGTACCCCGCAGCAGCAGCAGCCTCTTCTCCCTTTCCTCTCACACAACATCAACAAATCCAATGGTAATCCTCTCTTTCTCAACAAAACTATCCAAATCTCGACAATCCCAATTGGATTAACGGTTTCTCTCTTTGGTTGTCTGCAGGCACCGAAGAAGGAGAAGGCGCCGCCACCGTCATCAAAGCCAGCGAAATCAGGAGGAGGGAAGCAGAAGAAGAAGAAGTGGAGCAAGGGAAAGCAAAAGGAGAAAGTCAACAACATGGTTCTCTTTGATCAAGCTACTTATGATAAGCTTCTCTCCGAAGCTCCTAAGTACAAGCTTATCACTCCTTCTGTCCTCTCCGATCGTATGAGGGTAATAATACGTTTTACTACTTTTTTCATTCAAGCTTACGCCATTTTCATGCTTTTAGTTATGTCAAATCGCGGGGTTTTAATTTTATTTTTTGTTTTTGATCATGTTAGAATTTTTCGATTACTGGGTTTAGGACCAAGTGCAGTACCAATGTACGAGCAATACTAGTTTCACTTATAAACGTCCGAAAGGATCTCAACCGTTGAATTTGTCGGATCCACTAGTCAATTGGAGAGGATCTTTTATTGGAAGAATCTCTGTAATATTAGCATTATTTCAAATATATACTCGCCAAAACAATTGTGGAACCTGTCTGCCGTCAGATGTCGCGCATTTTTTACTGTTAGGTTTCAGGTGATGTAGCATAACTTCTAAGGAGTATTTTAGCTCTTCAAGTAAAGTTTCTAACTTGGTACAAGCTGTTGCCATTCTATGGAATATTAAGTTTTAGCTGTCGGTAGCAATATTTTTAATAGTTCTCGTAAGTTGTAGTGGTAAAGTGGTGGAAGAGTTTGAGAGAACGTTCTTAGGTGATAAAAGATTGAAGTTACTTGAAACTATCATGAATTAGATTGTTGTTTTTTGGGTATTTAGGTCCCTTATTTTGTTGACATCGCAATGTCACTTCCGGTGTGTTGTATTTAGTTTTGACAATTAGTCAAGCTGACCTTTTGTCCATTTCTCGTATGCTTATTTATGTCTAGGATGTTTTCGAGATCTAGTGAGTTTGCGTTTCTGTACCTAAAATGTTTCTATTCTATGATTATTTTACTGTTTTTTATCTCTCTACTGGGGTTGAGAATCTGTAAACTATTATACATGCCTTCGTGTGTTCTACCCGGGCATTGTTTTGTTAATGCCTTTTCATTAGCTTGACCAGTACTGATACGACTCTGATTTCATGTTTTATTTAAATTTGTGTACATGCTTCATTTGATTTTGTGTGTTAATGTATCTTTCAGATTAGTGGATCACTTGCAAGGAAGGCAATCAGGGAACTGATGGCTAGAGGTTCAATTAGGATGGTCTCTTCCCATGCAAGCCAGCAGATTTACACCAGGGCAACCAACACCTAGGTGTCTTGATGTATTTGGTTATTTAGTTCTAAGTAGTATGTTGCCGAGTTTTTCAGCTACTATTACTTTTTTGTTCAAGTGATTGTGAGTACAATCTTAAGACGTTTCCTTACCTTTTGTGTTGAATGAATATTTTGCAGAGTTCTTGAGATGCTGGATATGTATCTTGAAACCATGTTCTGCCATGTGACATGCATTTCCTTGTTCCACTGGTTTGGGTCTTTTGTGCATGATTTGTTGCCTTTTGTTTTGAGTTTTTTTGGTTGTTTGTGGATGAAGTTGCGCATCGCTGGTTTCAGAAGTTAGTTGGGTATCGATCAGACACAAATTTCTTGGTGCGTGTTAGAGTGCCCATTCTGGAAGTATGTCTTTGTGCCAGCCTATAGCGTAGAGTTTCTTGATTTTTCACATTCAATTAAGTATAAAGTGTTTCGGGAATTGACTTGTAGAATGGTGTTGGTTGCCCCACCACGTGGTTCATTGGATTAACTAGTAATGTACTAGGCCTCATGCCATTTACCTATCGATAAGTAAATTGTCGAATAAAATAAGGAAATGATTCCTCCAAAGAAAAAGGTCTAGTAATGTATCAGCCACCCTTTTAAAGAGGAGAGGATAGATCCTGCCAAAGGGTGTTTTCTCACCTAGGTTAATTTCCCATAGTCAACCCTCTTCACAAAGGCCGTTCAGGAAAAAGGAAATGATTCGTGCTGCTTCGGATTGGTTCCGACCATTTTCCCTCCTTGAATCAAATGATATTACTGAAAATCTGAGACCTACGAGCTCCTTCCACGCATTCATTTCCTCAATTTTTTAAAGAACATCCCAACTTGACCTTAACGGCCCGGGACAGTTCGAGGATGTTTTTATTTGGGCATGCATGAAAATGACAATTGAACATTGAAATATTCAGGATTGGCAATGCTTTATTTTCTGGTTCATCTTTTCAGGGCCCCGGTGAATTTTCAATTTAGTGTGGGTGAGATGGTGGATCAAGATTTGATATCACCCAGAGATCTCAAGTGGGTGACTTGTTCTCATAATTTACTAGCAGGCCACGTGAAATTTTGTCAAGTAGCATTACGCATATAGCTTTTGCTTGTGTATTCTTGTTTTTTTTCAGAGCTGCCTCTTTTCTTTAACAGTCACGACGGCGACTCGAATAAAACATGACTGGGTTCCTTCCTGTCACCAATCCGCACCACATACATGGCGCTCCTGTCATTTGATTGATGATTCCAACTGTGGAAATTATGAAAATTTAAGGTGATAAACTTTAACCTAATCTGGCTGGTTTTTCTTTTCCTGTTGCCTGGTCTTAGTACGAACACTATGAGAAAAAGGAATCGTTAAGCATATATCTCGTGTAGTTAACAAGTTATATACCTGTATAGAGAATAAAATGAAGATGGATTCATCTTTTTATTATCTCTGCGTGTACAATTTGTAGTGTATTACCATTGTGATTAAGGAAAATATATTGGCAGTTATTATTATTATCAACCAACAGTTCTATATCTTTATTTTTATTTTATTTCTCTTAATGGAGGAGGTAGCTTCCTGGATAATTAAATACATTTAACAAGGTGTCTTCTACGCTGATTAAGTCAGATTTTCCATTATTATGCTATTTACCCATCGCTGAAAAAAATTCAACTCCCCGACTGCTTGACGATTATTATAACTGTAGCGCACGTCATTACATATATATATATCAGACAATTATTACATTCGGATTGCATTTCAAGAGGTTAAATTTTGATCACTGGACAAGTTGACACGATAAAATAAAATAATTAAAAACCATTGTTTTTTCTTTAAAAAAAATTATATACTAGAACAATTTTTATTTTACATTAACTATTTAATTCGTGTTTAGCTTTGAGTAAAAAAAGACTTAGTAGAAAAATAAATATATAAGCCTTTCTAATGTGTTATTAGATATAAAAAATTCATAACCTTTCTCATATACACATTTAATTAATTAAATTAATATATAATTAAAAAATAATTATAATTAAGATATTTAACATTACAGCACAAATCAAAATACTCAACCATATTTAATAAATATTTATTTTATTTATTTAATTAATTATTCATGTCAATAAAAATAAATTAAATAAAATTATAAAGTTAAGTTATAAAATAATCCAATATTAAATAATACTTTTTTTAAAAAAAAAACCTTCAACAGCATGGAAGCTGGTCATGTATTATTATATTATTATGTGCAATGTAGGTATCAACAACTTTTTTAGTATGTAATATAAAAACAAAAGGTTATAATTGCCCTCTCTGAAACACTAAATTAAATAGGTATTTTATCTCAAAATTTAAAAGAAATTCTATTTTTTTTCATTTTAATCCTTTATTTTTTTTTTTATCTCACACTCGTAAAAACTTAGCCTATAATCTGGTCGTAATAAAAAGAAAAAGGAAAGGAAAAAAAACACTATGATTAATGCGTTTTGCACGGTAAATTCCCCCACACGTTTGAGTATTTCTTACAATAGTAATGTAAATAAAACTGAGACAAGTGTGCGGCCTAGAAAACAGCAGGCCCTATTAGACTCGTGTCCCCTGTCCAATGTTGAAGTCAAATGGCCCATCAGCTTCTTCTGTCTGGATGCATCCTAGATTATTTTCATCTCAGCCATGGTCGATGCAGTCACTGAACCACAATTTGCCAATCAATCCCTTTCGCCACCTCTCACTGTCTGCTTTAGCTGCATCCATATAATGCACCCTCCTGTTGATATTTCGTGCCCTCTCTCGTCAGATATTAGCTCCGATTTGCTTACTGGCAACTCCCATTTCACTTCCATGTCGAGTTCTTGGATTTCATTGCATTGCATGAATGCTTATTTTCTCTTTTATTTCTTGTGTATGGTTTGATTTCAAAATAACAATTTTACAGGGAAGCCTCTATTTATAAATTCTGGATAGTGAAGATCCTTTGATTTTTTAGATTAGGAGAAGATAGCTTTTTTCAAATAAGTGTGGTTGTTTAGACTAGTTTATTCATGTTACCGGTAATTCTTTGAAAACTTAAAGTTAATGATGTAAATCTTCGATCTGTATGAAATTATTAAATAACTATCTTATTTAAAAATTTAAGTTTTTAAATAAAATTTTAAAATATAATTTATATTATTTTTAAACACATCTCTTTAAATAAAAGTCCTTTAAACTTGAAACTTGTATAAATCTATATTATTTTTAATTTAATTTTTATCAAATAAATAGAAATGATGAAATTCAAACTCCTAACTGTTTGGTTATCAAAGTTTTGATATTATATTAAAGAATTACCTCACTTAAAAATTTAAATTTTTAGATGAGATCTCAAGATATAATTTATATTATTTTATAATAAAAATTAAAAAATAAAATTAAAAGACCACAATGTTAGTTATTTTATTATTTATGTTAAAAATAAAAATATTATTAAAGAAGAGATAAGAAAAAAAAATATTTATAGGAGCTGGCCATTGCCAAACCCTCTATTTTCACTTTTATTTTTAATAGTTATAAGATTTGTAACACTCAAATTAGTAATTTATAAAAAATAAATTTAGAGTGTAATTAGTTAATTTATATTTTTTAAAATTAAAATTATAAGGGAAAATAATATATTTTTATTTTTTATATTTATAATTCATTATCTTATTATTTTATTTGATTTTGTAAATGGGCTTGTTTTTTAAAATTTTATTTTTAATATTTTTATATTAAAATAACATAAAAATATTTTAAAATTATTATTATTATTATTGTGGGTTTTTGGGTGGACGGCGCAGAGCAGTTGAATTATTACTGAAAAGGAAATGAGAAAAAGGAAAAGAGACAGAAACAAAAATCTAAGGTGTAGAATGGAAAGATGTCCCACCAAAAGCTGCAGCCATTTTTCTGAGAGATCACGTGGGCCTAGTGAGGGCATCATGGGCCTCTGCTCAATGTAATAAGAACCGTCCACGGGGTTAGGCATGACATGTGTCCAAAACTGGACGGAAGCACGAAGCACATCATCGAAGAATTTAACAAACTGTCAATGGCCCCCCCCAAGCTGTTTCTGAAAGTGGAATTGCACATTTGCACTTGCATCCAAAACAAAATTGATTAAACTCAAAAGATCAAGAAAGGATCTGCGTGATTGGTACTGTGAAAGATTAAGAAAGGATCTCTGTATGTGTTTAGTAGCGTGATTTTGGGATTTTTAAAAATATTTTTTTGTTATATTAGCCTGTTAAAATAATAATAAAATATTAATTTGATGATTTTTTTAAATAAAATTTATTTTTAAAATTTATTTAAAGCGGAAGCTGCAACATTTCCAAGATCAGATATGGTAATGGCAGGAAATCTTGATATGAACACAGCATAGAGTGTTTGATAATTGGCAGGGTTCAATATTTGTATGCTGTTAACTCCCTTTTCTCAATGAATCGGAAACAAACTAGAGTGAAAGGTGACACCTCTATTTCCTGTGGGCAGGCTTGTCTGCACCACCAAAGCAATCATATGACCTCTTTCATTCATAAAATTCTCCGGCCAATGGCATACCATTCTATACATAGAACAATGAGATTTCAAATATCTTGTAATTTAATATAGAAAAAAAACAACTTGAAGAACAGTGGGGATCTTTTGTCTTTCCTTTCCCTTCTTTTTTCCAGGATCTTAAGAGAAACACGCTAATTGATTCCTGGGCAGTGCCATTTCAGGGAGTGGCACTGTCATTTGATGATTTATTGGTAACATCACCTTAAGTTCATAACAATGGAGAAATTAGTCAGTTCATCATCAATTACAAGTTGACAGCATGTCCAAGTTGTGGGACATGTCTAATCTTAGCTGAAAAATGACAGATTACAACAGCTTGAATTGCCAAGGGTGTAATGAGTAATCCTTCTCTCAACTGCTAAGCTACTAGTGACAGAATTAATTAACTATGCATGTCTAATTAACTTCACTAATAACAACGCCAGTAAATTTAGGTGGTGGCTCAGGGGTCACCTCGAGAGCCCAGTAGATCCGATGTTGTTCTCAATCTATAACATGCTCCGAGGTTTTTTAGTGTTTGTAAAGTGAATAACAATATGTTCAAAATAATATTCTCTATAGTATGGCTGATAGTAGAAAACTCAACACCATTAAAACTTTTTTTTTTATGCGGTTTAGAAACTCTCATATTATAAAATTAATAACTTTGTAATAACTGATAATAATAAATAAAATAAATAAATTTTAAATTTTAAAAATAAGATTTTTTATTCTTGTTTTTTGTATTATAAATACTTTGAAAATTAAAATACAAGTACTTGATAATAAAAATTATTAATCTTTTAGCTAGATAATTCACTTTATCATTATTGCTAGTGTGAAATTGATAAAAAATTATCTTCTCCTATAGCGATAGCATGAGATAAATATCTCTTTTTTTTTTATATATATATATATATATATATATATATATCAACAAGTATTCTTTATATGATATTAATGAAAAACAAATATTTTTTTATAATATTAATATTAATAAAAATATGATAATTTTTTTTAAAAAAATTAACACATATAAAGGTGTAGATAGAGAAGTATTCTTGACATTAATATTTTATATAAAAAGTTATAGAAATAAAAATATATAATCTCGTAAATCACTATAAAGTTCAAAAAAATAAATTTGAGAATTTACTTGATTTATATTTATTTAGACTTAACACATAACTAAATTAAAAAAATATTAGATATAACAGTTTATAAAATTTATGTATATTTAGATTTAATTATTAGTTAAACTTAAGAATATTAAATTTAATAATTTATTAAACTTAAATATATTTCAACTTAACAGTGGACTGAATTTAAAAATATTTAATTTATTCAACATGTAAAATATATATTCATGCTCAGTATACAGCGAAACTTAAAAATAGTAAATTACACCCGGAAGCAAGCCAGGTCAATATCATTTGAAGATGGTATTCTTCCTATCTTTAGATATTAATTATGAACCTAGCCCCCTTTTTATCATCGGTAAAGACATTGCCTCTACTTCTTTTAAATAAAGCTTAGAATAAAAAACAAATTAAAAAAATATAGTGATAAATCAAGATGTTCTCCTACGTTGCTATTTAAAACCTGACACGAAATTCATGGAAGCATGATGCACTTGCAACTTGCCAAGAAACCGACAATGTAGTCTACCGACATTGTAGTCTAGTACTAGTCACGAATGCGGTGATAAATATCATTTTTTTGACATGGACAGGTGTTCGGTATATAGGGCTTCTATATATAACTAGAGGGGGAGCCTGGAAACCTGGACTAAAGTAAGAAGTGTACTTGAATTCTTGAAAACGAGGAGGCAGAGGCAGAGAGGGTGGTGGCCAGAGACCAAGAGAGTTAGAGAGATTACATTCAACAATTTAAGGTATAAAATAATAAAACAGCGAAAGTGCCTGATTTCTCGTGAGGAAGCACAAGCCACTAAAGCCATATTAACCACCACTGTCAGCATCATTTCACGTATTTTTTTTTGGTTGATCATTTCACGTATTTCACTCCCATTTCCAACCTTCTAAAAACCCACTTGATCATTTCCCTGTCCCTGAAGTTCAAATCTGGAAGCACATTTCGGTGTGTTTTCTACAGTGATCTTTAATATATTTCCGGACAAGTTTGATTCTTTTGCTTTTTGGAACTTTAGATTCTTGATTCTTGGTAGCTTCTGTTATCTCGGTTGTACTTAAAGTTAGTTTTATTTCGTTAAACTTGACTCCTTGGCTGCTTAGATTTGGCACCTTCTTCATTCCCTAAGTTTGCAAGAGCATGTGGCACAACTGTCACTCCATTTTTACGATTATATAGTTAGTTAGTACTATATCTTTATGTGATCTGTACTTTACTTGGTTACGTATTTTAAAACTCAGCTTTAATTGGGATTTGTATCCAGTATTTTTGCGGGTGCTACAATTTTATTGTGATCCATCAAGATTATCATCAAGCGCGCTACCTGTGAGAGTGCTGCAATGGATTCTTGTTGTGCGACCTTGAAAGCCACCACTCATGTGGCGAAAGCTAGCAAAGGTGGCTTCAACAATGGAGATAAAGAGTTTTGGGGTGAAAGGATCAGGGGGGGTTTAAATAACAGTGTTTGGGTCAATCAGTTGGCAAAAAGCCTTAAAGTTGACAAGAGTGTCAATAAGTTCAAGCCTGGTGTTGCCTTTTCTGTTTTGACATCAAGTAATGGCAGAGAAACTGTGGTAAGTTGATTAGACAATATAATCAGTTTTTGTATTTCTTGATCATTCTTTGATATCTTCCATATCTAAAATTTCCTATAATATCAATATGGTCATCTCAATTTCTGAATAAGAATGATTTTGATTTTTAAACACGCGTGACTTTGATCATAGTTTGATGTGTACTCATCCTTGAACGGTTTCTAATTTATGGCAGACCTTACAACCACCACGATTTGAGAGAAGAAAAGCAGACCCGAAAAATGTAGCATCAATCATATTAGGAGGAGGTGCTGGGACTCAGCTGTTTCCCCTTACCAGAAGGGCAGCAACACCAGCTGTAAGAAAATATGCTTGATTTATAGAAGATTATGAGTTACTATTATAAAGTTTGAGATATTAACATGCAATTCATGGAATTCTGCAGGTACCTCTTGGAGGATGCTACAGGCTTATAGACATCCCAATGAGCAACTGCATCAATAGTGGGATAAACAAGATTTTTGTTTTGACCCAATTCAATTCGGCTTCCCTGAACCGGCACCTTGCGCGAACGTATTTCGGAAATGGAATTATCTTTGGGGATGGATTTGTGGAGGTATGATTCCATTCTTGGAGTATTTATTTCTCTGACTTCTGTTTTTGGAATCGGAAATTTCCTGCAAACAGAATCCAGGATGCCATTTGCTATCCTTTTTCTATTACGCAGGATTTATGTGTTGAGAGAAAGCAATCAAACCTTGAAATTAGTTTTCTTCCAGTGATATATAATCATATTTCACATTTCCTAATTTACCACGGCACAAAACTAGAAGTTACTTTTGGTAAATCTTCATGTCAATGACCTGATCAAGAAACTGCTAATCATCCTATCTTGGCAGATGTGTGATAAGAAAACCTCAAAGACAAAATTGATCAGACATTATCCAATCTGGAGTTCTTATAACACCATGGAATTTAATTGAGGAAATTGCATCAAATCTTAATTTTAACATGCTTCTTTCGCAACGTAGTGATGGATAATAAACACATTTGATAAACAGGTTTTAGCAGCAACTCAAACACCTGGGGAAGCAGGAATGAAGTGGTTCCAAGGAACAGCAGATGCCGTGAGGCAATTTACATGGGTTTTTGAGGTGAATATGAATACTTATAAGGCCATTTTCATCTTCATTTAAGTAACTGTACTCCACATTACTCTTCAGCCGCTTGAATTGGAGTCTTAAGAATTATGTTGGCTCTTGTAGGATGCCAAGAACAGGAACATTGAGAATATACTTGTCTTATCTGGAGATCACCTTTACCGAATGGATTACATGGACTTCGTGCAAGTATGCCGTTATTCCTCTAATGACATGGACTATGAATATATTTAACTTTTTCTTAAACTCTGGCTTACCTGTTTGCTATGAATCAACAGCATCATATCGATAGCAATGCTGATTTTACAATTTCTTGTGCTGCTGTGGGCGAGAGGTCTGTTGAGCCTTTAGCTGTGCTTCAAGTGATATTTTTTCTTGGTTTCTTTGTTCTAAGGAAAACTTTTTTCCTATAACATTTCGTCTTGACTACTTTGTAGCCGGGCATCAGATTATGGACTGGTGAAGATAGACGGCAGGGGCCAAATTTTCCAATTCGCTGAAAAGCCAAAGGGTTCTGAATTGAGAGAAATGGTGAGAATTTCAAAATTCATATGTTTAGACCTACTTTTGTAATAGCATCCTTTGAATCTGCATCCACATGCATGCCCTGCTTATACTTCTCAAAAATAAGTAACACAAGATTATGAAGAACAAAGCAAAATGACACCAGGCCCAGAAAAATGTAAATCTCTATCATTTGCCTTAGGACTGCTACAACATCCTAGTTTCTATATAGGATCTGAAATTCTGATCATCTGGTTTCCTTACGTAATTACTTAATGCTGTAGTGATAAAAGGACTATCAGATTCAGATCATTTTGAATGACTTGAATTTTAGTTACAAACTAGATTTGTCACTACTGTTCTGTTGTGTGATGGAGTAAAATTCATATGGATGAAATTATTAAAAAATATTTGTAATTTGATAGATATTTATATATTAAAAAAATAATAGGATGTGAAGTTGAAAAAAATATAATTTGATAAATTATTTATAAATTGAAAAAAAAAGGTAAAATTGAAAATAATTTATAATTATATAGGTTATTCTAAAATAAAAAAATAGCAACTAAAATGATGAGAACTAAATATGAGAAAAAGAAAAGAAATAGTTGCTTTGAAATCTTACAGAGGTGGTGCAAATTTCAAGATAGAAAAGAAAAGAATAAAAAAAAGTATATCAAGATCTTCTAAACACCACTATAAATGGTAGTTTTTGACGACCGGATATTTCTATAAACATTGCATGAACACTTAAAGATTTTTTTAATAATATTTACTTTATCACAATTACAATAATTTCCTTAAACAATCTTTAAATCTATAACAAAACTACTGTATGACCAAACCCAAAAAAAAAAAAAAACTCTTATGAGAGAATTAATTGTTTGTTTCCAATAGTTACACTATTTCAATAGAGATGAATGGATAAAAACACTTCTAAACTAAAATCTTTACATTATTTTATTTCAAGGCGAGTGGTGATTTTTTGTGAAAAAATTGGGAAATGACAGATTTGACAGTCATGATAAAAGGACAATCCTACCCTTTTATTTTTTTACGGGAAATTTTGTAATTTTACAATTACAACAAATAATAATCTGATGCTGTGTGCACAGTAAAGTTACTAGAGGAATTAGTTTTTTTTTTGTTAATATATTTTGGTTGTTTGATGCAGCGAGTAGATACTACTCGTCTAGGGTTGTCTCCGCAAGACGCCATGAAGTCTCCCTATATTGCATCAATGGGGGTCTATGTGTTTAAAACAGATCTTTTATTGAAACTTTTGAGGTGGAGATATCCCACAGCGAATGACTTTGGATCTGAGATCATTCCTGCAGCTGTAATGGAGCACAATGTCCAAGTAAGAGAAATATTAAAATGTTCTCTATCTGTTCTGGTAGAAGGATGATTTTTCAGCCTGGTGCAAATCCTTCCACCCACCTCGCTTATTTTTTCTACCAAAGTGTATCGAAAGAATAACCGTGCTTACGAGGAAGAACTAAAAATTTGAGCTATTTGCTTCTTCATATTCGGCTCGTTTTACTGTCCAGACCAAGTATGTGTCCTCTAGAATATATAGTGCTGATATAACCTTGTTTGCAGGCATATATTTTCAAAGACTACTGGGAGGATATAGGAACCATAAAGTCATTCTATGAAGCTAACTTGGCCCTCGCTGAAGAGGTTAGTTTTCCGATTATGGCATCTCATACTTATCATGTAAATCGAAAGGGTATAGAAATGTAGCAGCTAATGTCACCTGAAGAATATTTTTTTTCCCGCTAGTTTTTCTATCTTTCAATGAATTTGGGCACCTTCTCTCTTGATTTTTTGTCGAACATGCTGTTGTAATCATATAAGATGAGAAGGTATCTGAAGCATGACTGCCTTACAGAGAGTTCTGACTCCTGATGCAATATAGGCATAGCCATCAGGATTTCCATGCCTCCGCAATTGATAATTAGCATTCCATATTATTTCAAGTATGTATGTTTGAATTTCTTTTCACTGAGACAAGAATCATGTTTTTAATGGACAATATATTTTCTGCAGCCTCCGAAGTTTGAGTTTTATGACCCAAAGACACCCTTCTACACATCTCCTCGATTCTCACCACCGACCAAATTTGACAAATGCCGGGTATGCTGGTATACTTTGGGATCCATTTTGTGGATTTAATGAATTACATCCCTTCTGATGTTTTAGTCGGATTTTTCAGATTGTCAATGCAATAATCTCCCATGGATGTTTCTTGAGAGAATGCACTGTCCAACACTCTGTGGTCGGCGAACGCTCACGTTTAGATTGTGGTGTTGAGTTAAAGGTGACCCGTCGGCGTTTTCTCCATTCTTTATATTTTCTTTTCTGGATACGTGAACGAGTAATAATTACTCTCTTTTGTTCGTCTTCAGGATACCGTGATGCTTGGGGCAGACTGCTACCAAACTGAAGTTGAAATTGCCTCTCTTCTGGCAGAGGGTGAAGTCCCAATTGGTGTAGGAAGGAACACAAAAATCAGGTACTGGATCCAGTATTGGAAAGTAAAATGAACTTAAAACAAAATATATGGATGCCATCCTCTTCCTCCTCCTCCTTTTTTTTTTTTGAACTTCTTTAATAAGACTACAAGGGTATAGAAATGGTGATTTCTGACAAAAAGTTTATGGTTTTTCTCTGAAGGAATTGTATAATTGACAAAAATGCGAAGATAGGGAAAGATGTTATCATCATGAATAAAGACGTAAGCAACCTTTCTGCGAACTATGCCCCTATATGTAGTCCTTACGTAGTCCTCAATAGGACTCTCATGCAAATTTCTGCACGCATATATATCTCAATGCTTTGGTTTTGCAGGGTGTGCAAGAAGCAGATAGGGAAGAAGAAGGATTTTACATTCGGTCTGGAATCACCATCATATCGGAGAAGGCAACGATAGAGGATGGCACAGTTATCTAAATAGATGATGGATCTCAACTATTTATCAAGGACTTGGTTTCAAGGTGGTGTTGAGACGAGAACACTTTGAAGCACTTTTGAGTGCCTGTTAAAGAATCCGATGCAGCATTTTGGACACGAAAGAAGAAGCAAGCAAGCTGCACCTCCTTTATCCTACGTAAATTGCAAGATCCCTCCTTGCTTGTAAAAATAGAGCCCGAGTTATGATCTGATATAAGTTCATAAAGAAATCAAAGAGCTAACTAGTTAGCTGCTTTGGGTCAACTTGGTGCTAGTATTTATAAGACACTATAAAAAAATTATATTTTGTCAGATATAATGAAATAAGCCTTCTAAATGCTTGCAATAAAACTTACATTTACCATCTATATTTGAATAGCTTAGACATTGGATCTCATGGAAGATAGTGTAGCAATGAAGTGCAATGTTGGATCATTTCTGTGCCTCCACATCAAATTAAAAGAGGCTGCTGCCATCTTCTTCTTTTTTTTACATCATCTACATCTAAATTAAAGCTTAAACTTTTACTTAACGAAATTAAGTCTCTCTAACTCATCTTAAATAGATCATTCTACAGTCAGACTACGTTGGTATATTAAAAAAAATTGGTAATTGATGCACCTTCTTCATGTTTATGTTCACTGTAGAAAGAGATTTACAACCCTTAGGGTAAGTCAATCTAACATTATGGCACACTAAACAATGTTGTTGTCGTGTTTTTTCCTCGAACAGTGTGGTCAAGAACCCCTTAAATACCGAGTCCTTGAGTTGCTATGTGGCAATTCAGGGGTGGCAAGAATTTCCTTCAGTTACACCTGGGAGCTTCTTTTCAATGCAACGTGTTAAATATGCATGGAACATAAAGAAATTGAAACAGAAACAGAAGCATTGACAGACAGGGAAAAGAGGAAGAGCGGTGACATTAATCTAACAATGCAAGAATCAAAGGTGATGGACTTCAAGAAATTGGAGGATGTAATGAAGCAGCCAGAAGGATTTAGCTTGGTGGATAAAAAGGAGAATCTAGTTTCCAACTTCATGGCTGATCAAAAACACCATCAAATTGATTCTGGTAGTGCCCTTCAAATGTTTCTTGATCACATCCCCATTAGTTCTATCCCTGGCATAAAAAGTTCTCCCGGTACTCGAAATCTTCTGCTCCCTCTCAATATGGTTAGTTTTGATAATAGATTTAAATTGAATGTATGATGATCTGTGTTGTGTGTACTCTTTTTTAGTTGTGGAATTGAAAATTGAGGATAGAGTGAAAGATGCGATACATTTGTTGTATGAGAAGAATGTGTCCGGTGCTCCTATAGCTGATGTTGTAGATCCTGATACCATTATTGGAAGGTTTTCGGATCGGTATGTGGGGTACATAGATTTAGCTAGCATGGTTCTTTGGGCTCTTGAGGTATAAGTTGAGACCTTCACCATCTGAACAAATGCAAATTTTGCAGTTTTTTTCACTTAATGTCCATATTAAGTGGTCTTTGAAATTTAAAGGAATGTGAAAAGGCTCATATGCAAACCGGAGGGACTGACGGTGATGAGAATGGAAAAGGTAGCATGTTCACCATGCTTGAAGATAATCCTCAAATTGGACAAACTAAGGTATCCTGTTACAATGAAGGCTTTAACAAGGTGTTTACAGTAGTTTTTGATGCATTCAAATGGTTAATGTTCTTGGCTTATGTTAAGTTTAATTGGATAGAAAATGGTTATGTTTTGTGCTGTCTTATCAGGTTGGGGAGTTAGCCAAGTCATACCTTTGGGATCCATTTTTCCCTGTACACTTGGATGACACGCTATTTCACGTTCTGCTGCTTCTCTCCAACCACCACCGGCTGCAAGTTGTGCCTGTCATAGAGAGATCCAGCTTTCAGGGTATTGGTTTTGTAACACAGGTACTTACCTGGCCGCAACTTGTTCTTTCTTAATGTTGTGTGTGATTGTGATGACATTTCAGGTCTTTTGTTCTGCTGGTAAATAATTTGCGATGCTTTTGTTAGAATGCAGTGATACAGTTGTTGCTTCAATCAAGTGGGCTAGAATGGTTTGACAGCATTGCAGACAAGGCTTTATCTGAGTTTCGGTACACCTGACCAAAAACAATACTCGATAATTAATGTTTCGGCTCATTTTTTGTTTGGAGCTGTAAACCATTAAGCTGCTTGTTCACCCTTCTTTTTCCTTGCACAGTTTTGGAAACGAAGAGCGTGTTGATCTTGTATACGGAGATCGAAGCTTGGCAGAAGCTCTTCATATTTTGCGAGAGAGCCGAAGTGGCGTAGTTGCTGTGGTGAATCGTGAAAATAAGAAGGTTATCGGTTGCATAAGGAACAGTGATGTTTATCTTTTGTTAGAGAATAACGAAATACTTGGTGACAGAGAGTAGGTTTGGAGGACCATTTCTTCAACCTTTACTATTCATTTCCCCCCAAAAGTGACGTGTTTTAAATACTCGCAGGAGGCTAACTGCTGGGGAGTTCATTCACACAGAAACCGCAAAAGAAAACTCTGATGGCATCTTTGAAAGGGACCTGGGGGCACTATTCGCAGCCGGAGCTCTTCAATTGAGAAACAACTTCCTTCCGAAAATGGACTCGCCAGTTAGTGCCAAAAAGAGCAACACTCTCAAGCAAGCCATGAAAGACTTGGCGGAGACCAAAGGCTGTTTTTGCTTTCTAGTAAATGATGCACAGCAGCCAGCAGGTTTGCTGACATTGAGAGACGTCATCATTCAATTTGCCCCACCATGTCTAGATTCGAATATTCATGGAGGTGGTTTCTTTGAATCTGCTCTAGAACAGACAGGGTGCCAAGTTAAGAATGGAACTGTCATTTGTGATCATTGAGTTCCCTGATGCTGACACTGTCGGCTTTTGGCCATTGGATATTATCTCGATATCCAAGCTTCAAGTCCAGGCAAGATATGGTCCTTTCTATAAAAGCTACCTCATAACTGGCAGTCAGGAAACAGCTACATAATTCCCTAGCTTTAATTTTTGTTTGCACGTGAAACATGAACAAAAACCTCTCCCATGTTCATGCCAAGTATTATAGACTTGTATAAAGCAATGAATTTTGATTTTATTTATTTATTCAGAGTATAACTGTTTTTTCCCTCCTGAATTCTCATTCCGTGTGAGAGAGGGAACCAAAGGGAGCAACTCCATTCAAAGTAGTATAACTGTGCACAAGTTTTTTGGATCAGAACTGCTCTAACAAAACTTGGAAGAGAGCTACATCTTAAGGGAAAGGTTCACTGAACTAAAAGGAAGGCTTGCATTTTATGTTTAGCCCCCGGCTCATGGCATAACCAAGAGATAAATATGAAGAGTACAACAAATCCACTATGGCACAGGCTTTTTGTTGCACCCCCAATTCAGTATAATCCACCTTCCTGATCAACGTGCTCTGCTGCCACCAAAAATTAAACAAGCTCACATTTAAAACACCTGGAACAAAATGGTAAGACTTAGGCATTGTGCAGTAATCCCAGGGCATCTAAATTGTTTCACTAGCTTCATTAAACCACATACATTCTCATTCTCTTGACGAATAGGGTTTGAGAAATCATGGCAGATGTTAGCCACAACCTGTTTACAGTATTCTCTCAGGTAACAAGACATGCAAGCAGCATACTAAAGAACAAACCTAAAATGATGTGCACCTACAGTTGCCTGCCTCTTAGAAAATCCACCTTCCTGAACAAACCTAAAAAATGCAGTTGTATACCAGAGCTCAGAGAGGAATGGGAATTACTGTTCGAGAGAGGAAGGAAGAACGCTCACCCAGTTCGTTGTTCTTTCATACCTAGTCAAGCATTATTCTTCCATTTTCAAACTAATGATATCATAAATTTCTAACCACAAAAACCATATTAAAATATCAAAAGTCAAAGACCAAACTTGTGTACACGTGAAAACCAAAGCTGATGTGAGGTCTGCTGATATATTTCTGCATTCAAACTGTACATGGATATGCGGTTATTAGGCATCTACATTTGACGAAGCACAATCCCTTCCATTTTTAAATCTTTTATTTTTAGTTTCTGATTCCAGGTATTACAGCATTACTCCAGTTTGCTTGCAGTGCATATGGAGGATCAATAGGTGACATGCTTGAATGTGGCCATGTTCTTTAAGATTTGCAATGTGAAGCAGCAGGGGCTGGGTTGCCCCTTTCTCAACCTAAATGGCTACATTGATGAAACAAGGCCTCTTCCAAATCTCACATAAGATCCATCCACAATGCCTTATCTGATCACAGGCAGAAAGCAGGAAATATAAACAAATTCAGGCAGGATACATAAAAAAGCAACCTTCAGGCTCTACAGACTCCATCTCCAGTCTACTGATCTGATGGAGGATTGATGGATAAAGATTTCAATTTGTTGCACTAATGTCAACTGCTAGGATAACCGGCACATGCTGTGGCTGCCTATATTGCTTTTCAATCCTAGCATTTTCTCAGGAAAGCTCATCTCTGAATCCCCTGGTATTCCAGATGACAGAAGACCCCCGTTTTCTGAATTCACATGGACGAAAACCATTCATGGCCTTCCCCATCAAAGCCATAGCAGCAATGCTAGCAAACTGCTTCTTCTGGAAGTCTAGTGTTGCCACTGAACATTCTGGCTCAGAAACTACCACAGCCATGGGCTTCTTTTTTGGAGATGCAGATGGCTTATGACACCACCTCTGAACCCAAGCATGAGAGAGTGTTATTTCTTGACTTTTCCTTGCCAAGTAAGTGGAATAGGATTTAGCGTTCCGAGGTGACTCTGCAGTCTGATCTGTCACCGTCTGCTCTTTACCGCAAGTCTTGCTTTTCTTTGGTTCTGAAATACTTTTCCCATGTCTTGGCATTTCGCCGATCAACTTATTAAATTTCCGACGGGATAATGCTTCTTCAACTTTTGAACTTTTAGTACCATAACCAAAAGAATCTGAAGCACTTGGTTTGAGACGCTTAACCCATCTGCTGTATGGGTCCAATCTCGATGGAGCGTTATGGCAGTCACTGGATTTTGAATTTGTAGAATGCTCAGGATGGGGAAGTAAGCATTCCACATCCAAACTCTGGGTTCTTGAGGTGCTTGTCTCCATGTCATCTGGTGACCTTGCCACGCCTAGAAGTACAGGAAGTTCTTGCTTAATATCAGGTAATTCGGTGTTCATCTGTCTGCCCTTGGTTTCTTGTCTGACTGGAGGCACTCCAGCTTGAGAAGCTGGTGACTTTTGGCCCTCGCTGATGTCCTACAAAGTCAATAAATACTCATGTGAACAGATGAGACGATGGCCTTGTAAGCCTTAGACTCTGGAACTTTTTGTAAAGTTACGATCCCTTCGATAAATTCCTTGGCCTAAACCAGAGCAAAAATCTAACTAGACAATGCAAACACCTGTAGAATGTAACTTATTAGCGGTAGAATGATTTCAAAGACCAAGGTAGAAATCCACCAAATTCCTTGAGTAGCAAGCGGCTGCTAATACAGCTGTATAAAATTGCTTACCTAATACAGAAAATTAGTTTTTTTCAGAAAGTAAATTTAAAAAAAAATTAAAAAAATTATTTTTTAATATTTGGTAGTATAATGAAAAATAAATTAGAAAATATTTTTCAGTATTTTGTTATGTCATGAAAAATAAGTTAAAAAATAACTTATTAATATTTTATTTTTTCAAGTTTATTAAAATAATAATAAGCAAATGTTACAAATTAAAAGTTCGAATAAGAATAAAATTTAAAAATATATAATTTCATAAATTATCTTAAATCAAATAAATAAAAAAATCAAATCTAAAAAAAAAGTTAACATTTTATAAATTATTTTAAATAAAATAAGTAACAATTAAAAAAATAAAGACCACATTTGATAGATAAATTTTTTTAATAAAAAATAATAAAAAAAATAACAATTATAAAAATAAAAATAAAAATTAATATAAAAATTAAATTTTAAAAGATAAAATTAAAAAATAAATATTCAAAATAAAATATATATAACAATTAAAAGTTTGAGAATCAAATTTAATATAATTAACAAATAATATTTTAAAACTTTTTACAACTTTTAAAAAGTATTTTCTGTTAAAATTTTATAATTTTATAGGAAAATATTTTTTTTGAAAATCAAGCTAAATTTTTTTTAATTAAAAAATATTTTTTATTAACTTTATAATAATAAACAAAAATAAAAAAAAATAAAAATCAATTTTCGAGCAACAAGCATGGTAAACCAGTATAAATTAGTAGATCAGATTTATTGTCTGTCAACAATGCGCACAAGATTCCTTCACAAGTTTTTGAGAACGCAGTCAATACTAAAACGGCACTTGGGGGGCACAAACTTAGAGATAGAAACACAGTCAACGTTACCTTATGTGATTGCATCGATGCCACACCTACAACATAAAGAAATAAACTCAATAATTTGCATGGTAGGACTGGGCTAAAAAAATACAAAACTCATTAACATTACTCAAATTTAGGTGATTATATCTAATCAACTTCATCGGAGGGATGTGCTCCAGAGCATAGAAAGCTATCATCAACACTGCATTCTAAGATTTAACCGAGTCCTCATATGAGATACTGACCGTACATACCAGATATATGATTCTCACAGAAAGCGTGAATATCCATGGCATCAGTTTCAGCCGATGAATCATTCTCTTCATCGACTGCAGAAGTCTTGAAATTCTCAGTGTTTTCTATTCCATCAGCTGATGAATCATTCTCTTTGACAACTGCAGAAGCCTTGACATTCCCAGTGTTTTCTTTTCCTTCACTCTCTGTGGAGCTTCCCGGAGGTTGCATCTGCTCTCCTTGCTTGACATAGAAGCCAAAATCCGGAGATAAAGCAAGGAGTTCAGTCACCATTTTCCCCTTAAATTCAGTGGATGTTGCGGACTCTCTAAACACCTGGGCACCATCAGGTAAGTTTACGCCAGTCTTTTTTGTGATGAAAAAGCGGTGTGTGGTCTGGGTAAACTTCGGAGGACCTCTAGAAAATTCTTCTATGGAGTCTATTGTAGCACGCATTCTCATGGTCCCCACATCATGAACAGAGGGAAGACTTGGTAGTGCATAAGATCCATGACACAATTTTTCTAATTTGATACTATCTCTGGGACTGATCTGGCTAGAAAACAATTCAAAATCAGAATGATTTGGCACCGTCTGAAATGACTTACCGAAAAAATCTCTTAGCTGATTATTGCTTGTTGAGGGATGACAAAAGAGAAGACCATCATTTTTATTCATTTTCTTCTTATGAACCAAAGACGCACAGCCTGGTTCATTAATGTGATCGAACCCATAGAAAAAGGACTGAATTGGAGCCCTTCTGCCTTCAAACTCACACGGCACAGTAACCGCAGTCGACCTTACAAAATCATTCTGAATAGGTGTCGAAACGACCCTGCTACTCCTTTCTAGCAAACTATTAGACTTCAACTGCTTCTCTGGAGCCAAGTTGATATCTTCTGTCTGCAACTGGGGTTTTCTTTTCTGAATCTCTACCTCAGGAGGAGCCTGTCCGGGCATTAAGGATAAATAATCCACAGTTCTACCAGGAGAAACACCATTCTTCAGAGATAAAACACTATCCCTATCTTGAGAAGGTTTGAACACCGGAAAAGAAGACTGGCCCTCAAACGCTTCATTCCTCAGTTTTTTTGAACTCATGGTACGGTTATCTTTCATGAAGTCGATTCCTTTCCCCTCAATTAATTCTCCAAGCCCCCCGACAAATTTAGAACTACATGTCTCCATCTCCGGCCCACTAAGTGACTGATGATGTTTTCTACCATGACTGACTTCCCCAGAATCATCACCTAATCGCTTTGGAGCTTTATTTTCTTTCCTGCAACTAGTTTGCGTCCAATGAGACATCCAAGCAGACTGGCACTGCTTCATAGACTGGTACTGCCAATCCAAAGTCACAACATGTGAGGTCGTTGATTCTCTGTTATTTCTTTTTTCCAAAAAGCGAATTAAAAAAAAATCAGTGCAAGGATCTTACTTTACAGAATAAATCAATCCCACTAAAAGAAATAATAAAAAGGAAAGGATTTCCAATTACAACGAACTTAAACAACAACCCAACACGGAAAACCTAGTTACAGAAGTCCAGAAAAAAACATTATTAATTTATCTAAGTTACTCGCAAACTAGTTTATGAACAAATAAAAACAGGGGCATGGTAGTACGTGTAAGCAAGCTTGCAGTTTTATTCACCTTCTTCTCTGCTTCTCTCTGTAATCATAGATTCATAGATAACAACATCACTGAAATGAAGCTCAAATTCTTGTTCGGTTGAAGCACTTTTTTGAGGGTTTGTAGAAGGGATTTATTTGTGTTCGGTATTTGATCTGTTTTGAGTTTGGGCTTTTTTGTTTTCTTGCTTAGCCACGAACTTATTAATATTGAGTTTTAACTAATTTTTTATTGTTAAAAATAATTTTTTTAAAAATAAAATAAAAATATTATTTTAATATATTTATAAATTAAAAAAACATTTTTATAAGTATATATTATAGAAGGGGTTCAGATTGTTTTTCATTTTAAAATATATTAAAATAATATTTTTTATTTTAAAAAAATTATTTTTAACATTAATATAGTAAAAACATATTAATTTAAAATAAATAAATAAAAAATTTATTTTTTTCAAAAACATTTTAAAAATATAATACTAATATCCACATTTTTTTTTAATTCAACAACAACAATAAATCACCTGTCAACATGCAATATATACTTATTTTAAACACGTTTCTAGTGTGTTGTAATATGATTTATATACTTAAAACAAAAAATGGATGTAAATGATTTGGATAGCTAAATATATACATGTTTTTCATATATTACTATTTATTTTCAATGTTTTTTTATTTAAAAAAGATATAAATAATAATGTACAGAGTTAAATCTTAAACACAAGGATATATAATTTTTTTATATTTATATTCACGAACTAATATCCTAGATACAAATTACATAACTAAGAAGACACTAAGGTTTAATAGAAAAAATACATGTTCAAATGTATGTTATGAAAAAAATAAAATTCTGATAAATATAATTTAATTGATTAGATTTTAAATTTATTTTCTAAAAATTACCTGTTCAAGCACTATAAATTTTAAATATAATAAAAATTTACTTGGTTATTAATTTTACAATCTTAAAGGATTAATTAAGATCTACATAAATTTATCTAATATCCATAGTTATAAAATAAAAAAATATATAGAAAATAAAACACATTACTATTACTAGTTACAAACTATTGAAAATTAAAATTAATTATAAAGACAAAGCTACCACTCAAAGTTTATATTGATCCCTGGAGTTCTGTAATTTTTTTAAATATATCTATAAACAATTATAATATATATTTCTGGGTCCGAAAACTGTCATGAATAACCTAATAGATTAAGGATACAGTTGGAAGAGACACGATACAGTGCTTTGTAGTAGAATTGTAGAAGGATACCTTGTCTTGCGAGCACTGGGAATTTGCAAGAGGTACTGTGGCAATTCCTCGCTTGCTAGAAGATATGATCACCTGAACAAGAAATTATCTTCACTTGATGCGGAGATTCAAGTTGCAGCAACGCTAACTCAGTTCGGCGGTGATCATGCACAAAATACCTGATCCTTATCGCTTCGAAAGGGTTTTCTTCATTGGATTCTGCTAGCTAGCTAGCTGTGGAGCCCCGTGAAAGGGAACTTTATTCTCGAAACGCTTGATTCAGTAGAAGAGACAAGAAATATCAAATCTTAGTTTAAGGTAGTAGTAATAATAATAAATTAATTAATTAATAATAACAACAACAAAATTAAAGAAAAATACTTTGTATTAACACCCAAAAACTGGTTTAAGATACCATACTTGGCCCTCGATTTTGGAACGAGGGTATGAAGTCATTAACATCATAGAAAAAACAAAATAAATAATGAAGTAATATATAATGAAATTTATTTTTAAAAATGGCACAATTTAAAAATATTATGGTTCATAAATAAAATATTTTAATAATATTAGAAACTGTGATATTTATCTAAATATCATGATTGGGAACAATAATATTAATTATAATTTTATTATATTGATATCGACCTCCTTATTTGTTAAATATTGTGCCTTTCAAGTGTAATATTTACTTTATCGCTCTTGATAATATACAAGTATATTATTTTATTATTTTTTTAAACAGTGATATTCCGTTAGATTTTCACATTTATTGTGCTATTCTTTTTTTAAAAACACCCAATATATAGGTTGCTTGGATGGCTAGAATTTCTTTGAGCAGTTAACATTAATTGGTGGGTTCCATTGCTCTGTGCATGGTTCATCCACCAGAAAAATACAGTGTTAATTTGGCTGTAATTTGTCCACGTATGATCTAACGATGGCCGATCTCTTTCTTGAGGACTTCGGTGTTGTACAATACAATGTTGTCGGCTAGACAAGCATTATTTGCTTATCTGCGACACCATTATTGGAAAGAAAATCTTGCCATTTGAAATACGTGTCTCAGAGGAATTTCACTTCTTGTCAGAGAGTTGGGCAAGAGACCGTTCGATGATCCATGTCAGTTTTCTTGCTTTAAACCGCACGTTGCGTGCCTGGCATCGAACACGTGACTTGTGCCATGTACAAGCAAACTAGGTAATCTTGTCTAGTGTATAGCTGTGGAAACTTAATTCAATGTTCGGAGTCAAATTAATTCCCATACTATTCATTTTCTTCGTACCTGATGCTTTCGGTTCAGATCTTTCTTTTATAAAAAGAAAGAAAAGAAAAGAAAACATAGTTTTTTTTCTTTTTATTTCATAGAAATTAAATCCAGCGATAACAAATATTTAAAAAAAAATAGATTTTAGAACTCCAAACCAACAAAATCATTTTTTTTAGTTTAATACACTAGATCCTATAAAAACTCAAAAATGAAACATGTTTAGGTTGGAATAACACTAGAATAAGTGCTGTTCTAGGAATCATCACTACACACCTTAATTCACACGCAAGTATACAATCATTAGTAGAACTTTGAATTGATAAGCTCTTCCTCGTGCCTTGATTTCTTAGGATGTGTCTGTAAATTTCAATTAGCTAAAGAGGAAGCCAAGTATGGCAGAAGAATTGTCTTCGTTCTGATACCATCTTCGCAGTGAAGATTGTTTCTCCCCTGAACGGCTGGAATAGAAAAGTTGATGTGTTCTGTGCTTCACCGTTTCCCATGCCCTTCCTCTGTAAACCATTCATGGGGTGTGCATCTGGTTTTCTCACATCCTTTTTTTCAAATAGCTGATTGATGCTTGCAATACACAACTGTTAACTGATAGATGCGGCAGCGTATAAATTATAACGTTTCCTTGCTTGTTGATTTTGACAAATATTCTCTGCAGAACCATAGTTTTTTACAATGAAAAAGGCATGTCCACTTAATTTAAGTGGCAAAGCTTACCTGGTTGAAGTGCGAAAAGACAGCCTTTCAAATCCTCTGTTCGTCGATCGCACTCCAATAATTAACGGTCTGTAGATGCAAGTAAACATACTGGGATTTGCTTTCTATTATACATAAAACTCCATTATCGAGATACACAGAAGCTAAAAGCAACGACCAACAAGATACAAGATCAACATCTCTCTGTACAGTAAACAAGATAGATTAAGATGACACCACCTAACACAATTTTGAGATTTTTTTTTTAATCTATGAGCATTGATTTTTTTTACCTCCTTTTCAAAATTACAGTGGATCTTTTTGAGTTGTGAGAAAAGAGTAAGAAGAGAGGATCCTGCGCGCTGTCAAACTATTATTTTTTTGAGTTGGGAAATAGAAGTAACTAACGTGCGAGAGATAGAGCTAGTGTTATGTTGGTGGGTACTTTTGAAAAAACAAAAATTGTTTAATGATACTATAACAAGATGTTGTTTAAAAATACGGTTCAAATGATATTTTATAAAAAAAAAATTATATTATTTTTTAGATTATTTTTTTTCATGTTTTTAAATTGTTAATATACCGGTATTCAAAATAAATTTTAATAAATAAAAAATAATTTTAAAATATTTTAAAATAAAAAATACTTTAAAAATAACACGGTCTAAATTAAAATGTCATTTTTTTCAGGAATTTAATAAATTAAATTTTGAAATTCAAGTATGTATCCTCTAAAAATATTTCAGATATAAAAAATTATTTAAATGGTTCTCAAACAATAACTATTAAACAGTTTTGTTAATATGGCCAGCATAATCAAATCAGGTTTTATTTTGAATCAAAAAAATATTATTCTGCTTAAACTTGGTTGACATAATTAGTTGACCCAGAGAAAACCATCAATGTCAATACTATGAAATCTTTTTTATATATAAAAAAACAACAAAAATTTGTTTTGTTTTGATAAAAAATAATAATTCCAGATGATATATTATAAATTGATTTAATAATGACCCAAATTTATTTTCGGGTCAGATTATGGACCGAGCCTCGCAACGTTCCTAATAGCCTGTAGGGCTCAGGACTTACGAGAGGCAACTCCTGGATCCATAAGCAAGAGCAAGGTTACCCAATGGGCTACATTAATGAGACCTCGTAAATAGCTAAATTTGATATCACGGAGAAAGGTAGGCCCAGCCCAATAAATTTTATTCGTTTGTTCACAGATTGGTGCGGAGTAGATGCTCATGGACCTCAGCTACCCCTTTTTTGTTTGGTATGCACCCTTCCTTGGAGTACAGCTTTTGTCCTTTTTCTTTTCACGTTTTACTAAATAAATAAATGAATAAATAGAACTCCCTCCTTCCTTCTCTGCCGAATCTGCTGTGCTCTTTCATCAACTTCAAAGGACGGATTATTTCTGTATTTTAAAAGGTATTTTTAAATTAATTTTAAATTAATATACTTTTATTATTTTAATGTGAAAAATAATTTTTAAAAAATAAAAAATTATTAACTTATATTTTATTATAAAAAATATTTTAAAAACAACTGCAATCATATAATTAAATAAACTTTTATGATATTTATTTTTATGTTTTTAAATTTTTAAAAAATTAATTTTTTTATTTTTAAATTATTTTAACATATTAATACCAAAATAATTCTAAAAAACAAAAAATATTATTTTAATATATATTTTAAATAAAAAATATATTAAAAAACAACCATAATTTAAGTTTAGGTTAAAACACTCCGTGCATTATTTAAACTTCGGTTAGAACACAAAAAAGTTGTCGCCATTTTTACTTTTTTAACCATTAAATTTATCTTCTTCTTCTTTTTTTATGCTGTCTGTTTGAGTTGATTAAGGAAGGGTAAAAACAACCTTATGAGATCCGACACGTGTTAATGGTTTCGAGAGGAGTCACCATCAACATGGATTTTTTAAACATTTGGTTTAATTAGAAAGTCTTCGTCCAAAATATAAATGAGTTTTATGGTTTGACTTTGGAGTATTTATTTGTCATTGAATTCTCTAATATTTCATCAATTAAAAAAATAAATTTATTACCAATCCATATTTTTCAGAGATATAAGTCTTTTATCTTTGCTATATTAAAATGAGAGACAATGGATATATTAAGTGTTAAAATAATGAAGATCATCATTCGCTATTATATCGACAAACATATAATCAATATATCAATATATATGTGAATATAATAAATATTATATTAATTTATACATTATAATACTAATAAAATTATTAATTTACTATATATTGACATTGTAACATCATAATTACACAACACCCTTAATATGCTAATAAAAAGACCTACTCCTTCTTAGATTAAAAAAAAGAAAAGAAAAAAAGAATACTGTTATATTTTTTTTAGGAAAAGATGAAGTTGATTTAATGGTTAAAGTATATGCTTTATTTTGAAATAAGATATTAAAATAATTAGTGGGTATCATTTAATTCTAACCGAAACAAATTTTTTTAAGTATTTATTTTAATATATAAAAACCAATAAAGAAATATTCCAAGTTTTTTTTTCCCCTGGAATAGGCCACCAAAAAACGCCACCTGGACGTCATCACTTACAGACAAATAATTTTCCATCCCTCTTCAAACACCCTTCCTTCCCTGTCGTTAACTCAACTCTCCTCATCTCTTTGTTTTTTTATTTTTATTTTTTTATGAAAATTCAAAAAGAAATAAAAAATAAAAAGCAGTAAAATACTAAAATCTATATCCCTGTAAGCAGGCACTGGCTGATTCATACAGATCTGCACATCCTTCGCCTCTAAAAATTATCTTTTGTTTCTCCTTGGTTCTCTCACGGACAGTCTTTACTCCCTAGCCACCAAAACCACAAGTCCATTTAAGGTCAGCTTCTCTTCTCTTCTTTTCCCTCTATTTTTCTTTTCTATTATAATCTATCTATTTATTTCCTTCTCCTTTCATTTTTTTTTATCTGCCTGGTTTGCTTCCTGATTCTTTGCACCCTTTAATCCCTTACTTTTTACCATCCAATCACCTTGTACGTTTATGGTTCTTGATTCCTATGCTCTCTTTATTATAGATCTGTTTCTTGAAAGTATTTCCTGGTTTCTTGATTGTTAGATCTTGTGCTGTTTTGGGTTTGATTTGGTTGCTTAAACGAAGCTTATATTCTTCATTTTGGGTTCCTGAGATATGGGAAGTTAAAGGGCTTTGTGGGTCTTGGATTCTTTTTGTGTGCCTTTATCATCTGGGTTCCTTTCAAATTTGTTAAGGTTTTTATTTTTATATAGTTCGGGCTCCTAAAAATTGAGAAAGTGAACGGTTTTGTTTGCATTGGATAGTTTTTATGTTTCTTGCGTACATTTTGTCATCTGGGTTCTTTCAAATCTGGTTTAAATATTTTTCTGAACATAAATTTGTTGAATAGCAATTTTATTTTTTCTGTAGCAATTAAGAAGATTCATGCGTTTTTTTCTCCTTTCTTTTTTTGTGGGTGTTATGCTTTGATTTGATTGGAAATTGGATGTTGTACCACCTCACCGGATTTTAATTCGTGAAATTGAATGAGTATTGGTCAAATTGAAGCATGTTCATGCATTTATAGTAATTGAAGCAAGGCCATGCTTGTATAGTTAAAATCAAGCATGGTCATGTTTTCTGAGTAGCAGTTGGATTTTTAATATGCATGCATACATAGATATGGGTAGTGTTATTTGTTGTTTTTTCTGTTTTTTCATGAGGTTTTTTTGGCTGGTTTAATTTGTTTCATATTATCAAATTGGCAGGATTGTGAAGATTAAATTGGATGGAGGGAATTGGGGCTGAGGGTGCCTCTGTGGCATCACCTGTTGCGCAATGGGGAAATGATGTTTGGAGGATGTATCAGTATTATCTTGATAAGAGCACGCCACATACGGTCTATAGGTGGATTGGGACTTTTGTTGTAATGGCTATCTACTGTTTGCGAGTTTATTATGTTCAAGGATTTTACATAATTGCCTATGGGCTTGGAATATACATACTGAACTTGCTAATTGGGTTTTTATCACCTCTGGTTGATCCTGAAATTGATCCTTCAGATGGTCCTTTGCTGCCAACAAAGGGTTCTGATGAATTTAAGCCATTCATTCGCCGACTTCCTGAGTTCAAATTCTGGTAATGAAAGTAATTTTTCCACTTGTGGCATTTAGTCTTGCAATTACCCCCATGCTGTTTGTATGTGTATCAACTCAGTTATCCTGTTGTGTAATTGCTTTCATTGTTCTTTATAACCTGATAAATTATTCCTGGTAATCTTCCAAGACTTCAATCATGCATGATCCACCCTTGAGTACCTTTTGGTTATATTTAGCCCTTCAATTAGTGGTTCTCATAGTTCTTGCAGATTCAGGATTGCTTTAAAAGAGTAGGTGGTTGGAAAGCTAAATAGTTTTAGTAGTGTGTTTGATTAAGATTAGATGTTTCTACTATTCCATGATTTCTCTTAACTATATAGAGCTGCTTTTGGGTATAGGATAAGTAAACAAACCAAACACATATCTATAATAAATGATGCAAGAAAAAGAAATGGGTTCTCCTGCCATCAAGAAGGGCTGGGATAAGGAAGAGGGGATTAAGGAAATCATCTTTGATACATTTATGCACGCCAGTAATCCTGTTGTTTCTGTCATTTTATCCAGGTACTCCTTCACGAAAGCATTCGTCATCGCATTTGTTATGACCTTCTTTTCCATGTTTGATGTTCCTGTCTTTTGGCCTATATTACTCTGTTACTGGATTGTTCTTTTTGTCCTTACAATGAGGCGCCAAATTGCGCATATGATCAAATACAAATATATTCCATTCAACATTGGAAAGCAGGTGAGTTTGAAGTGCTTTACACCACTAGTAACCGTGGCAACTGTAACATTTTTTCTTGCAGGACTGCCATTATGTGAGATAACATTCTGGTTTCTTTGATCTTTAACAGAAGTATGGTGGCAAGAAGTCTTCTGCAAGTAGCAGTGGCTCCCGTGGGGACTAAAGCCTGGATGGTTGGTAGACGCCTAGAAAAGGACCAGATGGAAGTTAAAATTTAGGCATGAAGATTCATGACAATTGATTTTTTTTTTTTGAGGGACGTGCCTTTATGTTGTGATGGACTAATATGCACTTGCAAACAGAAAGTTCAGTTGTGCCTTGACATTTTATGATGGCAGAGTGCTGATGTTGCAGGAGTTAAACTTTATTGTTTATATACCAATTAAGAAGATTCATTTGCGTTTCTGAGAATGAAGATTGTCTTATGTATATACTGCTTGATGCAGTGGTGTTAGTCCCCTCGCTGGTAATCATGGAAAGTGGCAATTATAGCCAAAAGTGCGTGCTTCTTTAATACTGGAAGTTATCACAGAAAGACAGTTGTGGATGGTTCTCTTGCAAGTTAACTTTCAGTTTAAACTTAGTGCTTGTTCTTCAATTTGTTCTGGCTCCAGTGCTTGTTCTTTGGTGCTCCAGTAATTGTGAAACTGATATGTTTCTTCTGTACTTGTTTTGGTAGGTAAATGGGTTTGGTAAATTCGCTTATGTTGAATTGTTGATTGCCACAACTTGCATCAATTTTCGTTTAGCCATGTTATCCGCAGTTAAATCACCAAGTAACTAAGTAGAGGAATTATCCAAGTTATAGATGTGGAAAACTGTTCTGCAAGACAAGATCCATCAATTTTTGCAGAAAGATTGATTTCAGTTTTTTATACGAGGATTGGGATATGTTGCCCTCTCTCCTGCTGCCTCTTTCTAGCTCGGTCCACGATCATGCACTGAGGAGTCTGTTGCCTACCTGTGGACCCCTCCACCCTCGAGCTCTTTATCATGGTGAGGGTTGAGGCGAAGGTGCTGGCACCATGTTCTTTGGTTCGGCTTGCCAACATTTTGGTCTCTGCCATTGAAGCTAAACTCCGTACCGTAAGTCATAACTATCAGGCCAGGCCCACAGCCAGTTTTCTTTTTTTTTAATGAAACCTGCTTTCTTATGAAATAATAAAAACAGAAATCCTCCTTAAACCTCCAGGTTTGAAGGATTTTATTAGGTGAGCCAGCCCCACAGCCTGCTTAGTTGACCTAATTTGTAAGAACTATGTAGTCAGGGAGCTCGTGATCTTTAGTAGTTTGTTTGATTGGGTAAATTACCATCTGAACACTTTCCCCAACACCATAGGGCGGATCCATCTCGGACATACCTGTGCATGAAAATAACCTTGTTGTATCTGCTGTCACATATCCAAGTACTCCTTCACAAAGTCAGTATTCTTCATAGCATTCCTGATGACGATCTTTTCCATGTTCGGTGTTCCTGTCGTTTGGTCCATATTGCTCTGTTCCTGGATTTTCTTTTTATCGTCACCATGGGGTGCCAAATCAGATACCTGATCAGATCCAAGCGTATCCTATACAACGTTTTGAAAGCAAGCAGATAAGCTTTAAGTAATTCACCAGTAACAGCTTATCCAGATTTTTTTTTTAAGATTAACGTGGGTTTTGATGAGATTGTGCACAATACGACTAATTCCATGGACCCTGAAGTTAATATCATGCAAACTTCCAGTGACTATCATATCAGCAATTAAGAATTCGAATCTGAGACTATAAAGAAAGCAAACCTTTTAATCTCAAATTCTTACTATTTGACCACCATCTAAATAATTCAACTTATTCGGACTTAGTAGGATTGATGGTATATAAATCATAACATTTTGGTTCCTTTGGTAGAAGCAGTAATGGTTCCTGCATGGCTTAAAAGCTTGGCCGATTCGTGGTACTAAAAAATTAATTTAACATAAAAATATAAAAAGTTAATATACATGATATTTTAAAATATAATTTATATTATTTTTTAACATATTTTTTAAGTGAAATTTTTAAATTTAAAATTTGTATAAATTAATATTATTTTATATTTAATTTTTATTAAATAAATAAAAATATTAAGATTTAAACTCATAATTATTTAATTATTAAAACTTTGATATCATATTAAAAAATTAATTTAATTTAAAAATTTAAATTATTAAATAAAATTTTAAAATATAATTATAAACAATTACACAAGGGAGGAAAATGTATCCGTGAAAGGTGGACATTAATGTTTTCCTCTTGATGGACATCCCTTATTACGATGAGCTTTAACATGTACGTACACGTGTAAAGTTCAGGCTTGCCTGAGCACTATTTTGATGACAGATAAGGAAGATTGATTTTTTTTTAGATTAAGTTGAATATTCGAGTCAGTTTATATGTATTATGATTAATTTCACGGATTCTAAAATTAATAATTATATAAATTTTCAATGATCATTATATAAATAATTAAAAATTCAAATCTAAAATTACAGAAAAAATAAATTCTTTAATCTCAAATATTTATTACTCGACCGCCAAGATGGTTAAGGAAGGTCGATTTTAGTACGGCTTAACGTTGTCAATGTAAACTTCTTTCTGCAGTGACACTAGTTCATCTTATCTTCTGATGGTGTCATGGAAAACTGGCAAGCTGGGTAATTCACTGGGCCAAGCCCAACCTAACTAATCCTCATTCCATAACAATCTAAACTATGGGCTTTGGGTCCAGTGGGTCTATTATATTAGATAATAGTTCTATTAACTGCGCCACTTCCTCTTTGTTCTTAAAATTTTGAAACCCTAGCTAAACCCCTCCTCCTGTAACACTGAACCTTACCAGCAACCATCAGAAGAAAAAGAAAAATTTTTCCCTCTTTTTATCAAAATCTCCACGACCTGTAAATCACAATGGGAAAAGTAAAGGGAAAGCATCGTTTGGATAAATTTTACAAACTAGCCAAAGAACATGGCTATCGATCTCGTGCGTCATGGAAACTAATTCAACTAGACACCAAGTTCAAGTTCCTCCAATCCTCACGCGCCGTGCTTGACCTTTGTGCCGCACCTGGCGGGTGGATGCAAGTGGCAGTGCAGCGCGTGCCTGTAGGAAGTCTTGTTCTGGGCATTGATTTAGTTAAAATCGCGCCTTTACGAGGGGCTGTCTCGATAGAGCAGGATATAACCAAGCCTGAGTGTAGGGCTAAGATTAAGAAAATTATGGGAGAACATGGAGTTAGAGCTTTTGATTTGGTTTTACATGATGGGTCACCAAATATTGGTGGTGCTTGGTCTCAAGAGGCTATGGCTCAAAATTCTCTGGTTATCGATTCTGTTAGATTGGCTACTCAGTTCTTGGCTCCTAAAGGAACTTTTGTTACTAAAGTAAGATTTATTTTCTTGGGTTTTGTTGAATCAGAAATTATGTTTGGTTGCTGATAAAATTAGAGGGTAGAGGGGGTTTTTTTGGGTGCAATTTATTTAGTTTTTGATGTTTTGTTTTATTGAATTTAGCAATTATGTTTATTGTTATTCATATTGGAGGGCAAAGGAGAGAACTTTTTGCTATTTGTGAGGTTCATTTGATTGCTTTTGTTGGAAATGAGTAATTAGCTAAAATGACTCGTGGGAAATTGACTAAGATTTTTTTTTTCATTGGGGTGAATTTGGTTGTTGATAAAATTGGAGGAGAAAAGGAGGAACTTTCTGCTGTTGTGTTTGGTTGGTCTTGTTATAAATGAATAACCATACATGTCATAACATAAAGCTTATCGAGTTTAATGTCTATTCATATTTATCTCAATTTACTGTGTCCGGATGCTAAGTGTTTATTGGTTGTGTTTTAGGTTTTCAGGTCCCAAGATTATAGTTCTGTCATCTATTGTCTTAATCAGGTGAGTTTTGAATCTCTTTTGAAAGTCCTTCTTATGTCTCAGTGATTAGTTGGTGTAAGTGATGGTGGTATCTGTTTTGTTTTTATCTAGTTATTTGAGAAGGTCGAGGTGGATAAACCAGCAGCAAGTCGTTCAGCTTCTGCTGAAATATTCGTTTTGGGTTTAAGGTACAAGGCCCCTGCTAAGATTGATCCTCGTCTTCTTGACGTAAAGCATTTATTTCAGGGATCTGACGAACCCCAACGGAAGGTAATCATCTACTATACATGAAGAATGACTTTTCTGTTTTTCCCCCTCTTTGCAACAACCCCACTTTTCCGCTGTACTTTGATTGGTGTTTTGTTTATATTGTGCTGTAGGTGGTGGATGTCCTTCGAGGAACAAAGCAGAAGCGGCATCGTGATGGGTATGTTTTCTCATTAGTTTGTGAATTTCTTCATACAGCCAGATGAATGATAATATGCCAATTTTTGTTACTCCATGTATTCCACTCAGGATAAGGCATAAATTTTTCATTTTTATTAAAGCTGTAAGTTTAGGAATTTTAATGAAGATGAAATGCTCTGGTTGGTGCAAATGAAGATGAAATATTTAGTGCATATGAATATCTGATGGTGGTTGTTCAAAACAAACAATATGTATTGTTATAGCTCTATGTAATGATATGGTTAAAATCAAACTACAGGTATGAAGATGGAGAGTCCATTGTCAGAAAAGTTTACTCAGCAGCTGATTTCATTTGGTCTGACAGCCCTCTTGAGATCCTTGGTTCTGTTACCTCAATAGCCTTTGATGATGAGGTTTCTTTACCCTTGCGTGATCATGATTTAACCACAGAAGAGGTATTCTTTTCTGTTATTCTTTTTGCCATCATAGTTTGTATTCTCTTCTGTTTTTTAACTAATAAACAAACTATCCATCCGACCAGGTTAAACATCTTTGTGATGATCTGCGTGTTTTGGGAAAACAAGACTTCAAGCATCTATTGAAGTAAGATTTGTGTGCTGTCTCTCTCTCCCTCTATTTTTTTATGTTCCAACTCTTTACAATTATTTCAGATGATCTGTGAAGTTCCAGCATGTAGAAAAAAATAGAGATGAATTTTCCGCACACCCTATTCTTTGAAAAATCTTCCGGAATACACCTGTGTATTCATTATCAGTAGTTGTCTTGAGAATGGGAGAAAATGTTTTACCTAAATATGTTATGAGTGGGTTTGGGTCTGAAACAAATCTTATTAGTGTTCTGATGCCATTTATCAGAAATGAAAATATGTTAAGCTTGTGCGGATGCATGCAAAGGAATGTAATTGATGTATAATAAACAACTCTTTTGCATGTTCTGGTATTATACTTTCTTCATTGTGCCTTATTATTAATATGCATTAGATAAAATAAAATGCCGTTACATCTTTTCTATCATGTAGGTGGCGGATGCAAATAAGAAAGGCCATGTCTTCGTCTCAGAAAGCTAGTCCTTCTATTGGAAAAGCTGATGAAGATGAAAAAGAGGAGGATGAAGATGATAGGTTGCTCAATGAAATGGAGGACCTGACAAATGCTATGGAGAGGAAGAAGAAACGAGAAAAGAAACTTCTTGCAAAAAGACGAGCCAAGGTTGATTTTTGATTGTGCATGCTCTTCCAGTTATTGATATCTATTACTGTAGCTCATGTGTTGCTGGTTCTATATTTGAAAATATCAGGATAAGGTACGGAAGGCAACTGGTGGAATGCAAATCGATGCAACAGCAGATGGTTACACTGATCTTGAATTGTTCTCTCTTTCTTCCATCAAGGTTCACTTTCATGCTTTCTTTTTAACTTTCTTTATATTTTTTGTTTGCCTTTGTTAGTATTGTAAGTTAAATCAGATGTCTGATTTGCATCAAAATATTGCAGTAAGCCAAAGCAATTATTGATTGTTCTTTTCACCATCCTCCTAATCCTTCCGGGTGAGGAAGCTTTCTTCAGAATCCCAGATATTATGGCAATAAGTGCATATAAGTAAAAATTTGGTGCCTTTTATCTTGGATGCAGAGTTTGGTTATATGCTTTGGATTCTTTAAATATGAATCTGTGCTCACTGAAGTGGCAGCATTCGGTCATAAAAAGTGGTTCATTGAACTGGATATAGACAATCCCAGTAAAGATTTCTTCAGACAATGGAAAAACCATAGTGTTTTTTTTTTTTTTAAAAAACAAACTTCATCATTTTGAAATGCTGAATGCTTGATTGGGACTACTAACCTACCTTTTAGCTGAAACCAACTTCTTGTTAACTACATCACAATCTCAAACACAATCATAGTCTGAAATTTCTTTCGCTATTTTCCTTCAGGGAAAGAAAGATTTAGTAGCTGTTGATGCTGCTGACTATGATCATGAGAATGGTGGCTTAAGGGATGGTGAAAATGAAGAAACTGATGAGGAAACCCAGGAGCATTCACCCAGTGATGTAGATTCTGATGAGGAACGCAGAAGGTAGTTCCTAATATATTTGCATTACTACTGATATAATTTTGAAGAATGTAACCTCTAAATTTTTTCTGAAATTCATTGTTGTGTTTTGATGTTAGATTTGATGAACAAATGGAAGAGATCCTTGATCAGGCTTATGAAAGGTTTGTGACCAAAAGGGATGGAAGTACAAAGCAGCGAAAACGTGCAAAGCAAGCCTATGCTGAACAACTTTTGGAGGTATAAAGCTCTTCTATTTTGTTCTACTTCTAAGTTGCAATGAGACATTAATTAATTTAATTTCTCCATGTCTTCAGATAATGACTCTGAATGGTTAACTGTTCCTCAGAAGAATGTGTCGTACATTTTGTGCATTGATGTTCTCTTGTATTCTCTGGGTGGGTTATTTGGGTTGTGCATTCGGTGTTTCACCCCGCACTCCTTGCTATCCATTGTTCCTTAGCAAAACATGTCCTGCATTTTGTGCCTTGATGTTCTCCTATATTGTTTGGGCGGGTTATTTTGGCTGTGAATTTGGTGTTTAATGCCACTGTCCTTGCTGTTGTGAAGCTTACTCATTTTTTTGGCTGTGCAGGGTGATGGCAACAATGATATTGTTCATTCGGATTATGATTCAGATAAAGAAATGGGTGATCATGAAGCAAATCCTTTGATGGTACCATTCAATGATGGGGAAGTACCAACTGAAGAAGAGATTACAAGGAAGTGGTTTGATCAGGATATCTTTGTCAAAGCTGCAGAGGATGCAGACTTGGAAACTGCCGAGACTAGAAAATTGGAGAAGTATGAAAGTGAAGATGAAATGCTAGTAGATGGACAGGAGAAAGAAATTGCGACTCCAAAAAAGCCTGCAAAGAATGCTGCAGGGTCTGATCGTACTCAACCCCCATCTTCATTGGCAGAAAATGATTTTGAGATAGTCCCTGCTCCAGCTACAGATTCTAGTGATGATTCATCATCAGATGACTCTGAGGATGATGATGTTGACTCAAAGGCTGAAATATTGGCTTGTGCTAAGAAGATGCTTAGAAAAAAGCGAAGGGAGCAGATGCTTGATGATGCATACAACAAGTATATGTTTGATGATGAGGGCCTGCCTGGCTGGTTTGTGGAGGAAGAGAAGAGACACCGCCAGCCAATTAAGCCAGTTACCAAAGAGGAGATTGCTGCTATGCGAGCACAATTCAAAGAAATAAATGCTCGGCCTGCTAAGAAAGTGGCCGAAGCCAAGGCTCGAAAGAAGAGGGTAGCTGCAAGGAAGCTTGAGAAGGTGCGCAAGAAGGCAAATGATATATCAAAGCAGACGGAGATCTCTGATCACTCAAAGGGCAGGTTAATTGAACAGCTATACAAAAAGGCTGCACCAAAAAGGCCTAAGAAGGAATATGTGGTTGCAAAGAAAGGAGTTACAGTCAAGGTTGGCAAGGGGAAAGTTCTCGTTGATCGGCGGATGAAAAAGGATGCGCGTGGTATGGGAAAGCCAGGAAAAGGCGGTTTGAAGAAGGGTAAGAATGCAAAGGGCCAGAGAGGTAAAGGGCCTGCAAAGACTTCATTTAAGGGAAATAAGGGAAAGAAAGGAAAAAAGATGGGCATGCATGAATAAAGGTTTGCATCTGAAAAGATGAAGTTGTTGCTTCGAATTCCAGCTTTCTTGCACAATTATTCTTTGATCTTTGTTTTTTCCTGGTGGTTTCTCGTGATATTTAAACAATGGAACAGTAGAAGACTTGAAGCCTGTCGAGGCGTATAAATTTTGCTGTAATGTTTATGAGAGATCAGAATCTTGTCTGCGCAGAATATGTTGCTTTGTTTCGTTATATATTTATTTTTGATATGCCCCGTTTCAAGGTCGGGGAAGATTATCATTTGTCTTCTAATAAAGGCCTCGGTAAAATGAAAATGCACTCCTACCTTGGTAATCTTGAAAAATATACATTCCTAATAGACGTTTGCTGGTTATCAAGAACACAATTTTGCCTTTCTAACGTAGATGGCTAGGGCTGCATGTTTCAGTCTTGTAACATCTGCTAAAAAAGCGAAAACGAAGACAACCATCACCATCGCTACTCTAGGAGAGTGGAATATGGGCAGGCAACCACAATATTTTATTTGTCGGGACGATGTAGTTTAATGCAGCTAGGTCTGGATCTGCTTCCATTGGTTGAAGTGTTTACAGAAATTTAATACTTGTGCTCAAAATTAATGCCATTCTTTATGGCATGTAACATAATACATAGCATAGAGCTCAACAGGTATGTCTAGTTCACAGCTACCATGATCAATAATAAAATTAGTGCAAGGATTGCAGCCATTTATTTCCTTCCACGCCATCTAGGCCAATATGGCATCTTCACTATTATTTGTCAAGGTGAATGCTACTTATTGTGGGAGACTCACACAAACTGATCAAGGTATTCATCCACGGTAGTGTATTTGACATCAGGATAAAGCTCAGAAGCCTCTACACCAAATGATGGTTCAATCTTGAAGTTGGTGTGATCTCCCTTCACAAAGACACAGTGAAAAAGTGCTAATTCCACGCTGTCTGGAAATGGAGCTTCTGCATAACCAGAAAGAACGAACAAAATCAATGTCAAACTTGATAAACTTGCCTTGGTTACAACTTAAAACTTCTCAAACTAAGAAAAAGACTGTTAAAACATTGTTTAGATCAACTACTAGCAAGTCATCACAAGGCAATTTTTCTTATAATTTTTCCAGAAACTTGACATCCTAGCTGACAGGTCAAATTGATGCTTGCAAAATGAGGATATTAAGCTAATGGAATGATATTCCTACCTTCAATATTCTTCAAAAGTTGCTCCTCGGGAATGTAAATCCTTTCAAGGGTTTTCCCAATCTTCCTCTCCCACAAAGACACAAGATCGTTGAATGAGATGGTGTTGGCTGGGGGTCTAATGTAGAGGATTTTGTTCAAGGCTCTTGGATCATCCACTGCTCTGATAGTATAGGTGCCTATGTCATTTTCCACGTTAAACACCGCTGTACATGAAATGGAAAAAAAATGTAAAATTCTTACAACAATTAAGCGGAGCACTGCAAGCAGAGAATTTCAGTCTATCACAAAACGATTCTCAGTAGAATTTACTATATTACCTTTAGGATTTCCATCACCCCAGATGACAACTTTATCTCTTGGAGCAGCTGTAACTCCAATCTGGTTCAAAGTTGGAAGGAAATAACCAGCAAAAAAATTATTTGACACAATGGTATAAGGAATTCCTTCGGCCTCAAGAACTCTGCGTAGTTTAACCTTATGAGCATATGCTGATTTTACTGGTTCAACAGCATGCACCCTATCAACATCATTTCCAAATTCGGACGGGAAAAATCTCTGTGATAAAACAAAGAGTTCTCATTACCATTCCATTGTGTTCATAACATCATTAACTTCTTTTTTCCGGTTTTCTAGAAGACTCAAAACCTAGTCCAGCACGAGACAAGAATGACAGCATGTTAATTAAGGAAGTTCTACACCAACCTTAACATTTCCAGCTTCTTTAATGGCAGTAATGATCCTGTCTTGGTTACCTAATTGAGAGTGACCAACCGCAGAGATCACCACATCCACTTGCTTTATCGCCTTCACCAAACTCTCATGATCAAACAAATCTCCCTACAAAAAAAATAAAATCAAACAATTATAAAGAAACAACCATTGTTTATAACACAAATTGTCACATTTCAAAGAAGAAAATGACTTACAGTGAGAAAATTGACACCAAGATTCTCGAAGTTGTTAATCACATTAGATTTGGCAGGGCTAGAAAGACTGGACTTTCTAACAAGAGCAAAAGTAGGGTGGCCTGCCTTGGCACTTGCTTCCACTATGAATTTTCCTATGTATCCTGTTCCCCCGATGAACAGAATCTTACTTTTCGCCGCCATTGCTTAAACTTTCTGGGTAGGGAAAAAAATGGTTTTAGAATAATTCGAAGACTGTTTGAGATTGAGATAAGTTAAAGGTCACTATTTATAGTACGGAAATATATGTTTGAAAAATTACAGGTGTACAGTTTTGACCATGAAGAGATTGTCACATGTTGCCATGATAGTCTCTTTATCTATGATCGAGGGGGTGTTAGTTTTGCCATTTGTGGTCTTTTATAGGGTTTTCTTAGAGTTGTTGGCTTTAAATGACTCGTAATTTCCCCTATTTGTTTGGTGAAAAGCATTAACTTGATGGTTGCTCTTGTTTGACCATCGGAAGGATCCAAAAGAAAAGGCCCAAGTCTCGATTGCTATTCTTTTTTTCTTTTTTCTTTTTTATGGACCATGCCTATATTTTTTTAAAGCCACTAGAGAGATCGGTAGAGTAAACAATTCCAAAATAAATTAGATAGAATAAATACAATTGTTATCTGTTAACATCAGAAGAATCTATTAGATAAATTAAAGAGACTTTTGATAAGTTGCCCACCAGTACATGAGCTGATGTGGTTCGTCCATCATGGTGGGTTCCTTTCATGATCAATCGAACGGATTATTATATCCCTATATACAATCTCGTTACGTTGATCCCTTTTGAAGAATTGATTCCAAAGCATACGTGCAATCTCCTTTTACAAATGCCGAGTCTAAGAAAATCATCTGCATGTTTTCCGGATATGGAGTGTCTGCTGAGATGAACTACAGATTTTGGCATCATTTTAGATGAAAGAAAATCGAATAATGAGTCAGACAAGTCGGCGATTGGGATGCTGAATTCTGGTGGGCTATGATGTTTCGGTAGAAAAGAAAAGTACTGCTTGGTAATCCTAGTTGCATTCTGTTTGGAAAGCAAGGAAACCCAGGATTCACAATGCTGCAGGTGGTAAAATAGAGATTATATCCTGAAAATGCTATTTAGAATGCGCAGGAATAGGAGGATCAAAACTGCTTAGGAAATCTTTTTAATTAGTTTTAGTTAACAGTTTCAGTTCTCAGCAGCTCCAGTGAAGTTCTTTGTTTTGGAAATTGTCGTCAAGTGTTTGAGATTCTAGAATTGGAATTGGTAGGTGAAACTTTGAATTGGTTGGTGGCCTTTCAATGTTGAATGAAGAGTTTGGTCCTTGATTTAACAGAAGAAAAAAATACAAGAAGGTGGTTTTGGTAGGCGAAGACTTTAAGCTTTTGAAGTACACGAAGCCCTTCAATTGGCCAATTGTTATATTGTTCCAAGCGAAAATGATTGATCACTTTGGTATAAATTGTGAATAAGAATCTTAATTTAAATATTTAAGTTATTAGTTGCGGTTTTAAAATATATTTTATATTATTTTTTAATATATTTTTTTAAGTAAAAACTTTTTAAATTTAAAATTTACATAGGTTTATATTATTTTATATTTAATTTTTATCAAATAAATAAAAATAATAAAATTTAAATTTATCATTGTTTGATCATATTAAAAAATTATTTTAATCTAAAAACTTGAGTTATTGATAAAACTTAAAAATATAATTTATATTATTATTTAATTTTATTTAATAACTTAAATTTTTAAAATGAAATGGTTGGTTAACATAAATAATGCTCGGTTGCATGTTGCTTTCATCCCTGCTTTCTTTCCCACCTAGGAGATTTATCCAGCACCAATTTTAAATTGGCTGAGGAATTTGTTGGCCATGCTTGCACCATATTTGTGTATAAAATGTGGTGCTTAAGAATCAGATATGTTCGTCACACAGCGTAGAGAAGATTGTTGTTGTAGTTTTTTAAGCTATCTTCGGTACTTTGACCTTCTCAAGATTCTTCCCGGCATCACCCTCCCGGATCTAAACCAGCTCATTATTTGGGTAAAAATGTCCTGCAAGACTTACAATGCAAGAATTTGTTCAATGCACCTGGACCAGTGGTGGTTATTGTGAAGGCTGCAACTTTTAGCTCCTTCACAAAAACATCCGCTGAAAAACCTCAAAGAAAAAGAGCAGCAATTACCACATTGCTTAATGCCTAATAGTTGGATCCTCACTCCAATTTTCAGGAATGTAACAAAAATGTTATGCTCGCAGTCAAGAAAATGCTTCTGTATTTTAACTTAATACATCACAGAGATCTCAACAGGTGCCTAAGAGGTCTAGGATCGAACTAACATGATGTGTACTGGTACTAGTGCAAGAATTATAGCCAACTTTTCTTCCATAATCTTAAGGCCCAACATGGCATCCGTAATATTATTTATCATGGTGATGCCGCTTAATGCAGAAGAATCAGACGAACAGGTTACGGTACTCATCCACAGTTGTGTATTTGACATCAGGGTAAAGCTCAGAAGCGTTTATGCCAAATGATGGTTCAATCTCAAAGTTGGTTTGATCTCCCTTCACAAATGCAGAGTGACCAATTGATAAAACTACTTTTGAGTGCAGCAGAAGCTTATGCAAGAACAGAGAAGAAGAGAGAACCAATGTCAAACTCCATCACTTATACCATACAAACTTTACAAAACTGTTCCTAAGAACACCGGTAAACATTTTTCAAACCCAAGTCGACAGAGGTCTAACAGATGATAGTGCATTAAAGATATCTTTCATTTCCAGTGATAGAGTACTAGTTTACATATAAAGTTAATGAAATGATATTCATACTTTGGATATCCTTCAAAAGTTGCTCCCCCTGAACATGGATCCTTTCGAGGGTTTTCCCAATCTTCTTCAACCACAAAGACTCAAGATCGTGGAATCAAATGATGTTGAATGAGGACTTAATGTAGAGGATCTTGTTCGAGGTTCTTGGATCATCCACTGCTATGATAGTATATGTAGCAATGCCATCTCTGGCATTAAAAACCGCTGCAGATCAAAAGACAAAACTGTAAGATTCGTTCAACACGCACAGCACGGACCTGCTCCATCCTCCTGTTTGACTTGCTTATATAATGCAGTCCATTGCCACAGTGACATACGTTTCATACTTACCTACTCATGGCCTACTTTTTTAATATCAAGACTGATAATGGATAGAATTCTGGGTCTCCTGCAGGCTATAGCAGTAGTTCAAAGGTGAACAAGAGTTTACAGCAATAGTAATCAATGATCTAGCAATGCAATATCCAATATATTTTCCATGCCCAATTAAGAATACCATATACGAAGGGTATCAAGATTTCTTATCTGCTGTCACACAAATTACCTTTAGGACTTTCATCACCTAAAATGACAACATTGTTTCCCGGGGCAGCTGTAGCTCCAGGCTGGTACAAATTTGATAGAAAGTAGCCTGAAAAACAATTTGATGCCACCTAGGTTTCTGGAATTGCTTCAGCTTCAATTGCTCGGCGAATTTTAACCTTCGTGGACCATACTGTTTTTGATGGCTCCACATCATGCACCCTATCCACATAATTTCAAAATTCTGATGGGAAGAATCTCTGCAATAAAGCCAACAATTTTCATCAACAAACTGATAAGCTCATAAGAATTGTTAATAATTCTGCTCAATCAAGTTTTTCTTCTTCTTTTTTTTTCAGCTTACAAGAAGACAATCAAATCCCAGTCCAGAATGAAATCAGAATGACAGAATATCAATCAAGTTAAGAGTTCATTGACCCAAATAAGATTACCTACCTTAACATTTCCAGCTTCCTTAATGGCATCAATGATCTTGACTTGATCACCTAAGAGACTGTGATTAATATCAGAGATTACCACATCTACTTGCCTTTTGCCATCACCACCAAACTCTCATGATCAAACAAATCTCCGTGTAGTAAAATCTAAAATAAATAGCAACACACAACAGTACATTTTCCTTCAGTTTTCACATTTTTTATACTGGTTGACCTACAATGAGGAAATGGACACCAAGATTCTTGAAGCTGTTAATTATTGGATTTGGCAGGGATAGAGAGAGCGGACTCCCTAACAAGAGCAAAAGTAGCGTTGCCTGCTTTGTCACTTGCTTCTACCATGAATTTTTCCATGTATCCTGTGCCTTCAATGAACAGTTACGAGGTACGAAATCTAGCTCTTTTACGAAACCTATCAGGTTGAGGTTGGACCTTCTTATAATTATAGGCTTTCTTTTTTTTATTATGTTGAAGTTACTTGGTTCATCACGTTAAAAGCATGAATTATACCTTTACATTTCCTATTATATGAAGGCACTCTTTCCTCCTCGATCACTTTTCTTCAAGAAGTTCAATAACATTTGCACATCTCTAGGTAGCCAACTCTCTCTCCCATTCTTTCACTCCTTTATTCTCTACATGAGGTGTGTGTGTGTGTGTGTTTAATAAATAAAATACTGACTTAATCATCCTCAAACACCTGGTGGTGTCTGAGCTTCGTATACGGAGGATTCAAGAGTAGCACCACCATGTTTTACCCCATGGATGAAAACAAAATATAATAAAATCTAGATAATCAAAATCTGGTGCATTTTCAAACAGAGTCTTGCTTTTCGCGGCCATAGCTTAGCTTATACCATCTGAATAAAGGGTACAACGGTGGGTTTTTTTTGTCTGAAAGAAAGGAAAGTGATGTGGCCATGGCCCCTGATTATGTTTCTGCCTGGAGGACAAGATCCTGTGTAGGTGGGATTTTTTCATTGTTGGGCTTTTGGGTTTGTCAACATGATAAAGAATGGATGGAGATGATTTTGAGGCACGGTAGAATTATAAACGATGCACAAATCTGAACCATTCGTGACCCATTAGCAACTTTAGGAAATATAACCCTAAACTCATTATCTTCTTAAAACTAAGGAATATAACCCATTATCTAAATATGACCCGCACTTTCCTTGAGGCCGTGGATAGTATATGAACAATTTTGGGCTAGCCCATAAGCACCAGTAGACAAAGTACAGCCCACTACCGGAGATCACCTGCACCGAAACAGCACTTGGCGGTTTGCACTTCTCATAAAACTAATGCAGCAACTATCATCTTAATCCATGAAGAGTGAACAATTCGACACACAGTAAGTGCTACGATATTTTGTACTCTTCGGATAGCATTCCTGAGAGGTGGGCGATGCTAAACTCAATAGTCTATAAATCGGCAGACGATGATGGAGGGCTGAGACTCGGCGGTGCTGTGTGAGTCCCCAAGGTGATGCATCTTAGCAATGTTCCTGTATTATTGAGTGTTTGAAGAAGGGACAGCGAATTCACAAATTCCTCCGATCCAATATTTGCTTGAACTTGCAACACTTCCTAACATGGAAAAGCAAGAGGAAGGGACAGCGAATTCACAAATTCCTGCAATTCAATATTTGCTTGAACTTGCAACACTTCCTAACATGGAAGAGCGAGAGGAAGGCACCGCTATTCTGGAACACCACTTTATCTTTACGATTAAATGTGTCGAGTGGCATACTAAAAGAAAGTGAAAAATGAAAGTTTCCGTGACAGATTAATACTCCTCCAATGGCCGAAACATGACTTCAATTTCGTGTAACTTAATAGGCGAAAGGGTGCTATCTGATACATCACTGAGATCTAAACATGATCTCCAAGATGTCGAGTTCACAGATATCTTGATCAATTATTTAAGTGCAAAATCATTACAAGCAACTAAATTCTCCTATGTACTGTGAAGCAGAATATGGGATCGGCTTGATTATTTATTAAGGTGATGCTGATTGGTGTAGATGACTCAGACAAACTGATTCAGGTATTCATCCACAGTAGTGTATTTGACATCAGGGTAAAGCTCCGAAGCCTCTACACCAAATGATGGTTCAATCTCGAAGTTGGTCTGATCTCCCTTCACGAACACCGAGTGCCCAATTGACAAAACCACGTTGACTGGAACCGAAGCTTCTGAAAAACAGAGAGACAAGCAATGTCAAACTTGCTAACTTTGCCATGCTACCTCTTAACAATTCAAACTCAGATCTGCAAACAATTATTTAAACTCGTTAAATATATTTAAACTATGTCAAGGGCTGAGATTTTTCTCGAAATTGTTCCTTGGAAAATCGACAGTACCCCCAGCTGACAGAGTTCTAAATAGATGCTTATAAACTGAAGAGATTTTCCTCCGTCAGTGTTAAGGCTCTTTGCATGAAAGCTAATGAAATGATATTCTTACCTTGGATATTTTTGAGAAGTTGCTCTTCTGGAACATAGATCCTTTCAAGGGTTTTCCCAATCTTCTTCTCCCACAAGGACACAAGATCATTGAATGAGATGGTGTTCGCTGGGGGTTTAATGTAGAGAATTTTGTTCAAGGTCCTGGGATCATCCACGGCTTTGATAGTATATTTGGCAATGTCATCTTCTTTGTTGAAAACAGCTGTAGATCAAACATGAAACTGTAAGATTCATGCAATTCAGTCAGCATCAAGCAACAAGCACCGTCCTATTTGCGCATGCTTAAATATTGGAGTCCTCCTTGCAACAGAGAACACCTAACAGGCTAGTGAATACTTGCCTAAAACAGTCACATGGGTTTTTACAGTTTTAGCAGATAAAGACCGATAATGCTTGTGATAAAATCCAGATCATCATTCAAAATCCATGGAGGGTCTGCTCAAATGAACAGGATACTGAGGCTACTTAAACATTTGCAGTTGTTCTAAACCACTGCAGTTGAATAGCACATAAATATATAAAAGTTATCAGGAATTTATTCCATCACAGGAAAATCTTCAACAGAATCTGTGAAACATTACCTTTAGGATTTCCATCACCCAAGATGACAACTTTATCTCTTGGAGGAGCTGTGGCTCCAGGCTGGTTAAAAGAAAGAAGGTAATAGCCAGAAAAAGAATTGGAAGATACATAGGTGTATGGAATCCCTTCAGCCTCAATAGCCCTTCTTATGTTCGCCTTCGTCGCAAACGCTGATTTTGCTGGTTCAACAGCATTCACTCTATCCACATCATTTCCAAACTCTGATGGGAAAAATCTCTGCAATAAAACAAACAATTTGCATTAACAAGCCTATGATTGCTAAAATTAGTAATTCTCAAACCCCAAACAAAATTAACTACATGTATACCTTAACATTTCCAGCTTCTTTAATAGCAGCAATGATCTTGTCTTGCTCAACTAACTGAGCATGACTAACTGTAGAGATAACAACATCCACCTGCTTTATAGCCTTCACCAAACTTTCATGATCAAACAAATCCCCCTTCCAAACAAAAAACACAAAAGCAAATGTAAAGAAATATTAAATCTTCTCCATTCACCTTTTTTTTAAAAAAAGAAATCAACAGGGACCACATACTTACGAGGAGCAAAACAGTTTAACTGCAGTTGATGCAATGAAGCCTGTTATTATAACTAGCTAAGGTGATAACTAATAAATCAAGACAACGTTATTAGTTGATTAGCTCCAATGTCATAAAAATCTGCCATTCACAACATGGATTTTTCTAAGATTTATCTCCACGACACATAAAATTTCTTATGCCACTGCCTGTTATCAACGGTCCAACAACCAGTTAAAAAATGGGATAACTAACTGCTGGCACATGCCCTAATCCAAGTTAAGAAAACCCTTGTACCATTTGTGTTTTCACTTTTTTAACCCCGAAAAAAAAGGGAAAAGAAAAGGACTTACAATAAGGAAATTGACCCCAAGATCCTTGAAGTTATCGATCACAACGGATTTAGCAGGATCAGCGAGAGTAGACTCTCTAACAATAACAAAAGTAGGATGGCCTGCCTTAGCGCTAGCTTCCACTATGAATTTACCCATGTATCCTGTTCCTCCAATGAACAGAATCTTACTTGCCATTGCTTAAACTTTCCGTCTAGAGAATACTAAAGAATGCCTTTTTTCAGGGTAGAAAATAAGAATCCAAAGCTGTGAAGGAGATTGAGTCACTTGATCACCGTTTATAGTCAGAAAATGCAGGTTTGAAATTACAGAAATGCACTTTCCACTGTGAGGAGATGGTGATGCATGCGTGCTGGTGCTTCTGTATGTACGCAAAGAATCTGTCTGGGGTTGTTTTGTCCCTGATGGGCGTTTACTGGGATTCCAAGAAAATTCTCTTACAAGGCAAGTTCGCAACCATGATCATTCATGGTAAATGATACTTAGTGGTTTTATATTTTGGTAGCTGTTATAGTGTTGATTTAAAAAAAATTATTTTATAAAAATATTTTTAATTGAGATTAATTAGAAAAAATAGATATTTAGTTAAAATAATGATTGAAATTGAAGTTGAAGAAAAAATAATTTAATATGTTTGGTTAAAAATGTTTTTGAATTTAAAGTTATAAAATAATTTTAAAAAATATATATTAATATTGATAATTTTAAATTTAAATATTATAGAATTAATTATTCCTATCATATCATGAAATAAATAATACTTTATATAAAAATATTATTTATTATTTTATTAAACTATTTATAATTTCATTACGTATAAAATTCATCCGATAAAAACTATAGATTCTAAGGTTTTTTTAGCGTGCAACAAAATTAAATAAAATATTATTATAAACAAAATTAAAATTACGATCAACTTTCATAAATATTACATCATCATACGATATTTTTTTAATTTATATAGTATTATTAAATAATATTAAACATTAATTTTTTTAAATAAAACATAATTTTAAAAAATTAATTTTTTTTACTAGATCAAACGAGGTCCAATAAATTATATTCAAGTGAATAATATAAAAAAAATATCACCTAATATTATTCACATGAACAATACCAACATATAATAACATATGTAGCATATATATCTATTAACTTTAAATTTTTTTTAACCATGGCTATCTAATTAACTTTAATTTAAATAATTAATAATACCAGTATATGATAACATATGTATCTGTTAGAAACTCTCTTTATATTTTTATTAAATATGAAATTATGTTATTGAATCCACTCTTTTTTTTTAAAAAAAAAAATGGAAGGATAAGGTGGTCTCGTGGAGGGCATGGGGATTCGCTACCTCCAAGTTTTAATTTCGAATCCTCCTGTCAATAGAAGGGATCACGGGCCGCTGGGGGTAAAGCACACCTTGAATGACAGTTGATTTTGGACCGCATATATTTAGGCACTGTGTTGGCCCTGCAATTTTATTTTTTTTAATTTATTTTTTTATATTTTTTAATTATTTTAATGTGTTAATGTCAAAAATAAATTTTTAAAAATAAAAAAATATTAATTTGATGTTTGGTTTTATTAATTAAAGTCTAGTTTTATTTAGTTATTTATTTGGTTCTAGCCTAGTGGGAGTTCAGATTTTTTTAGTTCTGATTAAAGAATAAATATTAGCGTGAAAGAATAAAAAAGATTAGGCCTCACCCTAATGGCCTGCAATTGCTAAAGACACAAAAGAAAGAACAGACAGAACAAAGAGATTCCGATCATCGGAAGAAATTAGATGTATATAATGAACAACTCCAAGCATCAAAATATTAATCACCTAGTTTACAAGCACACGTACAAATTAATATCTGGACAGTTGCCGATGTGTATTGATGTATAGTGTCTTTTAATTAAAAATACATTCAAATGATGATTTTTTATATATTTTTTAAGATATTTTGATATTAATATATTGAATTCATTTAAAAACATATAAAAATATATTAATCTAATGTTTTTCTAAATAAAAAAAATAATTTAAAAATCAGGTTTTAATTCACTTTGAGTGAGTCTACCACAATCAACATAATAAATTAATCTTCAAATTAATAATTACCTTGCAAGGTGGGCTACCAAGACCTGCCAATCTAGAGCCTAAGATTGATTTTTATATAGTTTAGGAAATTGACTCAGTAAAAAATCATATAATTAATTTATAATCCAAGTGATTTGATTTTAATTTTTTAATTTAAAATAATTTTTTATATTTTTATATCATGTTAATATTAAAAAAAAATTAAAAAAATTATTTTAATATTTTTCCAAATAAAAAATATTTTTAAAAACAATAACTATTACAATTTCAAACATAATCTTGGTTCATTGATAACCACTGCCTTTATAAATTGCAACCATTTGAGATATTAATGTACCGGATTTTAGTTCCATTTTATTTTCCACTATTTTTTATATTTCTAATTACAAATTTGAGATTTCATGTCGGAATATTCATTCGTAATGAAATATTTTCGGCTGCGTTGCCACAGCTTTGCCGCCGGCGCATGCATAATCCATTGCTAGTTCGACTTGAATTTTAAGTCTCGGGCCCAAGACTTTCTCACAGGAGGCTGGAGATCAAGGGGCCCAGTAGACTGGTCTCCCCAAATCACTGTAGTTTTTCGAGGCATGGGAGAGGGAGATCAATGCCTTTGTGTGAACATGATGAAGAGAATTTTTAGCAATTCCTCATGGAACTAATTGCTAGGATAAAATGGCTAAGTAGCTGTATCCTCGCACCTCTATTAATAACTCTCATGGCTAACTGGCTGATAATTTTGGCTATTGTGAAGATGCATTATGCTAAACCAAGATTATTAATTTTGATCCATTTTATTTGATCAAAATATTTTATATTAATTTTAAAAAATAAAAAATAATAATTTTTATTTCATTTTAAATCTCAGTCTATTCCAGATTTTTAACTAAATTTTAGTCGGAATATTTCAATTTCATTTTACATGTTTTATTCTTATCTTAAGAAGCCATTGAAACAAATTGAAGTCGATTCAATTTAATTAATTAAATCATCCAAGTATAAAAAGCTATTTTTTATTACTATTTTAAAAAACAATGATATTAATAATAATATTAAAAATTATTATTACTATTTTCAATGATATTAATTTTTTAAAATTAAATTTATCACTAATATATATAGTTTATATTCATGTTGTTTTTTTTTTTATCATGTTTATATTTTGTAAGAATTTAAGCAAAACAAGAAATATTTTAGATCTCATTAGTCTTGATAACATTAACTTAACTTTATATTTAAAATATTTATGCTAAAATATTTATGTTAAAATATTTTATTTTCATAATATTTTGATATTTTATTTGAGTTGAATTATTTTAAGTTAAAGATTTATTTAATTTTGACTATTTAGAAATATTTTAAATTTTAAAATATATTTGTTTGACATTATATTTGTATTGCATAATTTATAATTAACTTATTTTGAATTTTAATTCTAATTTATAATTAATTTATTTTGAATTTTAATTATGATTAATAAATTATATATATATATATATATATATATATATATATATATATATATAACTTTGAAATAATATATCAAAACATTTTAAAATTAAAATATTTCATTTTAATCAGAAAAACAAAACACCTATCAAAATCAAAATCAGAATTAACAAGCTTGATGCTAACCGTGAACCTAGCTAGCTAACTCGGTGACTGGACTGCCAATTATGTTCTTCATATGGCTGCAGCAGGCATGCATATTAGGAACAACAGCCACACCTGAGTACTGACACCCGTGTCTGTCTTGGTCTGCTTAATTTCGGGAGCTATAAGAGGACAGGCAGTTGAGAAATGGCTCGACATTTCTGATTAAATAGCAGCAATGAGCGGTTGACATGTTAAGAACGACAACGTTCTGATGAGCTAGCCTTTCTTTTGCAAGCATCAAGTATCGATGTGAGGCAACATTTTCCGCTACCATCATCCCCCAAAAGGCTAGCTAGCTAGACATGCATCATATTTGTTGATCGAGGTGCGCACGTGCTGGGATAGCCATGCATATGGAAAACGATTTCTTTTATTAATGCAGCAAAAATGACCAAAGAGCGCTTGGTCATTTGCAGGGAGCATTAGCAGCTAGCATGAGAGGGAAAATCAGGGTGAAGCAACAAATTACAAAACAAGGAGGACGCAAAAGAAGAACCAAGACCCCTCCTGAAGAAAAGAGACAGCCTCAAGTCAAGCAGCAACGACAAGGGGTGAGAGCCCACGAAATTCATAGCATGGAAGTCTATTACTCTAAGGCCAGGCAAACAATATTTGAATGTGTTCATATGTACTTAAATAAAGGTACTCAACAGCTAGCATGGTTTTATTTTCTTGTTACATGAATAATGAATGCAAACCATAATGTAAACCAAAGCACATAGGAAAGTGGAAATAACGAGCCTAAATACTACTGTAATGAGAATCTGATCTCAACAACGTAGCTAGATTTTGACCGCCCACAATCTATCTGTCTATATATAGATAGAGAGAGAGAGGGATCTGATTAGCCTAGCTAGATGCAGGTGGATTTTCTGACCAAACGACTTTGTAGGAATTAGTGTGAAGGTCATCAACAGCCCAACATTCATCTTCCTATCCTGCCTCTTTAATTAGCTTCCTCACTATGTCGCATCCTAGCACTGAACTTAGTCTTGCCCTCAATAATCCTGCTAAGGACTCTATTTCGAACACAAGGTACGTATGTCTTAACACTTACGTAGAAGCTGGTTGTGTTTTTGCTGGCCAGCTATAAATCTCCATCAATAATCTTCTTCTTCGCATTTTTCTTTGAACCCCCAATGTTTTCATCTGGATTGTTCTCTCCTTTCCAAATATGGCAAGAAGAATCAAATTATACTATATGCGGCCTCTCTTTCCTTCAATTTTCTCAAACTTTTTCTTCAAACTCAATAACCAGACGTCAAGTCTTAATATCAATTCAATGCTGCGGGTTCGAAGGTACTCTCCCTGTAGATAACAAGAACAATTGCCTACGTTCCTCTTTATTCGTCAAGGTTTGCTTGGATGGCAATTCAATGTGCAGAAAATTAGATCTCCTGGCACATGATGGCTACAGTTCTTTGATTACTACTCTTAGCCATATGTTTAATACCACTACTCTATGTGCGTAAATATATGTATACACATATAATTTCTTAAATAACTTAAAAACTGAATTATATTGCAGTTTTATTAATAGATCTTTGTTAAACTTAATAATGACCCTTTGGAAACAGACCCTGAGCTGTTTGTATTCATGCACAAAAGGCATCATCATGCCCTAACATGTATAGATAGGGAAGGAGATTGGATGATGGCAGGAGATGTCCCATGGGAGTAAGCATATAAATAATCCTAGCCAATAATTGATGTTGTGAAATATGTTATTTCTTTCTTAATATGTTCTTACAAATTATTTTTACTTTTTTTAAGATCACTTAACGTTGTTCTATTCAGATTGATTTTAAATGTTGATGTACGGGATGTTCCTGGCCTCAGTGAAGAAATTGATGATTACAAGAACATCCAGTGTATTTGTGGGCAGCTCGATTCAAATTCAAGATAGCGCCAGTTCTTAAGTGTATCCAGGAAGGTTCAAATGGTGTTGCTGAAGCAAAAGGGGAAGCCAGCTGAACAATCCGAGTGTATTTTTAAGCTCAATTCAAATTTTGGTAGCCAGTTCTGTTAGCCTTTGCAGAACAAGAACAGCATTTTATGTTGCAGGCCAAAATCTTTTACATTGACCAAGTCCCAATTTTCCTACTCTGTCATATTGGCGTGCTAAAGAATGTTAAAATTCAGCTTGACTTGAATGATTCGCTGGGTCTGCTGTGTTTTGCTTTTAGCAACAAGGGACTTATCAGTACAATAAAATTTCAACTCATCTTTCATGCCCTTCATTTCACAAAGCAAAGTACAACCGGTGTGTCCATATCAATTGAGCTCACAAGCGATCAATGAATCAGATATATTCTTGCGTTTGAATGACTGCTCAAAATATTTTTGTACGTATCACTCTAAGGTCTGAGCAATTAATGCAGTAGTGGAAAATGTGAATCATCCTTCAGCTTTACCGAACAGAGCTCTTATATTTCCATTATGCAAATGATTCTTGTTAATATTTCAATCTGTTTCAAACAAAATACAAGCTGTGCGTCAGTCAGATATACTTGAATGTTACAACAAGGTCTCCAAAAACTCGCTGATTGTAGCGTATTTCACATTTGGATATAGTTGTGTCCCTTCTGCTCCACTGTGAGAATCAATGTCAAAGTATGTGTGATCTCCTTTTACAAATGCAGAGTATATGAAAATCATATGCATGTTGTCCGGATATGGAGTCTCTGAAATGAGAAAACATCACATACTTTTGTATCATCTTAATTTAAAGCAAGGTAAACCAAATAAACCAGACAAGGGTTAAAGCAGAGGAACATAAAGAGAAAGCAAAGCAACAAGAACATTCTATTCTATCTCTTCATCCAAAAACGAAAAAGAAATTTTCTGCATGTTAAACTGGAAGCCAGTCCTACATGGGTCCACCAGAATTATAAAAGACCCCAGCACAATTTCAAGCGTAGGCAAAGTTTCCAGACCAGGGAGATTGAAATTTGAATAAATATATGAAAAGCATGTATGGATTTGATGATTTCAATAATTTCTGTTCAAGCAACAAGAACGGTTCTTATCACATCTAAGTTTTACGGAATTTTAACTCAAGATAAAGGTAATTAGTCTTCTAAATGGAAGCCCCAGGCATAAATAACGTAACCAGCTAACATACCTTTGATTTTCGTAAGCAGCTCATCTTCTGGTACATAAATCTTCTCAAGCTTCTTCCCAATCTTACTCTCCCAAATCTCAACCAGCTCGTTCATCGAGTAAACATTTCCTGGAGGCCTCAAATATAGCACCTTGTTCCATGTACGTGGGTCATCTATTGAACATATTGTGAAGGCAGCAACATCCTGTTCCTTCACAAAGACAGCTGCAGACAAACCACAAGAAAAGAACTGCAAGTTACCACAATTCTGGCTTCCTATTTGGCTAAATAAAACATATACAAATAATTAAGGATCTTGGCCAGCAGACCTTTGACATTCCCATCTCCAAACACTCTGATCTTGTCCCTGGGTGGAGTCTTTAACCCCGGTTGAACTAACGATGGAAGTAAATAGCTTGTAAAGAAATTGCAGGAGATGAAAGTATAGGGAATGCCTTCAGCTTCAACAAAACGCCGAATCTCAGCTTTCCGCAAGTAGAAGTTGTAGTCCATGTCAGATATTTGAATTCTATCTGGATCGGCTCCAAATTCAGAAGGAATAAACCTCTGCAATGATTAACACATTCATCTATCTAATTCAACAAAAGAATCAGCTTTTGACAATGGTTCATGCATTTCTTTGTCTTTCGGTCCACACTTTCTTCTTCTTAGCATACTTATCATTTCATATACCAGGATGATAAAATACAAAATTCTTATCTAATTTCTTAAGGAATCTTGGTCGCACTCGCTTCATTTTTCCAGTATTTTGTCACTCGTGAACTTGACAAACACCTTTTGTCCAATCAACAGGAACAGTTTAGGAAACAAGAGCTATTCCAGTTTAGAGTGAACAGAAAGCAGGTGAGGAAATCATCAATGTCTAGTATTAGCAACTTATACGGCAAATTCTGTCCACGGATGAAAAATACCAAAAATTTCCTTATCCCTTATTCTGGTTTCGTCATATGAAATTTATTACCACTACCGATGTGTAATCTTCCTATTTTAATTAACATTCCAAGGTCTCCAGTTTCCATTTCCAATGCACTATTAGTACACTCAAACCACAATTGAAGGGAATTAAGATGGAACAAAACCAATAAAAACCCATCTAAACAGAAACAAATAGAAGTGAAAAATACACAACCTTGATGCACCCAGCTTCTTTAATAACTCTAATAAGTACCATCTGTTCAAGAACATTTTTTGATGGGATTGAACATATCACCACTTCTACTTGCTTCACTGCGCCGACAAGACTCTTCTCATCCTCCAATGACCCCTGGAGAAAATCCCAAACAAAAATTCAAAAACAGCCCAAAAAAGAAAAGAAGAAATCTTTACACCAACAAAACAAAACAAAACAAGAAGAAGAACTAACCTTTATGAGTGTGGCACCACAATTGGACAAAGACTGAAGCTTTTGTGCTTTAACAGGATCATTAGGAGCAGAGTCTCTAACAAGAACAAAAGTGGGGTGTGAGAATTTCAGGCTAAATTGAGCTAAATGGTATCCTAAATTTCCTGTTGCTCCTATTATTAGTACTTTGCTCTTCTTCTCATCCATGTTTTTCTTTTTCCCTAAAAAACAGTGGCTGTGTCGTTTCAGTTTTTAAGATCTTGAAACTTTCGTTTTGAGTTCAGCGTTTTTGCGTCTAGATAGTCAACGGGGAGACTTCACGTTCCTGGAAGTTGGGAGTGGCGTTTTGTGTTCAATTCGTTGTCGTTTTTCCATTGATAGGAAGTCAATCGACAAATAGGCTTTTTATCATAGGGTTAATGCTGTTAGTGTTCGCTCTACTTTCAATTTGGTCCTTGACAGGTTCTTCTACTCAATTTGGTCCTTAATTGGTTCTTCTACCATCTGTTTCCCCTTTATCATCCTCCTCTTCCTTAACAACAACCCATGAAAATACTATATCAATACAAAATAGATTGAATTCCATAATCTTTGCATTGTCAACCACAATATTCGACATCAATTGATAAAAAGATAATATCAATGGAAAATAGAAAGAAATCATTAGGTACTACACTAATATTGAATTTACAACTTACCAATTAGACATTTTTACGTAAGACAAAAGTAATTACATCCCTAAATAACAAAATATTTTAGCTAAATCCAACCTCCTCTCTCTCTCTCTCTCTATATATATATATATATATGTATGTATGTATATATATATATTCACGTTGTGAATAATTGATGAACATTTCAACTTCAGAAATTAATATTAATAAAAAAAGCTCTATCACTAGAACTATTATTTTACTCACATAAAAATAGAATCTAACATAGAAATTAAGTTTCATTTTATGGGGCAGCACTACAATATTCTAGGAATATTGTATAATCTCTGATTAGTAAGAAAAACAATAGAGAGTACCTGATAGAGGTGATGTAGAGTACCTGATAGAGGTGATGTGAGGATAAACAATGGTAGAGGGACTAAAGCAAGAAGAAATTAATAGAATAGAGACCAAATCCATCAACCCAGCCCCCAAACGGCTGCTTTGTAGAAACCTTTAAATTTGAAATTTGACAGGAAATCGTAACAGAAACCAAGCCATTGATGACCTTTATCTCTCTCTTGTATGATTTATCTTTATAAGTTGCAAACATTCTACCTTTCTCTCACAACCCTTCAAACTTTCAATATTTTCTCTTCAATTTTGAAGTCTCTTCAGGGTTCTTTGTCTAAGTTATTCTAGGTTTCTTTCTTTGTTCATTTCAAGTCCTTTTCTTTTATTATGTATCTGTTTGTTAGATGCTGAACTATATAGTTAGAAAAACGTAGTGCATCGTTTTATTTTTCAGATTAGCATTCAAGAAATCTCTGCCTTGTTAGGTCCTTCGCTCTAAAGTTAGACCCAAGCCTGATTTTTCTTTTTGTGTTCAAGATTCTATTGTTCTTTATTTTTCAGAAAAATGAAAGAATTCAAAGTTGTTGAAGTTCAGATACACTGTGTTGTTTACTTAACTTATTCTGTTATTAGTGAGTTTTTGTTTTCTTTGTGATTTTTCTTGGAGAGATCTATTTGATCTTGTTCTTTACAGGTGGGTTATTTACAAAACATTGAAAAGATGAATGATTTAATGACCAAGCCGTTTCTCGATTACGTAAACCTCAAAAAACAAGCCATTGAAGACATCCAACCCGAACTAGACCTTGAGATGGGGAAATTAGACTCCACTGATGAGCGAAACCTCTCCAAATTCTTTGAAGAAGTGAAGGCTATCAAGATTGACATGGAAGAGATCACCAATCTCCTTATCGATCTCCAGGACTTGAAAGAAGAGTCAAGATCCACTCACAGTGCACAATTTTTGAAAGGAATTAGAGACAGAGTAAACTCGGTTATGGTTACTATCCTTCGAAAGACCAAGAAGATCAAGTCAAGATTGGAATCTCTTGACCAGTCTAACGTTGCTAATCGTAGATTGTCGAAGGCTTATAAAGAAGGTAGCTCTGTTGATCGAACTCGGGTTTCAGTGACTAATTGCTTGAGAGTCAAGTTAAGAGACATGATGCATGATTTTCAAGCGTTGAGAGAAAACATTTTGAAAGATCACAAAGAGGGCCTTAAAAGGAGGTACTATAATGCGACCGGTGAGCACCCAACCGAGGAAATGATAGAGAGGATGATTTTAAGAGGTGAGAAAGAGAGAGTTTTTGAAGGGAAAGCAGAATTGGTGATGGAGAATCTAGAGAGGCATGAGGCCTTGAAGGAGATACAGAGGAGCTTGACTGAGTTGCATCGAGTGTTTCTTGATATGGCTATCTTGGTAGAGATTCAAGGTGATGAGATTAATGTTATTGAAGAGAATGTGGCTAGTGCTGCGAATCATATCAGTGGTGGGACTAATGGACTATACTACGCTGCCCAAATGAAGAGTAGGGGAAGCCATTGGGGTTGCTGGATTGGGGTCTTCTTGCTGATTCTCATGGGAATTCTCGTTTCCACCCTAGCTTCCTGAAGAGTTTTGTAGACCATGGTTTGGTTTGATTGTGGGTTTTATCGCGTGAGCTAGTGTCATGGTGATTAAATCTTTTGCTTAAACAAGAAATTTCACGTTTTCTTACTAGGGAAGGAGTTTTATTCTGGTAAATGCACTCCAATGTTCTCTCTATTCTGGTAAATTCCAATTAAATCTTTAGCAGACATGCTTTCGAGAATGGCATGTGGGAGACTTCCTCGAGTTACTATGAAGTTTTCATCATCAATCCTTATTGAACATGATTTTTACATTCTATTATCTGCTTAATTTTCTCTATGTCTGCATTCAATTCATTTCTTCCAAGCTTCTACGCTACCTCTATCATTTAAACGAGTTCAAGTTCATTTCCTAGCAACAGATGTTAGGAATCGAACCTGCAATTCTGATAATCTGAAATCCTTCACGATTTATGATTCTTTACATGTTGTTTTTAATAATAAATTATAAAGGGTAATAAATCAACATATCTCCGCAAATATAACAGATCAGAGATAAATTCTGAACTAATCACTCAACTCATTTTATTGATCAAATATAATCTAATTTAATGACCAATGTATTTTGTTGAAAATGATTGCACAATTAGTTCAAATACATGATAGAATGGAAAGAACAACCAACATGATTTAATATATAAACCAATGTAATTAGAGGTTAAATAAATATACAGAGAGTTCAGAATATGAATCAAAATTCTCAAAAAACTAAACATAGTGGATTTCTAAATTTAATATTTAAAATAGATGTATTTTTCATTATCAAATGCGACAACAATATTTATTATCATGCTTGTAAAAATCTGAAACAGGTACAAAGGTTACAAATTCATAAAGCCACCTTCTTACAAAAATGGCAACTACATTTAGAAAAGATAAACTTGTGGTTGTTTTTAAAAATAATTTTTATATTAAAATAATAATTTTTGTATTTTTTTAAAATTAATTTTAAGATCAATATATAAAAATAATTTAAAATATATAAAAAATTAATTTTTAATAAAACATTTAAATTTTAGAAAAACATGAGGTGACTCGTATTTCGTATCTTATTAACTTGAAAATCCATCAAAATATCCTTAAAATGTAAATATCTATGAATAATCTTGATTTTATTAGTAAATATCAAATTAATATATTATTTTACCTCCTAGAAAATTTAATATGGGAAAATTAAAAAGAAACTTACTCCATATTCTGTATAAAGAAAAATATTTATTTATGTTTGTATATTATAATACAAAATACATACTAATACTGATATGTAAATTCAACTCTATTTCTAATTAAAATAGAGACTAAAACACCATTTATTAAAACACATCGTTGGTTTTTTATACACATTGGATCGCTCTTCTTCATTCTTTAAAAAATTCATTAAAACTTTTTTATTCCTTTTAATTGTCACAATTAACATCAAAGAGACTTCTACTATCATCATTATGGCTTAAAAGTTAAAAACTAAAGCTTTGAAACAGAATTGATTTAGAATAAACTCTAGATTATAGATCTAAAGGGTGAATCCAAGATAACATATATTTTTTAAATAATTAAAATAATATTATTTTAACAAAAACAATTTTAAAAATAGACCAATAAATTAAAAACTGGGTTTTACCGAGACCGATTTAATTATAATTCGAATCTAATAAGAAATCGACCAAGTTTTTTATCACCAAGTAAATTTTTGCTCTATTTTTTTAAACTCGAACTTGTTCAGTGGTTGATTGAGTTAGATTCCAGGTCAATTTTGAAGCAGACAAGGAATTAACAATCAATGTCAAAAGGATTCAAAACCTGCTAGGTTTTTTTTTTTTTTTTACCGAGAGATTTTTATTGTTGTTGCCATCGCAGCTGTTTATTTGTATCCCTTTGACCAGGTTGGTCTCAGATCCATTCACGATCCGAAAGCATAGAAAGTCAGAAACCAAACACGACTAAACAAGACAAGATAGATCCCCATTTCTTACAAAGCAAAGCAAAACCTTCAGCTCTCAAAAACAACAACAATGGGTGTGAGTGTTTTTTTGAAGATTATAGACTTTATACTTTTCTTCTTCTTTCTGGTGATAGCAGTGGCTGCGCCATTAATTGATGCTCAGACTTGTCTGCCTCTCACTTTCTTCCCTGATTTCTTGATCAATCTTAAGCAATGGTACGGCCACCATTATGGTGACTATCTTATCATCGAGAAGCCCCATTTCTTCGTTGGTCTTGTCTGGCTCGAGCTTCTCTTTCAGTGGCCTCTTTCTCTCCTCAATTTGTACGCGTTTTTGGCTTCCAAATCCTGGTTTAACACCACTTGCTTGATCTATGGTGCCTCTGTTCTCACCTCCATGGTAAATTTAAAAGAAAACCCCAATATATATTATTAATTTGATTACTGGTTTTTTTCTTCTTAAATTTATTTCTCGTCATGTAAATGAGTGTTTTACATGACAGGTTGCTATATTAGCAGAGCTATTGGGGTCTGGCAAGGCATCTGATGATTTACTGATGATGTACTCCCCCTTCCTGGGTCTTGGTGTGCTGTGCATTTTGCGTGGGCTAATTCAAAATTCTTCCAGGACTAGTGGTTCACGGCCTAAAAGTAGCAGGATACCTGCATTGACTAGGAAAAAGAAAGCTTGATTTACTTTTTATTTTATTTTATTGGCAATGTTGCTGAGCTTTTGATTGACGCTTCATGTTAGAGGTGCCATGCAAGGTAATGTGCACTATTTGACCTTTTTGTACTCTTGTTTTTTCAAATATTTGATGCCATTGATGAGTTATTCATTCATTGTTTCCAGATCCTTGTCAATTATAGATATTTTTTTCTTACCTGTTTGAATTATGTGGCCTTGAGCTTTCCTTTCATCGGCCTGATTCTATATTGGTTGTGTCAAGCTTGTGTGCGTGTAGATAAAGGTGAGGGGTAGAGGAGAGGAGTTAGGACCTGTTTTTATGAGTTTTTGCGACATTTTTGGATAGCCTCTATAATTATAGCATTATTTTTTGAGAGGCCCCCGTGTTGTTAGACACCTGAAATGTTTTCTTTGTATCATGAACTCGGCCTCATCTGTTAAATTATCCCCATGTTTTCGGAAAATCAAGTAAGAACAAGCCAGAAGATGATCACCCCCATCCCAGATAAGCCTTTCTTTCCCAGGGATTGAGAATGATTACTGCTATCACAGACATTATAGTAGGTTCTTTCAGGTGCATGGCTCGGGCCTTGTATTCAGCTATAAAGAAATTGTCACAGGAAATTGTTAACTCGAAAGACTGTTTAGCCATCCTTTTCAAACATTCCAAATTGAGATGGTTGGTTCTGAATGTCAGCAGGGAGGGAGGTCTTTAGGTGGAGGCTAGATATAAATTGATCTGGGCCTGTCCATTCTCGATGACAAATGTTGTTTCAATCCCCATCATGTGTGTAGCTCCAAATGACAGTGCATGAACCATAACCCTGAAAAGTAAGAAACCACTTTAGATGACTAAAACAAGAAGAAAAACCATATTGAAGTCCATATGGTTATGTACTTGTGTTACTATATGTACCTGGACTATCTTCCCTGAACCTTATTGCAGTCAGTCCACCAATAGGTAATCCAACTGTGTTTCTCTCTGGAAGAGCGACCAAGTTAAATATTGCTGAGTCCTTTTAAGGGCCAAGGTTTCCAAATCCAGTTCCAACAACAAAGAAGTTGCAACCATGCAGATAGAGAGGGTGTGATTCAACAGTGAGAAGATCAGCGTCTTGTAGTACCAATTGCACAGTTGAATGGTAGGCAATTTTTTTTTTTTTTTTTTTTACTAAGCCTGGTGCCTGCTGTAGTACCAAGATTGGCAGCAAGTGGCGCAGCAGTGTAATTGAATGGTGTTGGAGGGTTATCTGGGAAATTTAACCTGAATACTCCCTTGACGTTAAAGTAGTGAGCTTGAAGGAGGCCAACTTGGGGCATCACAAAGGTCATGTTGTTCAAGGAAGCAGTGGGTCGTGTACCATTTAACAAGTTGGGCAATGGATTTATTCCTAAACCAAATGTATAAAAAAGATGCCTGTCCACTTTAAGCGGTGCATTTGCTGGGAATTGTGGAGAGTTCAGGCTTTTATGCTTGGCGTTGTAGTTCAGCCCAAAAGCTGTGTCATTAGGTGCAGGTAGTTGAGGAAGGAGAGGGGGTACTCTGTTCGGGATGCCCTTATGCAGTATAGCAGTGGCAGCGCTGCTGTCTGTGGTAAGTGGTGCATCCATGAAAGGCCTAGCAGACATGAAATATCAGTTTGGTGATTATGTTGCTTGAACAAGAACATTTGCGGTCTGCCTGGGCAATTAGTATTGCTTGAATTATACTTTGTGTAAACCGCATCAATGTTTCCCAGTTATGTTGTAAAGGGTTTAGAAAATTGTTTGATGCGAGACTGGGTTCTGGTAAAACTGGCTTTTTTTACATACCCCATATCTGTGAGAATTTTAGAAGTTAATCCATTGATCTTAACTTAGGACTATAAGATCAAAATATTTGCTCACGTTTCTCGGAACATGGGAAAAGTGGCGCTGGCTTCCTGTTAATTGTATGCGCGTCAGACATACTAGATGGCAATCCCAGTTTGTCCCTTTGTTTTCAATCTTATCAACATCAATGTTTCACCATTCTCCTACAAATTTTCAAGAATTGTACCAAAATCATCTGTATCAGAAGTGTAAACATCATACATAATACAAGTTCATTTATCCAGTTAATTTATGTCCCACCTAATTTTTTTTTTTCTTACCTGAGTCTGGGGGAAAGGAATTGGGGTCCCTGGTTTAGGCATGATAACAATGGCACCTTATACAGTAGCCCCTGGCCAAAAGATATGTGCACGCCACCATAATGTTCCTCTTTGCCCTGTTGCATTAAAATCACAGTTGTACCAGCAGGTCCATCTGCCCAGTCATTACGAAATTGCTTTGCTCCATGCCTGCAAAAACTTTCACAAACTTTCACAATCCAAATCTCGGGTTCATGACCAACAATGTAGAAGCAGTGTTGAAAAGATATCCTATCTACGCTAAACTTCAAAATAGATATATCAAAAGAACAAGATATTCAAAACTACATAGCATTTCATAATCTTTAGAAATATTATATTACTCAAAACTGATGAAATCAAAGGATAGTTCAAAACTCTTCATCAGTAATTGAAACAAAAATAATAATTCATAATACCCATTACATTGTCAAAATCCAAACTTAATTAAAACAGAATAATAGTGGAGCATTTAAGATATCGAATCAAAACAACCTTGAACAATAAGCAAGGCATGCCGTCCAAAACTGAAGAAGCAGGAACACTCAATAAAATCCAACTGTTATCAGAAACTAAGAACTTGAAATAATATTAAGAATGAGGGGTGAGTTCAACCAACTCAGTAAGGAAATAATATTTAATATACATTTTAGATATTTTTTCATATTAATAGTTTATCAGATGATTTATCTTAATATACATATACATATACATACTAAATATATTATCATAACATAGTGGAATACATGTCAGAGATCAGATGACACCCGAAGGTGACAACTGTGGAATGATCAGTCATCACAGGCTGATACTTCTCTCATCAGCTAAGTATACAGAATACTATGTGCACATAGGCTAACTACTCTCTGTTAGCATGGAGTTACTGACAAGTCCTATATCAAGGCATAATAGATATTCACATAATCATCAATTAAACATATATCATATCAGATAGAATTTAACTCAACAAAATACGAGTGCAAATTTTAAAAATAGATGAGTACTCGAAAAACAAAACAAAATATATAAATACAAATATTCAAGAGATTAACTAATCATACTCATCATATAATCAACATACATATTTACTTATATTATATGCATATTAAAAATTATCTCACTCACCCGGAAAATATAGAATTAAGGAACGTCAGACGAAAGACCTGAAAATCTTATTGAAGATCGTTAGGAGAACCTACAACAATATATGAAATATACTAAAAAACAACTCAAACAAAATATCTCAATACATAAAATAAAACTAGGTTTACTCTCCTAGGTTTAGGGACTAAAACGACAATTATCCAAATAGGGACCAAAATGTAATTTTACCAAAACTGGACCAAACTGTAAATATATAATCATACTGAAATTTCAACCATAAACCATCCTTAATTCTGTCCAGAACAAACTAGGGACCTAACATTAATTTTTATAAAGTTTAGGGACTAAAATGTAAATTCTTAAAATTTAGGGACCAAACTGAAAATATTCCAAATCAATTATCAAACTGAAATTCATCATCCTTAACCTCATAATAACACTGTCCCGGATCTCAAAATACCATTAGGGTTCAAATTATAAATTTCTCAAAGTGTAGGGACTAAAATGTAAATTCTTAAAATTTAGGGACCAAACTGAAAATATTCCAAATCAATTATCAAACTGAGATTCATCATCCTTAACCTCATAATAACACTGTCCAGAATCTCAAAATACAATTAGGGGTCAGATTATAATTTCCCCAAAGTTTAGGAACTAAACTGTAATTTCCACAAATTGAGGGATCAAATTGAATTTTCATCATCTTCAACCTCAAATCCAGAATTGTTCACAGATTACCTACTATTCTTTCCAACTTCCAATTCAAAATTCATAATTTACACAAATCATAACTCAACATCATCATCTTTACCAACACTCTCTCAAAATCAACTAATTAATCAATTACCCACAACAATCAACCTTATAACATTCAAATTAATTCATTAATTAACCCAAAACATAAATTTTCAAAACCCTAATATTTATCAAAACATAAATTTAAATTTCAAACAACACATTTATACATTTAACAATCTAAATCTTACCTTTAAAGTTATTTCCTCTCAATCTCTTCCCTTTTCTTTTTTTTCCTCTCTTTTCTCTTCTTCTTCTTCCTTCTCCTTTCTCTCTTACGTTTTCTCTAAAAAACACAGCTCCCTCTTTTGTTTTTTTGTTTTTTTTTCTTTCTATTTATATTTATCAAATATTATTCAATTATCATAATACCTCTTATTTATTTTACTCACTTCTAAGCCTTCAAGGGTTTTATTGACTTTTCCTATTTCTTTTTATTTTTCAAAACATTACAAACACCAGCATTCATTCTATTAGCAAAATAAAATTTCACACAAATTCATGAGGTCACAAACACACATCTGTCCATTGATCATACCAATGAATAGAAACGATGTATTTTCGCATTGTTGGTGGCATTCACTAGAACTGTCTACTTCTCTAACATACAAAGTTGGCCTGGTATTAATTTTCACAAGAAAGCAGAAGTACATGAAATGTTGCGCTCACTTCAAAGACTGAAGCAGCGTTTCCACGTATGAAATCGGTGGCTCCTTCAATGTAACAATTGCTGTAATAATGTGATCCAGTGCCGTCCAGGAGAGTATCCCGATAAGAAAGAATCCCGCAACCATAGAACGCGGCTCTATCTCCTGACACCCTTTGCACAGCAGCTTTGCCACCACTTCCAAATGTTTTCTATTGACAATGATCAAGATAAAAAGAAAGCAGTCAAAATTCCTTAAACAAAACAATCTGAAGCTTTGCCGAGTTCTACCACGCAAAGAAAATGAAACATAAGACAAGGTAATTAAGTACCTGATTAGTAAGATCTTTACCAACAAAATTAGAGGGCAGTACAGTTAGTCGGGGGTTCCATCATGTCCCAACCATCATTCCATGTAATTATAGTGCTTGAAGGCTGTGTGCCGCTCCATGTGATTATCACTTTTTGTCGTCTCGGTGGTGGTGCAGACAGCTAAAATTTAACTAAACAATGGTTTATTTAGTTTAAGAATCAATCGAAGTTACTTGATTTATATACTGTTTAGAGAATTTCAATGGTTCTTATCATATGTGTTATCCAAATGAAGGTCAATGAAACCGGTGGCCTGCTGCCGATTTCTTTCTAATGCAGCTTAAAGAAGATGAACTGAACGTAAGTGTGCTTGAAATGCGCGGATTATTTGTTCATGAAGTTGTACTCTAGCGTGTTACATGGCAGCCTAAATCGATGTTCAAATAATCCATCCAATTTAGCTCATAAACTATTATTTTTTAAAGAATAAATTTCTCGCCCAGAAGGCAAATTATTTGCCTAAAACTCGATTGAAGAGATTTTTAGCTCAACGAAAAAGTTTGCTAAAATCTAACAATTTTAGTGTTTTAAAACTTGATATCCTTGATTCAGTGAATTAAATGATGGACTGGATTCAATTCCATTTAAAAAAGAAAAAGGGAAAGCATTAACAAGCGATGATGAATGGTGGGTTTTAGTGAGGCCCAAGTAAATTGCTTATGCAAGCTCATTTGTCTGGGCTAGATAACGAGGGGCCTCTTTAACTAGATAGAGAGCTACGAAGGGCATTTCAGTAATTATGTCATGTCATCACATCACCATAAATCGAAGTCAGATTCATTGACGGCGAGCCCTAAACCCTTCAAGTATTGCTTTGAAAATCGAAAGCAGGGAATCAGAGCCGTTTAAAATCTCTCTCTATCTGCAAAAGAATACTAGTTTGTATCTTTCACGTTAATGGGTTTTTCGTTACATGTTTACACAGACCTGAGTATTTCGAGAAAGAGAAGGTGCTGTGATGATGATACTATAATCTCGTTAATGTGATATTAACCATGAGGAAAAACCCTCTAATCCTTTCTTCACTGACTGAGCACCTCCTCTTTGTTTTTTTTTTTATATATATATTTTTTCTTTCTTTCTTTCTTTTTTGGTAAAAACCATTTGATGTATTAAATTTTCTTGTTTAAAGTCCTTTCGAGGAAAGTGGTTTGATTTATGACATATGATGGCACTTGCAGTAGTCCTTTCGAATTTTTATCATTACGGTTCATGAAAAATAATTTGGCATGGAAGTCGGCGTCTACATTCGAGCCTATTACAAGGTTCGGAAGAAAAAGGGTCCATCGAGAAGCCCACGATATAAAAAGAAAACACTATTTTTGCTGTTCCCCCGTCAATTGTGCTTGTTGGGAAGAAGAAAAGAAGGAATGCCGGTTACATGCACAATTCAGACACGCAACTGAAGGAAAGATCATAGTTGTCGGTTCGGGATTTAACTTGGTTTAGTGTAGCGATTATTAGGTTATTGAGATAATTTTGGGGCCAGATTATTTTTATAACAACGTTAATTAAAAAAACGATATTGTCTTAGAAAAATAGAAAAAATTTATTTAAATTTATTATAACATTTTTCTCACCACGATTTAACTAAATTAATCATGCTAGATTATACATTGAGACTTTGTTAAGCTCGAATCCCAATTTATAAACTTTGTAAAATTATATATTTAAAATACTATTTAAACCATGTTGATAATGAATCTCATTACTCATATTTTATTAAATATAAAAGCTTTATTAAAAAAAATATAAATCATATATTTAAATATCACTTAAAAACTTAAACCTGAGATAGTTCTTAACAAATCAAATTATAAATTAACTTGCGTCGGTCAATGTTAAGAAACCCTTAGGTGAACAGATCACCAAATTAATCGGTTGTGCCGAGTAGTGTTTTTATAAAGTATGAGAAAAATACAAGAAATCAACTCAGAAAGGAAAGACAAAACAACCTTTGAATTGTCAAAAACCAGCAACTTCTGCTTATAGAAACCGAACCAGAAAACAAAACTAGAAAGATAAAGAGTTGTAGCAAATTTTTACAAAAGAAGATACAGAGAAAACTGTAAAAACGGCAGATAAAACAATGGAGGTACTGCAAGAAGATGAAGAGTACAACTGGAGAGAAGTGAGACTGCCTTCAATGACTCGAGTAGAACCCGAACCAGAGCTAGAAAGAGAGAAAGGAGAAAGAAGAAGAGGCAGAGACATACTAATAGCGATTGATCATGGGCCTAATAGCAAGCATGCTTTTGATTGGGCTTTGATTCACCTTTGCAGACTGGCTGACACCATCCATCTTGTGCATGCTGTCTCCAGTATGTTGTGATATCATATTTGTATGTTTTGCATAATCGAGCTTTGGAATTTGGGTTGATTGCTTTTATGGGTTTTTTCAGGTGTGCAAAATACTGTTGTTTACGAGACAAGCCAGCAGCTCTTGGAGAAGCTTGCTGTGGAGGCTTTGCAGGTTGCCATGGTTAGTGATCCGCCTTTTATTTTTCTTTAAAATTTTGTTACTCCATTGTTATCATTCAAGAAAGTAGTTATTGATTGCGAAATTAGAGTAATTAGTATTTTAAGGAAATGTTTTGTTAATCAACTGTTAATTATCTTGATCTTGAATGATCATAAACATTTCGATTGGTTCATGATACATCTATGCATAAATTGCACCGAACATATGATCTGTGTGTTTAATTGCGCGCTCCCTTGATTTTAGTTATGACTTTGACAATCAAGACATTTTTGCCTTTGTTTTTTGCTTAATGAGTGATGAATGACCAAACATCAAACTTTTAAATACATAAGCTTTAGTTTAAAACGTTTTGATTCTTGTACTTGTCTTTAATTCTTACTCTTGTAGTGATATGTATAGTATCTCATCATTTTAACTTACGTTCTTTAGTTCTAAAGCTCGTCAGCTATAATCTAGGCGACAACAACCTGCGTAAAATCAATGTTTTCCGCCAATTTCTTTTGAATATTGATTGTTTTTTATTAGGTGAGTACTGTGGCTCGGATTGTGGAAGGGGATGCTGGTAAGATAATTTGCAAGGAAGCAGTAAGGTTAAGGCCTGCAGCAGTGGTGATGGGTACCAGAGGCAGAAGCTTAGTTCAAAGGTTTTTTTTGCCCGCCTCTTACTCCCACTCATCTTCTCTACGTGTGTGTTCTCATGTCTATCTTTTTCCTGCAGTTTTCTTCAGGGTAGTGCGAGTGAATATTGCTTTCACCACTGTAAAGTAGCACCTGTTATAATTGTTCCTGGGAAAGGTACTCCTACAAAAATGAAATCTTTTTGTTTAATTCACATCGTCATGGAATTTTTATCAAGTTAATCAATTTATTTATTATTTCCAGAAGCTGGAGATGAATCATTGATATAACAGATTCAGCACTTGAAGGTCATGAAAATCGTCCGAGTGGTTGCATAGGCTAGCAAGGTTTCGAAGAAGTTGATTTTCAATATGTAACAAGAATGTTCTGTAATGCACAGTGCTGTTTTATATTTAATAAGGTTGTGTGTTATAGGTATAATAACTACACATTAGAATTTTGATTGATTATTTCAAGATTGCTGTATTATATGCGTGATGATAACTATTTAGTGGATACCTTACTCGGCCGCTCTATTCCCAGAATTTTTCAATTTCTCTGGGGCTGCATCAGTTAACGTCTAGTGTAAATTTTCAAAATTACCCTTGGAATTGTATAACATGCTCGCTTCAGCTCTTCGGGCAGTCAAATCTCAAAATCTAACCTTCACCTGTTCACTGGGCCAAGAATTATCTTGGTGCAATGGATCCTGATTCGGGCTAGGCCTTAAAGGAGAGAGGTTTAAGAACCCAAACCAGCACTGGACTCGTGGCTCATGGTTGTTTGCAGCCTTGTCTACTATTAAATCTATAATGGGCCCTTCTGAATCAGGCTAATAGCCTATCAAGAAGAAGAAAGAAAAGCCTAAAATACCAAAAGGCAAAGCCCCACTTCTTTTCTACGCGTGGAAATTTTCGAACTTGAGGCACAAACTTCTCAACTGCCAAAAACCAAAACCAAAAAGAGCCATTAAGATAATGATTATGGAATCTAATAGGAAAAAAATCAAATAAAAAAATTATTTCAAATTCTATAAATAACAATTGAAAAAATAAAAATTAAGTCTGACACAGCAAGAACTTGAATGAAGATAGAATTTTAATTTTTTAAATTATTTAAAATTAAATAAACAATAATCAAAATACCATAGACTAAGTCAAAAAAAATAAAAATGGTTCATCTGAAAAATTGCTAGGTGTAAAGACTGAGGAAAAGATAGAAAATAAGAGAGAATAAAAATAAAATAACCGCAGCGATAAACCAAAGAACTTATCTACTCGCATATTATTTTTTCATAGAGAACATGCCAAGACATATTAGAAGTAACCTTCAAACAAAAATTTTAGCCTCTTGATTCAATCACCACACCCCTGGAAGAGTGGTTGGCATGCTACAGCACTATTCATCCCATGTATTTTTTTTTATTTAAATATTTAAATAAAATCAATCCTATCCATTAATTACAAAAAAAAGGCAGAAAATGACACAAATACCCTTTAACCTGAGGGTTAAATTATTTGAAATCAAAGCTGTCAATGTATTTTCACTGTACAACAAAAATTAAAATAAAAAAAAGGCCCCCTTCATTAGTTAATTTTTCTTTTATTAGTTAGTTTTTCTTTTATTCTAAAGTAAATATGTTATTTTACTGTCTATTTCTTCTATAAAAATATAAAAGTAATCCTCATCAGAAGTTAACAAAATTATTTCTGGTAATGATGTAAATTTAATGTACTATTTTACTCTTAAACAGTTACCTTAGAGTTTTTAAAAAAAAAAGGTGAAGAAAGAGAGAATACTATTCTTGTTCAAAGTGTGTTGTGTTTTCTCCTTCTCTTAGAGTTTTTTTTCAACAAGAAAAAAAAAAAAAAGTCAAGAAGGAGAAAACACTATTCTTTTCCACGGTGTGTGACCAGTGTTTTCTCCTTCCCTTAGAGTTTGAGTTTTTTTTTTTTTTTTAATGACTTTCTGGTTCAGGGAATGCAAGTCGAATTGTGGTTTGGATTCAAAGTTGGCAGCAGAAAATATTTAGTTCTTCATCTTGTTCTAACTGTTCTGTTCGAGCTAGTTGATTCAACTAACGAGCTGTTGCAAAAATGTGGTCCTTGATTACTTCACTGTAGAAACTAGTTCATGAGGAAAAATATGCTATACAAGGATTATCATTTTTAGTCTTCCTCGTTTTAGCAACTTGGACTGTTGTTCAAACTAGCTAGCGTTGCCCTTTTACAACTTTAGGATCCTACACACAGCTTGGCTTGTCTCAGGGATGGCGATTGCTAGCCTAGTTATGATTCCTACACTGCAGGCTTGGATGGATAGGACTCCAGGAGATTGTGTTCCTATTTTTTGTGCTTTTGTTGTCCTCGGCTTTATTCTATTTAACATGGTATATAGATTCCCTTCCATTTGTATTTTCCCTTCAACTTTGAGCGCTAATCTCGCTTGCTTATGCAAAATATATCACGTTACTCTGTCCAAAGAGATCAGATATTAGATTTGTCTTGACTATTTGTAGGATTCTTGTTACAAGGTAAGGACACAGACATGGGAGAATACTAGCTCCCAAAAAAAAATCTCCAGTGAAACAAAAATACACACATAGCCAAGAGAATCTTTGTGGGTTTTAGCTTTATATACCTTGGAATTGCACTATGTGAAAGGTGGAGAGAAAAACCTCAAATTTTAGGAAGAGAAAAATTCACAGAAAGCAAAAATGGGACCAAGAAAGAGAGTGCTATATCATCTTTCACCATCCATAGAAAACAAAGAGAATCAAAGAGATCTTGCCTTTGGATGAGGCCAGGTCCACCCATTTCACTATTCTATATGGCTTGAAAACGAAGGCAGCCTGAGGCCAGGTCCACCCATTTCACTATTCTATATGGCTTGAAAACGAAGGCAGCCTGAGGCTCTTGATAATCCAAGAACAAGAGGATGCTGTGAAGGTGTAAGCAGCCTCTAGTGGTCCCCAGCATATTGCCAAAACCAACAATGAAAGGCTCCTTTCTTATTAATTAAGATTTGACTATTGGGAGGTATGTCTGTTAATAATGTACATGCAAGACATAAACTCTTCAAAGCCACAGAACACAAAACTGCGTGTGAAAATTCAAGCTTACAGTTTCACATTTTGGTCACCTAAACCATTCAAATGATGTCAAGATTGTAACTTGTTACCAAGAAAAGAAACAAGATGATAAACCAATTTGAACACCCTACATTGCAAGTCTCCAAAGGATATTTTTCTAAGCCATTTTACCAGTTTGGTGACCAAACGATACTTTCATAAAGATGGTTCTGGTTTGTTATCTAAAACAACACAAAACAATAGAAATACTCGAAAGAAACCTAAAGCTTAAGTTCGTGCCTAGTCCTTTTCTTTTTCTCTGAAATGAGTAGTTAATGTACTTCTATATCTGCATAGCATTCTTGTCATCTTGTCTGGAATTGTCCATACTGGTATTGGGTTCATTGAGCTCTTGTAGTTAATGCATGGACTTGGTAAAGCACCGAAGCCGTTACAGCTTTGGTAATGGTACATATCTCACATGTCACCCACTTTTGTTTTCAAAAACATAGAAAATTAATCAAAAAAAAAACATAGAAAATTTCTTAATCTGTGTAACTTTATCAGATATCTACAAAAGGGAATTAAGGTAAGCAACTTGAATTAGGGTCATTATCATACTAGATCATTGTCTTTTTCGTTGCCTGGAAAGAAGAAACTTGTCAAATGGTTAGGAATTGATGGTTAACGGGAGAATTTAGTAATTTAAATGATCTTATACGGGGGATTGACTTCGTAGTTAATGAGGTGTGTTTCTTCCTTAATTGCATTGTAAACGACATATCTTGGATCAGGATGAAAGAGGTGGCCATTGTCCTCCCCAGAATTCCACCTAATCGAGAGAGAGGGAAAGAGGCATAATGATCCATCATAAATGCAATATATTAACGTACGTTAGGACATGAAAACCACTCTAACGAATCCATGCTTCTTATTCTCAATTTATTGCCTAATTATCAAAGTATCAATCAATCTTATATATTATTCTGCTCTAAAGGAAGCTGAGAACGTCCACCGTAGGCTCATGTCCGCTGGTCTTAATTAAACCTGTCACTCATGTTCATCCAACAGAGGGACAACTTGCGCCACAGGACTAACCAGGACAGGTTTAGGTGCAAATTACAAGCAACTTGTGGTTTTTCTATACACGTTTTGAGTGATGAATATAGTGTCAGTTATAATTTATAAGTTAAAAGTTAAAATTTTAAATTAAATCAAGATTTTTATAACTACATATATTTATAACTTTCTTTAGTCAAGAGTAAAAAATACAGCTTGAATCATTTTGTAAAAGTTAAAAGAGTTAGCAACTATACTTGCAACTTTCTTTGGTCAAAAGTAAAAAATTAGGAGAAACTAGTCGTTGAAAAGGCCACGTTTCTGGTAAATCTGTGAAGCAGGACCTTAGGTTTCTTTCCCTTCATTCAATATTAGTTTTATTGCCCTACCAATGCTTAAGTTGCCTTCAACCCTAATTCTTTGGTCCCCCCCTCTATCGCGATCTACCATTATGGTGTCATGAAATCATTATAGCGTGATTGCTATGTATACATTGCGAGAAAGATAAGGCTTTGATGTTAATAGATATCGATTTTATTCATACTATGTCGAAAGTATACATACTATATACGTCATGTACTTAGAGAAGTAAAAGAATCAGGACCAAAGGCAAGGCCAATAAAATCTTCTTCAGGAATTGTATATCGATATTCAGAATCACATCTCCATCTTCAGATTGCTAGCTTCAATAGAACCTGTAAAAGTGAGTGACAACATTTAGAATCCATTGCCAATCTTGGTAGAATACGAGTCGTCACAATGTGTGATTTGAAAATGGGAGGCAGGGGAACTTAGGAGCAGCAAAAACCCAGACTCATTATCCAATGGTTTCTCTTGCATCCAACTAGTGAATTAAATTCCAACGTGATAAACAATCACAAGTAGCAAGAACTATTTTATTGTAAGAATTAGAGACTTCGCCATGTATTTACCAAGGGATCCTTTTTTGTGCCATCAGCTGGCAAGAGATCGATAGTCATGATGTCTTTACACAGCCAAAATGCTTTGCAACTTTGAGTGGTTTTCCTTTATAAAGAAAGAATTGTGGAAAACTTAATAGTCATAGAAAAGAATCAGCGGCTTTAATCATTTGGAAGAATTGATAGGAAGTTCCCTGTGACCAACTTTCTCCATTTCTATCACGAAGACTTATTTTAGTCCCAAAGCAAAATCATTAACTTTTGTGGGGTTCTCTATGCTCTCCATCATTGGTACTTAAAACTCACTTTGCTTTGTCTTTTCGCCTTATGGATTTATCAGGTTAATAAAGTGAAGATAAAAAAGACATGATAATTTTATCTTGCCTGTAAATGGCTGAGTTGGGAAGGATGTTTGTCTACCTTGATCAAAAGCTACATTGTAAAGATTTTGTAGATCAGCATCCCAAGCTGGTGGGGGATGGGCTTGCTGCAAGATAAGTAGGATAAGATTAGAAGAAACTAAACCATAAGAAATTAGAGATAAATGGACAGAAATAAAAAAGTGAACAAAGGCATTACAGTGAAGCAGGATGAGTCTAGAAATGTTTCAGGAATAGATTCAGGAGAACTATTGGTCCTTTTAAGCCCCATATCAGGAGGATCTATCCCCATATCCAATCCACGGCATGTAACTAATTGTTGTTGTGCTGGATTAAACTGAAGGTATGCAGGATTAGTCATATCTGATGACATCCCAATGGTGGGAAAATTGACTGAACAAGCAGGAAAGGCCTGCTGATTGAAACAAAAAGGAGTTCATCAGTAACAAATACATAAACTACCAACAAACACTTGAAGTTTTTGTTTGGTTGCTAAATATACCACTCTGAGAAAAGATACTATACCTCTCTGGCAAATAAGTTGTCAACGTTGAAGTCAAGCCTTGGATTTACAGTAGCTAGTTTCATTGACAAGAACTGTTCCAGAATTTGGGACCAATAAATATTTTTGAAGAACAATAACCACACAAATATTATCATTAGAGAATTACCATTGATTACTAATTACCTCTACTTGTCTCTGAAGTGATTGAACATAGTTAATGATCTCATCAAGCATGCCTGCCTTACCAGTGATTTTGTTACACCCTGGTACCAAATCTTGAAGATACTTCATTCTTTCACTGATTTTTTCCCTCCTCACCTGCATAACACACACCACAATTTATGCTAAATATTGGACATGATTTCTAAATAAAATCTGCAGAGCAGAGGAAAGACGGGGTTGATCAAAACAGTAAAGAAAATATTAAAATTCCTGCTCACTCTTTCAGCTAAGCTGTGGCTATCAGTAGCTTGACCGCGACGTGCCCTGACATGAATGTAATCCTGCTTTTGAACCTCAGTTACCTTGGAATTGTCCTTTGAATTCCCTGCAGAACTTTCTTTCTTACTGTTATTGTTTTTGTTGGTGTTATTGTTGCGCCTGTTTTTGTTGTTATTTTTATCTGTGATCTTTGACTCTCCTTCCTCTGCACATCCTTTGATCCTTTTGTCCCTGGTGTCTTCTTCTGCATCAATCTACAGTGCCATGCCCCCCAAAAAAAAAGTTTCATTAATTATTCCAAGAAAATCAATCAAACAATTGAATTCCTTGAGATGCTTTGCTTGATGTTTTCATTTCAACTAGAACAAAATTGTAAGCAGAACAGAATAAAAACAACATGCATAACAATGGAAACAATTCTGTAGTGAGAAATCAAGATTTTGTACAACGTTTCAAAGAAACGATGATCAAACACACACCAAAAAAGAAATAAAGAGAAAAAAATAAAACAGACCTTTGAGTTGTTTTGTTTATCATCAACCTTTCTCTTCTTGGAACTCTCTCTTCCAACGCCGGAACTAATCTTATCTGACACAACAGACTCTGAGCCTTTCACTGTAGCCGCTGCCACAGCAGCGACAACCGGCGGCGGGCAGCTAGAAGTCCTAGAAATGGAACCATAATTCAGCTCAAAACTCGGCCCATTATTATACGGCGGGCCAACACCAAACCCCACAAGATGGTCATTATTCCAACCATTATCCACCAAACCCGGGTCAGGTTTCACAGACCGGGTCACCACCTCACTTAAACCACCCTCATGAAACCCAGCTTGTTGAAACACACCGGTTAGTTCAGTAAAATAACTAATCTCTTGCTGTTGTAGTTGAACATGTTGCTGCTGTTGTTGTTCTTGTTGCCATTTAATACAAGCTCTTTGTCTCTCGAGCACTGTTATGTCAGTACAGTGCAGCATATTCTCTTCACCACCAGCTGGTAACAATGCTCTATTGATCATCAGTTCCCCAAGAAACCAATTCAAGGAAAAAAAGAAAGAAAGAAAGAAAGCTTAAAAATCTATAATAATGGGAACCGTAAATATAGTATAGAGGTAGAGTAGTACTAGTGTGGCACAGCAAATGTATAATATTGAATGAAGGGTACGTGTATATTTATTGTTTGGGGAGAAGGAGGGGGGGATTGAGAAGTGAAGGGGATAGAGAAGAATGAGGTTGAAGAAGGGAAAGGGAGGGTGGGGTATATATAAATGTAGAGAAAAAGGATGGTGTGGTGGCCGGAGTCTGACAGTCTACTGGGCTGGAGCCGGAGGGTTAATTAAGAGAGGGAGAGGTGGAAATACTGGGGCAGAGAGCCATCGAATGTATCCATAACCAGAGGCCGTGGGCAGTGGGGTCCACTGACATGACTGCCACGTGGTGGTGTCCAAAGAAAGAAAGAAAACGGCGATGGGGGTAGATAGATGGATATTGTATGATCAAAGATTAGATTAGAAAACTCTGTTCCGTTGTGGATACACGGGATACACTGTAATGGGGTTCGAGCACGTAATACACTATGCTTAATTAAGGAAGCTGGAGTCAAAGGTTGTTTTTGGATGATGTGACTGTTTAATGTTTAAACTTCATCCCTGGTACTGTTTAGTACATATGAGGTGTAAGAGCGGGTGTGTATTTATATACACACTAACATATTTGCCGGTGTGGGTTAATAGTAATTTTATTAAAATGTAAAATAAAGAATATATAAAATATTTCAAATATTTTGATTCTCATAATTGTCCAACACCCAAGAATTTTATATAGTATTAGATTTAATAGCTAAGCCAGAACTCAAAGAACATTACGTCTGCATGTAATGTCAAATACAAAATTATTGTGTTTGTTGTCGAGAGATCTAAAAGCAGTATAGTTGCGGTGCTTCACCAATAGCATTCAATTTGAATTTATAGTGTAAAATATTTTTAAAAATATTTTTTTATTTAAAAATAATTCAAATAAATTTTTTTATTATTTTTAACAACACCTCAAAATTATATAAAAAAATATTAAAACAATGCATCAATATAATATAATGTTGTTTTAAGATAAATACATTTTTAAACTAAAAAAACTTTTAAAATATGACAGAAAAAGTGATTAAGTTTAGTATATATAAAAAATACATTTGAATTAAAAATATATATGCATTGTGTGCAAAAATTATAAATATAAAAATATTATTGGTCTAGTTAGCCAACTAAGCCTAGCTGGATCTAAAAGCACTGGTTTAATTATCGAGTTTGACCTTTTAAAATTGAGTCTTGCTATGAAACTAGGGTCAATGTCTATGGATCTACTTGTCGAGTCAGGCTCGATGTTTTAAGATCTACATGGATAATTTAACTTGTTGTTATTGATTTAAATTTGGTTTTAGAACCAGACTTAATAATATTAAGTTTGGACCATTAGCATTAAGTAAGGTTATCCACCCACATCCAAAAACATAGGGTATGACTACCCAGCCAAAATTTAAAGCATTGGGTCTTGCTATCGAGCTAGACCATATATATATATATATAACTATAAAGCAAAACTCAATAGTATTGCAATCAGATCCAACAATACTTTTTATTGAAAAATAAAAAAGATAATGTTTCTCTAATATTACAGTGCCATCTATAACATCAACATTCCATGGCGTTGAAGTTGAACTTAAATACTATTAGATTTAGTTGTAAAGCGAGAGACCCAATAACCTTGGAATTAATAGTCGAGCTTGACCAAATAATATTTTTTTATTAAAAAATAGAAATGACTAGCATTTTTTGACTAAAAAACAAAAAAAATAACACCCGCTAATCCTATAATGTTGTTTATGGTATAAACACTCTATGTCTATAGTATGGCTCAAAATGTAATGAGTTTACATATACAGTATCTACACAGTGTTTTTTTCACATGTTTTTTATAGGTTTGGTTACGAAGCCAAACTCAATAGTATTTTTTTATTAAAAAAAATAAATTCAATAATTCTTTTTGATTAAAAAATAAAAAAATCAATGCCCCCTGGTGCTACAGTATCATTTATAATACAAACATTTTGTATCTATAATATGGTCTACAATGTGATTAATATATGTATAAAGTAGTTGTATAGTATTTTTCCCACTCATTTTAAAATATAGTATAATATATGAACATTCATAATTAATAAATTATAACTTAATTGCTTTTAGATTTTTTTTTCTTATTAATGTTGATAGCATCTTAAAGAAATTTAATTCGAATCATTTTTTATAATAAGAAAAAAAAAGAATCTTCATACATGGCTCATTGAAATGTTAACTAATTAAATTTATTTTTTAAAATTCAAAATTTTAGTAAAAACTATGAAAAAACAATCAACAATACACACAATCTCTATAGTATATGGACTTCTCCAAAATTTTGTAGGACAAAAGAGTTGGTGCACAAAAATCACCATGAAATATATCATATGCACGAGCTTTTTAAAAGCATTGTAAGTTAGAAGTTTGATAAAAATAATATTTTTTAAAAAGATTTTGTGACATGATATATTTTTATATTATCATACTTTCAAAGTGTAATATTTACTAAATATTAATATTTTTAAATATAATAATTTAATATATAGCTTCATTAACAATTATTTTGCTGAATTAATCAGCTGATTAGATTTAATTATATAAATTAATTAATCAGTACATGTAAAAAAAACATAATTTTATAAATTTTTATTTTCAATTATGTTTTATGAATTAAAATATATATTTTTATCTAACTTATATTTTTAAAAAATATATAAATTGAAATCTCAAGAAGTTATTGTTTACATAGTAATTTTTTTTTATTTTTCATTATTAATGATTTAATTAGACTTGTAATTAGGAGTGATTATAAACAATCAGGTATTGGTTTTTCATAACTACATGAAAATGAAAATTTAACTTAGATATGTTGTGTGAATAGCTTGACAAATATATTTATAAATAAGTGAAATAGATGTGGCTACACAAAACTAAAATGATATCTTCAAAAAACTATAATTTTTAATTTAATTGGATTGCATTTAATTTTTTACAAGAATTTACAAAGTATTTTATTTGTTTTAAATAGCCATGAAATGACCACTCTAACCATTAAATTTTTATATTTCAATAATATTACCTTGGAGCGTTTATTTTAACAATTTTATGATTTTCCTTAACTCGTTAACTATTTAATTAATTATTATAAACTAATTAATCCTTTAATTGATAATACTGAATATCAATTAAGATTTTATTATATATTTATTTGATATTTTAATTAAAAAAACATAATATTTAATTAAATAGCACAATTTAGAATTAATTAAATAGCACAATTCAGAATTAGAATATCTAAAAATATGCTATTTAGTTGAAACTTTACTATTATATTAACTTTCTATTTTTTGTTTTGCATGTTAATGGAACGAATTTATCCATCTATGTGGGGGAAGCATGCACGCATTACAACAAAATTAACTTCATCAAGTACAAGACGAGCAGTTTATCTATGAGCTGGAGCAAGGGCGTAGGTGTTCCTTCCGGCTTTCAATTAAAAATGCTTAAACTCATGCCATTCATTCATCCACGTGTAAAACGTGTATTCCTTTCAATCAACCTCTCGAAATTTCTTCCATCAAATTGGGATCTATGCCATCCCAGATCTCAATTAAACACTAGCAACTCTCACATTATTTGAAAGCTCGAGGGGGTTTTAAATTTAGGTTTAATGATAATATCTTTAATTTAGTTATTTGTCATGTTTTCAAATTTGTTTAGTTTAACCTGCGCCAGGTTACATTAAAAAAGTGATCTATTCTATCTTTAAATTTCTCAGAAATTGTGTGGAGTTATTACACAGTGTTTAATAGCAAGTTAGAAATTGCTTTTTAAAATATTTTTTTATTTAAAAATTTATAAAAATAATATTTTTATTTTTTTAAATATGTTTTTGTGTTAGTCCATCAAAATTTTAAAAATAATTTAAAATAAAAAAATACCAATCAAACACTACTTTAAATCTAGCTGTACGCTATGATGTGAATGGTTAGCTAACTAGCACTAAGTTCTGTTCGAGGAGCAAGTGGGTGCTGTTTGCGAAAAATTTATAGACTTGCCTCTTAGCTCGGCCTGTTTATCTTCAGAGCCTGGCACCTTGTTTTTGAATATATAGCTTCTTTTTTTTTTAGAGTGCGGTAAGTGAAGTTTTGTAAACAATTATTTATTTTTTTGTTTAAAATTTATTTATTTATATATTTTTTATTACTATTTTAATACCCTAGCGTTAAAAATATTTCTTTAAAAAAACAAATTAACACTACCATGCTCTTAATATTCCCATTGAAAAAAAAAAAGAGTAGTTGCGTTACAGACAAGCAAGAGATCGATGTTACTCAACATCAATAAAGAAGAAGAAAACATAGTACAAAAACACGCATGACTAGGGAAAAAGAATGACAAGATAGGAGAGAGGGGGGGAGAGAACATCTTTTTCAGGCCATGTTTTTCTCATTTAATTTTTGCACACTCCTCATTCAATATATACGAAGATGGGAGTGCTATTTATAAAAATAATTCATAAAATCATTAGTATAATAGATGTGCTTTTTCATATTAGATCAAATCCCAAGCATGTTATTCACATGTATAAATAATTCAGAAAATATAAATTGCGTGATTTTGCTTTACTCAATAGACAATAAAGGAAAATATATGGTATTAAAAAATATTACTACTATATAAGTGAGCCGGTTTGATGGTTAAGAGATTTTACTATTTAATTGGGAATCCAAATTTGAATTTAAAATAAGAGTAAAAAAACACAATTTTATTAATTTCAATTAATTTAGTGCCAATGGGCAAGGTATAATACATGATTTTGTTAAAAGTAGAACCACGTATGTGTAAGTCAATTGTCCCTCCCTCCCTCCCTATATATATATACAAGAGATTGTGTGGTAAATTTTGATTACCATGCTTGCATTTTTTATTTTTATTTTTAAAAAAGAAAGAGCTCAATCACCTCATAATGGCATTATGGGCTCTACATGTTTAACTTTGGGTTGTACTGGGCCCTTGAAGGATGGAGGTCAACTAGGCCCGGGTTAGGTCTCGACGCACATGCACGCTTACACTTGTTGATTAACCAGGGCATTCTGACCTGACATGGAAGATGACGCGGAGAAACGGGGTGTTTGATTTTTCGCACGGGCAGCTGGTAAAGGGAATCACGTGTAAGAGATTGCGGAGGGGGGAGAGAGAGAGAGAGTAAAGGCAACGTAAGAATGCGCAGTGAAAGTTTAAATGACCACTCGTGAGAATCACGTGTCTTATGTATTGGTTGTTTGAAGGTTGTTTTTGTGTGAGCAGCCTTCTGGAGACTCAATTACGTCATTGCATGCTATGTCACCTCAATTACCTTCAACTAATTTTACTATTTAATTTATTATAAATTGATTTTTACATATTTTAATTTCTATTTTATTTTATGATAAAAATAATCTACATGGAAAAGAAGTTCACGCTTATCTTCTATTTATTTTTTATGTAACGTGGATGATTTCGCGTAACATGTCAATATTATTCTAATTCATATCCTAAATTTTATTGATTAAAGCACATTGTCTATTAAAGAACTTATATGGTCTATAATGCAGGAATAAAACAATAAAAAACTAGAACGCATTGGCATCGGGCTTTGTTTTGGGGACCATATATGGTATCTAAAGTTTTTAAATCTTTCAATTTAATCACTAGATTTTTTTTTAAAAAAATTAATACATAAAAACAAACAAGTTCTTTAAAAATTTAATGGAGTTAAAAAAATACAAAAATCAGAATAACCAGAGCAGATAAACACAGGAGTTTCCGTCCCTAACTTGCATTAGCCAGCTAGATAAACCGATACAAGTTGAAGATCTAGAGTAACACTTGGGAAAATGATAGGTGTATTACGTTAAAATGTATGGTCAAGAAAGACGGTTGAATTAGACACCAATCCTAGGTTAGAACAGTGATATGAAATAACAGCGTACCCTGGTTGTGTTTTTTGTCACAGATTCACACCTAATAAAAGCTTCGAGGATTTGAAATATTGTTGTGAACGTATAATTAAGATGTCAAGCGATCGCCATCACCTCCTTGCATAATCGTATGGTCATTGTAACGAGAGGTAACAAAAAAACCTTTCAGTGAAATGACATGGGGCTGCGTTTACAGGGGCTGATTGTCTCGACATTAGAGCTGTCTCTCATATCATTTTTCTAAAGTAAACATCACATACTGTGCCATAACATGTCACTTGCATGGCGAGACCTAAACAAATTTAACACGAACAATCATGTGCTTTATAATTATTATTGTTATTCTTTTCTGGTCAATGTATTAACAGTATATTGGAGCCCAAATCAAGCTTGAAGCGATATTGGGAGGTAAGGGTTTACAAGATATAATTTGGCTAGGTGATCAGAACAATTCCAGAGCGGATGAAGGCAGCTTCCATTATAACCTCCCGGGTCCCCTCGCTCCATCTTTCTCCTCCTCCGACTTTATTATTAATCAGCGAGTCTCTCCCTATCCCCTAGTTGCTTAAACTTATACATGGACGTCTTGTATTATACCACAACTAAAGGCAAATGGGACCTATCTTTGTCAGTCTCATTTCTCCCGTCACTTTCTTCCTTGTCTGGATCGATAGAAAACTACTCTTGTGTTGCCCATTAAGTTTTTGGTGGCTTTCTTTACCTCAATATTCAAGCTGTTTCTACTTTATATTTGGGGGTTCGGGTTTGACTTATACAGCCACAACTACAGTGTATTTTATCCGAAAATGCTTTTCTTTTAGCTTGCAACATAGCCCTGCATGATCACATGAACGCTCCTGATACGATATTAAATATTAATTTAATTAAGGGTTTTTTCTTTTGATTTATGAAACGACAATACTTAGCTAGAAGTGGGATTTTGTTCTTTTCTAGCAAATTCCACAGGCAAACAACGTACATTGAAAATGGAAAATAATTTATCTTACGGTCATTTTTTAATTTCTTTATACAGATCGGTGGTGATCTTATGATATATAATAATTGATAAATATGCAATTGTATTGGCCTTATCAAGAATCATGGATTCTACAAATGATTACACATCCTCTCAAAACGTCATTTTTTTTCTCGCAATGATTTTTGATTATATGCATTTACATGGCATATTTTCTTAGTTACCCGCCCTAATTTTCTTTCACTGTACATATAATCAAAATAAAATAAAATATTTTGTTTTTAAAGATAATCCGATTATGGCTCCGGATTAAGGTTTTTCAATGGGTGCTGCCCCGCCTTCATTTCTCGTTCCGAATACTCTTGTCCTCCCCTCCTTCCCTGCCTTGACTTAAAATACCTCTAAAAATCATAGTGAGTTTTCTGCTCACCCTTGTTTGTATAAGGATATCCCGTCTGACATGGAATATGGATTTTGTTTATTTTTAGTCTTTCAACTTTAGGAATTACTGGAAACTATAAATTTCATAAAAGAGATGAGATGGGAACGTGAAACCTTTTTTTTTCTCCGTTTTAATAATTATTCTCTTTCATAATAAAAAAATAATTTATTTTCAATCAAGAATGAAGTAAGCTTTGTTTGTGGGTATATATATCTTCTCTATATAAATCAAATGGAAGCATTCTATAAATTTTATTTTTAAAAAGTATACTTATTAAAAGGATAATCACAAATTTCAAATAGAATTAATCTCACTCTTTAAAAAGAATATAAAGATATACAAATAAAAATAAAAAATAAATATACATTCTCTATATGTGAATCTCAATAAAAAAAAATCACCCTCGATTATAATTAATTAGCAGGCAAACCCACGTACTGCTGCCATGGACTAAACCTTCGAAAGAGGTGAACCATGGAATATATAATGCAACCATACTGAGGTCACATTGGCACTATAGAATTTATAGATGTCTGACCTTCGAGCAAGGTAAGGGGCGTCGATCCCACTTTTTCCATGGACAGTTTCATCAGGTTGCCACAATAGAATTTATAGATGTCTGACCTGGGAGTAAGGTAACTGACATCCCACTTGTTCCATGCATAGTTTTATCAGCTAATTGAAAAAAACAAGCACCATTGATTGATATTCGAGAGATAATATTGAAGGTCCTCCTATCCTATCTTTGAATCGAAACAATAATGGAGGGGAGAGATACATGTATAATGGGATGGGAAAGGAAGCATTGAGGCAATGAAAGATTACAGAAGATCCGATGCAAAGGAAATCCTAGCTCTTGCAGATCCTCTCGTCTCTATTGTAAGGTCTCGAGTGTGTATGTGTGCGTATGAGAGAGAAATGTTGGGCTCTTTGGAAACTGTTCTGTCTTTTGCTCCATTACCAATCATATACAGACGAATTAATACCATGGGCCTTGATATTTTTTAATGAATCAGGGTGTTCTATTTTTTAATTTGTTAACTTTTTTTTGAGGCCAGAAGATGGGAGTTGTGATTCAATGTGGCTGTGGAACATATACACAAAAGAACTAAACACGGAACATATATATTCGACTTTGTTATAGATCCGATTCTCAAAAACAAATATGTTCGTGGTTATAATTACATTAATTATAACTTCCCTTAAATAAACTTGAAATATTTTTTTTATAAGAAAGATTCAAATTTGAACTTTTTTGCGAAAAATATGAATATTCGTTAAGTAATATGTTGAGCAAATTATAAAATATTAAGAGTAAATATGAGTTCTTGCAATCGTAGACACAGAGAGCTTATTGAAAATCTTTATATCTATCTTTCAAAGTGCTCAAATGATATATATATAGCATAATATCTAAATTTGCCTATTTATTCACACGGCTGCAAGCTTTCTCTTTCATATCTCATCTGGTGTCAATTTGCCTCTCTCGAACACTACCTAATCTTGAAGAAACACCAACAAACCAGGGACACGCCTCTATAAGATGTTCAACTTTTTGTGCATTTCATGAGATAATCAAGTGCTAAGCAAAAAAAATGACGCATTGGTACATTTCTTCCTTGCCTCTTACCATTATAAACCATTATAAAGATTCTATATTTAAAGCTGCGAGTCCAAAACAAACGATATGTTTACATCATTTTTTTGCACTCTATAAAAGAATGGAACTCGAAACTTCGTTGGAAAGCAATCTTTCTCAGCTACGACAAGGTTTCAATCTTCCCTCTAAATAAATAGCAATATATTTCCAAAAAGAATTTTATTTTTATTTTTGCCTATATTATTTAAACCAACAGCATGGTATTAATTAATAGAATAATATTGGTAAGATGATAATAAAGATAATATTTTTATTATTGCAACGAATGAAAGCAGCAAGGCCGGGGTTAAGTTTGCGTCAAAGTAACGTCTTTCCTCTGAGTATTTTACACCAAAAACAATTTAACTGTGTGATCTGTCAAAATACAAAAAGTTTCATCCACCAAGATGATAAGGTCATGTTTTTTTTTTCTAGTCAAGTAGGAATTTTTTGAGTGAATCTTTGAATTTTGCTAGTTATCATGTTTCACGTTAATTTGTAATAATATTGTCACATCAATATCCACGTGTACACACACACACACTCTAATTAAGGAGGTTCACTAATAATTAGGTTACATTAACAGTAAGCGATCCACCCAAAAATAATACATTTGCAGTTATCATGGTCGCGATCAGAGTAATATCTACCTAGCAGAAGCAGAATCACCAGTTTGGCATAGAAACCAGCTTCAAGCTGCATAGTCAACTTGGAAAAGCATATGTCCTTCTAGGACACGATCGAGCAACATTAAAATAAATACATCACTCTTTGACATGAGCAAGATTAAATGTATCGATGTACTAGATATATATCCTTCTTCATTTCAACATATTGAACACTAGAGATGATGATATTGTACAAGTTTTTATAAAGGTTCGGCTCTATTTACTTGAATAGAAATGGGTACGAACGAATTTGCATCTTCATGTAGGCAAAGATGAAAATGGATAAAAAAACATTTAATTATCTAGATGGTGGCTAAGTAATAAGAACTTGAAATTAAGGAATTTGTTCTTTTTGTAATCTCAAATTCGAGTTCTTAATTACTTATATGATGATCACTGTAGGTTTACATGGTCGTTAACTTCAAGGCCTGTGAGATTAGTCGTGGTATGCGCAAGCTGACCCGGACACCCACATTAATCTAAAAAAATAAAAAAATATCTGATTTAATCAGGTATTAATAAGTAAAGTATCCTTGACTCAGTGAATCTCTATACCCGAATGTGTGTCTATATATATATATATAATTTACTATATTTATCTAAAATAATTTGTATAATTTTTTAAAATGCTTTGTGGCCATCACCCTAATGGCTTCATGTTTTTTCTGATGTTCCCTTTAACTATTCCCAATAAATTTTGGATCCTATTCATGAATAATAAATAAATTAAAGGGCTCCTAACGCAATTTATCATTGCTTAATTAGATCATTTATTTTCTTCCATTAGAAGATCTTCGTAAATCGGTTAATTATTTGCACGTCATGATCAACCTTATGGAACGTGGGGTTCGCCAAAATTTTAACATCTTCCTCGTTCTTAATAGTCTCCGGGATCTTATTGTTACCGTTACTCCTGAACTTTGGTCAATGGGACACAAAAAATGAGAAACAAAACGAAGTGATTGAACATTTGAACCTCAATTTCAATTCTCCTGCCATACCTTGTTCCAAGTCAAGAATTATTGCTTACCTATATACATAAAAACAAAGAAAGTCATCATGTACATGAATCCTGTTTCTTTTCCCCATTCATTGTATGATCGAAACAGGTTATAAATGGGGTGCGGGAATAGAGAAAAAGTTAGGTCCTATTAGCTTTCACAGCTCACGCCAGCATCTTCCTCTCTTTTCACCTATAATAATATACTGAAAACTATTTATGTACCCTAAGAAACAAACGTGGTTCTCCATTTTAAATGACATGTACATGATATAACTTGAAAATATCTCGTGTGTTTTTTTTATCATTATAATTATTTTTTTTATCAATTTTTATGTTGATCATATATCGTTTTTATTTAATTAAAAATGACTATCAATTTTAATATTAAGAGATTCATGAAAAAGTTATTTTTTAATCTCATTGAGCTGGTGATTTTTTTTATATATATAAAAAACACACACCCCTTTGACCATCAAACAAAATAACCCCTTTGTTCTATTTTGTTTTTTGATCATTTTATTTTTAATTTTTAATTCAGGAATAATGTAGTCTTTTTATTATAATATAAATATATTTCGAGAATTATGTAAGATTATTTTAATAATTATGTTTTTAAATATACAGTAAAAATACTAAGAAACTCTTGAATAAAATAATATAATGCCTTCTACATAAGGATATTTTTATATTTGATAGAACAATATAATTATTACATTACCCTTATTATTCAGATTTTTTAACTTTGTCTTTAGAGGGTTTGTTTTAATTTTATCATAATTTATTTATTATTATTATTTAACTCTAACAGCATTTTTGATTTTGTAAAAAAAAAAAGCATTTTAACAGTGATTCTATCATATTATTTGATTTATCTTATATCTTTTTGTCTCTGAATAACATGTGTATAGTGGTCTGCTGTAAAGGTACCCGAAATTGCTTTAATTTGGCCGGCGGCAACGCGCGGCAAGATATCTAGTAATTTCCTTTTCTCTATGGCAGGGGGGAAGTAAGTGGGTCTCACCAAAATGAGACCATCAGATGGCCCTAACGGACCCAGATAGATTTTACATCTGGGCCTAGAATAGTGTGGTTTTCTTTTTGTGATGGCCGACATTCAAGTAGAAAGATGGTGAAAGCAACTTATCAAGACTCTGAATTCGTTGCCCAATGTCTACCTTTTGGCCCCATTACTTGTGGAATGTCTGAGGCAGTCTCTGTATGTGCTTCCAAATTAGCCGTAGCTCGAGTTTTCACCTTTCAGGTTTTCTTTTGCAGTGTGTGAATTTTATCTTTATCTTCTTCTTTAAAAAAAAAAAAATTGTATCCGAAATGATAATGTGCATGAGTATACATTGTCTTTTAGCATTTTTATTACATAATCTCTCGTTTGAAATTTCTGGGATTTGTCAAATCTATAAAACTCACGATGAATTTCTCATAAATTTGACTTTCCTGACATCTTAGAATTTACCTGCTTTGTGCTTTTTACTATGAATAATAAAAGGTTTATGGTTCTTATATGACATGTCAGTGTATTATTTACGATGCAGAGAGACAATATGCTGTGTTTGTCACTGTGGTATATTTTTTTTTAATTTTTAATTATTTTTAAGTGTTTTTTTGCATATTTTAATATACTAATATTACAAATAATTTTTTTAAAAATATTTTTTTAATATATTTTAAACAAAAAATATTTTGAAAATCAATGTTAATCATACAAACTGCAAGTATCTCTTTGGTTATGAAGGTCAAAGATTCTTTCCTGTTCCATCAAGAGTTGCTCTTGTGTTTATAAATTACAGGAAAACAAAGTCTTGAAAAATTCATAAAGAAGGAAGTATTTTTGCTAGCAAATTCTTGAAAAAAACATACTTCACTTTCTTGAACCGAAAAAACGTGTTTCCAGGAAAGTGAAAGGAATTGAACAGTGTTAGGATAAATTGAAGGGATGCATGTATGCAAACAAGTCTAGTCAAACATCAAAGGGTCGGTCAAAGACAGTAAATGCCAGTTGCAGTATCAAAAGACAAGTGTAGAGACAAGCCCCATGTTCCAGATCTGTTGCGCATGAAACCAAACCCACATGCCACAAGCACTCTCTGTGGATTGGGTCAAGACATGCCTGGACCAAGTTTTCAGATGATCATAATTCATAAAGCCAATTCTATCCTACTCTAATCTGACTTCACTTCCAGTCCTGTCAATCTAGCCTCTTTAGAGAAGAACAATGCGGGCACCATTAGCTAGCTACAGCTGGGCGTTCATGATTGCATATTCACGACAAGAACACCAGAGCTAAAATTTATCCAAGATGCGGCCGTCACGTGTTTAAGCAAAGATTCCAGCCAGCTTGGAAATTTATCTAACAAGCTAAAATGTCTTGTATGTGCTTTAGCTGGCTGTTACATATGTGGAACCATACCAGAAGCATGGACCAAGTACAAGAATATCTAATGATTTCAACAACTGGTGATCAAAATTCTCCATCATCTCCCCATTTGAAGCGTTTTTGCAAGCAGTAGGTTCTATATGATTGTTAAGCAATATCATTGCTTGAAACCAATTAGTCAATCTTAAAATTAATTGAGAGATTACTATGAATAGAAGTACTGTCTCTGTCAAGATATACTAGAAGGATTAGATCCATTAATATTTAAATAGGAATGCTAAGAGAAACCTTAATTATCTGCTCCCGGGATCGAAGACAAAAGGAAAAGGAAACCCATTTTGTTAGAAGAGCTGGGGGGTACAACAAAATAGCTAGAAGTAAGAGACACAATATCACATGAGAGATCCTGGGTTTCCATAAAGAACAAGCAACATGAAGGGCCTGAGTTTATATATTCTATCGTTGAAGAGAGATCTTTATAGTTGGGATATTGGGGCATCTTAAGGAATGTTTCAGGGTGAGAAAAGGACAAGTGACCGGTGATGAGGATGGCCATAAGGACCAAGCAAGAACTTGGAGGATCTTTGCCACCATTACAAGGCCATGTGGGCGTGTTCCCATTATTTTTAGGCAAATATTAAATCAAATAATCTCTAAATAACACAGCTATATTTTCCTTGCATGCACTAACTCACGCCTTGTCTATGTCCCCTTCCAATCTCCTTCAATACCTATCAATTATTCTTAGAATTCCAGCTTGATATATAAAATTGAAAGTCATGCAACTTGCTTCTGTGTATACCTTTGATTAGACTATTAGAGAGGTCTTGACAAGCCTTAAAACTGATCAAGATTCCGGGGCTCAGTTGCAGTCATTAAGATAAGAAAAAGAAAGGTCCTTGAAATATAACGTGCACATTCTGTTGTAGCTAGCTCTGAATCGACAACTCTACTGAAAGGAAATCAATTAATGTTCAAGGTTTTACCACAAGAAACACCAAGTTTCGCCTCAAAACATCATTGCTAAGATATTAAATCACAGACAACTTAGCATGATCTAGACCGCCCTTCACCGATTTGTCTTCAAGTACAATTAATGCATGGAGGTCATTCCTCAGCAACATTAACCTTGATGTCACATCCATGGGTTCGCATCATTATGGGACAGTGGGTAATGAAGAACAGGAGGTCATGCAAAAGAGTTGCTGTGTTATAGCATCGTCTCAGGATTTACATGGGGACATATGTCGTACCAAATAAATAATTGCTTGATTTAATTCTCCAGCTGTTTGCAAATGCAGCTCATGTTTCTCACTCTCATTATTTTCAGCTCACATTATATAATGAGGTTTGACATTTTTCCAGCTTAATGCTGCTTAATTCTTCTGAAATACTAGCTAGAAGCAATAAATTTTAAAACAAAATAATGGGAAAGTCAATATTCTATTAATTCACTCAACCGTCTTTTAATTTCTTCCCCCTTTCTATGAGCAACATTCAACAATCCTTAGCTACGTGAGGCACTTGAGAGGCAATAATTGCCATTGGAATTTGTTGTGTTAGAGTTGCTATGAGCCTTAAGATTTAAGACAAATTTTGCCCAGTGGCCCCATGAGCACATAATATATGCGCCAATTAGCCATTAATACAGCTCTGTAGCCGCATAGAACAGGAGCATAATGGATTGGTATTAATCTTTCCATACAAGCTAGACCCGTTGGACACCTGGTGGACTTTCGATGGATATTGTATTTGATTTTGAACCTTCTTGAGTAATTTTTTTCCATCACTTCAAGCATTATAATACTGATGTTGAATGCATTGAGGCCCATGAGAAAGTGTGGACTCATTACCTTGACAGCAGAAAGGCCTTTAGACGAAGATGGGGCAATTAAAACTGTGGGTTCCTCCAACCGGAAAGCTGGTGAGAAAACGAGAGTCCTTCAAGATTATGATGGGTGTAGGCAAAGTCAATATGATTTTGAGAGATCCAGCTGTATGGAGTTGTTATTAGAATATGATGATAAGTTTGAGATGCTAGATTATTGCTATTATTACCACCATTATTGTAACTTTTTGTGTGTCTTTTTGAGCATTCATGCGTGGGGAAAGTACACTTTAGGATTGGTCTTTGGTTACATGATGGTTTCGAAGGACTGCCCAAAAGGAATAAAGATTTTTGAGTGTGAAATGCTTTCTTAGCTGCAAGATATCAAAGACAGAATGAAGAAATTTTGTTATTGACGTCATGGAAATGATTTATACTCCTTTAGGCAAAAGCTGTAGAGAAAACATGGTGTCCATGATGATGCAAGTCTTAAGTAATACCATGTTAACAGTTAAAATTTTTATCATTCTTCTGCTCAATTCACCTCAATTAAAATTTGATGATATAATTTTTTTGGATGCTTCTTTTTCCACAATTGAAGTGCTTTAGTTCTCCATTAATTCATCAAAATATTATGGGATTCACTCTTTTTTTAAAAAAAAAAGTGTATTAATTGCTAATTAGATTTTATTTAGCCTTATTTATTTGCTGAAAAATTATTTTTTTTAAGTAGTTTTTTTTTAAAAGTGAATTACAGAAAAATAAATTATTTTCTGATGTTTGTTAATGTAATGAAAAATAATTTAAAAAACAATTTATAGTGTTTGGTTATATCATGAAAAATAAACTGGAAACAACTTATTAATATTTTATTTTTCTCAGGTTTATTAAAATAATAAGAAATAAATATTATAAATTAAATAGTTGAATAAGAATAAAATTTAAAAAAATATAATTTCATAATTTATCTCAAATAAAATAAATAATAATCAAAATAATAGAGATCAAATCTAAAAAATAAAAAAAAATTAAAATAATAATAATCAACATTTCATAGATTGTTTTAAATAAAATAAGTAACAATTAAAGGAATAATGATCAAATTTGATAAATAAAAAATTTCAATAAAAAATAATAAGGAAAAAGCAATTAGTAATTATAAAAATAAGAACCAAAATTAATATAAAAATTAAATTTTAAGATATGAAATTGAAAAATAAATATTTAAAATAATATATATAGCAATAAAAAATTTAAGAATCAAATATGATATAATTAGTAATTAATAACATTTCTAATTTTTTCACAACTTTTAAAAAGTGTTTTCCGTCTAAATTTTTCAAGAAAGCTAAATATTTCTTTAACGAACTTTCCTAACAGCAAACAAATATAAGAAAGTTTGAAAAATAATTTTTTAAAAATCACTTTTTGAAAAACAAACACAATTAAAAAAATATTTCTCTGAAAATCAAGTTAATTTTTTTTTAACAAAAAAATATTTTTTATTAACCAAAAAATATTTTTTATTGAACAATTTTTTAAATAATAAATAAAATGTTTTTAAAAAATAACTTTATAAATAAGAACATGTTTTTAATAACTTTGCTTTGAGAATTTACTGTCTTGTCGTAGAAAAATTCCATCTCTGTCACAAAGAAAAGGATTAAACATTAAAAAGAAAAGAGCATACTGTTTCATTGTACTTTCTTAGGAAAGAGTTTTGACCCAATTACTCGTTCGCTTGTTTTTCACTGTAGAGGAGGCCAGAGTCAAGAACTAGGGAACGAAAGACATGGCATAGATACCACCAACTGAGGCTGTTCCAGGCCCCGTTCATCTCTACTAGCTTAATTGGACAAGGCGAACAATGTTCTCCTTTAAGCCCATTGTAGGAAACCCAGGTTTTGATTTAGCCCGTACAGATGTTTTTAACAGATAAATCCGAAGTCTGCTACCCGAGTCACGCTTCTGCTGCGAACTAGGAACTGGTGACAAAGGACTTTTTCAATGTTGTGGAGGAGCTGATTACTGATAGAGAGGATGTTCCAATTAACGAGGAAATAAAGACAACAACAACAAAAAAAGGTTGTTTTTCTCAATCAGATAGAATACTGATATTGGTATGGAACTTGGGTTTTTGTGACTTCTGAAATGAAGCCATTAAGCGAGGTTAACTTTTAAGATTTGGAACTGGGGGCATTCCAGCCGAGGGTGATGAGCTTGTTGAATGCTGAACAAGCCTCCTTTCTAAAATTACAATTCAATCAATGCCACCATCCTGATAATTGATGGGAATGAAAAGATTAGACAGAAGATTCACTTGATATGTACATAACTTGGCAATGCTAAACAGTCTATTTGAGGCTTGCAAAGACTGTAGCAGTGCAAGAACTTTGAAATGCAGATGGATTCACTGTTAACAGTCAAAAAAGAGAAACAAATATTTCTCTATTCTCCAACTGACTGTCTTGCTTTCACATTTAAAACCTTGGAGCTATCTCACACCGCATCTTTGAGTGAGGCAAAGCTTGGACGGGATGAATGGAATCCTTGAGCGTCCAGCTCAATGTGACCTATGATTATATAAAAACAATCTGTCTGAAGAACTATGTAACAAAATATCTCCATTTTCCAGGACACGTGTTGTAAATCTCCACTGGACAATTCAAGATCAATATAGTTTCTATAACGATTTTGATCCGAGATTCAACACCACCATTCTCCTTCGTCAACCATACCTCCATAGAACTCCCTTTCTATTGATCAGTAAAAGAAGAGAAATGTATGGTACTGTCCCTGCAGACCCCGATATGTAGTGTTCGATATTTCTCAATATTATCATCACTATAAAAAACAGGAGGCAACGAGAATGATCGAAACTGCTCCCTTTTGCTTCTGTTCCTGACGAACAAAACAATGAAGAGATCAATTAACAAACGCACGTCAGTATCCTATAAGATCATGAAAATATCAACCACAAGGACTCTCCAGGTGTTAGTACCACCAAGTGTGCACAAGTCTACCATATATGAAATCCTAATAACCTTAAATTTCTAACAAATGCACCAAAATAACCCTCATGTCTAAATTGATCATCAACACCCGCAACGCTTTTCCAGGTGCTATTGCCATGTGTGCAAACCTCAGTTTTCAAATCCTCCTTGTAAATATCTCTATGACAACTTTCTTCCTGGTTCAAAAAAAAAAACAACCCCAAAATCTTAAATTTCTTGGTCTTGTAATCAAAACCAATCCCGCTTAATCTTGTGCAGAAATAATCCTTCCCTTTTAACATGTACTAAGACTCTTTATGTGCAGAACAGCAATACCTAATTTATCTTGACAAACCCACTGCAAGATTGAGAAAAGCGAATGAACTGGGCCAGAAGTTGAGCTTTGCTACAAGTTTAAAATAGTGGGTTCATCCCAGAAATTAAAGCCTATGAAGGTCGTTGAGCAAAGGGCCATAGGCCTGCTTCTTCAACCCTTTGAGCATCTACGAAATATAGGAACAGTATGGCACCTTTCTACGATCCATCTCTGTTTTTCTGGTCAAAACTCAAGCCACAAGATTATTCTCATCTGATATTTTCTTCTTTTTTTTTCTCCCTCCAATTTTTCTACTCATGCTATTTCCCTTTTCTTCATGTCAACTTGTGCTCCGACAGAAGTATCCATCACACCGTGGGTTGCATGGTGCAATATTCGGAGGTGTGGTGGTGTTTTCAAGGTACGGTAGCTTTTAAACACAAACTACATCTCTTAAAACTAAAAACTATGTTTTTTACTAAAATAAAACATAAGCTACCCATCCAAAGACGGGTGCTAAAAAAGGCACTCTTGTTTATCTTTAATACTATTTTATTGCTGAAAGAACACTTTTCTCCTCCTCACGGCCTCTCAAGTCTCATTCTATCCTTTAATCACGGATTCCCCTCTCTATGCAAGATCTCAGCTTGGGACGCAGGATTGCACATGGACCAGCTTGCGTGGATGGTGGTGTAGTGGTAGAGTTTTTTTAGCCCTTTTAGAGTTGCATTTTCTTTGCTTTCATGACCTAAAAATATAAAATGGGCCTTGGGAGAATTTTAAGGCCCGTCAAGGGTTCTTGGGCCAAACTTTTGTGAAAGGACGCCATACTGACCATAAAAGCACCTTTTATGGGCCCTTGCAACCTGCAAGCATGAACCATTAAAAATGGGAAATTGGTCTCAAGAGAGATAAAGCCCTCCTACATAATGAGTTGAACCCTTGCTCAAGCCCTGCATAAATTAAAGTAATTTTATGAATGGAGTTAAATTGATATTTTTGGGTGATTTAGTTCATATATTGGTAATTATAAAGTTTTTTTTTTTTAACACCCTTGTAAAATAATAAAGTATTTGTAAGAAGAAATTCCAAATACACGGCTAGCATGCATGCTACGGCCACCCTAAAATCCTCCTCCACTAATCCACTTTAATTCCGCCACTTGGCGCATGCTGCAACCGTAATAACCTTTGCCCAATTAATGTGTCCTTTACCATTGCTGTCAGGTTTTTTTTAAAGTATTTTTAATTAAAACTATATTAAAATATTTTTTTATATTTAACACTTTAAAATTATAAAAAATATTTTAAATATTAATTTTATGTTTTTTCAAGTAAAAAAATTAAAAAAAACTTTAAAAAAATAAATTGAATTATATTATTAAACATGGTATGACTATTAATAAACTGTTTAGGTACGAAAATGAATAAGAAATTAGATTTTAAATATAAAAATATTATTTTTAAGATATTTATTTATCTCACATAAAAATAATATTTTTGGGATACAATTAAACTTTCTATACATATAAAAGAAATAAAAAAACAAAGAAAAACAAATATTTTTTGTATGTTTTTTATGGTATAGTAACATGTTTAGATAAACTTTAAACATTATAATAGAACTACATAACTTAATAAAATTATATAATTATTAATAAGATAATTATATTTTGAATTAAGCTAAACAATTATTATTTAATTCTGTCTCAATAATTATAGATATTAAAATTAATTATAAAAATTAAAAAGAGTAAACTTAAAAAAAAATAATCCTATTGACATATATATATATATATGTATGTATGTATTCCATTAAAACTATAGAATATACAATAGAAACTAAAAACATAAGAAGAGAGTGTTTAATAGAAATATTTTCCTTTTTATTCAACACCAACAATAACTAGCTTCACAACCTGTTCATCAGGCTTTGGGAATGATATTTATGTGCTAAGCATGGCGCCCCTCTAGCTAGCTTGGTGTGAATTGTTAGCACAAAATATGAATTTGCGAATTCAATTATACAAACAGAAGTGCCAAGTTCTTATATTGATATGCATGAATCATTTGAGGAATGCTATGGTCTTCTGTTTCTAACCTAAGCAAAGTAATAACATTTTGCCCATGAGCCAAATGAACCACTCGGGCTGTTCCCTGCTCAATTAAAATTGCACTTCTATGAACTCTCTCTATCATGGAACGAATGCTGGTGAAGTTTCTCCATCATGAGACGAATGATTAATGGCTTGGACCAAGACATGGATCGAACTTTCTTTCTCTTTTTTTATTTTCAAGAAGATGACCTAACAATCATTTGTATGGCCCTCGTTAAAGAACACATCAATGTTGCCCTTGTTCATGGTAACACACGATAACCACATTTAGATCCCCAAATATTTTGGTTTTGATAAAAGCTACATATGTGATCACTCCAAGGGAACCTTCTGTTAATTATCTTGAAAATTAATTGAAAATAAAAAACAGTAAAACACAAGTAAAATTGTTAACAGGACAAAATATGAAGAAATGAATTGCCAACTGGGCAAAATCTCCTGGGAAACCAGCAGCATCTGAAGGGATCCAGCTGCGAAACAATGAGGGTGATCACTCACATGCATGTCATGTTTCGGTGTCAAGTAGCTACCCAGAACCTTGTGGTATGCTGTTCACCAGCAAAAATCCGAAACTCCAATTCCAAAGGTCTGAAACGAATCAAAACTGAATGAATATAAATCCAGCAGGGTAGCTCTAGCTAGCTGCTCTCTTTAAATCTTGGCAGTAAGTCATCAGTGATACAAAAGCTTATGCCAGGTTCCTGCCATCTGATGCCATGAGTTCGAGCCTGACACGATAAAAGATCGCTATCCCTTTTCTTCATAGAAATCAATTTCAGTATTTGATAGCATGCCATTACTGGATTGCTATTTTTTCACCCTTGTTTTTATGTCACCATCATCACTGTTAAAAAGATCTCATCTTTTACTCTTAGTAGAAAGATATGGCCAGTTATGTCCATCAGAAATCACCAATGGGTAAATATAAGGTAACGATATGGCCAGTTATTCCAAATAGTGAAATCGACCAATAAATTTTTGCATAGCTCTTCCCTTCTTTGTTTCTTTTGCTTTCTTTCTTGTCTCAGATTTGGCTTTTCCATGTTTTGTTCCTTTCCTCTGAAACTGTCACATCTCACCATTTTTTGTATTACTTGGTGCTATGTCCTGAACACTAATTTTTTTTACCCTCAATCCCTTTTCTACTTTCGGCTTTTCTGCATTTTGCCTTCCCTTTATCCATGCTTCAACATTAATACCACCAATATATGTCCATGAAAGTGCATTTTCAGATACACAGTTACAAAATGCAACTTAAACATCAAGGAGTAGGGTTTGCTTCTTCTTATATGCTTTTAGTTAATAGCTAGGTAGTAGTTACATGGTTGTTTGTAGTGAAACTAGTTTGTTCATAACCTAGGAAAGCTTCTGTGGATATTATAAAAGAAAGAAAAAGCATCGGGAAAAGTTTAAATTGAAATTGAAACCGATTCCTCTCTCCCCTGTCTGTATCTTGTCCTGCTTCATCTTGTGGTTCCAAAGAAGACTTGTCACTCCTTACGCCACCTCTTGGCAGCATAGATTCTCCAACTGGCTCCAACCAACCACCAACACCACCTCTTTCTCCACCATTTATAAGCACTGCACACCTTAGTCAATCAGAATCACAAATCACCTCTTCATTTAAAACCTGCTCTCTTACATTCACTTGTTTGGTGATCAGCACTCTTATTTTTGTATTTGCAAAGAGTCCCACCCTCTCTTTCCATCAAAATTTTAGACTTGACATTCAAGAAAATGTCTTCAAGCTATCAAGCTTCCAGAAATTCTAGATCCGCTTGGACACCAAGGGAAAACAAACTGTTTGAAAAGGCACTAGCCTTGTTTGATAAGGACACACCGGACAGGTGGCAAAATATAGCCAAAGCTGTTGGTGGTGTGAAATCTGCCGAGGAAGTGAAGAAACACTATGAAATCCTTATTGAGGATCTTCATCATATCGAGTCTGGCCGCATTCCTATTCCCAAGTACAAGTCTAGTGGAAGCCGCAACAACACAAACAAAGAAGAAAGGTAATGCATTGTTTTCTGAAGCATATGCGCTGTTATATTAAAGACTGCCTACAATGTCTCAGGCACTGTAGATAGTAGATCCAGCATGTGTTCAGTACCAAAATCACACCAAGAACCATAATTCTAAAACTTCAAGTCACAATGTCGAAATCTTTATGCCCATTTAGTGAAGTTAATTAGAACAAACTGCAGATGGCAACTGGCAATCTCCATATTGACTCATATAGAGTCCTCCATGATTTCATGGCAGGGTAGGTCCATGTGCTCAGAGTGAAAATGGAAACTTTAGCTGTAAAGGGGTCCGTCAGTGTGTCTTCGTTCCAAAAAGCCAATCTGCTCAAACTCCTTTCTTCACTATCTTCTTATCATGTTCCTAGTTAAAAATCAAGCACAGATAGGATTTTGTGTTGAACCTTTTGACTTTTTTTCATATTTTGTAGGTGTAATTAACATTAAGAAATTATTCCAATATAATAATAATTCTAGTTTTTAAAAAATCTTATGTTGTATATAAATTTTATAGGTGTAATTTTTGTTAATTCTTTATGTTGATATTTACTTATTTTTGTGATGATAAAAAAGGAAGAAAAAACTAGGAGAAAAATAATAGTTTTTTTTTTAATGAAAAAGGTCACTTGGAATATAGAGTCCTATTTCTGAGAGGAGAATAAATAAAATCATTTTTGTGTGATCACAGAAAATAAAAAATAAATTGCAACGAAGATATAGAAAAGATAAAATTCCTTAATGAAAAGGTGACTTGAAATATCCAGTTCTAGTTGTAGAATAAATAAAATCAAGCTAACCATGTTTGCTTTACAGGCTTCTGAAGTATCTCAACCTGCAGTAAAGTCCAAGACTCGGACTTGCTACCTATTTATCATCCTGAAGGCAAGTTTGTGGAAAGTGGATGCTCCTATTCCTATCATCATGAGATGAACTCTGTTTCTTTGTCCTTCTCTGCACTTTGATTCATTTCATATCATCTTCCATTAGCTCCGTTATGATGAAACTATCCATGCTAGTAACATGTTCTTCATTGCTCCACCATCGCTCTTCTGATTAACAAGAAAATGAAATGAACACATTAATAGACTGATGACACAGGCTGCAAACTTAATCTTAACCAGAAATTCAGGGATTCGGTCCTATGTTCTTCCTTCCAGATCTGGTTCATGTTTTGTGCACGAATACCCTTAAGGTTGCCTGGAAGAGAGGGTTATCAAAGAAACCCTCGGCAAGAAATGGACTCCTGATCGAGTGATGTCCGATAACCAGAAAGGTGACCTTGTCTTTGGACTTCTCAGCATAAAACAGTTTGTTGAAGAGCCCAGCCACCGCCTAATTCCACTTAGATCAAGATTTCCGAATCATTTAGAGGCCTCTTTAAATGGGCCGTCATTTCAATTTGGGCCCACTTCATTAAATAGGCCTAAAAAACTATGTTTTTTTTTTAATTAATCATTATTTCAATAATGTTTTATTAAATTAAAAAAATTACAAATGTTTTCAACCCAACATTTCAATTTAAAAAAACTAAATTACTTAGGGATCGAGTCCTTAATAAAACATACGCGAAATTCATTTTTGAACTCCTTTTTATTTATTTATTTATCCAAACCAGTTATCAACCATTGATTTCGATGCAGAGCTCCCTTTTACTCCGTTCAAACAACAGTTGATAGACGGAATCAGATCTCCCTGGTTTTGCTTTCCGTCAATTTGCATACAAAGTGGCCAGGATTTTCTTGAGTTGCCTGTTGTAAGCGCACGGTCGTTCCGATTGAACCACATGACCTGCCTTCTCAACGTAATGCAACGTCGCTTTGCCCCCTAGTAGTCTCCTGTGATCATTTTTCGTCATATAATTGATCTAGTGTGCAGCATAACAAATTATATTTATGCGTAATTATTTAATTTCCTTTGAACATAAATGAAAAGCAACAAGTGATTACATGAGCATGACCGGTGCATGTTTCAAATTAATTTTTATTTGTAAATATATTATTATTATTATTATTATTTTGCATTTCAAAACTACCTGTTTCCTTCTTCTTATCTTGGGGGTGAGGGAGCCACGGTCCCCATAAGTATTTGAAAAGTAGGACTTCATCCCCATATCTGAGGAATTTCAATTAGGATCCTTTAATTCCATCCTTGTATTTAAAATAATTTCTATTAAACCCCTTTAAAAAGTTTTCCAATTACACTTGTGACCTCGCCAAGAAATTAATTGAATAAATGTCTCACTGTGTAATAGACTACTTACTCTTTCAAGATGCGTGCGATTTCCTTGGTGAAAATTACGTCCTCCTCGCCCCATAAGAGATGTATCCTCTGTGCCTGTGGGTAACAAGGGATGTAGAAGTCCTTATCCTTCACTTGAGCTGCCTCCAGAAGTTCAACTCTCTCCTTCTTGTAATTTATAAACATGTCCTGCAGCATGAGTTTTCAAGTATTTTACAATTTGATTCCTGTTTTATATATATGTATTAGTTTCTTTTGTTTTGAAAAGCATAAGTTAATTGGTAATTACTTGACCAAAGTTGATTACTGCTTTTCTTTTAAATTTCCAAATTATCTTTTTATTTGTATTGAATTAATTTTAAAGTCTAAATTTAAAGTGTCATTATAGTTTTTAGTTCGTGTTTCTAGATGCATGCATAATTATCTATAATTATCTTTAGACTAGTATGCTATTTTATGAATGGGTTGAGTTCCATTATATTTCTTAGTCTTGTTTAATTTTTTTTTTAACATGGTACGAGAAGTAATTATACAAGACACTGAAGCATATGTGTAGAAAGAAGATAGAAGAAGCCTAAGATGAGGTAAACGCAAGCTTTGAAACCATAAAGAAAAAATGATTCATAGCATAAAAGATGATATGATATGATATAAAAGAGATCATAAATCAAAAGTAGAAAAGTAAGCTAAAAAGATTTTCACTAGATAACTATGATAGCAACCACAAGATAAGAAAAATAATTAAGGTAATATTTGAAATTGTAATAATAATTATTTTGTAAAATATTTTCAAAACTATTTAAAATTAAAAAAATAAAAACAAAAACTAAAAATTTTCAAAAACACTTTTTAAATTTAAAAGTGATATAAGTGAATATAGTTTTTAAAGAAAAGAAGATAGTACTAGCTAGCCATGATGACGGAGAAGCATTATGCTATTTTAAAAAAAAAGAATGAAATATGAGCGTTAGACTGTTAAGTTGAATTATATCTGAAAAAAAATGTACTGTTAGTTGAATCTAGGATAGCACTGCATTGCTAAACTCCCCAAGGACTGGGAACAAAATTTTGTTGCATGGTTCAGTGAAAAGACAAAAACTCGAGGGAAGCTGAATGCAATCGACGGGGCAATGATAGAAAGATTGTCCTCTAGCTCAGAGATTTTATCGAGTGAAAAACTAGTTGTTGCTATTAGAAGAAGGACGACGAGGATATTACCTGGAAAATGTCTTCGTATAAAAAATCAGGCATCGCTAAGGACTTGAAGGTACAAAGTTCTGCAATTTTTTTCACATCCTCAAATGTTTCAGGAATTAGGAGTTCTGCCCATGATGAGAAGCCGGTTCTTTCTAGGGCGGCACGAGAGATGGACTCAGTCAAGGCCATAACAGTGCAAGTGACAACCATTGAATCAACCAAGTCAGGGTACATCTCAGCCATCTTGAAGCCAACCATTCCTCCATAGCTTAACCCAACCAAAGTACACTTCTCCACACCAAGCTTCTTTAGACCCTTAGCCATACATTCTGCTTGAAAAGCCGGTGACCGCTCGGTTTTATCAGTGAATGAGCCTCCAAAGAAGAGGAAATCTGGAACATAAATAGCATAGTCCTTGGCCAGAGCTAGCATCTGAAATTGCCATGTTGAAATCCCATTAAATCCAAAACCATGAAGAAACACCACAGCAGGTTTTCTCTTGGCTTGGTTGTGGATTTTGGCCTTACTTGGGTTTTCAGCTGGCGCCCAAAAGTGGATGACCGTCCCTGGTTCGATCTCTACTACGTGGGATCTCACGCCGACTAGCCTTAATAGGACACGCAACAAGGACATGTATATTGCTAAGCTTTTCCCCATTTTTCTCTTTCGTTGCTCGAGGGTGTGTGTGTGATTTGCTGATTTTGGCTTTGATGCAGCAAGAAGGAAAGGTAGCCTCATATATTGGATGGTGGAGGGTACTGTTTTTTGGCTCATGAGGACATCAACAGGTTTTTATGTTTAAATTTAAACAAAAAAAAATATTTTTTATTTAAAATTATTTTTTAAATCTTTTTAAATAAAAATATTATTTAGATATATTTTAAAAAATCAAAATAAAAATATTATTTCAAATTTTTTAAAAAATATATCAAAATAGCAAACAAACTCTAATCAGTCCAACTGCAATTTAGTTGCCAGAGCTATTTTCATTTGCGTTTGACTTTTTGTTGGAAACAATTACATAATTAACTTGTGAGTCACGTCAAATAAATTGATTTAAACAAAAACACTTTTTTAAATAATGACAAAATAACACAATTTATAAATAAAAAAAACAAGAAGATAAAATATAATAGTTTATACATAACATAATTAGAAAAATACGACATTTAAGTTTGTTTGAGTTATTTAAAAAAATGTGAAATGGGCTGCATATAAAAAAAATAAAAAGAAGAAAAAAAATCTTAAAAGTATATTATAAGTCTAACTATGATACATTGGTGTTATCAAAAATATTTTTACTGGATGAATCCACTAATATAAAGAAAGATTATTAACAATGAATGAAATGAGTTATATTTGTTACTAGAAATAAGTGAGACACTGATTACTTTTTAGCTATTTTCTTTTAAATAATATATTATTTTGCTAATATTTTTACAAATAAATGTTAATTTTAAAAAATAGCCAATAAATTTATTGTCAATACTAAATGATAAGATTGTATTTTTACTTTCACATAATTATAAGTTACATTATTGATCCATCTTTTTTATAATGTTTGGTTACTATCTCGAAACAGAAAAGACAAAAATAATAAAGATAAAGAAGACAATATAAAAAATTAGACAAAAATAAAATTATATTTAACATTAATGTTTAAAATAAAATAATTATGTCTATATCTTATTTAGTTATGGTGAACAAGACAGAACAAAATATTAAAAAGTTTATTTTATCATTAATATGAATTGTTATAAAACTTACATATTAAAAAAAAACAATATTTTATTTATTTATTTATTACTTTAGTTTATATTGAGTGTTAAAATTAATAATATTATAATAATCCTTGTTAAGAAATCATGACTAACTTGATAAGTTAATTCAGGGGCTGAACTGGTCTAAATTTACAAAAAAAAAATAGAGGAAGAATTAACTCGATATAACCCAGTCAAAAATCCAGGTTAACTTGAGATAAAACATGAGTCAAAACCTTGTTGATTTTTTTTTTAAAAAAATCAAGTCATCCAATTTGACCCTCTTGACCCATAACTTGAACCTTGTCTCGGGTTAACGCTCGAGTTGATTTTTAAAATCATGATAATAATAATTTTTATCTATTTATTGACCCGGGTCAACTTGTGTTAATCTTTCAAGTCTGGAACTCAGGTCTTGCTTCAGTTGACCCTAAAGTTAAGTTTTAAAACTACAATAATAATAATTTTTATTTTTATATTGATCCAAATTAACCTTCTTGATTCGTGATTGGAGCTTTGCCCCGAGATGACTCCCAAATTAAGTTTTAAAACTATAATAATAATCATTTTTATTTTATATTGATCTGGATCAACTCGAGTTGATTTTCTTGACAAGGAACTTGGTCTTACCCTAAGTTGACCATCAAGTCAAATTTTAAAATTATAATAATAAATATTTTTATTCATACGCTACTTCCAGTTAACTTGACTAGTGATCTAAACTTTGTATTGAATCGACCTTTAACATGGTTTTTAAAACTATTATATTAATAGTTTTTATATTTACATGTTTTAGTTAAAAAAATTTAGAATTAAGAGTTTTTTAAAATAATATTTTAAGAATAAAAAATAAGAAGTATTGTTTTTAGAAATATATCCCATTTATAACTCATGTTTTATATATATAAAAAATTCACTTTAAAATTATTATAAAGACAAATTTTTTTATATCTCTATTTATATTTTTAATCAAACACATTTTCATTTACATTGTCATTATACCAACCAAACGCTACCTTTGGGAGACAGACTAAAGAGCTTCAATTTCAAGTGTAACTTGGACGTATTTCTAGATTGTACAATTGGAGCAGGCTCTTGAGCAGTCAAGGTTCAAATTAATTCATAATTATCAATCTAATTATGTAGTTTTGACAATAATTGGTTTATAATTGTCTGGAAAACTTGCACAAACTTCCAACTTTACTTACATAATTTATGGCAATCAAATCTCCATAAATATTTTATTTTTTTAATTAGAATGGAATATTTTAATTTTAGACTGTTTTGGTATGTCGTTTCGAGGTTGTACTGTTTATATATATATATTCAAAAACATAAGTTAAATTCAAGATAAATTAATTATAAATTATGCAATACAAACATAATGCCAAACAAATATAATTTTAAAATTTAAAATATTTCTAAATAATCAAGATTAAATAGATCTTTAACTTAAAGTAATTTAACTTAAATAAAATATCAAAATATTATGAAAGTAAAATGTTTTAACACAAATATTTTAAATATAAAGTTAGGTCAATGTTATCAAAGCTAATGTAATATAAAACATCTCTTGTTTTGCTCAAATTCCTACAAAGTATAAATATGAAAAAAAACAACATAAATATAAACCATATATATTAGTGATAAATCTAATTTTAAAAAATTAATATCATTGTTAATGAAAATAGTAATAATAATTTTTAATATTATTATTAATATCATTGTTATTGAAAATAGTAATGAAAAAAAGCTTTTTATAATTGAGTGGTTTAATTAATTAAATTGAACAAGGTTAAATTTAATTCAATGGCTTTTCAAGAGCGAAACAGAATATGTGGAATGAAACCAGAACGTTCTGGGCGGAATTTAGCTGAAAAATCCGAAACGAACCGAGATTTGAAATGAGATGAAATTTATTTCGTTTTGTTTCATTTTTTGAATTGATATGGAATATTTTGGTTATTCCGAACGAAACGGAACAGAATTAATAACCCTATCCTTTCCTCACCATTATTATTTATCAGGTTCTCAAAAGAAAATAAAAATAAGCATACCATTATTATAATTTTATAACCTCCAATTAAAGGGACATAGACATGAAAAAATGCCCTTGACTTCAAATATTATCCCTGATACATGTCATGACATATAAAATATTATTTAGTAGTTTAAGTTTTAAAATTAAATTAATTTTTTAATATACTAATTTTAATAACTAATCAATTATAAATTTAAATCTTATTATTTTTATTTATATAATAAAAAATAATTTGAATTTATATAAATTTTAAAATTAAAAAAAATTTACTTAAAAAAAATATTAAATAATAATATAAATCATATGCTCCTGTGCCCCGAGAAGAGTTTATTATGTGTCACTATCAGCCTCTATAGACGACTAACAGCAACATAAAGCACCCATAGAAAGGATGTTGGGCAGTTCTTTCCTCCTTCGACCTTCACTTATGTTTTATAGATCAAAAGTTAGCATATAATACAAATATTTTAAGAAGGAGCATAAGATAGACTACCTCGAAAACATCTTTGTATAAAAAGTGAGGCATCCACAGAGATTTGTAGGTGGAAACGTCTACAATTTTTTTCACACCTTCGACTTTGTCAGGAACCAAATGTTTTACCCACGATGGGAAGCCAATTCTCTCAAGGCTAGCACGACTAATGGACTCTGTCAAGGCCATAACAGAGCAGCTCACAACTAAGGAATCGACCAAGTCAGGGAACATCTCAGCCATCTTGAACCCCACCATCCCTCCATAGCTCAATCCAACCAGGGTACACTTCTCTACACCGAGCTTCCTTAGACACTTAGCCATGCATTCTGCTTGAAAAGCTGGTGACCGCTCAGTTCTATCTGTGATTGAGCCTCCGAAGAAGAGGAAATCTGGCACGTAAACTGAGTACTCTTTAGCCAATGCTAGCACCTGAAATTGCCAACTTAGAATGCCATTAAATCCAAAACCATGAAGAAACACCACAGCAGGTTTGCTCGGTTTGTTCTCGGCTTGTTTGAGGTTGTTGGTCTTCTTTGCAGTTTCATTTGGAGCCCATATGTGCACGATTGTTCCTGGCTCAATCTCCACTGACTGGGGTCTCACTCCGGCTAGTCCTAATATGGCACGCAAGAAGGACGTGTAAATGGCTATACTGTTCACCATCTTTCTCTGATCTTCCTAATTTGTCTAGGCTTCTGTGTACACAGAAGGATATGGTGGAGGAATTTATGGTATGTTGGTTGATACTTCACTTCGTGAGCTTGCGGCTGCGGGTGCTTTTAAAACATACCGCAGCTCGTAAATATTTAATTAAAAAAATAATTTATTATGCATGAATTTTATAGTAAATTGTATATAAAACGCAGGAAGAAGGAAAACAACAAATTGCTGCTTTTTTGTGCGAATAAAAAATGATACCATGCTTTACTGTTTACTAAACAGTCAAAGCTGCCACAATGAAGTATAGCTTTACATTTTTTGCCGGACCGAGTTCGGTTTAAAATACAAAATATATTAAATCGGATTTAATTTAATAAAATAAAAAAATATTTTTTTATTTTTTAATTATATTTTATTCAATTGATGATATAATATTTATAAAATTTGATCGTAATTATAATTTTATTTTTAATTATATTTTACAAATTATGTTGTTATACATTTAAAAAATTAAAAAAATTATTGGATATATTTCAGACACAGTGAAATTATAAATGGTTGAATAAAATAATAAAAAATATTTTATATAAAATATTATTTATTTTATAATATAATAAAAATAGTTAAATTTATAATATTTGAATTAACACTTATCAATATTAATATATATATTTTTTAATTATTTTATAATTTTAATTTTAAAATTATTTTTAACTAAACATATTAAATTATTTTTTATTTAATCTTAATTTTAATTACAGTTTTAAACAAATATATATTTTTCTAATCTATATTAACTAAAAATAATTTTTATAAAATAATTTTTTTAAAATATAACTGCAACAACAATCACAATATTAAACACATTAAATATAAATGTTTTATTGCTTTTCCATTAAAAGAAAAGGTTTAAAATGTTATAAAATATATATATTTTTTCTTTTATACAATTTATATTATTTTTTAATATATATTTTTGAAAATAATTTTTTTAAAATTAAAATTTAAAAATTTTTATTATTATTTTATATTTAATTTTATCAAATTAAATAAAAATAATATAACTCAAACTTGTAATTGTTTAAACAAAATTTGAAAGGACATTGTATTGTCTCCGGTCTAATCATCAGGACACCTTGTCCCGAAACTGTTGAGGCCCAAAATAATTCACCAACCTAAAGTTTGTCATCTTGGGAGCTTGCTTCCCAACCATGAAACTGTCGCATGCTTTATTGACGTTGCTCTCGTACACATAATAATGATAGCTTGGTTCTTATCAAAGTGAGAGGACTACCTTTCCTTTTGCGAGTTGGATCCAGAAACTTCCCATGACAATGATCGCTGACTAGTTTTTCAATATTAAAAAACTATTTTACTTATTATTATATGAGTTTTTAATATATAAATTATATTATTCTTATGCTAAATCATCCATTTTTCATCACCAGCCATTTTTATCTTGTCTTTGATTTTCTGAATTTTTACAACTCTTGGATTTAAAGTTGATCCCAGTCACTTGAAACCTCTTCTTGCCATGTTAATAAATTCAGCTAAGGTCCTTTTTGTTTAATAAAAAGTGATGTTTGGAAAATTATTTTTAAATTTTTTTATATTTATTTATTATTAAAAAAAGTTCATCAATAAAAAATAAAAAAATAAAAATTATTATCAAATTAAGGTTTTAGGCCCCACCAACTTCCTAGTCTGGTCATTCTTGCTTGCATTCTTTTAAGTCTAAACGTCTATCTCAATCCAGAACGGGGAAGAGACCCCTTGAAAGAAACAGCAAACGTTAAATTTTCGTCGGCAACGGGAAGGAGGAATAAAAAGCATAGTTTTGAAACTCTTTTGGTTTGATGAGTTGAGATCTAGCTAATCTAAAATTAAAACTGGATTAAATTAATAAAAAAATAAAATAAATTATGATTCGATATGACTCGACAGGTTGATCCAGAAACTTGAATGATTCAGCAAAACTTAATAGCAATCTATTAAATTTTGATTTTTTATTAAAATTATATTATTTTAATTTTTTTAAATAAAAATTAATTCGATTAACTCAATTAAAACTTAAAATTGGAGTCTTAAATCAGGTCAGCCACATATTAGGTTTAAAAACTATGTCAGAAATAATGTGAAACAGCTGTTATTCTATAATTTGGAAATAAATAATAATATTAAAGAAGGAAGGAAGGAGTTTAAGTGAGGGTTGGTGGGTGGGTCCTCCATTTTCTCAAGGAGGAGTCCAACGATAAATTTTATTTCATAAAAGTTTGTTTTAGTCACTATACTTACAAAAAGTATTTTAATTGGCAAAGATCTTTGCATGTCCATGGTTACTAGGTTGCAAGGAACTATGTAATCAGCACTGTTTTTGTGTTCGCATGTATTTTAAAATTGTGTATGAGTTAAAAAAAATATTAAATTAGTATTTTTTAAATTTTTTATATTTTTCACATGTTATAACAAAAAATAATATAAAAAATATTTTAATATTTTTTTAAAAACCAAAAATAAACAAGTCACGCGGGTCACTTGGAACAAAAGGGGCTCACAATCTTCTAATTCTTGTTAATTTTTTAAACTAATAATTAGTTAAATTTTAAATATAGTTTTAATAAAAAATCTCAATTTTTATTTAATTTAATATTTAATAATATAATTTAAAAAACAATTTAAAAATTTACCAATATAAAAAATTAGCAACCAAACACATAAGGACCAATTTAATATAAAAAAATGAAATAAATATTAATGAGTAAAATTAAAAAAAAACAATTCAAAATAAATAGAAATTAAAAAAATAAGAAGAAAATATAATGGAAGAAAAAACTAAAAAAAAAGAAGAAATCATAAAAAAAATCATTCTAAAAACTATCTCAAATCAGATAAATGGTAGTTAAAACAATATAAACCAAATTTGATGAAATTGAAAATAAATTTTAATTTTAAAGATTATTTGAAATAAAATAAATAGAAATCAAATACAAAGTTAAAACACAACGAAATATTGCTTTGAAATTTTAAATGGTGAGACTTGAAATTCAAGAAAAAAGAAAGGAAAATAATGTTTAAGCTTGTATTTTATTTTTGTTTTTCAAATCAAATTCAGGTCTAGAATTATAAAAGTGTCCCTGCCTAATAACATCGACGTGTCAATAGAGAGCGGTAAATAACCTTTTTACAGAGTATTTTATTCATGAAACTGAGAGTTTTAATTTTATTAATTATAATAAATAATTGATGACACTATGATGATAATTATCTTATCAAAATCCCTTAACTTATTTAATAGTATAAGTACATTGCATTTTTTTTAAAATAAAAGAGTAGTGTCACGTAGATGTTATGTTCCATGCCAAGAAGTGTGGATAATTTATTGTCCTTTATATTGAGGGGATTTTTTTTCATAATTTTTTAAAGACATTTGTAGTTTGTTTGAAAAAACAAAATTGTATTTTTTCTTTGTAAAATTTTGTAACAACCAAACATAGCTTTAAGCTTTAAAGTGGCTAGCCCAAACACATGGACCGAGCCTTATGGACACAGCAAAACTCAAAAGAAAAACAAAGTAGCCCATAAAAGTTTTTGGAACTATCAAAGCTGGAACTTTGTCTTAGCATGCAGTACGAGTATTGGGGTGTAAATTGGCATAAAAGTTTTGTGGCATGGTAAAGAAATGAGGGAAAAATTATGGCTGAAATAAGGTTACTTGGACATTTGTTTATTTTGTTTTCATGGGACTAAGACAGTGAAGATTGAAATTTTAGTTGGTTTTAATTTGGTTCCTGAATTTTTGGAACTTTTCAAGGGAGCCCCTAATCAACCCTAATCTTTTGGATTTTTTTCAATTTCACCTTTAGATGCTTTCAATTGGATCCTCACATTTATGTACTTTTTACAAAAAAAGTTTTTATTGTTGAAATTATTCAATTTGACCCTCATTCAAACTTTAATCTTTAAATTGTTTTTAATTGAATCCTTGATTGTATCAATTTGGCATTTTTGAGTTAGAATTGTATTACTAATCTTTCAATCTTTGTAAATTAATCTAAAATAGGCCTTAAAACTTGGTTTTTCTTTAGCCAAGTCCTTAATTAAATCAATTAAACTCATTAAAGATTTAATTAAATCCTTGAACTTAATTAACTATTCTAAATTTAGTCAAATTGACTTTCTAACTTAATTTTACTCTTGATTAAGCCCTTTGTTAAATCAACTAGATAAAAAAAAGTTCAATTGAGTCCTGAAACTTAATTATTTTGCAAATTTGCATCTATCTTCAATATCTTTTTTTTTTAATTTGATCTCAAATTCTCATTATTTTCTTTAATTAGAAACTCAATTTGAAATGTGTTCACACCTGATTGGTTTTAAGATATTATTTTAAACATGCTATTAAAAATAATAAATCTTGAGTTTGTTTGCCTGTGTTGACTTAATTTGAATATGTTTTATGTTTTTTAAGTTAAAAAAATTAAAAATTTTGCAAAAATAAAAATTTTATATGGTTTACTGTAAAAAAAATAAAAGAAGGAAATCAAATAGAAAAATAGAGTAGAAAAAAATAGATTTTAAAAAATTATAACAATATACAACTCATTAATCATGTTTAAGGGAAGAGATTCTTAAATCACTACACCCTTGTCTTGAAGTCTAAAGTGTCGATGGTACTGGTATACCTCAAGAAATTCTTAAATTACTATATAATGTATCTCATTTGGGAGTGCTGTGATTATTACTAAATTGATTTTTTTTAATTAATTTTGATATATTAAAGTTAACAAAATATTAACAGGAATTATTTTAACAAAAAAAAAAAACACTTTTAAAATAAAATATACAGCACAACATCAAACATGCTAGAAGTAAAATTTTGGTTTCATTCATACTCCCGTTCCTCTCGGGGATAGTTTATTTTGACTGTATGTTATTGCTTTTAAAGAATGTTTTTTTAAAAAAAAATTATATATTTTTATATTATTTTGATATTATGATAAAAATATTTTTTTAAAAAATATTTTAATATATTTCTAAATAAAAAGCAAAATCCAATTAAAAATTTGATTGACATAACAAAACCCGATTAAAAATTTAAATATAACTCATTAATTATTTATTTTTTTAACAAAAATAATATCCTTTTATTTTATTAAAAAAATAAAAATTAAGGGTAAATAAATGATAACCCAATAATCAGGTTAAAAACTTAGCAACCTGGTTAAAATTAATAAAAATAAAATTTTTATAATTTTAATTTTTTCAATTATTATTGTACAATAAAAAAATATTATTTATATTAGTTATCCCAATACTCATTTAAGTTTTTAATAAATAAAATTATACTAAAATAACATGTTTGCTAATTTTTATGATTTGATTTAGCAACTTGTATTGATTAGAAGTATTCAAATATATTTTTTAGATTAATATGGGTATCTAAATTAGCTTATGTATATCTTATAAAATTATCTTATTTAATTTTATAGATGCTAAAATTTATAAAATTAAAATTAATTTTTTTTAAATAAACTCAAAATTAAATATATTTAGATATCTTATACATACGCTTGGATATATAATAGGAATTCATAATCCATTATTTAAATAACGTGGAGCGTCACACGTTGTAAGGTTGAAATAAAATATAGACGACACGTAAGGTCCTCGTAATTAACGAAGGAAACCTCACTGTTCGAAAAACGTGATTATTATTTCCATAGCTTCTAATCCTATTGAAAATGTCACAATCTAACAGTATATTCAAGTGGTTTTACAGTGTTTTTTTACTGTAATCTTTGGTGATTTTAAAAAATATATATTAAAATTATTTAAAAAAATACTAAAAAAATATATTAAAACACGGTTGTCGAAAATGTAATCTTAGATATCTAGATGGTGCTTGTGATACCCTTGAGTTCTAGTAGGAGGTGGTCCTTAAAAGGCATTGATTATTATTTGTATTATTTAGGGTTCAAATCTGTGTAGAGTCGTGGACTTTTTAAACATCGCATATGATTCAAAAAGCAAAATATTCAATAAGACACAACGGTACTGATTCCACAGATCGGTAGATGAGATGAGATTTCCTTATGATCATGCTGAAGTCAAACTAATACAAACAACAACGGCCAAGAGTCGAGAGAGGATGAGTTCCACTAATTTTCCTTCCCATCTTCATACAGAGAAGCAAGAATTTGCTTGAGTTGCCTATTGTAGGCGAAGGGTCGCTCCAATTCCACCAAGTGACCTGCCGTCTCGATGCAGTGCACCGTTGCTTTGCCTTCTAGTAGCCTGCGGTGACAATTTCGAGACAAACATTACTAAAGTGGTAAACAACATTTATGGAAAGCTAATTAAATATATTTATGGGCCATATTGACACGTACCAAAGGCAAGCCCTATCGACTAGTAAAAATATAGTGTCAAATGCACGTTCTAACGAAGAGGGGTCAAGCTTGTCATGCGTGCATGTATGGACGAGGGAGAAGACAAATTGTCCTTGATTTAGATTCCCATGAAAACGATTATTAAACAACTGGGGGCAGTTTTATCATTCGAATATCTTAAGTACTAGTTGCGTTCTATCTATTGCCGCAATGGCTGTGCCAATGAATGGATGAAAGTCAACAAAATCAATTAGTGAATCGATGAATTGACGGAGAAAAAAGCGTACTCTTTCAAGTTGCGAACTTCTTCCTTGTCGAAAATGATGTCATCAACTCCCCACAAGAGATATATCCTCTGCGATTGGAATAAAAAGTAAAGATAAGATTTATCGTGCTAGTTAGACCTTCGAGGCAGAATGGAATAAATAAATAGCGAATGGCTGCCAGAGTTTTGCTTCTTAATTTCTTCTCCTTGACAACCAATAAACAGCCCACTGGTTACAAGTTAAATCCCATTAATCTGGACGAGTAAGTCGAGTGATTAACAACAATCTTAAATGTTAGTTCCTTGCTGACCTGTGTAAAACTAGGGACAATGAAATCCTTGTCCTTCACAATTGTCGCCTCTAAAAGTTCATGCCTTTCCTTCTTGTGGTCGAAATACAAGGCCTGCCACCAATTTCAAGAATTTATTACGGTCAAAAATCAATTCCGAAAGTTTAAATATGACTTCCAATAATGATATGTAGAATTCTACTTCTCAACTAAAGATCCTCGTTTGATGGCGAACTACCATATTCATGAATTGCTCCTCTCGATTGTTAAGTCAAATCTAGCTCTGCTTTGCCGGTATGTGGTTGCTTGCTAAGATAAAAGGATTTGATAGTTGGAGCATCGATGTCTGGGTACTTGCACGCTAATTCTAATCAAGTAGGAAGGATTGATTAGACTGGGAGATTCGGTGTGATGATATGTGTACAAACACCATGGATCGAGGAGAAATTAAAATTAAAAATGGGATATACAGTTTGATAGTTTAGCTAACGAAGCTTACCTCCAAAATGTCTCTGTAGACAAAATCAGGTATCCATGGCAGCTTGTAGAAAGCAACGTCTAGCAGTTTCTTCACGCCCTCAACAGTTTCAGGAATCAAATAATCTGCCCACGATGAGAAGCCAATTCTTTGCAGGCCAGCACAAGTGATGGACTCAGTCAAGGCCATAACTGAACAAGTTATCACCATTGAATCAATCAAATTAGGGAACATCTCAGCCATCTTGAAACCAACAAACCCTCCATAGCTCAATCCAACCAAGGTGCACTTCTGGACGCGAAGCTTCCTGAGACCCTTAGCCATGCATTCTGCTTGAAAAGCCGGTGACCGTTCAGTTTTATCGGTGATTGAATCTCCAAAGAAGAGGAAATCCGGAACATAAACAGCGTACTTCTTGGCCAAAGCTAGCACCTGAAATTGCCATGTCAAAATCCCATCCAAACCAAAACCATGAAGAAACACCACTACAGGTTTATTTGTGGTAGTGGTTTCACTCGGGACCCAGAAATGAATGACTGTCCCTGGCTCGATCTCTACTGCTCGGGGTCTGAACCCAGCTAGCTTCATTAAGCCTTGCAACAAGGTCTTGTACAATGACAAAGTGTTCACCATCTCTCCTTCTCTAGAAAGGTAGGCTCTTCCAAGCCTTGTCTGAATGATAACTATAGGAGTCGTGTTATTTGTAATCCCCTTGATGGCTTAATCCCAGGAATCAGGGATTCTTAGTAAGGAAGTACAAGTAATAGATTACAAGGGTGATTATAACTCGCTGGGATGTCTCCTACCTCCTCATTTTCTTACATGGGAAACGTGCTGTTGATCTTTAAAGTGTTAGAAAATTCTGTGAAGTCTACTTTCAATGATGGCGACAACTTTTTCATTATGTTTTTTTTTTTAATTAGTTTTTAGATGGGAAGCATTAGACGATTTTTTAAAGAAAATCCTCACCACACACGTATTTTTTATTAAAAAATTTAAATGTTTTTATAGAAGGAGGGAACAAAACGTAGAGTTACAATAAACCAAAAGACTATATTTTACCTACGGAATTTAGGCTCGGCAAAGGTAAACCACTGAATTAACATGCACAGAATGGTATGATGATTCATATAATTATATGCCAAGTTGCGGGTGAGCTGAGTATTTTTAATTTCTTTGCATCCATTTATTAAGCAATGTTACAGGTTTGAAGTTAAAATAATATACAACATTAAAGCTATATTTGGATATATTTGTTTTTTAAAAGTATTTTTAGAAAATTATTTTTTAAATTTTTTTATGTTTATTTGCTATTAAAAAAATTAATAAATAAAAAATATTTTCTGTTCAATGAAAAAGATTTTTTAATCAAAAAATAGTTGATTTGATTTTCAGAAAAGTATTTTTCAAAAAATATTATATTTGTTTTCTGAAAAATGATTTTCATGAAATCACTTTTCAAATTTTCTTATATTTGTTTGTAGTTAGAAAAGTTGATGAATAAAAAACAATTTCTAGTTAAAGAAAAATTTGATTTGTTTTCCAGTAAAATGTTTTTCTAGAAAATTTGGGTTAAAAATCCTTTTCTGAAATTGTTAAAAATTTAAAAATATTATATTATTTGCTGATTATATCAAATTTGATCCTCGATCTTTTAACAGCTATATATATATATATATATTATTTTGAATATTTATTTTTTAATTTTATTTTTTAAAATTTTATTTTTATTTTTATATTAACTTTAATCTTTATTTTTATAATTTTTATTTGCTTTTTATTTATTATTTTTTTATTGAAATTTTTTATCTATCAAATTTGATTCTCATTTTTTTCATTGTTACTTATTTTATTTGAAATAATTTATGAAATGTTAATTATTATTATTATTATTTTAATTTCTTCATCTTTTATTTCTTTTTAGATTTGATCTCTATTATTTTGATTATTATTTATTTTAATTAAAATAATTTATAAAATTATATTTTTTTCAATTTCATTCTCATTTAACTTTTTAATTTGTAAGATTTGTTCTTTATTATTTTAATAAACTTGTGAAAAATAATATATTAATAATAAGTTATTTTCCAGTTTATTTTTTGTAATATAACCAAATACTGAAAATTATTTTTCATTTTATTTTTCATAATACTGTCAAATATAAAAAAAATATTTTTCAAAAATTTACTTTTTAAATAGAAATAATTTTCTTACAAACAAACAGAACCTAAAAATAAATTTGATGATCAAGGAGGTTTGATCTTTTCCTTAGTTTCTTATGTTTAGAAATTAGAATCAATTGGTAATTTAAGAATTTATTTGTTAAAACATATCTAAGTCAATATATGGGATGCATCTTTAAAATTATATTAAAGAAATTGATTTTAAATAATATATACATTAAAGAAAATCATTGATGATAAATTTCTATAAAAAAACTATTTCAATCTAATAAGTTAAATTATTAAATGAAATTTAAAAATATAATTTATATTATTCTTTATCGTATCTTTTCAAGTAAAAATCTTTTAAATATATTTATAATATATTATGTTTAATTTTTATTAAATAAATAAAAATAATAAAATTTAAACTTGTAACTATTTTGTTATTAAGATTTTAATAGAATATTAAAAATTATTTAAATTTAATAATTTAAATTATTATATAAAATAATATTATGTCTGCCAAAGTGGTAGTATTGCCATGATTGAATTTAAAAATAAATAAATGTCAATGCTCGTCAGATCTATATATTAATACGAGTAATTTTATGGTATTACATAACACATACATCACATGCATTTTTCTTAATTTTCTGCTACTAAATCCATGCAGTAGCAGATTCGCTAGGCAAGATCTTGATCCATTGAAGAATATAATTCTTTATATTAAACTGATTTTTTCAAGATTATCAATAAAAGTATTTCCATCCAACTTGTATTGATCACACGATGTGGAGGTTGGAGACATCCTCTGTACCAACATCAAATTTGTAAGGGAATTTTCACTTGTTGCGGTCGCTTTCTTACAATTAAAATCTTAAAGTAAATTAAAAAAAAAATATCATCATACTTTCGCAATAAACTTTTACTCTGATCACAGGAGATTGGAACAATATTATAATATTTATACATTTTGTGGCAAAACTATAAATTATTGCTTTTAGGCTATTTTTTATCTTTCCATGATGATTGACCTGGCATTGCTGAACTAATTGAGATATTTTTTTGTGCTACACTTAAAAGCAGAATAGCATATAACAATCATTCGATGATATTTTTGGCATTTCATATTTAATTGCATAACGAATTATAGAATTTACATCTAGAACCCACAAAAAATAATTAATTTTTGGGTAATTATGTAAATGAGAAAAGAGTTGTTACATCTTTTACTATATACAATATCTTATTTAAATAATTAATTTATAGATGCGCCGACGGTCAAACAATTTGTGGCAATGCATGTAGCTAATTTTCATAACTAAAAAATAGCTTCCAAGCCAGCGATGGAATTCTTTTGACAACCTCTGTTTGTTTTACATGAGTATTCGAATTAGTTTTTTATACTATAATTAATTTTATAGTTTATTGAATCTTTTGCAAGCCTAATGAACATATAAAATACTATAAAGGTAATAGACATTCATAATAAAATTCAAACCTAAATGAAAAAAAAAAAGAACAAATTCTTCCCACCACTGAACTAACACTCCAAGTACATTGACAATCCCAATTTAATAAATCGATATGTGTTTTTTGTTGTATTTGGATCATTGTAAATGAGTATTAATTTTTTCTCTCTCATTTTAGGAAATCGTTTTGTTCCTTTAAAAATTCAATGCATTCCTTTAATTAGTTTTGATGGTTATTGATTTTAATTTATTTTTTAAAAATAATTTATAAAAAAATTATTTTCAATTTAATTCCCCATGAATCTTTTTATTTTTTAAAATTTTATTCTTAAAAAATTCAATGCAACCCTTTTATTAGTTTTTTTCCTAGATTTGGTTCCTAGTTTTTTATTAGTATTTTTTATTTGAAATAATTTATAAAATTAGATTTTTTTTCAATTTTACCATATAATTTTTTTCAGGTGTTTAATTTGATTCCACTTTATTTTATTTAAATTATTTTATATAATTTATATATTTTTTGACTTCATTCTCTTGAGGTTTTTTTCTATTAATGTTTTTAACTTTAAAAGTTATTTTAGTTTGATTTTATTTTGTGATTAATTTTTTTAATATTAAATTTGTTAGGTGTTAAACTTCTTGAATAAGCTAGAATTTAGAGTTTAGTGGATTGTGAATTTGAAATATAAATTCAGGTTTAATCATTCTCTTATTTACCTAAAAGATATGTTTTTAATTTTATTTAAAAAAAATTGGTATAAGTAATAAGCATGCTTTAAATTTATCCAGGGACATAAACTTGGTCAAAGCTTATATACTAAGCTAGATCATAAATATCATTTCATAAATGACGTATCACACTACTTAATTTAAAAATGAAGATCCGTGCTAACTACATAATGCCGTATCTCGCATACACACACGCTTGCAAAGAATGCATAAGAGACGTGAATACTCATAATTGATGCCGGTTAAATCCCATCTGTCTGGACTAGCAAGTTGAGTAATAACAATCTTTATGTTAGTTCCTTTCTGACCTGTGTAAAACGAGGGACAGTGAAATCCTTGTCCTTCAAAATTAACGCCTCTAAAAGTTCATGCCTTTCCTTCTTGTGGTCGAAATACAAGGCCTGCCAGGCTGCCACCAATGTCAAGAATTCATTACGGTCAAAAATCAATTCCGAAAGTTTAAATATGACTTCCATTAATGATATGTAGAATTCTACTTCTCAACTAAAGATCCCCGTTGATGGAGAACTACTATATTCATGAATTGTTCATCTCGAGTATTAAGTCAAATCTAGGACTGATTTGCCAATATATGGTTGCTTGCTAAGATAGAAGGATTTGATAGGTAGCATTCATGTCTGGGTACTTGCATGCTAATTCTAAACAAGTAGGAAGGATTCGTTAGACTGGGAGATTTGGTGCCATGATATGTGTTCAAACACCATGAATCGAGGAGAAAATTAAAATTAAAAATGGGATGTACAGTGTGATAGTTTAGCTAACGAAGCTTACCTCCAAAATGTCTCTGCAGACAAAATCAGGTATCCATGGCAGCTTGTAGAAAGCAACGTCTAGCAGTTTCTTCACGCCCTCGACAGTTTCAGGAATCAAATAATCTGCCCACGATGAGAAGCCAATTCTTTGCTGGACAGCACAGGTGATGGACTCAGTCATGGCCATAACAGAACGAGTTATGACCATTGAATCAACCATATTAGGGAACATCTCAGCCATCTTGAAACCAACCATCCCTCCATTGCTCAATCCAACCAAGGTGCACTTCTCGACGCGAAGATTCCTTAGACCCTTAGCCATGAATTCTGCTTGAAAAGCCGGTGACCGTTCAATTTTATCGGTGATTTAATCTCCAAAGAAGTGGACATCCGGAACATAAACTGCGTACTTCTTGGCCAAAGCTAGCACATGAAATTGCCATGTCAAAATCCCAGCACAACCAAAACCATGCAGAAACACCACAGCAGGTTTATTCGTGGTCGTGGTTTCACTAGGGACCCAGAAATGGATGACTGTCCCCGGCTCGATCTCTACCGCTCGGGGTCTAACCCATATATTACGCTAATATTTAGAGAACTTTTTAAAGGATGAAGGAAACCCAAAAAAGATATGCTATTGCACAAGAAAGATCAAGCCTTTCGCTAGAAGAAAAGTGTGATAAAAAACTCAGTACTTACAAAATATTTTTTTTAGTCAGGTTTAAATACCCTCAAATGATAAAACTAATAATTTTTTTGATAAGAAATTGTAATAATTAAAAAAATAAACTTTAAAATTCAAAAATAAAAATATTTATTTTTTATTATATATAATAAATGCTCTAAGAATTAAAATATAAATACTTAGAGAAAATAAATTGTGAACTGCAACTTAAAAGATTCATGAAATATTTATAACTCACGAATAAATCTTGTCTTTTATGTAATAGAGAAGCCAAAAATTATTTTATCCTTACAAATATATTAATAAAAGATAAATACCTTTTATAGAAATATTAATGATATAGAAATATAATATGCGCTTAGAAAAATTTTTATATTTTTAGTGATGCAGAAAAAATAAAATCTAAAATGTATTTGTAATCATATAAAATGAGTTCAGAATGAGTCCATGAGAATTAGATTTTTGTTTTAGGGTGTACCCATGAGTGTTGGCATCTTTTTATTAGGTGAACTTATAGAAATTAAGTTTACATGTATTACATATATTGCCTTAAACCTTGAGGTTTTAGATTTTTAATAATTTTTTAGACTTTTTAAATTTAGTCAAGTTATTTTCAGGTATATATTGGGAATAACGGTAGCTCGCAAAATTTCTAACTTGAAAAACGCAGATACTTACACGAGGATTTGTTCCTTTCAGGAAATTCTTTTTTTTATTATTATTATTTTCTATATCTCATTCACAGTAAAAATTTCTCATCATCTACCCTTGTCATTTTCAATTTCTTCTGAAATAGCGTCACTGGTTAAAGAAATTGTAAAAGCTGACAGATCAAGGTGCTGTTGTGACAGATTAATCTTCACATGGCCTGCTGCTAGTGACTCATGAGCAAATCGAAAACCTGTTTCGTATTCCTTTCAAAAGTTTTGGATTTGATAGTAAACTTGCGAAGTGGGGCATCATCAAGATTGATTTAATTTGTTTTCAAGCATCACCCCTTGTTCTAAGATGAATGTTGTGTTCCTATACATTGATGTGAGTACCATCCTGGAATTACTTCTTTCAAGAATTGCAATCAAGTGGTCGCAACTATGATTAAGTCAGGAATTTGCTAGTTTTTGAAGGAAAGCATTCCAACTTTCCTGGTCAATCTAGAATAATAGGCTCACTGTCTCAAACACAAATTGAAGAAACCTGCCGAGCTTTCTGTATTTCCCACTTGGAAAGGATGTTAATTGTTTAACCAATATTAATCTCCAGAATTTTGGATATTAGACCACCGTGTACGTTAATAAAGGGAAGCCAAGATTCTGCAATGTATAGGAATACTTGTCATGGAAAAGCTATCAATCAATCAAGCTAGGAAAGTTCACTAGTTAGTGCGCATGACACATTCATTGATCCGTTTCACTCCAAGCTAGGAAGGTGTCCAAGATAGTGAAATGTGTAAGAAAACAGCATCAAACACAGAGAAATGCTTCCATGAATCATCACTCTTCAGAAACAGCTAGGAAAGTTCGTAGTTGTAAGTGTTAAAATTGAAGTTCAAGTTTCAAGCATAGTTCTGTGCTACAGATCTATGAATTAGACGCACCGAAGACTTTCATAGATCATTAACACTGTGGAATCCTGATAGATAACGAAAGAAAGGGAAAATGATAAATTCAAAAAGATAATTGAGGAGAATTAAAGTACACGTATTTGGAATTGCAATTTTCTTTTTTAAGGAAAATAGGGGGGCATGAAACAAGCAAAAAAAATAAAATTAAGAAGCAACCGACACTCGGATGAAACTAAATTTCATTCTGTATTAGAGATCGTGTCTTCACGGGCGGCACAGAATTCACATCCAAAACGTCAAGCTTGCTATGCAATGTTCGGAAGACTCGAACTGCGTGGTGGCAAATAAGATTTGCACAGAAAGTGAGGTTTAAAAACAAGTATCAGGAGACCATGAGCAAATGAAGCTCCCTGTATGTTCCCTCAACCTTGTTTTCTTATGCTTATGCTTGAGAAACTAGAAATGAGACCGAGGGAATGGAATTGTATGTATAAATCTTGTTGCAAGCTACAACTTCTGAATACGGGTCTTGAATTCTAAAAACAAAAGGGGGATGAAAAAAACCTAGATAAACAAGTTCATCTAAAGTTAGGATTTTATATGCCTTTAAATCAAACCAAACACTCCATAATGTTTTGACTCCATTCAGAACAAAATCCATCAAAGCATTGAAGTACAAGAACACTAGAAAAGACTCCATAATGTTATGACTACATTCCTCACACATGACCTGACCCAATAAATTAACAAAAAGAAAAAAAAAATAGTAGAGTGATTCCCTTGTCTGTCAATCAAGGTCCGAATTAAGAATCTATAACCAAATTTTTGGCAAGCTACATGACTATCTGCACTGGATACCTGTCAATGCAATCCTGCCATGGATTACTAGAAGATGGCTTAACATGCCTCAGAGCCTCCCAAATTGCACTGTTGCACTTGAAACCACTGCCAAAAGCAATCTGCCAAACACGGTCCCCCCTCCGTACTCTTTCCTTTGCCTCAGTGTAAGCCAACTCGTACCAAATCGAGCTTGACGAAGTGTTACCAAACCGATGAAGAGTCATCCTGGAAGCTTCAACATGAATAGGCAAAAGCTGCAGATTCTTCTCAAGCTCATCAATCACGGCTCTACCCCCGGCATGAATACAGAAATGATCGAACGCAAGCTTAAAATCAGGGATGTACGGCTTCACTTTTGCATTGAACAATTTCTTAGCAACTAAAGTTGAAAAGAACAAAAGTTGCTCACTGATGGGAAGAACCAAAGGACCCAAGGTTGTGATATTAGTCTTAAGCGCACCACCAGCAATTGCCATGAGCTCTTTTGACAAAGAAACCCCTGTTTTTCCAGCATCATCCTGCTCCTGATAGACACACTTGAACGCCTTGTCGTCAGCTCCTTTATGAGTTCTAACCACATGAACAAGCTTATACTTGGCTCTTCTCTTATCTTTAGCTTTATTTGACAACAAAACAGCAGAACCCCCGACTCTAAACAAGCAATTCGGTATCAACATTGACTTCTTGTTCCCAAAATACCAATTCTGTGTAATGTTCTCAGTACTTACAACAACAGCATGGGTATTCCTATGAACTTGCAACATATCTTTAGCAAGGTCAACAGCAATAACCCCAGCACTACACCCCATTCCCCCAAGATTAAAAGATCTAATATTCCCTCTCAATTTATACTTGTTAACAATCATCGCAGATAACGAGGGTGTAGGATTAAACAAACTACAATTCACGACAAGAATACCAATATCTTTAGGCTTGATATTAGTATTTGCAAATAAAACATCCAGTGCACCAAACATCACCTGCTGTGCCTCTTCTCTAGCTGCTGCCATTGATGGCCTTGGTGGAATATAATGCATAGCTTCAGGGACATAAGTTTCTTCACCAAGACCTGATCTTTCCAAAATCTTCCTTTGAAATTCCAACGAAGAATCATCAAAATCACCAGTCAGATTTGAATGCTCCATGAATTGCTCAAATTTGACTTGTAAGTTTGATGGAGGCTTGTAACAAGCATAATCAACAAGAAAAAGGGATCTGGGCCTGGTCATAATATAAACCGTGGCTCCAAAAACAAGAAAAGCAGAACAAATAATGACACTAACAAGATTATACTGAAGATGAAGCCACAGTTGGTGAATGTCATTTGGGTTCAATTGAAAAGCTTGAAAAATAACAAAAGCCATTAAAGGGACCAAACAAAGAGTCAACAAATGAGTTATCAAATAATGATAACCCAGCTTGACATGCTTAAGATTCACGCTATGCAAGAAATCTGGTAATCTTCTTGATTGTCGGATCTGGACTCCATTGGTAGTGGTGGATTCGGATTCCCGTTGGTTGTTCATATTGTCTTCTCTAAGTTTTCAAGATAGGTTCTTTCGGTTTCTTGAATGGTGAAAATAAGACTAAAAAACAGAGTAAGTGACTATTATGGTGTATAGGAAATGAATGTCCGTTTACAATACGGATCTGGAGAAGCAATAAAGAAAAAGAGATGAAGGTTGTTAGGTAATGATTTAACTGCAAAACGGCCCCGACACAGTAACAATTATTAAAGACTGCGTAGATTTTGACTTGATAATTGCTGATGATGATGATACATGAAATCTGTATTTTGATTTCCTGAATCTGTTTTTTTTTCTCCTTTTTCTTTTTTCTTGTTTCCCCCAGACCCCCACTCTCTTATCTGTAATGATTATGGTCAAATGGGAGAAAGAGAGGGGGGGCGCAGGTTCAAAGATGGTGCCTTTTTACAGAGTTGACATTGGGAGATGATGTGAAAATGAAGAAACGAAGGCATTGTTCTTTTTCGTTCGAGTTAGAAGTAGTCAAATTTAATTTCATATAAAAACAGTTATTATTTATTATTATTGGTTAATTATTATTAATAAAAACTAAAAAAAAATGAAAATTTTGCGTCACCTCAAATAATATTACTCTCTGCAATAGTTTATTCTAGGAATGTTCAAAAAAATTAATTAACTGAAAAAACTAAAAAAATTAAACAAAAATTAATGAAAAAAACTGAATCGAGATAAAAAAAAATCAATTAAATTATCCTAACTTTAACCGATTCTGTTCAGTTTTGATTTTACAAATAAAAAATCAATTAAATTACTCTAATTTTAACCAGTTTTGTTCAGTTTTGATTTTATAAATAAAACCAATAAGCCAAACAAGTCCAATCTAAAAAAGATATAAATTGCCCTAACTCTAACCCTAACCCTAACCCCCCTCGTAAAAAGCTATTGTATGCTTTTTTTATTTTTTTTCTTTTCACCTGCTTTGTGTCTCATCTCTTTTTTATTCTTATTTTTTTATTATGGATTCTCTAACCCAAAGCTCTCACACCTTGTTGTACTTTTTAGATCTCATCAATTTTTCTTACTTCATTAGTTTATGTAGACAAACAATGGTTGGATATTTGAAAAAGATTAACATTATAGTTTGTTGGTTGAGTTTTATGGTAGTGTAATGGTTTGATTATTGTGTTGGTATTGCAGTAGTGAGAAGAAGAAAGAAGGGAGGCTATTGATTCTTTTATGAGTATGAAAATGATAGGCTTAGGACTAATATTGTTGAAAGAGGTATCATTATTGGAGGAAAAAAGATGCATGCAATGGTCTGCTTTAGTTTTAACAAGGAGAGATAACAATCTATGAATCTGTAAAGATATTCGTTTGAAGTTGTTGGCAAGTGGTTCTATTGTTCATAAAGAGATTCAAAATGAAGAATTAATTTATTTCTTATTTTCTAGTTAAGAAGAGCTTTTGAATCCCTTATAAAAATAACTATCTATCTTCTAATTTCTTAAAAACAAATGATGAAGTTTCTTGTTTTAGATACAGTGAACATTAATGATTTGTTTAAATATGCATATCTTTTGTATGATTAGGTTTATTGATTTTATTTAAAAAACAAGCTGAATTGGGTTGATTTGAACTAGATTTCGATCATGTTCGATCATTATTTTTCAAAATCAATATAATTCGGTTCAGTTGGTTTTTTAGCTCAAACCAAACTGAATCGAACCATGAACAACTCTAGTTTATTCTATATTTTTATATTTTATTTTTAGCATTTGGTGTATTAATAATTATGTTTTATTGTTTATTAAAACTTATTTTTCATGAGATCATCTCAATCTCATGATACGTGTTATAAATTTGATGAGTTCACTTGGTTAAATCAAGTTTTTTTTCTTGAATTATTGGTTTTTTATAATTTTATCATTTAATACTAGGTGGATTAAGAATCAAGCTTCATGACTTGTTTTGGTTTGTGTTCTATTAGGTTATATTGATTTGATAGTTCAGGTTTTGGGTTAATCCTAATAGACTCGTTTTGTTTTATTATGTCATTTTTCTATATATTTTTTAATTTTACCATTCAACTATAGTTTGATTAGGAATTGAACTGTGTAATTTGTTTTTTGTGGAGTTATCTCAGTCTAATAGATTGATGTTGTGAGCTTGACATGTTAACTAGCTAACTTAAGTCATTTTTTTAATTTATTTTCTATAAGGTATCTCAGTCTCATGACCTGTGTCGTAAGTTTGGCGAGTTAACCCAAGTTAACTTAAATTATTTTATTTATATTATTTTTATAATTATTTTTTTATAATTTTATTATTCAATATTGTTAGAATTATACTTTGTATTTATTTCAACTTACTTTCTATGATATTATTTTAGTCTTATGGAACAAGTCGTAAGTTTGACAAATTAATTTTTTATCTTATTTTTTTATTTTAAATACCAGGTTGATTGAATATTAAACTTCATAATTTATTTTGATTTCGTTTATATTGAGTTATCATAATTTTATGATCCAGATCTTGGATTTATTTTGTTAATCCACTTTAATCCAATATATTTATGTCTCAATATTTGTTTTTCTTAAAAAATATATCTTAAATTTTTTAAGTTAAACTATATTTTTATTAGTTATCTAGATTGCATTTAAACATATCAAGCGGATCGGGTTATATCAAGTCAACCATAAAATAATTTATTCTTTTTACTAAAAATTAGTTAAAATATTTTGTTTTTCAATGATTAATATTTTTTCTATATTAAAAAAAAATCAACCTGTTGGATAACACGGGTGAATAATCTAATTATATTTAATATAAATAATGAATTGTAATTAAACTGACACCGATACCATTCCTCTTCAATAAATATATGAGTTCAAATCCTTTTTCTTTAATCAAAAGCTACATATATTATTACAAATATTATTCAATGTAATAATTTT